>JANAVB010006800.1:3299508-3929508 GCA_029216955.1 Iris pallida | reverse complement strand
TCTACCCGAGTTCAGTCAGGAAAAATACTATAAATAGAGAAGGATTTTCACATTTCTAATCACTCGTTCACTCTTCTCTATTTCTCTTCCTAAGTGTTTTTCAAAGATCTAAAGCTCACATATTCCACCTATACCACTCTTAGCCAAAGCAGTAATATTTTGTTCAATTTAGAATCTTTGGTTTACAGAGTTGTAAAGAGGTCATGTAACGCCCTAGTCCCAAAAGTACTTAAAACTAAGTATGTGGACATGCCAGCTGTATACATACGAAGTATACTCCAATGTATGGAGCCCCCGTATGTATACATAAGTTGTAAAATACAGTAAACCATAATAACTAAATCTCATCCACCAAATAAGAGAATAATAATATAAATCAACTATGAACTTTGTCATTTATACATGTAGTTGGGCGGAGACAAATCCATTACCAATAGATTTAAATGAAAGAAACTATACAAGAAAATAATCGATAAAAATGGCAAGATGAACCAAGGGCAATCATCTTCGAATGAATGGGAAAGATCACGGCCATGGCAAGAACACCTGTGAAAAGTCACAAAGCACACACTTGGAGAGATAACCAGGTCCTCAGAGGGACGTAACAAGATACATAAAGAACATACCACATAATTGAATATATATAATATGTCATAAATTACAAGTAAAGTAAAATAGTCCCAATCGTAACAAGATCTAATACCTCATCATCGAAAAAGTGGACTACCCCTACAACCAAACAAGGACAATGGGTAGAACACTATTCCGCGATACGATATTGTCCTAAGCTACTACTGGAACGAGGGTGACATGACATTAACGAGGCTTACCTAACCATCTAATGTGTTTATGCAGTTAAGAACAAACCTTTCGTCACATGAGTCCTGGCTGTAAATAGGATCTGGTATAGTCCCTCCTGGGCACCAGTGACCTAAGTGCATGACGTTCAAAAATGACTGTGGCAAACCTGAGGGGGTCATCATATCCGTATCTCCAGCGGAGCATCCGGGTTACAAGGGAATATGTAATAGAAGCCCATACGAGAAGAAAATATTCTTTCTACCCCCGATGTACCTATCTAGGTCGCATTCGTGATAATGTACCTCTACTAACTGCTTAGTTTCCTAATATGTCTCTATTAGCAGTTAGACCTAACGCATGCGCACGAGTGATCAGCCATCATACAAGTACCTCTACATGCTACTCATCTCACACATATCTCATGGTAAAACCGTGTCAAGTTTTATGTGATACACTACAGTTGGTAGTCCCTTAACTCTAGGTCTATATGCAATCAAAGGATAATAAGTAAAGTAAAGCTAATATCACTGAACAGGTAATAAATCAGGAACTATAATAATAGTACAGCTACCACTACAAAAAAAGTGTCTTTCTGGGACGTCAAAAATCCGTCTTAAAAAGACCCAAATCAGTCCTAAATTGTAATTTGGGACGAATTTTAGGACGGTAAGTGACAGTGCTATTAGGGTGGCGTGGCAAAAAGTTTTAGGACGAAAAATACCGTCCTAATTTGGTTTTAGGGTCGAAAAAGCTAACCGTACCAAAAGAGTTTGAATTATTATATGTTTACGACAGTTTACAAAACTGTCCCAAAATAAAAGAGTTTGTGACGAATAACATCCGTCATAAAAAATTTTGCCAGCGTTACAAAAGGATGTTGTTTATATCTAGGACAATTGCATAACCGTCCCAAAAGTAATACTTATAAAATTATTGTTTGTATTTTCCAGTTATAAAACATACAATTTAAATACACATAACATATTTCATATGATCATGGCCGTTGTCAAGCTTGTCCTCAGATCTATCTCCAGGTATCAGAGCTCCAATATAAATAAAAGCTTAACAACATCAAGCATTCTTTACCATTAAGTAGAAGCCGACAAAATCCATATATAACTATATATGTTCAATTGATAAACAACAAAAAGCTTAACATTAAGCATCCTTAACCACCATTTCCAAAATAAATCCAAAACACAATACATCACCCACACCATTAGTTACAAAATGAACCCATTGTCTCCACCATTACATACAAAATTCTGAACCCAAAACATTAAGCACTATACCATATTTTTGAACATTAGTATATCCAACACGAACCCAAAAAATTAACCCAAACTTTTTTCCATCACAAGATCGTCGCCCATCATTTTAGCGTATCCAGAATGCTTTTGAAGGACCTGCAAATGAAGATATGCCAATATATTAGCAACCTGCTAACTGTACACGAACAACCAGAAAAGAAAGACAAGTTTTTCCAAACTGTACAGACTAGTCTACATTAGTTTGTGAATGTTTAAAACAGAAGAGGATGAAAGGAGAAGCAAATGAATTGAAGACAGTGCCTGGTTTAGTATTCAATAGTAGTGTTCTCAGTATCTATTTGTCACAACACATCTTCACTTTGTAGGATGTTTTCGTTCAGGTTTTAAATATGCACCTAAATTCCGACCCTAATGGAATCTGGGTTCAGGATTTACCATTCGGACCCGATTAAAATTGAAAGTATATATGATAAGATGCATATTTGAAACCCAAACAGTGTACCACCAAACCATAAACAGGTTTAGTATAACTATAAATATATAATGTATTTATTTAAGAAACCCAAAATAGACATAATTTTCTTTCAGTTTTCACATATATTTAAGAAAACCAAACAACTCTTCCACATGGAAAGGATATCTACTACTACCAACCTGACAACCAACTGGGTAGTAGGTGCCAGTATCACTATTCAAGGACTTTTTGCTCAGTATTTACTAAGCTCTTCCATCTCTCCTTATCTCATACATTGTACAATTGGGAGGTTGTGCAACATAAGATCCTAATTTTCTAATACTCCGAAACTAACAGACCTCCATAGAGATTTTGTGAAGCTTTTACAACTAGCTATCAACCAGACTTCCAATTTCCTAACCAAGGTAATTATGAACAAGATAAGGCCAACTATAAAACCGACAATGCTAGTTGGTAGGCAGTAGGCCTACCTTTCTGGTCATGCAATTTAGCAAGTGCAACATGTTTTAATGCATCTCATAATATGCTTCTTAATTAGACTTGCACATTGATCAATGACTAGTGGTAAATATAATAGTGCTAGTGGTAAAGGAATGATTTTTAAGGTCCTAGCATTGACGGCTAGCACTATTCTATTACCTAAAATATCCCGAGTTTCACAAAGAACCAAACAACTTAGAAATTGAGGAATAATAATAACAAGAAAGAATTTAACCCCTTTTTTTTTGGGGGGGGGGAGAATTAAGGAAGACTATATGTTGAAATTTTTCTTTAACCATAAAAAACTTGTCAAACTCAAAGTGAAACATTATGGCATCAACAATTCAATATAAAGATTATTTGAACCTTACCTGATTGCCAGAGCTCTAGATCATTGAAGGAGAAATCCAAGTTGAGTTGATATAAATAAGGTAGTCGTATTGTAAAAACTCCAACTGAAAGATATGACACAAGGTGGATCCACTAGCAGCATTCTATGCAGAAGAAAATAGCAATTAGGGTACTCCACATTATCCTGATTGGAGGTACAGAGTTAGACCTAATAAAGTTGCAACCATATTTATATATTATAATAAGTAACTTACACAAGAGCAGTCCAGTTGCCAGTTTGCTGTAGATTAACCAATTACATCAAAGAATGCTTAAAATATTTAGGTATCTGTTTTGCCAAAATCCAACTTAACATACATATTGAATTTTCATCATAAATATGGAACTATGATCATATATTCATTAACGATGATTCCTTAAAGTATAAGAGAAGTATCCAAGCTGTCAAGTGATGTAAGTCTGAATTTTGAAGTGTACGTGTAGAATTGTTGACGCGTTGGGTGAATTATCACAAGGAAAAGGAGAATAAAGCAAACTAAGCTTATGGAAAGAAATCAACTTTTTGAAGAGAATATATAAACTCATCTAAAGTGATGGTTGGAGTATCAGCTTTCTTTGCCACATGATAAAACCCAAGACTGCAATGACAACAACACAATATAGATAAAAGAAACAAAGATAGCCATAATACAAGCACTGGTTTTTTTGGCCATAACTCACCTATCATGCTATAAGCTGATGTTAGCAAGTCACGTGGAGAACGCCATAACAACACCCAAGGCAAACAAAGAAGAGTATGGAGTAGATTTAGAAGGCGGTGAGGGGGAAGCAGTAGAAGTATACTAAAGATGGCCATCAGAAGCCAAGCAGTCACATAATGCATTAGTGAAAGAGCAGCTGGGAAGTTGAACCTGGCCCTTCCCATCACCTATCATACAAAAGTATTATCATAGTATAAGAACATAATTACACATGAAAAAAGTAAAGTAGACATAAAAGGAAGCTCTAAGAGAAAGTTTTGTATGTGATACATCAATAAATAACCACTTTATTTGTCATAATTATTCCTACAGAAACCATAAAATTAAAGGTTATTGCCACAACTAGACCACAGAATCCATGTTGTTGATGTTTTTCTCCTTCCGAAGAATAAAAGTCATCATATAAAATAATACCTTTACTCAAAGAAGCATAGGAAGAGAAAGAATATGAGCTATGTATATACAGGAAAATAATATAAAGATATATTGGAGCACCCAAGAAAGAAAAAGAAGCTGCTCAAAGTGAAACAGAAAGTCACAAGGAACAAATATACTACCTCACAATAAGTGAGGACAGAAGAAACCAAAACAAAGCCTAAAACGAATTCGAAAAAGAGAAGCATAAATCATGAAAGAGAACAAAAAAAACCTGTAAAAGATAACACAAACCCCCAAGAGAATAAGTTGAAAAGGAAGGCAAACCACTACAACTACACACAAAAATTGGCCTTGGATTCAAAGACACTTTAACATGACAAATATCTCTATTTTCGAGCTGTGCCATGCTAGCCGCATGTTCCCTGCCCCATGTTCAAACCCTACCGTTACCAACAAATCCATCTCTATTTCTGATATGTTCCTAGAAAAAGGAAGAAGCAACAAACTATTTCTGATATGTTCCTAGAAAAAGGAAGAAGCAACAAACTATAATTTGGGAAGTAAAAATTTCATTTTTCCTTTTGTGATGGTTTTTACTGTCACAAAGATTATATAATAAAAAACAAGACAAAATCAGAATTTTAGTAACAATTTTTTAATTATCGTAACAGTTATTACCATTACAAGAGTGTCATAGTAATAATCATTACTAATTACAAGAAATATGTGTTACGAATTGTGTGTTTTAGGGTAGTGTCCTATAAGGTTCAAGTAGATGTTACTATAAGTGCTCAGACACATATGTAAGTAAAGAGGTTTCTTTGAAACACCTCCTTCTAATTAATTTGTATGATTACAATAAAGAAGTCAAGCTAATAACCAATTAAAGCTTGCTACGATAATTTAGATGATACTCAAATTATTGGCACAAGAAAATATATGGAACTTAAGCGATATAAAACGGAATTAAAAGGGATCGAGGATGAATTAATACTCTGTCATCAGAAAGCTGTTGAGCAGCTTCACGTGTTGGAGCATCAAAATCAATATGTTGGACTACTGTAGGATCCTCTTTCTTTTTCTTTAGAAACCTTTGTGTATGATGCCAAACACCAAAGCTTGGAAGATAAGAACCAACATGAGAACCTCTGACCTGCAAAATATAACTTCAAACACTATTGATGCTTGCTAAATGTTCTGCACATACTTAAAATGGGGAACAAATTCCACTATTGGTAAATTTTAGACCCATCGGTACCATACGTTACCAACTCATCCCTATTCCAAATCCATCCATTAAAACTCTCTAGTCAGTCTTATAATGCATGATGTTTTCTATTACAACAAATTGCCGTATCTAGACTACCTGACATCCATCAGCCATGTGGCCTAAAATTGCAGACTAAAGTAATCTAAAACACTAGATTATATCACTTATTTGCTAATACTTAAACATACAACTGCAAGAATAATTCAATACAATTAAAATACTATCAAATATGAACATTTGCAGTCCATTCTCAGAGATGTTAGTATATGACACGCATTTAATATTTTATACCCAAACTATGTAAAATAAACAAGAATGTCATGTACTCGCCTTCTTTTCCAAATTTAGATCTTCTGAGGCTAGTTCTTCTAGCCAAAGGACAATCCGGAGACATAATTGTGCTGTATGATCTCTCATAGTAAACTGGCAAGCCTCCTGATGTGAAGTTGTTGGAAACTATAGGAATAAAGTAATGGACTTTAGCATCAAGTTTGAAAATTAACAGTTAAAACATGCAGATCAAGAAAAGAAAAAAAACAATATCTTCATCAAACATTACAACAAGCTGATTTTCATGTAGCTCTTCATTTCCTGCAAGACATGGACAAAAAAATTAGTACCAGATTAGACACTTCAAATAATAAATGTAAAAGATACCACACCTAAAAAAAAATTCAAACATGCTGAGGAAATAGAAAGAGCTGTACTGTTGAGTATTTAGGGTATCTATGAAACAAGTAAAAACTATGTTGTTAGCATCTTAAGGTACACGATACGATTCAATATACCACCATTTCATTACTTATCTGTTGATCGATACATATAGGCTGATAGGTAGTATTTTTTAGTTGAGTCATGTGATGTATGCTTAAGAATATGGATTATGGACTTAGATAGACCTGTAAAGCTGAAACAAATAACAAAATTATGAGAAAATTATAAAACATGTTCCTAAATGGATTAGAAGTATAGACCTAAATTCTAGAGTTACTGTATCATATGATACACTATACGATACACAATACGACGTAGAATACACAAGTAAATCGATACACGATACGTACCGCAAGTTGACAACTTAGAGTAAAAGCATTTATCGAAAGATCAAACTCATAAAAACAACACAGAGCTGGGCAAGACACAAATTCTTGAAGAGTGCATCCTAAAAGAACCATAAATTTTAGATATTTCCTTCGACAGTGCATATTAGGGAGTCACTAACAGCATTTACAACTAATATACAAGAGAAGGTAAACCTCTCAAAATTCTAGACAGGATTAAAAATCATCAACATCGGGAAGGAAATTATTCAGTGAGAAACAGAGTTGATCAAGCTGTCAAAGTATACAAGAGAAAGTACTATAAGGAATTGGCAATGCATCCAAAAGGGAAGAAACTCAAGATGCTCATCATGAAGAAGGCTGCTAAAGACATAAAAACATTACTGCAGAGATGAATAACTAGAAGTTGCATAGAAACAATTGTCTATGTTGCACAGACATAAAGAAAACACCCAATAATTTATATTCCCAACCTATAAATCGGATCTCATTTTGTAATTTTACCAATAGAGAAGTCCCTTGAACTCCCAAACAACTCCCAAAATAGCCCAGTGCTTTCCTACCTAAGTGCTGTCAGATTCCAACCAGTTCTGCAACAAAATCGTTTCATTGCAGACCCAAAAGTTCAATTTCCAGTTCTGTCCAATAATCTTCTTGTTAATGGAAAACCTTAAAATATCTCGGAAACCAATCTCTCTCAATTTTCCAACCCTATTATCTACACTTCCCATATCCCCAATTTCGAAAAATTCAAATCCTTTTGTTTCAAAAATTAAACAAATTGACAAACCATATTCCATCATCACTAATATCCATCGATAAGTGGGACATATAATTAAAATGGACAAAACCATCTGGAAGTTCGATATCATAATGCTAAACACTGAAATGAAGAACATAAATGATTTGAATAAAGAACATTGTAGCCTCCGTTAATTCCCAAATAAACCTGATTCCAGCTTACAATGAACAAAGCAAAACCAAGTAAACAAAATATTAGTTCCACCTGAAAAAATGTAAAGAATTGTGAGATAAGAGGATAAGAAAAAAATATTTGTAATAGTAATAAAATATTGTTTAGTTTACTCATGTGTTCATCATCAATGTTATGTTGTCTCTTTCAACAAAATCCTCCCTGACACATGCAAAGAAATATGGACAAAGCAAATATATATATATATATATATATATATATATATATATATATATATATATACACATGTGACCTACGAGTATTTACCTGAAGAAACATTTATACACAAATACACACACAAGCGCAAAGCCACAAAAAATGTTTGGCATGTCCCGATCCGATACCGACCAGATACCGACATTGGGGGTCTCTTTTTTGTCAACTCGGCAAAGAAAATTGAACAGAAATAACTAATCAATAAAGGTGTAAAAGCATAATAAGATTGTAAAAACTAAAACATGTAAAGAAGAAAACTTATACATTGCAGGTAAACCAATCGGCAAAGGTGACTACTATTTCATTCAATTTCGAAACCACTAAGAAATACAACACAGAAAATACTTAAGCTTATGTCAAAATATACCAAAAAAATCTAAAATTTTAATAATTTACTAATAGTTATTTGTTTTACAATACCAAAAAAATCGATCAGAAACTACCGATACCGTCAATCCCGGTTCTCATAGAAAGGGTCCGATAACGATACTAAGAACATTGCTTTCAATCCCTTTCATAAGATAAACACAAGACTCAGATGTCTCTCTACTCATCAACCATCCAACAGGTATATGTCACCAAAGTGGCACATGTTTACCCAAGGTTTAAAGTACGGGCCGAAACCACCAATAGGCTTCAACCATTTCGGACCAGAGTCTGTGTCCGAGAATCATTCCGGAAATACACTATGTGTCTTATTCGTGTCCGTAGAAAAACATATTCCTATCCATGCAAATATGTCCCAATTTTTCACAAAAAAAAAATCCATTTTTTCACAAATAATCACAGTAATTCCTACATGAACGCATAATTATAATAATTTGACAAATTAAAATCTGCAAAGAACATAGCCAGGTTCAAACTCATGTTCATATCCATGCAAATGTATTCCAATTTTTCACAAAAAACCCAATTTTTCACGAATAATTATAGTAATTCCTACATGAATGCATGTAAATAGTGTAAAACACTCAAATTTTAAGCAAATAATCTGGAACAAAATAACATGCATCCAAAAATTAGGGCAAAGACTAAAAAATTTTGGAAAAAATTTCTAAAGATTGGGAAAAATATACCAAGCACCAGCAATGGAGTACCTAGGGTTGAAAGGTCAGACAAAGAGAGAGCAATGGTCGGAGAGAGAGAGAGAGTAGTAGCACTAGAGCACCTAGGGTCGGAATAATGGTCGGAGAGAGAAAGAGCAGCAGTACTGGAGCACCTAAGTCGGAGAAAGAGAGAGAGCAGCATCACCCAGTTTTATGATCGGAAAGAGAGAGAGAGAGAGAGAGAGAGAGAAAGAATTTTAGGTTACTTTGATATTGAGAAGTGTGTTTTCATTGACTAAGTTCTGAATATTTGGGATGGATGGTCTGGATTAATCCATCCGATCGAACGGTTGAGATGGAAACATGTGGAGGTAAAGTTCCCCCCATAAAATTTGGCAATTAGCCGCCAAATGTGTGACATTCCCGCCGATCTATTTGGGACGGTAATGTGTATTATTTGGAACATAAATTTTTATTAGTC
This sequence comes from Iris pallida, assembly GCA_029216955.1. Classification (NCBI taxonomy): domain Eukaryota; kingdom Viridiplantae; phylum Streptophyta; class Magnoliopsida; order Asparagales; family Iridaceae; genus Iris; species Iris pallida. The sequence continues at coordinate 3,919,944 of JANAVB010006800.1, read as the reverse complement.
CCAAATAGTGATCCATTTTCACAATCTGTCCCAAAAAAATATAACTTTTTGTTACTAAAAATATAGTCGTCCCTAGAACTATACTTTTAGGACTTTTTAGACTAGTGTTCCTTATAGTGTCGTCCCAAAAAGATACTTTTTTTGTAGTGTACAAGAACTAGAAATAAATAAACAGTGATATACAAATAACAAAAAATACAGACTAAATATAAGCAATAAATATGGCAAGGTATCTTGCCTGAGGTTGTGTGCAAAAGTGCGACGTCGAATAGCTAGAACCGTTAGAATAGTGAAGCTATGAAAGACAAATCCTGTATACGTCCTCGGATGCTGAAATAAACACCATGAACATGTTTGAAATAAAATATGTATCTAGGAAATGCCTGTCCAAAAGTCTAATTAATTTCGGGTCAAAACGATGTCCGCCGTTGGACCTATTTTGTACCAAAACACGTACAAGAACCTACGGTCTCTAAAGTCGTCAAACTACATGTCTACAGGTCTAGTTTGAGGAGACGAACCCAACCGTATGTCCAAAGTTGGATTTCGGTGGGCCATGCACAATTTTGCGCGTTAGAGTGGGTCGCGGGCCCGCTAAGTAGGCGTTCCGATCGACCTTCTCAGAATCTGACCAAACTTGGCATATAGGACCCAAAAAAAGATTTGGTATTGATGGTGCAAGTTTTGTGTCGATCCGACGAACGTGCACGAAGTTATGGACTAGTTTGCAAAAGGTCGATACGGGGGTATCTTGACGGATACGCACTAATTTCGTCGCGCACGTACAACAAAATCGAGTTCCTCCAGTTCCCACATGTCGGCAACATCTATACGCGTTTTTCGATGCATATAGTACGCGACCACGTCGGTCGGTTTGTCGGGGTGCACGCCGTATCGGAAAAAGTTTTTTGAATTTCTATAGTTCTCAAAACATTTTTTCTTGAGTTTTTAAAATCAATTAACGTACTGTATACTTGATGATTTCAGAAATTACAAAAGGGGTTGTAATCGGTATAGGTTGTTTATAACTCTGTTTAAGTAGGTTCTCGAAACTATCGAAGAATCGACAAAATTTTGCCTTCAAAAGTAGGTTACAAAATAGTTCAGGTATGCTATTTTTGCAAGTTTTTCTTGATCTTTCAAGAATCTATGCAAGTAATTTAGGACAGAACTAATCACTATGTTTGAAGGGCTATGGAGGTGGTTAACTAGACTCTTCGTACAAAGTTATGGATCGAAATTTCGTTATTCGAGGAGGGAGAAGACTGAGTGCGAACATGGATACCTGGAAACTGCTTGTCAGGATCGAACAGGGCCTCCCCTGTTTCGAGAAGTTCGCCGTCGACGCAGCGACGACTCCGACATGGCTTCGGTGAAGTGAGGCAGCGATGAAACGCGCAGGACTAGGGGGCACATCGGGGTACATTGGGTTCGAACACGAGGAAGGGTTTATGGGTTTCTGAAGATACTTATATATATTTATAAAAATATTCTTTGTAAAAATCCATGTCAACGAAAGAGAGATTTGCTATATATACTTTACCTGAATAAACTAGTCCTAATATTTTAATAAAATCAAGAAGCAAGATTTGATAATAATATTAATAATTATAATAATGATAATAATAATTATAATAGTAATGATAATAATATGAATAACAATTTGGTAGGCATCCAAGATTGGGGAAGTGTACAAATTACTACTAGTATTATTATTTTACAAACAAATATATTAATCTTGAAAGCACAATAGTAATGAATAAATATTATTGAAAATAATATAAAAAGATAGTCACAATATGATTTAATAATTTTAAACGACTAAATACTCAAATAAAATAAATCCAGTGGCACCTACAGCTAGTATGCTAGTCAAATCACTTGACTGCACTACCCGTGCCATATTGTCTAGCCAGTGTGTATAAAAAGAACTAAGCATGATTAAGACTATATTTAGATAACTAGTAAAATAATTCAAAATAATTTATTTAAGAAATTAAAAATTATAATAATAATCCTCCAAAAAATTTGGGGGATTACATCCTACCCAACTTATAAAATTTTTTTCCTCGAAATTAAAATAAAACTTAATATAAAATATAACCATAGATAAAAAAAATATTGAGGCCAAATACGAAGGGAGAGTCAGTACTTCAACCCATAAATCGGTTCCTAAAAAGATTGAGGAGGTAGTTATACAAGAATTTCAAATTGGCACCATATCCTACAAGGTAGGGTATTATTAGTCGTGCATGGTCATGGGTATCCAGTCGTTTGAGGGAATTGGACGAAATAGCATGGTAAAAGTCAAATGGGATGAAATTGGGCATCATTGGTTTACTTCTAAGGGAAAATGGGTTATACATGTTGTATAATCAAAATGGAACACAAGGTGATACATTTGTGTGGGACATGTACGTCATGTGTGTAGAGTGGCCTATCTAGTTCATGAGGGTGAAATTGGTTGGAAGGAAATGGCTAATGTTGTGCTCTAATTATCAAAGTCACGGTAGAGGTATCAAAATGATACGGATAGAAATATACATTATAAACCAATGATTTATTGGTTTCGTTGGAACCAATCTTTGATTTGGATTTAAGTCTTGGATTTTAATGTATATTGGATGGACGAGAATCCAAAATCTATCTGAACCATTCATATTTGGTTAGAGGAAGACGAATAGGTTTTAACTTAAATGGTTGGCCTATTTGTCAGTCGAGTTGATTAAGAAGTGGGCTTCGAGTAGATCACAACCATTTATTGGGTCAAAAGATTTAAGTCGAGGTTGAGTCTCTAATTGAAGTCAGAAAGGACAATGGTATTATGGTAGGGGTTATAGCTAGCCTTTTTGGCTCGAAAGTCGTATTATGAAAATATAGTACAAGGGGACGTGTCTTAATGGGACATGATATATCTACATGAAGGTGGAGTCATCTATGTCTTGTATATACAATTTGTTGGAAGGTAAGAGCTGGTCTTGTGCTCTGAATATTAATATCACGGTCGGGGACACCAAATGATCTAAATGGAAAGTGGGAGTTCATAAGTCACTATTTTTTTTTCTAGCGAGAACCAATTTACTTTAGTAAATCATAAACTTAGTGAATCCCAAAAATGTGGAAGGCTTACGATCTATTCGCTCTCGACACTAGGGCATGGTTTCAGGAACAATAATGTTACAAATATTTCAAAGTCATGGCATTGTACCTCAACATTTGAAACCAATAGGGCACGATGTGATCGATGATGTGATATGGTATATATGAATTAATTTCGAGAATCGCACGTACAACAATACACGAGTCGATAAAATAGAATGATCCACTCTTCCATAGTACATGAGAGTTATTGATGGGGGTAACGAACTCTAAGGTATATCATATGAAAGATCTTTAATGGCTAAGTCATAATTTCCTATTTGTGTTAAGCTTGCAAGACTATGGTCATAAGGTTTCTAATGATGTCGAATGTAGTGCCCCTGCATTGCTGTTGGTAACTAGTAAATCATGAAATGACAGGGATTTTAAGCTATGGTATTGGCTAAGCTAGTGACTGTGGTGTTCCAATGCTAGTCAGGTCTTAATAACAAAATTTGCACAACTAGGATAATATCTGTTAGACTCCAATCTCGGAATTGGTGTCTGCCATAGTTATGGTAAATGATTGTCCTTACATTTGTCTATTTATCTCATGTCTAAACTTGTGGGTTTGGTGGAGAAAAGGTTGGGTTAAGGTATCAGGGTTGCTAATTAAAGCAAGATTCAAGCAAATAATTGGAGGCTCATAATATTTGATTCCTAGAGATTAGATAGTCTCCTAGATTTGTGTTTTAACCAAGGGTAAGATCATACTCATTTTTAAACTCAAATGACTAGAAGGTCATGACTTTAGTTTTAGGGTCGAGGGGAGGACAAGTAACCCAAGGAAGGGTGTAGTTACATGGCTGGTCGATTGGTAGCTACACTTGTACAACTATCATGGCTGTAGAAACATAAAAAATATGGAGTTTATGCGGATTACGAATTACCGTATAGGTACTTCGGGCCAAATATGTCCGCATGAAGGAAAGCCGTATGACATATGCAGCCCGTCGACAAACAGCTGTAAAAGGAAGACATGCAGCCAAGAGCAGCAGTTGGACTGATAAAGCTGACAAGTCCAGAAAAAACATGACAGTTCTGACACTTCGACAAGAAAGATAAGACGTGAGACGTCACCCAAAAGTAGGGTTCGTACGCCCCCATGCGGCCAAAAGAGTGTCATCCAAGCTGCATGAACCTCATGCGGCCCCAAAGTTCCCAAACTTCATACAGCCAGTGATCCAAGCCGCATGAGTCTCATGCGACCCCACATGATCGAAGACTAAGAATACCATACGTAGCAAAACACGTGGCAAACGGACCCAGTCACTAACTACCCAGATTTACTGCAACAAAATCCCAACAAATCGATAGATGGCAGCCCAAGAGCGGGTATTCGCGTGCTAATCAGCCACGCGGCTGCAAGCCGTCCATGCGACTCAAAATACATTATATTATAAATAGCAGGGTGCCATACCCTGCAAAGGCTGGCAACCTTCAAGGGAGAAGTAATTTCTTCACGAGCTAGAGACTGCATCAGATAGTCCACGAAGTAAGGCAGAGTTGATAGCACTTTCTCGAGCCTCCACCGTCACCCCCCAGAATCAAAACTAAACAATTGTACTTAGATTATTTCCTAGGATTTCTTTTTAGGCTTTCCTTTGTACAAGCGAGTTTACAATCAAGTTCAGTATTCTGTAATACCTGTCTTTGATTTTTTATGGCAAACACGATGGCGACTCTGCTGGGGACATCCTTCTCTTCCGATGAGAAGTTGGTGATACAATCTGACGCTTCCAAGCTCGGCTCTACACAGCAGATGCTTGTGGTTTGCTTCGACCAACAAGCCCTTGAAGAATTGCTCTCTGAAGGGAATGCCAGCCCATCTCAGAAGCGAGCTAACCCAAAGAGGACTCACAAGCGTCGGTGCACAAAACTGTTGCCTCCGACCAAGTTCTAAAAGAAGCTCCTTCTGCAGCCCAAGACGGTGACCAAAGCTCTCCTGCGGCTTTGCTTTCGACCGCAGAGGACCCTACTGTCCCTAAAACGAGCAGAGGAAAATGCTACGATGCTGTGTTTTTGGGGGTACAAGGGAACTCCATGCGGATAAAGAAGAAGCCGCATAGAGGAGATCGACAGTCTGTCCATACGGCAGCCAACTCTGGCCGCAGGCAGACGACTCATGCGGCAGCCAACTCTGGCTGCAGAAAAATAATCCATGCGGCAACCAATGCTAGCCGCAGAAAGATGGTCCATGCAACGACCAATCCTGGCCTCAAATAGGACGTCTCATGTGGCCCTGTCAGAAGCTATGTGTTCGACCGCCTCTCATGCGGGCCTGACGCCATGTAGCTCACTAAAGATGCAGGATGTATCAATCTGGACCCTTTTTACTATGCGCCTTTGGGTGCTAAGTTAAAAACATCTAGGGCAGTGCGGGCCCAACTAGCCCAGTCAACTGTCCAAGTTGCTGACTGTCAGTGGGCTCCGTTGGCTGTTACACGGGCTTCTGACGGAAAGTTGTACAGAACCACCAGTGTCCAGTCCTCCAGGGCTAACGGACCGGGTGGGTCTTTAAAGTCTTCCTCTGAAGATCCAGAGCAAGTGCTTTTACTAGCCACGGATCAGGGAGCAAACATGATGCCTAAGTACCCGTGCGCTCGGGATTCCCGAGTTCACAAGATTGGTGCAAAAGTAGACCAGCTTCCTACCGACTTACATGACGTGATTACTCACAAACGTAAGATGGCAACGTCAGCATGCAATGAGTCCCTCTCGGGGCGTCCTTGTACCCAAGTCATCATCAACTGTTGTTGCAACAAATCAACAGTACCTGAAGATCGGCAGTCAGTTTTCCAACGACTACAGCAGCCAACACCTGTACAACTTCCAGGGGACGAAGAGTTTCCTTTCGCCTCCTATAATTTAACTCAAAAAGTTCCTCCTATTAAGGAAGGAAAAAAGATAGGCTCTTCCAGCCCGGCCATCTCGGCCAGTATCGCAAGGAGACCCTCATCCGGGGGGTTCCCATCAACCACAAGGGGTGTCTATTTAGGCTCTCGATCCAAGAAGAAGCTTCCGGCACCCGGGGGTGCAAAGTCGGCCTCATTGAGAGTAGATAAAGCTGGGGGTAGCAGTCTCCTTAATGAAAGCGACAAACCGATGTACCAAGAGCACATATTGGGGGTAGTAGTCCCCCAGGATTGTGTAACAGACCCAGATTTCCCTGAGGGCCACCACCCTCACCAAGACGATGCAGATTCCTGCACAGGGGGTAGCACCCCTTTCGAGTTAGAGGAAGATGATATTTTGACGTTCCTTGACGATTTCTCTATACAAGGGTACGACACCGAGAGTACCTCTGCGACCATCCCTTCCACTTCTACCCACGTGAAGATAGTCTTTATGGCTGACGATGATCATGAAGCACTTTCCGACTGACAACGGCTAGAAGTGCTGGAAGCCATGCTCTTGTCCTTGGTCAAGTCTGTGGACGAGATCAAAGCCGCATTGCCAGCTAAACCAGCAAGAACGCCCGGACAAACAATCTTGGGACCCGTAGTCAATACGGACTCCAACACGACCGTCCCTTCTTCGGGTGATGATCTCGTAGCACCATCCGTTCCTTCAGCTGCTGATGAAGCCAAGGAGGCAATGAGGGAAGTTCAGGAGCTTCGGGCAATGTTCAATGCTCGAGACTCCTCTCAAGATCTCAGAATACGGCAGCCATACCCCATTGTATGGAGAGATGTGCCTTTTCTACTATGGTACAAGCCGTTCCATATCGATTCTTATGATGGAAAGACCTCTGCTAGTCGGTACATGATCTACTTTGAAGCCACAATCGACCACTTACCGCATAGTGATACCATCCTCACGCGGTTATTCATCGGAGCATTGGAGGGGATCGCGTTCGACTGGTACCGCAACCTCCCCGACAACTACATTCACTCTTTTGACGGCTTCAAGCACATGTTACTGGGGAGAGATTTTATGAAGTAGGGCATGATGTTACGATGTTATCTCTCATGGACGTCGTTCAGGAAGAGAGGGAGCTCACAAGAAACTATATCGAGCGGTTCCGCCAAACCGCAATGAGATTGCCCCAAGGCAATTCCGAGAGCTCCTTAATTGAAATCTACCAGAAAAAGCTGCTTCCTGCAATTTGCCTCTGGATGGGCGATGACCAGTTCAGAGATTGGACGACCTTCATCATAAGCGCTACCAACGCAGAAGCAAAATTAAGAAGGCTCGCCAATTGGGATTACACATCCCAGATGGTAAAGACAAGGGCAGATGTCCTGGGTCCACCGCCAGCGACAACAACAATGGCACCACCACCAACTGGGACAATAAGGGCAAGCAGGCCCTGGTCACTGATGCGACTCAGAAGCCTGAACAAAAATAGGTAGAAGGTTCGTGGCCTAAGATCAACTACTCATTCATAGTCATGTCAAACCTATCTTCGACATGCTCCTGAAAGGGGGTAGAATCCAGCTCCCTCCACCGAGATGTGAGCCCCGAGCAGCAGAAATAGAGGATCCAAAATATTGTCACTTCCACCGCTATGTCCATCATGCCACTCATGATTGCTTCCAATTGAAGCGATACATTCAGAGTCTTATCGACTAAAAAGCTCTGTCGATAGACTTTGAAGAGGTTACCATGGCGGCGAACATGGTATCTATTCAGTTCGGCAACTTCCTTCAAACAAGCCCTTCCGATGGGGTAATACTTGTCCCTCGGGCAACAATGGAGGTTAATAATCTTCCATCCGTCCGGAACCAAACATCTGGACTGGTACCTCTCACTACCTCGCGAGGAGAGATCATGTGGGTGCATTCTGACTTGGTGCCCGAAATTACCCAGGGGGTGTCATCTCCTACAAACAAGAAGAAAGGAAGGAAGTCTAAAGCCTGCCACACAATTTCAGCTGAAGCTGAAGAAGCTACAGATGTTGTTACCCGGTCTGGAGCACAAGTCCAGCCCACACGGGATAGTCCAGCCGAAGATCCTCAGCCGGCATCGTTGCCTCCCTCTGATGATCCAAGGCCATCTCAACCTCTACTGGCGGGTAAATCCAAGACAAGTGAGATCCGCTTCGACAGGCCACTCCTCCATGATGTACCTCAGGGACTGGAGAGACCTAACAACTTCGACATATTAGCACAATTGGCTAATACGCCAGCAAAGTTGTCGCTATACGAGCTCCTAAGGCTCTCTAAGGATCTTCGTGTCACGTTAATCGAGGCACTCCAGAATGCTGATGCCTAGTTAACTCAGGTCAAGCCTCTAGGGGAAGACCCTCCAATAGATCTACAGGGCGGCGATAGCACAGATACAATGCCCAACATCATATTCACTCCACAGGACATGTTGATCAAGTCCAATTGGCATGATCGTCCCTTGTATTACACTGGATACATAGGCGACATCAAGGTTGATCGGATGCATATTGACCCTGGCTCGTCAATAAGCATTATCTCGAAAAGCCTACTCCGACTTTTTAGCATACCTATGCATCGGCTAGCGGCAACCAACACTGCCATTAGCGATTTTAACTCGGGGAGAAGCTATCCCCTAGGGAAGATCCGGTTGAAGTGCCTGATTGGTGACCTGAAGACGGAAGTTACCTGCTACGTCATAGATGCAGACACCTCCTACAACATCCTCCTGGGACGTCCGTGGATACATGACTATATGATCGTGCCATCCACCCTTCACCTGTGTTTCAAGTATGTCAGTAAGCACGGTTCCGTGAAGACTGAATTCGCCGACATTGATCCCTTCAAAGGGGTTGAAGCTTCTTACTCTTCTGAAGCTTGTCTATATGACGAGTCCCGGAAACATATAACAGATGAGCCGGAAAGCCCTTCATGCTCTATGTACGGGCAATGTAACACTCCCTCGGTACTTTGCTAGCATAGAATAATGACGCGGGCCATGAACAAGCCATTTACTATCTCAGCCGAATGATGGTAGGACCGGAACATAGGTACACTGCCGTAGAGAAGGAGTGCCTTGCCTTAGTGTTCGCCATTCAAAAACACGACACTATGTGACAGGGAAGACCATCCATGTTGTTTTACGAGTTAATCCCTTCAGGGTTCTCATGACCAAGCCAGGTGTACTTAGTTCTCGTTTAGCCACCTGGGCAATATTGTTATCCCCATACGACACGGTATTTATTCCGCATAAGGCTATCAAAGGTCAAGCCCTGGCTAACTTTTTAGCAGCCCATCCAGGCTCAGAAACAACCAGAATTTATGAAAAAATTCCTGATAAAGTTGTCGCCTCGAATATGACTTCGCACAACGCTACTTGGCGCATGTTCTTCGACGGCGCTTCAAGAACGGGACCACAAGGTGATATCGTCGCTGGAGTCGGGGTGGTACTGATTTCTCCCTCTGAACTAGTAGTCAATCGGGCGTATTCTCTTACAGAATCCTGTTTGAATAACGTAGCGGAATACAATGCTCTAGTCATTGGACTCCAACTCGCAAAGAAGTAGGGATCAGATACCTGGAAGCATATGGTGACTCGCAGTTGGTTGTTAACCAGATCCGGGGCTCATACGAGGTTCTTAACGAGGACCTGATTCCCTATTATCAGACGACAATTGCCATCATTACAACCTTGGAAGGGTTCTTGATAAAGCACGTTACGAGGCTTCAAAATGTCAAAGCCGATGCCCTGGCAGGTCTTTTCGCTTCCTTGGCACTCCCGAATAACACTCATCATCTAGTCGACATAGTAGGCTATGAACTGGTCTGCCCCATGAACAATCTTCAACTGGGTTTAAGTTGCTCCGCCCAGATAACCAACGACATACAAGACTGGAGACGCCCACTCATCGACTTTGCGGTCTATAGAATTCTGCCAGAGGATGTGAAGGAAGCCACCTCAATCAGAAGACACTCCCTCAGATTTATCTATGATACAAAGACGAAGATGTTATATAGGCGATCCTACGATGGGCTACTACTAAGATGCATGTCAAATGCAGAAGCCAAAGAAGCCCTACGTGAAGCTCATGATGGTACTTGTGGGGCTCACCAAACTGGCCCGAAATTACAAGATCGTATTCGTCGGATGGGTTATTACTGGCCCACAATCGTCGCAGATACAGTTGATTATGCAAAGAAGTGCAAGGCTTGCCAGATCCATACAGATTTCATACATCTGCCATCTGAATTCTTGTATACGACAGTGGCCTCTTGGGCATTCGAAGTATGGAGAATGGACATCATTGGGCCAATCACCCTGCCATCGTCTAGAGGGCATCGATTTATACTTGCAATCACCGATTACTTCTCCAAATGGGCAAAAGCTGTTCTGTTGGCAGAGGTCAAGACATCGAATGTGATTAGCTTCCTAAAACATCACGTCATCTACCGTTTTGGACTGCCCCGGAGGATTATTTATGACAATGGTCAGTAGTTTGCAAGCTACACTTTCTATCAATTTTGTGATAAGAATCGAATTCAGAACATGTCCTCGACAACATACAACCCCTCGGCCAATGGTCTGGCTGAAGCATTCAACAAAACCATAATCAAGCTCCTCAAAAAGTTCGTGTCTGCAAATAAGCACGACTGGAACGAAAAGCTTGGTGAGTATTTATGGGCGTATCGGACGATAATTCAGACGGCGACAGGAAATACACCATTCTTCTTGGTTTACGGGAGCGAGGAAGTCCCCCCATTAGAAACCAAGATCCCCTCACTTCGATTGGCCCTCACCTACCAGTTAACGGTCGACGATAACTACCGCTGACGGCTACAAGAGTTAGAAGCATTAGATGAGAAGCGTTTACAAGCTCAACAAAGCATCAAGCTCGACCAAGCACACATCTCTCGGGCTTTCAACAAGAAAGTCAAACAGAGAGTATTCTAAGTTGACGATCTTGTCTTGGCCATTCATCGACCAATGGTTATGACTCACAAGACCCCCGACAAATTCCAGCCTAAGTGGGAGGGTCCGTTCGTCATCGAGACCGTATTCTCCAATGGCGCATATCGTCTCGAAAAACAAAATAGAGACTTGTTCATGATGCTCATCAACGGCAAGTTCCTCAAGAAATACTATGTCTAAACAACACCTTCCAACTATCTCTCGAATTGTGAGTTATATACCCTCAGGTATCGCTGAACTTACACTCTGACTTCAAATCTCCTAGATTGTTGAGTTACGTACCCTCAGGAACCACTGAACTTACTCCCAGACTACTCCGAATGAATCCATATCTCATCCCTTGGTCATATCTATGAACTTCCTGGTCATAGTTTTGTCTCAAAATCTATTACCCACACCACCAGTGCGCAGAAGGGTAATAGGTCCATACAACTTATCCTAATATATTACTCGCACTGTCAGTGAACAAAAAGGGTAATAGGTCCACAAAATTCCTCCAACGGAAAAAAAACAACCATGTCTATATTACCTCTGAGTTGTTTTCCCGTCCATCACAAATAAATCACCCAATGCATAGAACTTCCACGTTGATAGCACCTCTGAGTTTTTCTGTGTACCTCTATTATGCCTATCCCTACCATGTCCTCATTACCTCTGAGTAGAACGGCTTTGTTTTGACCCGTATTTACCACATCCTCATTACCTCTGAGTAAATATGTTGGTTCCCTCTCTACTTATTATCCGTGCTCGCATCGCCAGTACACACAAAGGGTAATAGGTCCACAAAAGTTATTCTAATCTATTACTCGTACCATTGGTGTACCAAAGACTAGTAGGTCCACAAAATATCATTCACATCTATTTTCTCGTATTTCCAGATGCATAAAAGGGCAATAGGTCCACTAAAAAATCTTCCAGTAGGATGTCCTTTAACAAATACAAATGCTGTATTAGGCCCTCTAGTACCAGCACCAAAAAATGCCACAGATAAAGTGTGAGGTGAGCATACCCTATTTTATTCAAAATTAGTTACATTCACAGGACCATACCTCCAGTAAAGGATTGCAAGAGAAGCAAAACGCAAGCTACAGCTATATATAGTCGAAAATACAAAGGCAGATACGAACGTCTAGTTACATGTATTTTCAAAAACAATAAGTACATAGTAGCCCACGGATCCCTACAGTCAAGAATCATAGCCATGCTAAGGTATAAAACACTCCCTTAGCCATTTCGCATACGAAAGATCTATTCGACCAGGGTCTTCGGCGGGGGCAGGAGGGTCAGAACTCCCAATACTACTGCCCTCAGACTTGGGATCCTCCTTGAGAGCAGTCCCCTCCACGATGGATGCCAGCTCTTCTTTTACTTCAACTTTGGGGGCAGCACCTCTTCCTTCGTAGTGGTCTCAGCCTTTCATACGGATGCTACAAAAATCAAAGAAAAGGAGATAGTCATACAACAAAGGACTCTATGCGGCCTAGCCAGTTATGCAGCTCAGCCAAAATATACAGCCCCAGAGTCATGAAGTACTCATGCAGCATTTATACGACTCAGCCATTATCATGTGGGTTAATGCAGCTCAGTCATGAGGAACTCATGCGACCTAATACTCGTGCGGATCAGCCACGAGACAATCAGGCGGCCCAGCCATACAGTATTCATGCGACCCGATCATAAAGTGCTCATGTGGCACCTATGCGGCTTAGTCTTACAGACCCATCTTGAGGCACTCAGATAGTTCAATTTTGAATGAACAGCGGTTATGCAGCACAGTCCATGCGGCCCTATCGTACAGAACACATGTGGTTCAGACGAGATAGGGCATACATCGTCCAAGCTTATAACAAAGGCAATACACGATAGCCCCACGCATAAAAATATGTGCTATGGCCATTTAAAATTTCAGTCATCTTCTGTTCACCATCCTTACTCTTGAGAGCAGGTTGCACGTCGGAACGAATGGAAGGAGCATCTGCCGCTCTCGACGAAGAAGCATGTCTCTTCCCTTTGGCCGTTGTACCAGTCGACTTAAAAACTTTTGTAGCCATTGCAGAAAGTATGATGAAGTCAAAGAAGGAGAAGGTGAAAGAGGAAAACCTCTCTCCGAATGACTCCTATTTATAGAGTTGCTGAAGAGAGACTATTCGATTCTCGAGATTTTTAAGGATAGGGATGACGTTTGGGGACTTTATCCCTAGTAACCGTCGAGCGTCTCTTCGGTTTTCCAAGATTATTAAAGATAAAATTGACGTTTGGGAACTTTATCTCCAGTAACCGTCGGATTCATCTCGAAAATAGATCCACAAGCGAATCAAGAGCATTAAATACAGCAGTGACAGCTGGCAGACTCTCTGCGGCATGAAGCGTCCCTGCGACTCAAGATTTGTTCTGCGACTCAGGATCTTTCTGCGGCTCAGTACTTCTCTGCGACTCAAGACCCCTTTGTAGTTCGAAAACAACTTCCTGCAACTTGAAGACTCCCAATGGCTTGACATATTTTTCATGCTTCTTATTCAAAGTATTCCAAATTTGTAATTTAAAAAATTTGAAGGAGGTCTTATAGAAACATAAAAAATATGGAGTTCAGGCAGATTACGAATTGCCGTATAGGTACTTCTGGCCAAACAGGTCTGCATAAAGGAAAGCCGTATGACATATGCGGCCCATCGACAAACAACTGTAAAAGGAAGACATGCGGCCAAGAGGAGCAGTTGGACTGATAAAGCTGACAAGTCCTGGCAAAATATGACAGTTCTGACACTTCGACAAGAAAGATAAGACGTGAGATGTCACCAAAAAGCAGGGTTCGTATGCCTCCATACGGCCAAAAGAGTGTCATCCAAGCCGCATGAACCTCATGCGGCCCAGCTTATGCGGCTCCAAAGTTCCCAAACTTCATACAGCCTGTGATCTAAGCCGCATGAGTCTCATGCGACCCCACATGATCGAAGACTGAGAACACCATACGCAGCGGGACACGTGGCAAACGGACCCAGTCCCTAACTACCCAGATTTGCTGTAACAAAATCCTAACAAATCGACAGATGGCAGCCCAAGAGCGAGTCTTTGCGTGCTAATCAGCCACGTGGCCGCAATCCGTCTATGCAGCTCAAAATACATCCTATTATAAATAGCAGGGTGCCACACCCCTGCAAAGGCTAGCAACCTTCAAGAGAGAAGCAATTTTTTTACGAGCTAGAGACTGCATCAAATAGTCCACGGAGTAAGACAGAGTTGATAGCACTTTCCCGAGCCTCCACCGTCACCCCCCAGAATCAAAACTAAACAATTGTACTTAGATTGTTTCCTAGGATTTCTTTCTAGGCTTTCCTTTGTACAAGCAAGTTTGCAATCAAGTTCAGTATTCTGTAATACCTGTCTTTGATTTTTTATGGAAAACAATGGCCATGAAGGATACTCTGTCTCTATCTATCAAATACAAGCATTCGTTTCCAATCAGTGAAAGACAAAAGCAATAAAGAGTTCAAGAAAGATGTCATTGAATACAATTATGCGATTCAAAGGCGAATGAATACTTCAAGAAAAATTGTTAATGTAGTCGCGGATATGATCCTAGATACCTCTATATCTCAATCCACGTAAGATAATCATATGAAGAGCGAACCAAGTACACTATGGTTGATCAGATCATAACACATTGATTCTAATTAGATAATATGGTTGTGGGTGTCCCCAGTTTACATATGTCCTGAACAAGCTTGATAAGAATAAACTTGCAAAACTAGGCTATAACTAGCGTCATCATTTATGGTAGTGCAAATATAAGTATGGGAGATAATAATGAAAGCAGTAATAAATGGTTCAAGTTTCTTAGGAATCTACGTCGTGTCTGGTGTTTCTATTTATACAGTCATCCTACTATCTCTTGTATCAGGCCTTGGTTGACCAATAGAGTATGGGCTACAAAATCTCTATATTCTTAGGTAATCATATTTTTCTGCACTAGCATATATTCAGTGTCACCCAGTTATACTTCATTAATAGGTTAGAAGAATATGGGGTGATAGGCCGTGAGGCATCCTACCCAACTTATAAAAGTCAACTAATAGAGAGCTTGAGAAATATAACATGTGTAACTAGTATGAGTTATCTTCCTAACCTTTCTATCTGGTACAGAGAAAAGTTAGGGTTTACCGTGGAAAGGAATCAAGTATAAGAAAATCAATGTAGTCGGACGAGAGTTCATAATTTGAATCATGAGAGGAGTTTAAGCATGTAGATGAGATTCTAGACTCTCATCCTATATATGCAGGCTCACATCGGTAGTGTAACATAATCGAAGTGATAAACTCGACCTGCATGGGCCGCCACAAAAATATGTAACGTCCTAGTCCCAAAATACTTGGAACTAAGTACATGGACATGCCAGTGGTATACATACGAATTACACTCCAATGTATAGAACCCCCGTATGTATACATAAGCTATAAAATACAGTAAACCATAATAACTAAATCTCATCCACCAAATAAGAGAATAATAATATAAATCAACTATGAAATTTGTCATTTATACATGTAGTTGGGCGGAGACAAATCCACTACCAACAAATTTAAATGAAAAAAACTATATAAGGAAATGATCGATGAAAATGACAAGACAAACCAAGGGCAATCATCTTCGAAGGAATGGGGAAGATCACGGCCAGGGGTAGAACACATGTGAAAAGTCACAAACACTACAACAAAAAGACCTATTAATGACGCTTGATAAGTGGATTTCATGACGGCGAATAAAGAAGCGTCATCAAAGTTCAACAAGACTCTATTCTATGACGGTGTCCAATATAAACGTTATTGATAGTCTTTCAGTCGTACGAGCGTCATGAAAAAAGTACCAAAATTTAAGTCAAAACCTCCACTCCCTCGTACTTCTCCAGCAATTAAGAAAAATTCTAAACCAAGAAGCTCCACAGCTACTCCCCCAAGCCTTCGAAGAAGCCCTAATTTTCCTGGCTCGCCTCCTCTCCGCCTCCCTCCTCTCCCCCTCCGTCCTCTCCCCCTCATCGCCGACCTCTCCTCCCACCTCGACTCCTCCTCCGCCTCCCTCCTCGACGCCGCCAACTCCATCTCCGTCGCCCTCGACCTCCCTCCGCCTCCACCTCCGCGTCTCCATCCGCCACGAATCCGTCACCCTCTGGGACCCGAACCCCGCATCGCCCCCCTCGTCTTCCCCCTCTCCGTCCCTCCCCCGTCATGCGGGAGAGCGGCCACCTCCGTCCGTCGCGTCGTCTACGCCGTCGAGGCGGTCTCCGCCCTCGTGGTCGGCTCCGTCCTCGCCGGCCTCGGCCATGCCTCCCTCCTCGAAAATCCCCTAATTTTTGACCTAATTTCTATCAGTAGATTAGGGCTTATTTTCTATTTGATAGCTTCCTATTCATTCCTTTCCTGTAAAAAAATTCAGCCATGGCGAGAAACGACAGCGAGCGGAGGGACGACCTCAAAGAATTGGACGACGAAAGGGAGCTCAATTTGTTGTTAGCGCTAATGCTGTGAGTGTTCATTGGATGAACTGTTTATAGTAGATTGGACATATTCCTACAATCATTGAATAACTTCTATTTTATTTTTCTTACCAGACATATTATGTGATTTACTTTGCAAGATTTCTACTCTATTCTCGGTGTGTCCAAAAATGTAAGTAAATCTGAAATAAAAAGTGGTTAGTTTCTCTTAAATCTCTTATCTTTTTATTAACTTGTCGCTATTTTTATTTATTAAAGTTGCATATATCTCTACTTTGTTTGGCTGACATCCATGTTTTACTGCTTTGAAATGTTGTGATCAGTTGACCTTTCTAAGAGAGGCATTGTGTATGGTTCTATTTCCAAATTAACACCATTTTGTTTATCATTTTTGCATCCTACTATGGTATGAAAATAACTGTAAACATATTGAAATTATATTTGAATTAGATTAGCGTTTATTTTAAGAGGGACCAGAGGTCTTCTTTGAGCGACTTGAGAACCTGGATTAGAAACTCTGGGGTTGGGTGGTTTGGATCTAGATCGAGATGCCCTGATCAACATGATATACTTGTTGTTGACATTCTTTGTTATTCTAATACTAAAAATTAAATTTCTTTCTACATTAAATTGTTAGTTCCCTATGATGCTAGGTAAGATGCACACCTAACCGTGTCATTGTTCCAACTTTACCGGTTTTCTGTTTTTGATATTACCATGTTGGAGTTAATTAAATTGTTACCTGTGTCATATTCTAGAATGCATGTGATTGATATTATATGAATTTATTTCTGAATTTATTGTATGTGATTGATATTTTCTGAATTTATTGCTGGACTGAATTTATTTGAAACAAAGCTAGTTATCTTTTGTTATATGGTTCCATCTATTTCTTAGGTTATAATAAATGAAGCCCTACTACTTCTTACATATCTGACTCCTGAAGGCACAAGGTTGTTGTAGTTCAAGGGTCAGAGGTTAATGGGTTTTATCCAATTGCTTGAGTTACGGAAGTTGTTAGGACGGTAGGACTTGGGTTTATATTAGGAACTAAAAGCTGGATGCAACTAGAGTTGAAAGTTCTCTTCACTTGACTTGAAACTGAACTGCAACTGGATGCAACTAGAGTTTTTATACCTAATATTATGTCTTGCTTCTCTTACTGAGCACTTCCAAGTCTTACTCTTTACTTGACTTGAAACGGAACTGCAACTCTTTCTAGTTATCTTCTATCAAGGAAAATAAATCTCTTCTTTCTTTCCAGTTCTTCTATTGATTCTACTGGTTGTTTCGGTTTGGTGGTTTAGTTAACTTGCAGTAAGTAACACTTTGCTTTAACTGGCTCTAAGCATTGGTAGAAATTTCAATTATATAATTGCCATCATGTTTTGTTTCTTGAGTATGCTAGAATATACTTAGCCAATATATAGATAAGAAGACCGTAATCAACTCACTTTACTCTACGTTTATTTTCATAGATGCAGTTCTTTAGCTGTCACTTATTAGAGCCAATTGACACCACATTTTATTCCATATCAAGACTTAAATTTCTTGTTGTTTTTCATGCAAATTATTTATATGGATACTTGTATTTCTTCAACAGTAAGAATATCATATGTATCTCTGCTCGAATATTAAATATTGCATAAGTTGTAGCTCATTTATACTGTTGTTGAACAGGGTTGTCTCCAATTGCTGAATAATCTTATCGGCAAAAATACATCTAATCACGTTGGTGATATTCAAGCTATTACCTTTTAAGGTGTTTCTATTGTCTGTAACCATTGAATTGCGGTATAGGTATTACTGACAAAAATAATTGGATTTGAGCGTTTAGCATCAATGCTAAAGCTTCGAGGGGGCACTGCTTACAATTTCACCCAGTAAAAGGTATTACGGACCTGGCTTTTTGAGCTTCAAAATTGTCATGAGAATGCTATATAGATGTTAGCTGTTGCGTAGTACTGTCTTTTCTCGCTAATCATTTCATCCATATAAAACTTGTTGGCAGTAGACAATAAATTTGCTAAAGTCAATGGAAACTGTTGAATTGCTTCTCACTGGGGGGTCCAGATGGTGAGCCTGGAAAAGATGTTAATAGGCTATTAAATCAAAATGCATTTGCTCAGGTTCCTGCTAAATTTGTTTACCACATGATTCGGAGGCAATTCTGACTCTGATGTGAACTTTAACTCTATTTTTTATTTACACTGCAGAAGAACATTCTGGATCATTTCTTAACATTAGGGGTCGAAAGCCCATGGCCTTCAGTTGCTGTACGATGTTTGGTAAGATAATTTGATTGTGTCGTGTGGTCTATGTTCTATTATTTTTATTTCATGGCAATGATTTATAAGTTTTATGTTCATGCCTAAAATCATATATGCTTCGTAAATACCTAGAAATATCTAATTTTGTCTTTTTGTTCATCTGTTCTGTTGTTAGTTGTCTTTTACTAGCAAAAAACAGCTGTGGCGTTAAACAATTCAATTCTCTGTAAAAGGTTTTCTTCTACAAGATATTTATGTAAAGTTAGTATACATAAGATTACTTATAAAATAAAATAATATAATTTTTTTATATAGATGGTTAAGATTTAAGAATTCAAGTAGATGTTTACACTAAGAATTTAGGAAGAGATATAAGAAAATATAATAGCGGATTATTAGATACGTTTGATTCAGTTAGTCCCGGGGCTTGATCAAAGATGAAAAACAAATGCAATCGAGATCTGAGATGTCACACAAAACTTTGCAGTGATCAAACTCAAGATCTACGATGGTACAATAAATCAAATAGCCAAATTACAATCTGAAGGAGGGAAAAAGAGAAGAGAAGATCTCTCGTTCTTTCTTGCAAATGTGTTACAATTGGGACAGAACGAGTTACAATAAAACTAGAGAAAGATGAGAAGAAGAACAATGCTGGGGTGTCAAAACACCGTTGCTCAAAGCAAGATTCGCCCCACACGATCTGCTTTCAGGAACCAGCAAGTTGAAGAACTTGTGGAACGCTCGAAGTCACCTCTGTTCAGACTCCTCGGATGGACTTGCAATGGCGGCAGCAACTCTCTCTCTCTCTTTCTCCTTTTCTAACTTGTAATTTTTGTAGTAGTCACAAAGGAGGCCAGAAGAGTATTTATAGAGAGAGGGAGGAAACCCTAACCGCCTCTTCAGTTATGGAAAGATTGAATCAAATCCCAAAAGATAGCAACGAGATTTAATTCAAATCCCACGAAATTAATTCAAATCCCACAAAGATAGGATCTGAATTAATTCAAATCCCACAAAGATAGGATCTGATTTAATCGCATTGATTCAGCCTTTCCATAACTGATTTGTAATCTACACAGTCAGCGGATCCCTCCATGCGGCAGCAGCAGCAGCCTGGCCGCATGAGCCTACTGGCCGCATGGACCGCATGAGCCGCATGGACCGCATGAGCCGCATGGACCGCATGGACCGCATGTGCCACATGAGCCGCATGAGCCGCATGGACCGCATGGACCGCATGAGCCGCATGGACCGCATGAGGCCGCATGAGGCTGCATATGAGTCGCATGCCGCATAAGAACGCATGGCCGCATATGAGCCGCATAAAGACCGCATGACTGCTGACGTGCTAAGTGCAAAGTACGCCAACAAAATGCCACATTACGCCTCATGAGCCCATGAGCCCGAGTTCGAGTTCGAGTCCGAGTCCGAGTCACTAAGCCCCGTTGGGGCTTAGCTCCAAGTGGAATTAATCCAAGAGAATGACAAAAGCATTAATGCTTAATCCTTGGAGCCTTATTCTTACCTCCTAGTAAAATCACCCACATGGTTCCCTCCTTAGGGTCACCACCCCATGTGCATCTCTCAACAACACAACCAAGTATATATGTTGAGATAACTCATGGTGCATTTTCGATGTGGGACTATAAATTTACAAGGCATGTTGAGAGCAAGCTCTCTCCATGTAAAGAAAGCACCAACAATCCCCCACATATCACAACATATATATGTGTCCAGGATTGAGCGTTCCCCACAGTAACTGTCCATTTTGCATTAGGATAGATGTCGCTGACGACTTGAATCTTCCTGCATGGGTTAAATAACAATGTGATACAAGAATGGACTACGCCTTGAATTTTGCACCATAATTGTAGTTCTTCCCACTCACAAAGTGTAGTTACATGTGCTTCTGGCTGCACATTAAAGGCCCTGTGCCAGCCTGGTTTCAGTGTATAATTTTAGGCGTCTACAAGTTTACCCTCAAGAGACGGCCTGATATCTCTTTCCATACACTATAGGTGAGTTCTTTATTAAAGAGGTATGGCATGAAGCCTTGCGCTTCCTTGCGGTGCTACGCCGCTATGACATGGCCTGAAGCCGAGGCATTACCCCTACCTGGGAACCTCATCGTAGTGTCATACTACTGTAGCATGAGGTCACAAGCCTCTTTGTAGTGCTAAACTACCCAGCATGAAGCCTAAGGCTTCCTTGCGGTGTTACGCCACAACGACAGGGCTTATAATACCGAGGCTTTACCCTTACCTGGGTACCTCATCGTGGGGTCGTGCCACTGTAACATGGGGCCATCCTCCCCTTTGTAGTACTGTCTACAACTCTTTAATTACGTCATACAGCATTAGGCTACCTGCCTATTTGCGGTGCTACGCCGCTGTGACTTGGCTTACAAAGCCGAGGCATTACCCCTACCTGGGAACCTCATGGTGGAGTTACCCCACTGTAGCATGGAGATTCACTCCTTGTAGTGCTGCTCTACCGTGCTTCCTGTAAAGCACACCAGGTATTCACTCTGCCTGAGAACTCATTAAGGCATTTAAGCCAACCTTCCACAGGATCTGTTTTTTTGCAGAAAAATACATAGTAGACAACAGTGGTTATGGGTCCATCCCTTCCATGTTCCAGAGAACAAGTACCCACTGTTACCTGATAGTTTCCCAGTCAGTGATCCTTCTTTGAACCAAAAGTTAGATGCCTAGTAGATTTCTCTTTGAACTAATAGCATAAAACTTTATGGTAGGTTTACAAAGACACACTATCAGAATGCCTTCAAGCCCATTTTACATGCTGTGTCATCGACCAACTGGCACTTGAGGCCCTTTGTGAATGGATCTGCCAGGTTCTCCTGACTCCGAACATCAACCACTGCAATTACACCTCTTTTGATAAGATCGTGTACTGCCCTGTGCCTTAACCGCACAGTCCTCTTCTTTCCGTTGAAGAGGTCATTTGATGCCACCGCCGCAGTCGCCTGGTTGTCACAGTATATCGGTATCGTCGGTATCTGAGCCCCAACCACTGGAAGATCATACATGAGCTCCCGAAGCCATTCTGCTTCATCTGCTGCAGTTTCAAGTGCATAGAATTCAGATTCCATGGAGGAACGAGAGAGTATAGTCTGCTTCTTCGACTTCCACGATATAGCAGCTCCGCCCAAGGAAAAGATATATCCACCTGTGGATCTCTCGCTTTCCACCTCTGAACACCAGCTAACATCACTGAAGCCTTCCACTATTGTCGGATACCCGTTGTAGTGCAGTGCATATGTCTGAGTTTTCTTGGGATATCTCATCACCCGCTTCACAGCTTTCCAGTGCTCAACCCCTGAGTTGCTTGTGAACCGACTCAGCATTCCCACGACGAAAGCTATGTCAGGCCATGTGGCAGTGGTTGCGTACATCAAACTTCCGATAACGCTAGAATACTCCAGCTGCCTGACGCTTTCCCTTGAATTTGGCTTCAGCTTCTGATCACACCTGTATGGCGTATCGATCCCTGGAAGATCCTTATACCCATAGCGTGTGAGCATCTTCTCAATGTAGTGAGATTGTGACAGCGCTACTCCAGTGTCTGTCCGGATGATCTTTATGCCCAAGATGACATCTGCATCCCCCATGTCCTTCATACTAAACTTGGTTGAGAGGAACTTCTTTGTCTCTGTGACATAGCCTATATCCGTACCTAGGATTAGCATGTCGTCCACGTACAGACAAACGATGACTCCTCTTCCATCAGCGAACTTTGTGTAAACACATTTGTCCGTCTCGCTGACTCTGTAGCCGTTTGACTTAATAACTTTGTCAAACTTCTCATGCCACATCTTGGGAGTTTGCTTCAAACCATACAATGATTTCACCAACTTGCAGACTTTGTCTTCAAGACCTTTGATGAAAAATCCCTCTGGCTGTTGCATGTAAATCTTTTCGGTCAGCTCCCCATTCAGGAATGTGGTCTTTACATCCATCTGATGTATCACCAACTTATGTATAGCTGCTAGAGCGATTAACATCCTGATGGTGGTCATCCGGGCTACTGGAGCGTACGTGTCAAAGTAGTCTATCCCCTGTTTCTGAGAAAATCCCTTGGCTACTAGCCTGGCCTTGAACTTGTCAATAGTTCCATCTGCCTTCATCTTCTTCTTGAAGATCTATTTACATCCGATGGGCTTTTCTCCTTCAGGTAGATCTACCAACACCCATGTGTTATTGGAGGTGATAGAGTCAAACTCGTCATTCACTGCCTCCTTCCAGAAGATCGTATCTCTGGTCTTCATCGCCTCATCATAGGTAAGCGGATCTGCTTCCACATGATAGGTGACAAAGTCATCTCCGAAGTCTTTCGGTCTTCTCGCTCGCTTAGCTGACGGCTCTGCGAGTTCTGGTACAGGAGTTGTTTCCTCAACAACAGCTTCTTCTTGGACTACTGGCTCATATGAGATTTCAGTCTCATTTGTACCTCCATTATTTTCCGAAATGTCCGAAAGAACAATGTTTTTGTCTTTTGCAAACTTATCTTCAAAGTATTCAGCATCGCGAGATTCGATGATATGATTTGACTCAATATCAAGAAATCTTCGAGTATCACTCTTTTCGGCATACGCCTTCGTAGTCCTTGTTCCTAGCTTCTGAATCTTCAGATCTGGGAGTTTCACATACGCCAGACACCCCCACACTCGAATGACATTCAAGTTAGGTCTGACTTTGAACCAGAGTTCATGAGGAGTTACGTCCGAAGTTGCATGTGGCACTCTATTTAGAATAAAAGTGGCCGTCAATGTAGCTTCTCCCCAGTAGCATTTAGGAAGACCCGCGGTGAGCAGCATAGAGTTTATCATTTCTGTCAACGTTCTGTTCTTCCTCTCTGCTACTCCGTTAGATTGAGGAGAATATGGAGCAGTAGTCTCGTATATGATTCCATGTTCTCTGCAGAACGATGCGAATTCATGAGACCTATACTCCCCACCTCGATCACTCCTTAACCTCTTGAGTTGTTGTCCAGTCTGCCGTTCAGCTTCGGCCCTGAACTCTCTGAACTTCTCGAAGGCTTCGTCTTTAGACTTGAGCAAGTAGACGAACGCATATTTTGAGAAGTCGTCGATGAAGGTTATGAAATACTTCATCCCGGCCTTCGTGGAGAAATGTTTGAAGTCACAGATATCAGAGTGCACCAACTCCAGAAGATCTGTGCTTCGATTGATCTGATGAAAGGGTTTCCTAGTGATCTTCGTCTGAGCACACACCTCACACTTCTCCACCTTACCCCCATATTTGGAGATAAGTCCTAGACTAGACATTTTGTTAATTCTTTTACAATGAACATATCCTAGTCTATTATGCCACAACTCAAGAGAATAATCAGAAAATACAACTGTATTAATGTCCTCAAACTGGTTAACAAGCTGAATTTTAAACATGCCTTCGGTTTGATAAGCCTTTCCGAAGTATGTTCCTTTCTTGGACATCACCATCTGACCAGCATTGATGTCCATCCTCAAGCCTGCGTTGCAGAGCAGGCTCCCAGAGATCAGGTTCTTGGCAATCGCCGGAACATGCTTCACACCTTGAAGCGTCAGAGTGTTCCCAGAAGTGAGTTTCAGTTCCACGGTCCCGATCCCCAAAACTTCAGCTTGGGCCTGGTTCGCCATGACAACCTTCTCAGATATCGGCTGGTACGTGACGAACCATTCCTTGCCTGAACAGATATGGCAAGTCGCTCCAGTGTCTATCCACCAGTCAGAGTCAACCCCCACAGTTGTGACCTGTCCGATCATAGCAACAACGTTAGAAACCAATGAAACCTTATTAGGCTCACCTTTCTCTGATTGTTTAGGCTTAGATCTGCATTCACTCTTGTAGTGGCCTTTCTTGCCACAATTGTAACAAGTCACGTGGGACTTAGTCTTCTGTTGCTTGAAAGAAGGACCCTTCACTTTTAGATTAGCGAAGTCCTTCTTCTTTGAATGAGAAGTCGCCTGCTTCCCCTTGGAATCTCTCGTCTGCACAAGATTGGCTTTAGCCAACTGTTTGGACAGAGTGTCCACCTTCTGTTGAGAACGCATCTCGTCCTAAACATGGATATCTTGAAGTAGATCTCCCAAGCTAATGTCTAGCTTCTTTCTGTGCATCCTTGCATAGAAGGTACTCCATCCTGCAGGAAGTTTTGAGACGATCCCTCCGACGACAAACTTGTCGGGAAGGGGCATCTCTTCGTCTTCCAGTTTCTGACGCAGCTTCAGAAATTCCTTCACCTGTGGCAGCATTGACTTTTCGTCCTCAAAGAGCAATTTGTGATATTTTTTAACCACAAACATTTTGCTCATGTTCTTATCTTCTTCATACAGATTTTCCACAGACTCCCATATGTCTCTAACAAGTTCCTTCTTTGAGTAGGATTCTGCCAGGGAGTCTTCCATAGCATTCAGGATGAGAAGCCTGCAGATGCTATTTTCCTTTCTCCACTTGGCCTGGAGTTTGGTAGCCGCGTTGATGGCGGCAGTAGATCCAGTGTCTGGAACAGAGGGTTCTTCCTCCAACAGAACATGATCAACGTCTTTCAGTTGAAGAGTTAGGTACACCTTTCTCTTCCAGACTTGATAGTGCTCTCCATCAAACTTTTCCAACTTACAGAAGTCCGATTGGAGGAGCGAAGCATTAATGTTTTCCATCTATACGGATCTTGCTTTGAGATTGTTAGTCCCGGGGCTTGATCAAAGATGAAAAACAAATGCAATCGAGATCTGAGATGTCACAGAAAACTTTGCAGTGATCAAACTCAAGATCTACGTTGGTACAATAAATCAAATAGCTAAATTACAATCTGAAGGAGGGAAAAAGAGAAGAGAAGATCTCTCGTTCTTCCTTGCAAATGTGTTGCAATTGGGACAGAATGAGTTACAATAAAACTAGAGAGAGATGAGAAGAAGAACAATGCTGGGGTGTCAAAACACCGTTGCTCAAAGCAAGATTCGCCCCACACGATCTGCTTCCAGGAACCAGCAAGTTGAAGAACTTGTGGAACGCTCGAAGTCACCTCTATTCAGACTCCTCGGATGGACTTGCAATGGCGGCAGCAACTCTCTCTCTCTTTCTCCTTTTCTAACTTGTAATTTTCGTAGTAGTCACAAAGTAGGCCAGAAGAGAGTATTTATAGAGAGAGGGTGGAAACCCTAACCGCCTTTTCAGTTATGGAAAGATTGAATCAAATCCCAAAAGATAGCAACGAGATTTAATTCAAATCCTACGAAATTAATTCAAATCCCACAAAGATAGGATCTGAATTAATTCAAATACCACAAAGATAGGATCTGATTTAATCGCATTGATTCAGCCATTCCATAACCGCATGAGCCGCATGAGCCGCATGGATCGCATGAGCCGCATGGACCGCATGAGCCGTATGGACCGCATGCCGCATAAGACCGTATGGCCGCATATGAGCCGCATAAAGTCCGTATGACTGCTGACGTGCTAAGTGCAAAGTGCGCCAATAAAACGCCACATTATGCCTCATGAGCCCATGAGCCCATGAGCCCGAGTCCGAGTCCGAGTCGCGTTGGGGCTTAGCTCCAAGTGGAATTAATCCAAGAGAATGACAAAAGCATTAATGCTTAATCCTTGGAGCCTTATTCTTACCTTCTAGTAAAATCACCCACATGGTTCCCTCCTTAGGGTCACCACCCCATGTGCATCTCTCAACAACACAACCAAGTATATATGTTGAGATAACTCATGGTGCATTTCAGATGTGGGACTTTAATTTTACAAGGCATGTTGAGAGCAAGCTCTCTCCATGTAAAGAAAGCACCAACAGATTCGATGATTGAATAATTTTGTTTTGGTCCAAACAATATGGACGAATAATCGATGATTTATTTGTGATGTGATAAAATTTAATTGGATGATTCTTTGTACTTATCTTTTAAGGTTTGGTTTAGCTATTAGGAGAGAAAATTAGATCCGTTGTGAACATCACAAAACTAGAGTTCCAACTTCTACATGTTTCTTTGGTTCATCTAGCTGAAGTTCTTTGGAAGGTCAAATTTGACCAATGCAATCTAAAAGTCATATTCCAGAACTTTCACTCTTTATTATACTGGCAAATCAAAAGATGCATGTTGGGAAGAAAGCACAAAGTACAACAGAACCAATGCAATCTGAAGTCATATTCCAGAACTTTCATTCTAGATTATTCTAGCAAACCGAAAGATGCACGTTGCAAAGTCAAAGTACAACAGAACTATAAGATTATTAGTAGAAAACACATGATATTATGCATATTTCTCTCCACACATCCTCTTTCTTGTCTTGCAAGAAGCCAAAAGAAAGATAAAGCACATTAGAGAGAGACCAAAAGAGGAAATCAATCTCTTGATCTACTACACTTGAACTTGTGCTGCAACCAAAATTGCAACCCCAGGGTCATACTAACCTCCCCTTTGCTTGCCAATCTACACCTACAGCACCTTGTATGTCTGCTGCCTTGTTTGTTACTTGCTACCATCATGACACACTACTCTTGTTCTGATGCACCATTGCACCACAACCAATATAACTGTCACTCTTTAGGCTGCAGTATCCAAACTTTTAAGAGATCCTGCATGACAATATATAACCATTTCTGGGCCATAGTTTGCACTATCGGTTGATACCGATACTTATCGGCCATATAGTATTTGTTTTGGCTTGTACCGATCCAATACCCTCCGCACTAATACTGGCCGATACTGATGTGTTGGGGTTCTCTTACCCTGTTAAATCGACACAGAATAATTGAATAAAGAAAATGGAAAAATAGTACCCACACAATGATTTAGTTGTGTCGAAGATCGACAAACAATGTGTTTATAAGATTCCTTATTGACACCTTAACCAATTCCATTTGTCGAAGTTGTATATCTATAAATTCATGACATTCATCCTTGTTAATATTATTTCCTTCAAAATATTTAGTGCGGTAGTACTATGTCAAAAGGCAAATAAATAAACAATAATATCACTTGCAGATGAATGATTTAGCAATATTGAATATTATACCATTTAAGACTAACAAGAATAATATATAAAACTATGTCTAAATATTTTATCAAATATTTTTTCTAGATTTTTGAAATAATTTTTGAAGAACCCAGTACTCTGATCCAAAACTGTGAAACTGTTAAAGCCGCCAATATTGATGCTCATAGGAAGGGTCCGAAACTGAAACCGACTCTGACTTTTAACCTTGCTTTAGGCTACACTAGTTGTCCCAACCTTTCAAAGTATACCATTATCAACTCAAGTAAAATATGGAAGACGAGGGATTCCATTCAGAATGTAAATATATGGACATCACATGAAAAAAATCCACATTGAAATAAAAAGGAACATACATTTCTTTCCACACACGAAGATTCACTAACCTCTTATGTGTTGGGTTCGTAGCCTTTTGTTTTGGTTTTTAGTCCCACATCGGCTAGAAAGGAATGTGTATCTCCATATATATGAGTATTTTCTCTTTATGGAGATGCACATGTAGTGCACATGGGTGTGTGCCATGTGGGATTAATTATTAATGGTATAAAGGCTTAATCAACAATTAAGAAGCTGTAAGCTTTTTGCTCTTGGAAATTTATTTCCATGGAGCTAAGCTCCGTAGGAGCTTAGCGACTCGGACTCGGACTCGGACTCGGACTCGGGCTCAAGGGCTCATAAGGCGTAATGTGGCATTTTGTTGGCGTACTTTGCGAAAACGGTTGCAGCAGTTGCTGCACGTTCAGGAGTGGTTCTGCCACTACCCTGAAGTTCAGGCAACTGCTTGGCAACCGCCCCGTGGGCTATATATGCAAGTTCTCTCCTCTCTCTGAGTGTAGGAGTAATCAGAATTCCAGGGAAAAAAACTCTAAGTGTTCTTTAACACAACAGAGTAGTGAGCGTGTTCTTTAACACAAACACTAGTACTTTTTAGTACGCATGGTTTCTGTTACTTCAAACAGAGAGAGAAGAGTAGAGCCATTGCTAGAGGAGTTCGCCGTCTTCCGAGGAGTCAGAAGAGCAGGAGTGTTTCAAGGTTTTCCGTCAACCTTGCTGGTTCCTGGAAGCTGTTCGCAGAGGATGAATAAAGCTTTGAGCAACGGTGATAATTCACCCTAGCATTTTCATCTCTCGCCTGTCATTCTTCTGTTGCCTTTAGCATTTCTGTCAGTATCTTCTTTTTAGAAGGCACTACTGCCAGTTTGCTACGATCACGAAAATCTCTTTAGATTATTCGTGTATTACGATATCTTTTTAGATCTCGTAATTTGCAGAATCCTTCTGGATCTCTGTTGCAAAACCTTCTTTAAGGAATTGCATTTGAAACGTTGTCTTTACAACTGTTTCAGTTTCTGTATTTTCTATCGAATAGCGTACCCCGACGTTCCCGGTATACGTATTTTTAATACATGTACTGCTTAAATATATTTATTTAACATTTATCATGTATTGCTTTGTATTTAAATCTCTTTAAATTCATGTTAATTAATTTCCTGTAATTAATTTTCTGTATTTTACTTTCTGCTTTTATTCTCTGCTTTAGCTTACTTTAGGTTTGGCCTAGGTTGGTTTATTTTCGGGTTATGGTGGTTCATCATGAACCGAACCCACCAACCACCACCCCTTCTATTTAAAGCCCACTCCTTTCTCTCTCTCCATTACTCTCCTTCACCATTACTCTTCTTCCTCATTACTCTCTCCACCTACCAAACCCATAGGCAAGTACATCTTGCTTCTTCATGAGGACCCATTTTTATGGTTCCATTCTCTTCCCTTTGTGATTCTAAGAGAGTTTAGAACTTGGCATTTTTCGTTTTGAAGTTTTATTTTTAGTAGATCTAGAAATTAGTTATTCTCGGATTTTGGTGGTTTTGATCTATCAAACTTCTTTGTTTTCAAGTTTTGATGGTTCCATGTTGTAGAGAATTTTATTCTACCCAATTTTGACCTTTGAAAAGTTGGATTTGGACTTATTTTGACCAAGTTATAGACTTTTGAAGCTTTGGTTTCAAACCATGGAGTTCTTGCTGATTGGAGAAGACAGTGAGCAGTGTACGCAAGCTTTTTAGCTTGCGCCACTGAGCTGCGTGCGCTCTTTAGCGCAGCGCGGTCTGACTTGCATACGCTATCTTTTGGAGGCGTATGACTTGCATACGCTACCTTGATAAGGAGTCGTGTGGAGTACATACGCTGCCTTGATAAGGAGTCGTATGGAGTACATACGCTGCCTTGATAAGAAGTCGTATGGAGTACATACGCTGCCTTGATAAGGAGTCGTATGGAGTACATACGCTGCCTTGATAAGGAGTCGTATAGAGTACATACGCTGCCTTGAAGAGGAGTCGTATGGAGTCCATACGCTAGCTTGACCTGAGCGTACGCTGACTTGAGCGAAGCTTGACTTGAGCGTAGCTTGACCTGAGTGTACGCTGACTTGAGCGTAGCTTGACTTGAGCGTAGCTTGACCTGAGCGTAGCTTGACTTGAGCGTAGCTTGACCTGAGCGTAGCTTGACTTGAGCGTAGCTTGACTTGAGCGTAGCTTGACTTGAGCGTACGCTGACTTGAGCGTAGCTTGACCTGAGCATAGCTTGACCTGAGCGTACGCTGACTTGAGCGTAGCCTGACCTGAGCGTAGCCTGGCTTGAGCGTAGCCTGACTTGAGCGCAGCCTGTGTATATTGATATCTTATTAGATGTTTAACGTCCATTTTATATTCTTACGCCTTCTTGTATAAACTTGATATAATCATGATATGCTAATATTTCTGTTAAATATAGATTGTTACGTGGGATGTACTATGTGTCGTGAATTGAGTTGTAGATACCCCGATTGACTGAAATTAAACCCTGAAGTTGTAGACTCGACCCCACTGAATATTAGTTGACTTTCATGCCTTGTCACAATTGATAATGATTGTAACCTTGACTAATAATTGATCATGCGTTCCTAGTTGGAACTAAGAGACTGGCTAGTCGTCTTTTTGAATTGAATAAATGAGACACATTCATATTAATTATGAACTATTGAAATCGACTGGCTAATCCCGAATATTGGCATACAGGCACATGCAGGCTTCAATTCATTTATTATTTATTTATCTTACCAAAGAAGCATATGTACTTTATGGTCAAGGCATGA
Organism: Iris pallida; assembly: GCA_029216955.1. NCBI lineage: Eukaryota > Viridiplantae > Streptophyta > Magnoliopsida > Asparagales > Iridaceae > Iris > Iris pallida. The sequence continues at coordinate 3,889,026 of JANAVB010006800.1, read as the reverse complement.
TTACTCTATAGTTAGTTTTGATTGTTGTATTACGCTATGTAAGACCTACAACCTGACCGCACTTGTATCATTGTAGAGTTGCACATATCGTACCCCGTACGAAAGTACTCATTCTGAATGACCATGATCCACGACATGGTACTTCACTCAACGTAGAGACTATTAAGTTAAATAAAATAATGATTGCATGGAGAGAATAGATTCTCGAGTTCTTATATGGCAGCCCTCTTGGGACTAGTAGTGCCCGACAGGCCGGTTGGTCCCCACAGATACTGCAAATCTGCCACATTGGCGCAATTGATTGACTGGGTAAACTAGCCTTGCTTGCGCATAGTAAGAACTTAGAAATCCTTTATTGCATAATTCTAGGATAACTTGGGACTCACAATAGCAAGCCGTAGTAGTTGCCTGGCCGTTTAAATTAATTTGTTTGTGTACTGTACCTACTCTGTTACTTAGCTGAGATGATCAGAATGTCAGGACATGACGGGCCAACTTTTGTCCTTGTTTGGTTGGGAGGTTGGTTCGAAGTGTCGTGATGTTGTGAGAGTCCTAGTAGATAGCAGAGATCTATTATCATATTCTCTTATTACTGGCTTCATTCCTCATATCGTGCTCCCTTGCGGTACTTGCTATTAGAGGTCTAACCTCTCTGGTTTTGCATGGCCAGATTTAGAGCCGGTCCCCGAGGATCCAGCTTACTTCTACCTCCAAGATGGTCAACACTAGAGGGATGATCGCAGGAGGACTCGAGTGGGTTTCTTACTTCCCCGCCCGTTTTGTTATCTATTTTATACTTTGCCGTTTGGCACCGACATGTTAGTCGGATTGTCTTGTACCTACTTTTGGATAATGGTAACTAAGTCAGGCTGCAGCTGCTAGCAATTGTGTATACTTACTACATCATATGGCTGTATTTTGTAAAGTCAGATATCAAGAACATTTTGACTGAGCGTTTGGGACGCCTTACTGCTTTATCTCACATGTTCTCTATTTCTGTTTCTTGTTTGAATGATTGAGACAATAGAAGTAAAGTGACCATAGGGAGACTTTCATGTAGTATGCACCCCCTCGTCTTGTAAACAGCATTGGTTGTATTATACGGCATTCATCTACCCGTAATACGTAGTTGGCTGAGTCATTCCCCCGCTCTCCAGTATTCTGGTTCTGGGGCGTGACAGACATAATTGCTATGATTGCACAGGTTGATGCAGTAAGGGCTGACTCTGACTGGTGGGTAGACATTGGAGCCTCCTGCCATGTCTGCTCCAGTAAGGAGTGGTTCACCACCTATACACCTACTTCTGAAGTGGTTATGATGGCGAACCAAGCACAAGCTGAAGTGCTCGGGATCGAGATGGTGGTGTTGAAGCTGACTTCGGGGAAGTCTCTGACGCTTCAAGGCGTAAAGCACGTACCTGCTATCGCCAAGAACCTGGTCTCGGGAGGCCTACTCTGCAATGCAGGCCTCAGGATGGACATCAATGCTGGCCAAATGGTGATGTCTATCAAGGGAACAAATTTTGAGAAAGCTTTTTATACCGAAGGAATGTTCAAGATTCAGCTTGTAAATCAGTCCAATATAATTAATGTGATTAATGAAGTCACTCATTCTGCTTATACTCTTGAGTTGTGGCATAATAGGCTAGGACATGTTCATTGTAAACGAATAAATAGAATGTCTAGTCTAGGACTTATCTCCAAGTGTGGGGGTAAGGTAGAGAAATGTGAATTTGTGCTCAAACAAAGATCACAAGAAAACCCTTTCCTCGGGTTAATCGAAGTACAGATCTTCTGGAGTTGGTACACTCCGATATCTGTGACTTCAAACAGTTCTCTACAAAGGCCGGGATGAAGTATTTCATAACCTTCATCGATGACTTCTCAAAGTATGCGTTCGTCTACTTGCTAAAGGCTAAAGACGAAGCATTCGAGAAGTTCAAGGAGTTCAGAGCCGAAGCTGAGCGGCAGACTGGACAACAACTCAAAAGGATGAGAAGTGATCGAGGTGGGGAGTACAGGTCTCATGAATTCACATCGTTCTGTAAGGAACATAGAATTGTCAATGAGACTATGGCTCCATACTCTCCTCAATCAAACGGAGTAGCTGAGAGGAAGAACAGGACGTTGACAGAAATGATAAACTCAATGTTGTTGACTGCTGGCCTTTCTAAGTGCTACTGGGGAGAAGCTGCATTGACTGCCACTTTTATTCTAAATAGAGTGCCTCATGCAACTTCTGACGTTACTCCTCATGAACTCTGGTTCAAGGTCAGACCTAACTTGAATGTTATTCGAGTGTGGGGGTGTCTGGCTTATGTTAAGCTTTCAGATCTGAAGATTTAGAAGCTTGGGACAAGGACTACAAAGACGATCTTCTTGGGGTATGCCGAGAAGAGTGATGCTCGAAGATTTCTTGATATAGAGTCAAATCATATCATTGAATCTTGCGACGCAGAATATTTTGAAGACAAGTTTGGAAGGCACAAGAATATTGTTCTTCCGGATGTTCCGGAGAATAATGAGGGTGCACAAGAGACTGAAGTCTTCAATGAAGATGTGGTCCAAGAAGATGTTGTTGTTGATACAACGGTTGAACCAGAACAAGCTGAGCCATCAGCTAAGCGTGTGAGGAGGCCGAAGGACTTTGGAAGTGACTTTGTCACCTATCATGTGGAAGCAGATCCGCTTACCTATGATGAGGCGATGAAGACCAGAGATGCAGTTTTCTGGAAGGAGGCGATTGACAATAAGATTGATTCCATCACCTCAAATAACACTTGGGTGTTGGTTGATCTTCCTGAAGGAGCGAAACCCATCGGATGCAAATGGATCTTCAAAAAGAAGATGAAAGCAGACGGAACTATTGACAAGTTCAAGGCTAGGTTGGTAGCCAAGGGGTTTTCTCAGAAGTAGGGGATTGACTATTTTGACACGTATGCTCCAGTAGCCCGGATGACCATCATCAGAATGTTGATTGTGTAGAACCCTAGAGGGGGGGTGAATAGGAAAATAAAATATAAACTACAACAATTTATGCAATAAAGACAATTTAAAGTAAAGAGTAGAAAGATCAAACGCAAACGCAAGGATGTATCCTGGTATCCTCTTTTGAGGCAATCCAGTCCCGGAACTCTCTCCGGCTTTAATCCACTATTATCCAAATAGTACACACGAGTTTGGATCCGAAGAACTCGCCAACTTCAGCACGAGTTTGGATCCGAAGACTCGCCAACTTCTACACACGAGTTTTCTTACGAAGGCTCGCCATCTTCAAACAAAAGAGAATGAGAACTTGTTGATCTTCTAACACGTGAAGATCGAAATGTACAACTCTTTAATACTCTAGCACTTTGGAAGAGGATGACAATGAAAAGTTTTGAAGAGTATTAATGGTGGAGCTCTTGGTTGTTGGAAAATTTATGGAAGAGTTGGTGAGGAAGCTCAAGAGAGAGAGAGCTTCCTTTTATAAGAAAACCAAGAGCAGGTGGCATTTAATGCTCTGAAATGCAGGCAGACCGGCATGCCGTCGTTATGCCGCGGCATACCGCCGGTATGCCGGCCAAATAGTAACGGTCATAATTATGACCGTTCAAGAGTATTAAATGCGGCCATTAATGCGTGTCAGACCAAATCGAAAACTAAGTATTCGAAATTCGGTATACCGTCGGTATGCCGGAGCATACCGTCGGTATGCCGATAGAATGTCACAGAAAGTTTAGAGCTGCTAGAAACGGCATGCCGCCGGTATGCCGCAGCATACCGTCGGTATGCCGACAGTTGATCACAGCAACTTTTGTGTTGCTAAAAACGGCATGCCGCCGGTATGCCGCAGCATGCCGTCGGTATGCCGATATTTCGAGACAGCAACTTTCTAGAGTCCAAAAATGGTATACCGCCGGTATGCCGCTTTTTGTCACAGAACCTTTTCTGGACACGAAAACGGTATACCGCCGGTATGCCGAAGCATACCGCCGGTATGCCGCTCTGAATGACATGTTTTTCGATTTGTGCTTTTAGTTATCATCCATCCTTTAGTGTTTACAGATATACCTAGACCAGTACAGATACGAAGACTCTAAGCAGAGAACGCCGTAACTGCTACAGTCTTCAAGGAAGAAGGAGGAAGCTCTTGAAGTGAAGAACTCCATGTAGTACATCTTCTGAGAATATTTGAATCTGAAGAACAGAAGACTAAACTACGAAGATGCTGTTAATTACTCAAAATAAAATGTGCCAACAAACTCCCCCATTTTGATAATTGACAAAATAGAGAGAGATAGCATCTTCAGGGAGTAGCTCCCCCGTAGGTAGACAGCTCCCCCTCAATACGATTTCTCCCCCTTTGTCACTTAGTTAAAGATGGGGATAATCAATAGAAACATTGCATAAGAGAAAAGACATGAGTATATAAAGAAAAAGCATGCATGAATATATTAGAGAGAAAGTGAATACATGCTGGAACCATACATTTCATAGTAAGAAGATAAAAGACTCTCCACAACGAGAGCCAGACACAAAAGACAACCATAGATAATGTCCCCGAAGGACAGCAAAGAACTAAAACAACCATAAACCGGTCCCCGAAGGACCACTAAAGTCAACAAACAGAAAACACACATAAAAACTAGAACCACTCAAGAACCGAAACCACCATCAAAAGGAAGACCATCCCTAATCCTCAGCCGGATCATCATCATCATCACCCTGAGCCTGCTGGAAGGCGCCAAAAGGATCAATGCCGTCAGGGTACATAAACCCATAGGCATTGGGGTCAGAGAAGCGCGGGCCCGTGTACATAGGATCCTGAAGATTGAGATCCAGAAAAGCATCACGGTCTTGAAGAGTGCGCTGAATGAAGTACCCCTGATCGTGGAAACGAGTCTGGATCAGGGCGCCAAGTCCACGAGTGTGGGCCCGCATCTGCTCCTCCGCCTGGGCCATCCGTATATCAAAATGCTGCTGAGTGAGCGGCATATAACGGCCCGAAGGAGGAGGGGTAGATGTGGGAGCAGCAGGCGTGGATGCCGGTTGCTCTTGGGAAGATGAGGCACGGGAAGTAGAGGCGCCAGCAAGGGTACGGGAGATAGCAAGATATGAGGGGACGCCATCCGTGGTGCAGAGAGACAGGTCAACCTGCTTGGCCTCCATAAGCAGAGTGATGAAAGAGCCATAGTAGAGATTCTGCTTCCCCGAAGGCATGGTACGCCGGAATTGCAGAAGAAGAGCCTTTGGGAAGGAGAATCGCTTCCGAGCATAGAGATGGTACATGCAGACGAGGGCATCACCAGTGATTGTATCATAGTTCCCGCCCTTCGGAAAGAGAGTGTGGCACACGATCCGATGGAGCTCGTAATAAAATGGCTCCAGCTGGACAGAGAGGGCCGGGATGGCAGGAGGGTTGGGACCCTTGCAGATGATTCGGCAGAATTCGTCGAAAGGGGACGCCGCCGAGGAGTTGAGAGCACCCAAAAGAGGTAACGCATCCCCTTTGTCTGGGATGCCTAAGATGGCCCCCACTTCCCGAGATGTGAGACGGAAGTGGCGGTCATTGACCATAGATTGGATGGCGGAAGGGTCGTCGTCATCCCCTCTCATGTTGCAATAGAAAAGGCGGACAGCAGCAGGGTAGACAGGGATTTGGTGCCTCAGAAGAGAGGAGAGACCGGCATCGTCAAACAAAGGGACGTGACCGGGGAAGAGGTTCCAGTTGATCGCCCGTCCTTTGAATACGTTGTGATTGGCGAAGTGCTGGAACCAATGCTCGGCGGCCAGAGAGTTGGAGAAGACGCGTTGGTCATAGCCGGTAGGTAGCACCACCGGGACGAAGGGGTTGAACCCGGAGGAATAGGAGGATCGGGTGCGCTTAGGGTTGGCCATGGAGAGGGATTGGTGCTATGGTGTGGAGGAAGAAGGAGTAGAGAGGAGAGGGAGGAAGGAGGGTTTTTAAAGAGAGGAGGAAGATGAAGAGATGATTTTGAAAATAGGTAGGAACGGTTGTAGAGGAAGTTTGAAAGAGAAGGAGTTGAAAAGGTGGAGGGAAGTTATGATGGTGGAGTAAAAAGAGGAGAGAAAAAGGGGGGGAAGTGATGGGTAGTTAATGTGAAGAGATAGAGGATAGTAAATGAGAAGGGAGGTGATAGGATGGGAGTTGAAGGTTGATGGGATGGACGAGAGAGAATAGAAGAGGGTAAAAAGGAATAAATGAAGGAGTAAAAGAATGTGGGCCCGAATCCAGAAATGAAAGCCTGTCCGCCGCTGCCCGGCATACCGGCGGTATGCCGACGTGTACCGACGGTATGCCGTTGTTTGAAACAGAACCTAATTCTGCCTTGAAAAACGGAATGCCGTCGGTATACCGTAGTATACCGTCGGTGTGCCGGTCGACTGGGACTAAGGATCACAAGATAAAATGCCTAGTTCACGGCAAAGGAAAGAGAAGCGATCTTCCGGGAGAGGCTTAGTAAAAATATCGGCTAATTGATAGGTAGTATCAATAAATTCAAGATGGATATCTCCTTTTTGCTGATGGTTACGAAGAAAATGGTGTCTAATTTCAATGTGCTTCGTGCGTGAGTGACAAATCGGATTTTTCGTGAGATTGATAGAGCTAGTGTTATCACATTTAATAGGGGTGCAAGAATGAGAAATGTCATAATCTAAAAGTGTTTGTGACATCCAAAGAATTTGTGCACAACAACAACCAGCCGCAATATACTCTGCCTCAGTGGTGGAAAGAGCTACAGAGTTTTGCTTCTTACTAAACCACGATACCAAGGACTTCCCGAGGAATTGACATGTGCCACTAGTGCTTTTTCGGTCAATCTTGCATCCGGCAAAATCCGCATCCGAAAAGCCGTGAAGCTCAAAGGATGAGGATTTCGGATACCAAAGACCCATGTTAATGGTGCCTTTGAGATAACGAAAAATGCGCTTAACGGCACTCAAATGTGATTCCTTTGGATTGGCTTGATATCGTGCACACAAGCAAACACTAAACATGATATCCGGATGGCTAGCCGTTAAATAAAGTAAGCTACCGATCATACTTCTATACTTACGAATGTCGACCGATGTGCCATCTTCATCATTGTCAAGCTTGGTCGTTGTAGCCATAGGGGTCCTCATTGATTTGGATGAGTCAAGGTCGAAACGTTTGAGGAGGTCCTTTGTATATTTTGCTTGATTGATGAAGTTTCCTTTAGGCCCTTGTTTGATTTGTAACCCCAAGAAGAAGGAGAGTTCACCCATCATACTCATTTCAAACTCTTCCTGCATAACTTTGGCAAATTCTACACAAAGTGTGTTGTTAGTAGAACCAAAAATAATATCATCAACATAAATTTGAACCAATAAGAGAGTCCCATCATGTGATTTAATAAAAAGTGTGGTGTCAACTTTTCCCTTTGAAAAATTGTGAGAGACAAGAAAAGAGCTAAGACGCTCATACCAAGCACGTGGAGCTTGTTTGAGGCCATAAAGGGCTTTATGGAGTTTGAAAACGTGGTTAGGAAATTAAAAATCTTCAAAACCGGGAGGTTGTTTAACATAAACTTCTTCCTTAATAATACTATTAAGAAAAGCACTCTTAACATCCATTTTAAATAGCTTAAAGTCATTAAAACAAGCAAAGGCACAAAGCATACGAATGGATTCAAGACGTGCAACCGGAGCATAGGTTTCGTCGTAGTCAATGCCTTCCTCTTGGTTATAGCCTTGAGCAACCAATCGGGCTTTGTTACGAGTCACTAACCCATCTTCATTTAGCTTGTTGCGAAACACCCATTTAGTTCCAATAATAGGATGATTGCTAGGTTTTGGGACAAGTTCCCAAACCTTGCTTCGCTCAAATTGATTGAGCTCCTCTTGCATAGCTATCATCCAAAATTCATCAAGGAAAGCATCATGAACATTTTTAGGCTCTATTTGAGAGATAAAAGCCACATTGGCACAAAGATCACGAGTGGCGGATCTTGTACTAACACTTGAGGAAGGATCCCCAATGATAAGCTCCTTAGGATGATTGGTGACAAATCTCCATTCTCTTGGGAGATCCTTTGGAGGAGGCTCGAGAGGAGGAGACTCTTTTGATGGGGTCACAACTTCATTGTTAGATGAAGAAGGACGATCCTCAATAGAGGAGTTCTCCAACCCAAATGAGATGTCATCAATATCCTCGGAGGAGGAGAATGTAGAAGAGTTGAGTTCGTTAAAAGAGACATTGATTGACTCTTCGACAACAAGACTTCTTTTATTAAAAACACGAAAACCTTTGCTATGAGTAGAGTATCCAAGGAATATCCCTTCATAGGCTTTTTCTTCAAACTTGCCTAGGTTATCCTTGGTATTCAAAATAAAACAATTGCAACCAAAAACCTTAAAATATTCAATAGAAGGAATTTTGTTAAACCAAAGCTCATAAGGAGTCTTCTTAGTAATAGGTCTAATTAAGACTCTATTAATAACATGACACGCCGTATTAACGGCTTCCGCCCAAAAATATTGGGGAAGCTTATATTGGTTTAACATGACTCGGGCCATATTGCCAAGGGTTCTATTCTTTCTCTCCACAATACCATTTTGTTGAGGAGTACGGGGACAAGCAAAATCATGTCCAAAACCATTCTTTTCACAAAATCTTTTGAAATCAACATTATCAAATTCACCTCCATGATCACTCCTAATTTTGTTAATAGAAAAACCTTTCTCATTTTGAACACGTTTACAAAAAGCAACAAATTCACGAAAGGTATCACTTTTGCAAGCAAGAAAAATAACCCAAGTAAATCTCGAAAAATCATCAACTAAAACAAAAGCATAAAGTTTGCCACCAAGGCTAGCTACTCTACTAGGCCCAAAGAGATCCATATGAATAAGTTGGAGGGGTCTAGTGGTACTCACAGAGTTGATGGATTTGAAGGATGACTTGGTCAACGTACTTTTCTCGCATTCTTCACATACCATATCCTTTTTGAAAGGGATGCTAGGAAGTCCTCGTACAAGCTTCTTGGAGGCGAGGCGAGGCGAGAGATGGTATCCAAGTTGGCGTGTCCAAGCCTCATGTGCCAAAGCCAACTCTCATCGTTCTTTGCAACTAGGCACCTGTCATTGTTAGTACCTTCAACAAGATAAAGAACATAAATATTGTTTTCTCTAATGCCTTCATACACAATAGTTCCATTGGAGCTATCGATAATGTGGCATTTGAGTTTAACAAACTTGATATCATAACCATTATCGGTAAGATGGCTAATACTTAAGAGATTATGCTTGAGATTAGTAACAAGACATACATTATTAATACAAGGATAAGGAGGAGAACCGATATTACCATTTCCAATAATATAACCTTTAATATTGTTACCGAAGGAGACGTGTCCTTCTTTCTTCATCGATAGCGTTGTAAAAAGTAAAGCATCACCGGTCATGTGCCGTAAACAACCGCTATCGAGAATCCACTTGCTTCTAGCATGAGAAGGATTCGTCACCTACAACATAAGTTGAAGATGAACATTTTAGTACCCATGATCTTATGGGTCCATGAGTGTTAGTCTTAGGAACCCACTTAAGAACTCTCATGTCAACTTGTTTTCTTGTATAATAAAAGTTAGAAGTGTGAACCACCAAACCACAATAATTGCACATCAAGAAAGATTTAGAAGAAGAAGTGTGAGTGTTGTGCATGTGTGAGTTTCTAGTGTGAGAAGTTCTACCATGAGTGTTATGATGATAGTAAAAAGCATGATGAGAGGTGTTCTTCTTGACAAAGGGTCCTTTTCTTGTGTTAGAAAAGGAGTTGTGTGTAGTGTTCATGTAATGATTATGCCTAGCATTGTGATGAGTGTGAGGGTGTCTTGGAGCATGCATGTGAGTGGTATTCTTATTACCTAAATTCTTACTTCGTGTAAGAAGATCATTATACTTAATAGAGGTGGAATATTCTCTTCTATTAGCATCTTGACATTTGCGCATGGCAAATTCATAAGAGCTTCTCATGGATTGAATCTCATCATTCTTTTTCTTGATGGTGTCAAGAGATTCTTGAAATTTGAGTCGCAAAGACTCTATTTCATCCGTGTCGGAAATAGGAGATTTTCTCTTCACATCAATGATGATGCTTGAGAGCCTCTCTACTTCAAGTTGAAGAGCCTCAACCTCCTTGAGAGATTTCTTGTATTTATTCCGAACACCTTTGTGTTCTTCATGTAACTCAAGAATGGCTTTCTCCAAATCATCATAGGTAAGAGTGTTTAAAGAAAAATCATCAAGTACCTCATCGGTTGCCATGAGACAGACGTTGGCATTGTGTTTGCACTCCTTGTCGTTGTCAGAGTCGCTCGCGTTGCTTTCACACCAAATGCTAGTGTTGGCGAACTTTCTAGAGGATGAGCTTCCCTTGCTAGGTTTTTCGTACTTGCTTGAGTCTTTTCGTATCATCGGACAATCCCTCTTGATGTGTCCGGGTCTTCTGCATTGATAGCACGCCGGGTCTTCTTCATTGTCCCGTCTAGAGCGGTTGGCCTTGTTGAACTTTAAGAACTTTTGGAAGTGCTTAGCTGTGAGAGCTATTTCTTTATCGTCATCCGACTCATTGTCGTCGGAGCTATCCTTGGAGTAGGACCTTGAAGCTTTGAGAGCGAGAGTCTTCTCTTTTTCTTTGGTCTTCTCCTTCTCCTTCTCTTGAATGGAGGATTCCTCTTGATCCTTCATGTCGAGCTCGTGAGTCATTAGCTTACCCATGAGGGTCTCTAGGTTCATGACGGTTAGATCGTTCCCCTCAATGATTGCGGTAGCTTTAGGACTCCAAGCTTTCGTCAATCCTCTAAGAATTTTCCTTATCTTTTCATGAGCGGGATATTCCTTTCCAAGAGAAGAGAGAGGGTTAATAATGTCACCAAAACGAGTAAATATGCTAGCAATAGATTCATCATGCTTCATTTTAAAAGACTCATATTCTTGCGTGAGTCTATTGATCTTGGATTCCTTCACTTGTGAAGTTCCCTCGTGTGTGACTTCAAGTAACTTCCAAATCTTATTGGAAGTCTTGCAAGTAGAGATCCGGTTGAATTTACTACTGTCGAGGGCACAGTAAAGAGCATTCATTGCCTTGGCATCTCGACAAGCAAGCTTCTTAATATTTTCGGCAAGTGTTTCCCGAAGGGTGTCAGAAGTAATATCCTCAATAGCTCTGGAAGGAGTAGGAAGGCCATTTATCACGCAATCCCATAAATCAAAATCTATGGACTTGAGATAAATGCCCATCCTAATCTTCCAGTAGTTATAGTTGGTACCATCAAATAGGGGAGGCCTATTTGTGGAGTGTCCCTCATTGTGAAACGTGTTGATGCTAGGGTTAGAGGCCATGGATCACTCAAGGGTGTAAATCCAAATCAAGAGAACGAGGCTCTGATACCAATTGTAGAATCCTAGAGGGGGGGTGAATAGGGAAATAAAATATAAACTACAACAATTTATGCAATAAAGACAATTTAAAGTAAAGAGTAGAAAGATCAAACGCAAATACAAGGATGTATCCTGGTATCCTCTTTTGAGGCAATCCAGTCCCGGAACTCTCTCCGGCTTTAATCTACTATTATCCAAATAGTACACACGAGTTTGGATCCGAAGAACTCGCCAACTTCAACACGAGTTTGGATCCGAAGATTCGCCAACTTCTACACACGAGTTTTCTTACGAAGGCTCGCCAACTTCAAACAAAAGAGAATGAGAACTTGTTGATCTTCTAACACTTGAAGATCGAAATGTACAACTCTTTAATACTCTAGCACTTTGGGAGAGGATGACAATGAAAAGCTTTGAAGAGTATTAATGGTGGAGCTCTTGGTTGTTGGAAAATTTATGGAAGAATTGGTGAGGAAGCTCAAGAGAGAGAGAGTTTCCTTTTATAAGAAAACCAAGAGTTGGTGGCATTTAATGCTCTGAAATGCAGGCAGACCGGCATGCCGTCGGTATGCCGGCCAAATAGTAACGTTCATAATTATGACCGTTCAAGAGCATTAAATGCGGCCATTAATGCGTGTCAGACCAAATCGAAAACTAAGTATTCAAAATTCGGTATACCGCCGGTATGTCGGAGAATACCGTCGGTATGCCGATAGAATGTCATAGAAAGTTTAGAGCTGCTAGAAACGGCATGCCGCCGGTATGCCGCAGCATACCGTCGGTATGCCGACAGTTGATCACAGCAACTTTTGTGTTGCTAAAAACGGCATGCCGCCGATATGCCGCAGCATGCCGTCGGTATGCCGACATTTCGAGACAGCAACTTTCTAGAGTCCAAAAACGGTATACCGCCGGTATGCCGAAGCATACCGTCGGTATGCCGCTTTTTGTCACAGAACCTTTTCTGGACACGAAAACGGTATACCGCCGGTATGCCGAAGCATACCGCCGGTATACCGATCTGAATGACATGTTTTTCGATTTGTGCTTTTAGTTATCATCCATCCTTTAGTGTTTACAGATATATCTAGACCAGTATAGACACGAAGACTCTAAGCAGGGAACGCCAGTAACTGCTACAGTCTTCAAGGAAGAAGGAGGAAGCTCTTGAAGTGAAGAACTCCATGTAGTACATCTTCTGAGAATATTTGAATCTGAAGAACAGAAGACTAAACTACGAAGATGCTGTTAATTACTCAAAATAAAATATGCCAACAGATTGCTCTCGCAGCAATACATAAAATGGTGATACATCAGATGGATGTGAAAACGGTTTTCCTAAATGGCGAGCTGACCGAAGAGATTTACATGCAACAGCCAGAGGGATTTGTCATTAGGGGTCTTGAAGACAAAGTCTGCAAGTTGGTGAAATCTTTGTACGGTCTTAAACAGGCTCCCAAGATGTGGCATGAGAAATTTGACAAAGTTATAAGGTCAAATGGCTACATGGTCAGCGATACGGACAAGTGTGTTTACACGAAGTTCGCTGATGGAAGAGGTGTGATCGTTTGTCTGTACGTGGACGACATGCTTATCCTAGGTACGGATATTAGCTGTGTCACGGAGACAAAGAAATTCATCTCAAGTAAGTTCAGTATGAAGGACTTGGGGGAAGCTGATGTGATCTTAGGGATCAAGATCATCCGGACAGATACTGGACTAGCGCTGTCACAGTCTCATTATATTAAGAAAATGATCACTCGTTATGGGTATCAGGATCTTCCAGGGATCGATACGCCGTACAGGTGTGATCTGAAGCTGAAGCCTAATTCAGGGGAAAGCGTCAGGCAGCTGGAGTATGCAAGCATAATCGAGAGTTTGATGTATGCTACTACTGCCATAAGACCTGACATAGCTTTCGCCGTGGGAATGCTGAGTCATTTTATGAGCAATCCAGGTGTTGAATACTGGAACGCTGTGAAACGGGTTATGAGATATCTTAAGAAGACTCAGACATGTGCACTGTACTACAGCAGAGATTCGCATGTAGTGGAAGGCTTCAGTGATGCCAGTTGGTGCTCAGAGGTGGAGAGCGAGAGGTCCACAGGTGGATACATTTTCACAATGGGTGAAGCTGCTATATCGTAGAAGTCGAAGAAGCAGACTATGCTCTCGCGGTCATCCATGGAATCTGAGTTCTTTGCACTAGATACCGCAGCCGAGGAAGAAGAATGGCTTCGGGAGCTCATGTATGATCTTCCATTGGTTGGGGCACAAATACCGACGATACCGATATACTGCGACAACCAGGCGACTGCGGCAGTGGCATCAAATAACCTTTTCAACGGGAAGAAGAGGACTGTGCGGTTGAAGCACAGGGCAGTACACGATCTTATCAAGAGAGGTGTTATTGCAGTGATTGATGTTCGGAGTCAGGAGAATCTGGCGGATCCGTTCACCAAGGGCCTCAAGCGCCAGCTGGTCAATAACACAGCTTGTAAAATGGGCTTGAAGGCATTCTGATATTGGATTATTGTATTCCTACCATAAAGTTTTATGCTAATAGTTCAAAGATTTATCTACTAGGCATCTAGCTTTTGGTTCAAGGGAGGACCACTAATCGGAAGAATATCAGGAACGGTGGGTACATGTTCTATTGGGCATGGAGAGGTTACGGACCTATAACCACTGTTGTCTACTGTTGTTTTCTGTAAAAAAATAGTTCCTGTAGGAAGGTTGGCTTAATTGCCTTAATGAGTTCTCAGGCAGAGTGAATGCCTGGTATGCTTTACAGGAAGCATGGTAGAACAGCACTACAAGGAGTGAAACTCCATGCTACAGTGGGGTGACTCCACGATGAGGTTCCTATATGTGGGGTGCTGCCCAGAAATAGGATAAAGCCTCGGCTTTGCAGGCCAAGTCACAGCGGCGTAGCACCGTAAATAGGCAGTTAGCCTAATACTGTATATTAAATATAAAGAGGGGTATAGTCAGCACTACGAAGAGGAGGAGTTCCTCATGTTACAGTGGCACGACACCACCATAAGTTACCCGGTTAGGGATAAAGCCTCGGCCTTGCAAGCCATGTCGTTGCGGCGTAACACCGCAAGGGAGCCTAAGGCTTCATGCTGGGTAGTTTGGCACTACAAAGAGGCGGTTGCCTCATGCTACTGTAGTATGACACTACGATGAGGTTCCTGGTACGGGATAAGGCCTCGACTTTAAGCCATGTCATAGCGGCGTAGCACCACAAGGGAAGCGCAAAGCGTTTTATGCCATGTCTCTTTATAATGAACTCACCTATAGTGTATGACAGAGATATCAGGCCATCTCTTGAGGGTAAACTTGTAGACACCCAAAATTATACACTGAAACCAGGCTGGCACCGGGCCTTTAATGTGTAGCCAGAGGCACATGTAACTACATTATGTGAGTGGGGAGAATTTCAGCTATGATGCAGAATTCAAGGTTTAGTCCATTCTTGTATTTGGAGTCTGTTGTTTGACTCACATGGGAAGATTCAAGTCTTAAGTGGCATCTATCCTAAAAGCATAATGGACAGTTACTGTGGGGAACACTCGTACTCATATATATAGAGATATGTAGGGGATTGTTGGGTTTGTAGCCTTTTATTTTGGTTTTTAGTCCCACATCGGATAGAAAGGAATGTGTATCTCCATATATATGAGTCTTTTCTCTTTATGGAGATGCACATGTAGTGCACATGGATGTGTGCCATGTGGGATTAATTATTAATGGTATAAAGGCTTAATCAACAATTAAGAAGCTGTAAGCTTTTTGTTCTTGGAAATTTATTTCCATGGAGCTAAGCTCCGTAGGAGCTTAGCGACTCGGACTCGGACTCGGGCTCGGGCTCGGACTCGGGCTCGGACTCGGGCTCAAGGGCTCATGAGGCGTAATGTGGCATTTTGTTGGCGCACTTTGCACTTAGCACGTCAGCATCGTCGCTAGGCGCATAGTGCGCTTAAGTTGCGCTCGTTGCGCGAGCCACTTGCGCGACC
The DNA here is from genome assembly GCA_029216955.1 of Iris pallida. NCBI lineage: Eukaryota > Viridiplantae > Streptophyta > Magnoliopsida > Asparagales > Iridaceae > Iris > Iris pallida. The sequence goes on along the minus strand of JANAVB010006800.1, from coordinate 3,873,601 downwards.
ATGTTGCGCGGCCCGTTATGCGAGCCCAGTTACGCGGCCCAGTTACGCAGCCCAGTACGCCCAGTGTGCGCAGCGTACGCAGCGTGCGTAGAGTGCGCAGTATGCGCAGCGTACGCAGTGTGCGTAGAGTGCGTAGTGTGCGTATGGCTGGCTGCATATTAGAGCGGGAATGGTTGCAGCAGTTGCTGCACGTTCAGGAGTGGTTCTGCCACTACCCTGAAGTTCAGGCAACTGCTTGGCAACCGCCCCGTGGGCTATATATGCAGGTTCTCTCCTCTCTCTCTGAGTGTAGGAGTAATCAGAATTCCAGGGAGAAAAACTCTAAGTGTTCTTTAACACAACAGAGTAGTGAGCGTGTTCTTTAACACAAACACTAGTACTTTTTAGTACGCGTGGGTTCTGTTACTTCAAACAGAGAGAGAATAGCAGAGCCATTGCCAGAGGAGTTCGCCGTCTTCCGAGGAGTCAGAAGAGCAGGAGTGTTCCAAGGTTTTCCGTCAACCTTGCTGGTTCCTGGAAGCTGTTCACAGAGGACGAATAAAGCTTTGAGCAACGGTGATAATTCACCCCAGCATTTTCATCTCTCGCCTGTTATTCTTCTGTTGCCTTTAGCATTTCTGTCAGTATCTTCTTTTTAGAAGGCACTTCTGCCAGTTTGCTACGATCACGAAAATCTCTTTAGATTATTCGTGTATTACGATATCTTTTTAGATCTCGTAATTTGCAGAATCCTTCTGGATCTCTGTTGCAAAACCTTCTTTAAGGAATTGCATTTGAAACGTTGTCTTTACAACTGTTTCAGTTTCTGTATTTTCCATCGAATAGCGTGCTCCGGCGTTCTCGACAATAACATTATGTTTGTACCTTGTTAGTATCCTTCGTCTCTTAGGCCTCGTTTGGTTCGCGAAAAGGAAAGGAAAATCCTATTACAGGTACTGTCGGATGACGAGAAGAGATTTCTGTATGACAGATATGGAGAAGCCGGTTTGAAAGGCTCTGGTCTGGGCATGGGGGTAAGTTCTTTCCACAGATAAAGAGAATTGGCAATTCCTCATATTTAATGCAATCTAATATATCTGGAAAACACGTCTTTCAGGATTTCAGCAATCCATTCGATATATTCGAGTCATTATTTGAAGGCATGGGCGGAATGGGAGGAATGGGCGAAAGATGTATATAATGAAATGAATATATAATGGTAGCTAAAGTACTCTATTTTGAGACAATAAAATGTAGCTAGCTAAAGTACTCTATATCTGTGAGATGTTTATGTACCCTATTTTGAGACAATGAAATGGAGAATGGTACTTTATATTATATTTCAATGTTTTGTTGTGAATATGGATCAAAGTGGTTGTTTTCGAATTGAATTGAGCAGCATATGGAATGTATAACATGCAGTATAGAGCGTTATAAATGTGATACAATGACCATATACAGATCATATATTCATAACGTTTTCAAAATGTCCTGACTTCTAAACCATATTAACTATTCATAACGGTTTTACATAAATATCCATAACACTTTGAAAATAAAATGTAGCAGAAATTCAACCTATTAATGACATTTTTGGAAGAATTATCTATAACGCTCTCAAAAACATTTATAACACCCGTTTTCATAACTGCTGGATTAAAAAACCGTCATGGTTCTTAACTAATGACAAATTTTAGTCGTCATTAAAAGGTATTTTTGTTGTAGTGAAACCACACACTTGGAGAGATAACCAGGACCTCAGAAGGACGTAACAAGATACATAAAGAACATGTCACATAACTGAATATATATAATATGTCATAAATAACAAGTAAAATAGTCTCTATCGTAACAAGAACCAATACCTCATCATCGAAACAGTGGACTACCCATACAACCAAACAAGGACAAGGGGTAGAATACTATTCCATAATGCGACATTATCCCAAGCTACTAATGGAACGGGGGTGACATGACAATGACGAGGGTTATCTAACCATCTAATGTGTTTATGAAGTTAAGAACAAACCTTTCATCGCATAAGCCCAAGCTGTAAAGAGGATTTGGTATAGTCCCTCTTTGGGCACCAGTGACCTAAGCACATGACGTTCAAAAACGTAAGTGGCCAACCTGAGGGTGTCATCATACCTGTATCTCCATCGGAGCTTCCGGGTTACAAGGGAATGTGTAATAGAAGTCCATACGACAAGAAATATTCTCCCCACCAGATGAACCTATCGAGGTCGCATCCGCAATTATGTACCTCTGCTAACTGCTAAGTCTCCTAACATGACTCTATTAGCAGTTAGACCTAACGCATGCGCGCGGGTGATCAGCCATCACGCAAGTACCTCTACATGCTACTCATCTCACACATATCTCGTGATAAAACTGTCTCAAGTTTTATGCGAGACACTACAGTTGGTAGTCCCTTAACTCTAGGTCCGTATGCAATCAAAGGATAATAAGTAAAGTAAAGCTAATAGTACTGAGCAGGTAATAATTTAGGAACTGTAATAATGGTACAGCTACAAGAATTGGAAATAAATAAACAGTGATATGCAAATAACAAAAAATACAGACTAAATATAAGCAATAAATATGGTAAGGTATCTTGCCGGAGGTTGTGTGCAAAAGGGCGACGTCCAATAGCTCGAACCGTCAGAATAGTGAAGCGATGAAAGCCAAATCATGCATACGTCCTCGGATGCTGAAATAAATACCATGAACATGTTTGGAATAAAATATATGTTTAGGAAACACCGGTCCAAAAGTCCAATTCAAGGACTGGGGCAAAATCATAATTTTGGATAAAAATGATGTCCGCTGTTGGACCTGTTTTGCACCGAAATGTGTGCCAAAACCTACGGTCTCAAAAGTCCTCAAACTATATGTCTACAGGTTCGATTTGAGGAGACGAACCCAACTGTATGTCCAAAGTTGAATTCCGGCAGGCCATGCACAATTTCGTCCGTTGGAGCGGATCGCGAGCCTGCCAAATAGGCGTTCCGATCGACCTTCTCAGAATCAGACCAAACTTGGCATACAGGACCAGAAAAATGATTTGGTCCTGATGGCGCTAGTTTTGTGTCGATCCGACGAACGTGCACGAAGTTATGGGCTAGTTTGCAAAAGGTCGATACATTGGTATCTTGACGGATACGCACTTATTTCATCACGCACACGCAACAAAATCGAGTTCCTCAGTTTCCACACGTCGACAACATCCATATGCGCCTTTCAATACATATAGTGCGTGACCACGTCGGCCGGTTTGTCGGGACACAGCCGTATCGGGATATTTTTTTGAATTTCTATAGTTCTCAAAACAGTTTTCTTGAGTTTTTAAAATCAATTAACATGCTGTATACTTGATGATTTCAGAAATTACAAAAGGGGTTGTATTCTGGTATGGGTTGTCTATAACTCTATTTATGTAGGTTCTCAAAATTATCAAAGAATCGACAAAATTTTGCCTTCTAAAACTAGGTTACAAAATAGTTCAGGTATGCTGTTTTTGCAAGTTTTTCTTGATCTTTCAAGAATCTATGCCAGTAATTTAGGACAGAACTAATCACTATGTTTGAAGGGCTATGGAGGTGGTTGACTAGACTCTTCGTACAAATTTACGGATCGAACTTTCATTAATCGAGGAGGGAGAAAACTGAGTGCGAACATGAGTACCTGGAAACTGCTTGTCAGGATCGAACAGGGCCTCCCCTGTTTCGAGAAGTTCGCCGTCGACACAGCAATGACTCCAGCATGGCTCCGGTGAGGTGAGGCAGCAATGACACACGCAGGTCTAGGGGCACGTCGGGGTAGTATTGGGTTCGAACACGAGGAAGGTTTTGTGGGTTACTAAAGAAAGCCTCCTCGAATACTCGGGTTGTTTATAGACATGTAATCTACCAAATTTTGGATGAATTCCTTGCCAAATTTGATTCGAATTTGAAAGGGGATTTGGTGTATTCCTATCGAGACTAGGATTAGGGTTTCATAGAAGAAAATCTAGGTCAAATCTATGGACAATTTATTTAGATAGGTGCGCTCAAAGTTGAGCAAAAATCGCGCATCACTAGTTCCTTGGCTGCGGGAAAGAGGGGTTTGGTTGACTCATGAGAAATGCAATTTCTCACCCTTTTTTTTTCTGTTAGTCTATAAAAACAATTAAGTAATAATTAGAGTATTTCAAAAAATAATAAATTTCTAATGTATTCAAAAATATATTTCAATGCACATACATTCACTTGGTTAGCATAAAATGTATTTAAGAACATACTAATATATATGTATTCAATGCACATAAATTCACAATTACTGCCTTCCAGTACTGAAAAGAGAGACTCACAGGCAAGCTATTGTAAAAGCTGTGACAAGTGGAAGCAAACGCTTTTTTCTTGGGACTGACAGTGCCCCTCATGAGAGACAAAGAAAAGAATGTTTATGTGGGTGTGCAGGCATATACAGTGCTCCTATTGCGTTATCACTCTATGCTAAAGTTTTTGAAGAGGTTGGTGCGCTTGACAAGCTCGAGGCATTTACCAGCTTCAACGGTCCGAATTTTTATGGTCTTCCAAGGAACACTTCGAAGATTGTTTTGAGGAGGAGTCCATGGAGAGTTCCAGACTCATATCAGTTTAAATCTGGGGAAATAGTTCCTATGTTTGCTGGAGAAACTCTTGAATGGCTTCCATCAACCGACTGAGTGAGAGGGGAGATCCTAGTTCATTAACCTCCTCAATTTCTCCTGGAACTTGATTGTTGAATAAAGGTTGCTTCCAATTTGCTTTTGTAATAAGAAATTTTGTTGCTCAAGAACAAATTTGTCAGAAATGTGATAGCAAGACTCAGGTTCAAAATATATATATATATATATATATATATATATATATATATATATATATATATATATATATATATATATATATACATATTTTCATTAGTAAAATATATGTACTTATATATGCAATACATACAAGATACTTATATATATTTATAAAAATATTCTTTGTAAAAATCCATGTCAACGAAAGAGAGATTTGCTATATATACTTTACCTAAATAAACAAGTCCTAATATTTTAATAAAATGAAGAAGCAAGATTTGATAATAATATTAATAATTATAATAATGATAATAATAATTATAATAGTAATAATAATAATATGAACAACAATTTAGTAGGCATCCTAGATTGGGGAAGTGTACAAATTACTACTAGTATTATTATTATACAAACAAATATATTAATCTTGAAAGCAAAACAGTAATAAATAAATATTATTGAAAATAATATAAAAAGATAGTCACAATATGATTTAATAATTTTAAACGACTAAATACTTAAATAAAATAAATCCAGTGGTACCTACAGCTAGTATGCTAGTCAAAGCACTTGACTGCACTAGCCGTGCCATATGCCTAGCCAGTGTGCATAACAAAAACTAAGAATGATTAAGACTATATTTAGATAACTAGTAAAATAATTCAAAATAATTTATTTAAGAAATTAAAAATTATAATAATAATCCTCCAAATATTTTGGGGGATTACAGGTCACGGTTAGAAAACTTTTCAGTTTTTATACTCAAGTTTGTTGGAGTCGGTCGTGCGCTCGTCACCAAGCACGGTGTTGTGAACTCGGTCGTGCATTTGTTGCTAAGCACGGTGTTATAAATGAGACTCTCATTTAGCTTGAAAATAGTGGCTTAACAGCAGGCAAGAGTACTCATGACTGGACTAGTCCTCTTAGAGGGTAACCGGTACACATCGCAGTGTTCACTGAGTTTGATCTTCTATCTGTTACTGCAATTTAATTTACTGTCTCTTTTTTCTTCTATACCTTATAATTCGTTATTTTTTAATTGGTAATTATTTCTACTGCACATGCACACACTCTATTCACCCTCCTCTAGAGGTGCTCAACGGTCGTATAATTGGTATCAGAGTAGGTTATATTCTAATATAACAACTCTAGAGAGTATTTATGGCAACCGTGAAATCAATATTCAATGGTGAACGACAATCCACAAATAGACCTCCACTATTTGATGGAACAAACTACAGTTATTGGAAAACATGAATGAGTTTATTTCTAAAGTCTCTTGAATTTGATCTTTTGTCTATAATAGTTGACGGTTATAAGGAACTGGCACCAATAGTGATTGAAGGTGTACTTGTAGACAAGACATACGATAAATACACGGACGAAGAAAAGACAGGCTAGTCTAAATGTACATGCCATCAATGCACTATTTTGTACAATTAACAAGATGGAGTTTAATCGTGTTTCTACCTGTACTATATCTCATGATATTTGGAGACTTCTTGAGATAACTCATGAAGGTACTTTCCAAGTGAAGGAATCTAAAATCAGTAGACTAACACAGAAATGTGAATCATTTAAGATGAAACCAGCGAGTCAATTACCTAGATGTTTACTCGTTTCTTAGATATTACTAATCCTTTGCAATCTCTTAGTAAAGATTATAGTAACCATGAGAAGTTCAGAAAGGTGCTACGGGCTCTAACCAAGAATTGGATCCAAAGGCAACAACGATCATTGAAGAAAACGATCTCACCATAATGACTCTTGAGAGGCTTATGGACAAGCTAATGACCCATGAGTTAGACTTGCAAGAATTTGAAGAAGCAAACCCCAAGAAAAAATCCATCACCTTCAAAGTACAAGCCAAAAGAGTTGCATATAATGATTCTGACGAAGAATCATCAAGTGGTGATGAGCAAGCCCTGCTAGTAAAGAACTTCAAAAAAATTTTAAAGTTTGAGAGATCAAACCAAAGTAAGAAAGATGTCCACGAAAGCAATAAAGAAGAAACTATATGCTTTAGATGCAAGAAGTCAGGGCATATAAAGAAGTACTAACCACTGTCAAAGAAAAACAATCCATATGATAGATCAAGATCTAGCAATAAAGATACAACAGGTCGAAAGTATACAAACACAAGCATTTGGCACGAAAGTGATGCCAGTGAGTCAGAGGAAGAGGATAAACCCTGCAGTACTGCTAATGTCTGTCTTATGGCATTTGAGGTGGTATCATCTAAACCTCTGTGTGATGACTTTACTTTCGATGAATTAGAGACTGCCTTTAGCGAACTAATTGAAGAAGACAGAAATATGTTGGACAAATACAAGCAATCTCGCAAGAGGTTATGTTATGCACAACCAAAGTAGCATGATTGTATAATCTTCTTAAAGATATTAAAGAGACATCTATTATCGGTAACATGGGTGAGATAGCCAAGCTCAAAGTAGACTATTATGAGGCTATCCACACCATCGAAATGAAAGAAAGAGACTATGTCAAAATACAAGAACTTTATGTCATAGAAAAGAATAGACACTTAGTCACGGAGCAAAGATTCGTTGATATGACTGCCAAATATGAGGAGTCTTATGTTGTCTCTAAAACGATATAGATCAAGTTAGGCAAACAGGCCATTCCTGTGACATAGCCTAAGGTTAGTCCTAATGCTAAGCATACAACTAAGAGGACTAAACCACAAAAAGTACGCAAGCAACACGTTAATCATAATTATGCTTTCACATATAGATTTTCAAAGAAGACACAAATGCATGTCAACACCGAAACAAAGAGCACTTTTCAAAACTCACTTGCACGTAATGTGGTACTCACGGGCACATATCACAGTATTTTCTAGCAAGAAAACTTGTTGACAATCAGATACTTGTTTAGAGACCTAAAAATAATAAAAATGGACCCTTTAAGAAGTGGGTACCAAAGGATTCATCTACTTATTTTGTAGGTAGACCCTCAACCCTCTCATGCTAGAAGCAAGTGGATCATCTATAGCAGATGTTCGCGACACATGACTGGTGATGTATCCTTGTTCGCAACGCTATCGATGAAGAAAGAAGGATACATTTCCTTCGAAATAACTTAAGAGGTGATATAATTAGAAATGGCACTGTTGGTATGTCTCCTTACCTAGTAATAAAAGATGATTATCTAGTTATGGAGTTGTAACATAACCTACTAAGCATAAGTCACTTGACAGATAATGGTTATGGTATCAACTTTGTAAAAGACAAAAGCTCTATATATGAAATATCATCTGGTAATTTAGAATATGAAGGCATTAGGGAAGACACCATTTATGTTTTTTTAGAGAGTACTAACAATGTAGGAAGGTGCCTAGTAGCAAATCAAGATGAAAGCTGGCTGTGCACATAGATTAGGATATGCAAATATGGATACTATTTCACGATTGTGCACCAAAAAGTTGGTAAAAAGACTCCTCGAAATTACATTCAAAAGAGACATGGTATGTGCTGACTGTGAAAAGAACAAGGCAACTAGGTCAACTTTAAATCCATCAACGCTTTAAGTACTGCTAGACCCTTGCAGTTAATTCATATAGATTTATTTGGTCTTAGTAGAGTCGCTAGTCTTGGCGGCAATCTCTACGCCTTTGTGATTGTTGATTATTTCTCTCCTTATACATGGGCTTTCTTTTTATCAAATAAAAGTGATGCTATTTTTGAATTTTAAATATTTTGTAAAAAGGTACAAAATGAAAAAGGCTTCATGATTACTCATATCCGAAGTAATCATGGTGGCAAATTCGTAATGCTTATTTCAAAAAGTTTTGTGATGATAGTAGATATTACCACGAGTTTTCTTGTCCTAGAACTCCCCAACAAAATAGTATTGTAGAGCGAAAGAATCGTACTCTAAGCGAGATGGCCAGAGTCATGCTGAATCAGCATAATCTTCCTAAATATTTTTGGACAAAAGTTGTTAGTACAGCTTATCATGTTTAAAATAGGGTATTGATTCGACCTATCTCGAAGAAAACACCATATGAGCTGTAGTTTAGAAGGATTCCAAATATGTCGTTATTTTATCCTGAACACCAAGAACAACTTGGGAAAGTTCACACTAAAGCAGATGAAGTGATATTTCTCGGATATGCTGCTAAGAGTAAGGGAAATATAGTTTTTAATAAAAGATCTATGATTGTTGAATAATCTATTAACGTAACCTTTGATGAGCTCAATAGTCACAAATCTAGCGACAATGATGATGAAGATGTACAGAATAAATCCAAGTCATCTAAAGGTATTGCTACCAAAGAGAGCCATAAGGAAGATCTAACAAAGATGTTCAAATCTTGGAAATTCTTGCCATATCATCTAAATACGCTCATTATAGGTGATGTATCAAAATGTGTAATTACACATTCTTCTAGTAAAGAATCTGATATAGCAGCTAATATAGCTTTTATATCTCAAGTAGAACCTAAGACAGTAGCAGATACTTTTAATGATGAATTTTGGATTGATATCATGCAAGAGAAACTTAATAAATTTGAGAGAAACCAAGTTTGGGTACTTATTCCTGAACCTATTAGTCAATCAATACTTAGTACCAAATGGGTGTTATGAAATAAATTAGCTGGGAATGGACAAGTTCTACGAAACAAAGCACGTCTAGTGGCACAAGGTTATAATCAAGAAGAAGTTATTGATTATGACGAGACATATGCTCCTGTTGCTAGACAAAAAGCTATCCACATATTTTGTACATTTGTATGTGTCACGACCCACACCCACGTTTTGGATGAAAGCACGTGAGCAAGCCAACTACGCGTCAAGCGGACTCCAGTCCGACTCGAATACGTGAACACTGTCACGGCTATGGTATACTGCCAAATCATGGCAATGTAATATATATCTCAAATCCGCAAGAGTAATATAAGAACGAATAAACAATTATGGGTCGTAGTCTGCAGCACACTAGCATAATGTCCGATAAGACTCCAAAGAATATAACAAGAGTCTACAAACTGAATCAATAAATAGAATATCTCATGATAATGAAAGGAAAGCAAGAACTGGATGAGCTGGATAATAAACATGGTATCAATACCTGAATCTCACAAGCAATATCATAATCATCTGAAACCCACAAGTGTCATAATCATCCGCCATCCAGAACTGCTAACTAACTCCACGCAATAACTAACCTGAAGAGATCATCAGGTCCTCAGGGGACATAGCAAGATACATAAAACATTCCTATCTAGCAGTTTAATCATGCATAAATTATAAACAGGATATAAGCAAGGAACGAGACATACACATGGCAAGAGATTACGACCAAAACTGCTAACCAGTGACTATCATCAAGTGGCTACTGACAGATGACTATGAACTGGAGTACAAGAACAACTACACGTAACTGAACTGTTGGATGAACAAGTGAACATGAGATCAATGGTACACCAAACCCTCACCCCGAGTGGACTCGCAGGTTTGTACTAATCACTAACCCTCATCCCGAGTGTGTAATCTCTGATTAGTTCAAGGCTAGGCACCCTCGTCCCGAGTGTGGACTCTCTGGTGCAAGTACAAGCCAACATCCTCGTCCCGAGTGTGGACTCACAGATGTAAACAGATCAAGATAATCACCCTAGTCCAGTGTGTGGACTCTCTGGTGCAAATGGTCAACCCATGTCCCGAGCGTGGACTCTCTGGTTGAGGAAACGATAACAAGGATTTAGCAGTTCAACTACACGTACTCGTTCCATAACACGACTCAAGTAAGATACTGATGAGACATGGTACAATTCATGTCAAGACACGGGTAAGGAAAACTCTAGCATGAACTATAAAGTGAACCAGCCTGGTGTAACTATACTAACTAATTACGAAGCTGATATACAAGCAAGACGATAATCTAATAAAACATGGAACGCAGGAAACATAGAGATAACCTTACATAAACTAGAGAATAAGATGATAACATATATAAAAATAGGAAAACTATAAGCATAAAAATAAACTGTAGAGGGAGGCAAGGTATCTTGCCTGGTGGTAGCACGAAGAACCAACAATAAACTGTCAACTAGTAAGCCAATAAGTCCAAATCTCACAACTGTCTCCGAAAGCTGAAACAGACATTACCAACATTCTCAGAATAGTCAAATTAGCTAGGTTTGCCTATCCTTAAGTCCAATTCCGGACACAGGGGGCAAAACGGCAATTTTGGGCCAAAACAGTGTCCGTCGTTGGACCCGCTTTGCACCGAAAAGCGTGCCAGAGTCAACAGTCTCTAAAGTCATCAAACTATATGTCTACATATTTGTTTTGATAATACGAACCCAATTGTATGTCCAAAGTTGGATTCCGGCAGGCCGTGCACAAAATCGTCCGTTGAATCGGATCGTAGGGCCCGCGAAACGGTGATCCGATCAACTGTCTCAGAATTGGACCAAACTTGGCATACAGGACCATAAAAATGATACGGTCCTGTTGGCGCAAGTCCAATCCAAGGTATAGTCAAGAACACACACGTATATAACACGCAATTAATATCCTTATGAATATATTTGTATTTATATATAATGACATATATTACAAATTTAGTAACTATTTGTTAAGTAATATAGTTTAATCCAACTAACTATTTGTCCATTAGTGGTTAATTACTGCACTAGTTTTATATTATATTTTATTGGGTGAGTGTCAAAGTGGGACTTAAATGAATAAGTGGATAGGTGGAAGGCTGTTTTTGAATATTACCTTTGTTTACAAAGAGTGATTACGCTCATCTTCTATGCATGGTTTAATATAATCCGATAAAATGAAAGCAATACTGTTCTCTACTCCATGCATATCTTAATCATAATAAAAGATGAAGAGAACAGAATGGAGGGAGGGTATAAAGGACATTACCTAATGTTAGAAACCATAGGTGGTTGCTACTACTTCGGTGTTGTTTCTTCTTCTTCTCGACTTTTTCTTCTTCTCGACTTCTTCTCGATCATAACAACCGAAGCATCAATCATAGAGGACAACAGATGCTATAAGAGAGAGCGGGCAGTGGAAGCGTGACGGCCCCGACGAAAGTCGGTGCACGGTTGGTAGTACGACGTCGCAGGTGTTGGTATTAGCGGCGATGGCGGAGAGGTGCGAGTTGTTGGGCATATGGCTCGATGGCGGAAATGTCTGTATGGGTTCCGGTCGGCGAGGCTCTCGCGATGGTCCGGTGAGGGCGCCCTTGCGCAGCCGCTGCGATGTAGCATTCTCGCTACTATTGTTTGTCGTGCACGCATACTACAAGGGGTCGCGGCACTGTCCGGCCGCACGTGGGGTGCTGCTGTTCTGACGGCGGCGAAGGTGAGTCGCCGGTGCACAGAGGTGCGGTGGGTGCGGACGCGTACACGGCGTGGCAGCGATGCAGCGTATGGGTTAAGTGCGGTCCGGGGTCGGCAGTCATGGGTCAAAATATGCCATGGGTGCGGACGCGTACACGGCGTGGCGCGAAGAGGCGTCGTCTAGGAGTCTGACACTCAGGCGTTCGGCCATTAGTGGCTCTTCTTCAGAAGGGGAGTTGAGGAGGACGGGGAGATGCAGGCTTAGGTTCGGCTAGGGTTTCCTTTTTCTCAAGTTATTCTATGCTATGCTTTTATATAGCACAACAAAGATTTGGGTTCGGGTACATCCGGTTTCGGGTTCGCGGTGATAACCCGCTTGACCCACAGAGAAAGGGTTTTATTAGTTGATGGGCTTAATGGCCAAACAAATAAAATGTATTAGGAATTCTATGTTGGGTTAGCCGGAGATACTGTAGAAGATGGGAATGAGATCAGTGGCAAAGAATTGTTTGGGCCTAGGTGAGGATTTAGCTGGCTTCAGGAAGAAGGAGAAAAATTATGAGTTGGGCTTACTAACAACATCAATTCTTACACGTAGATATGTACAATACCAAAGGTGGAAACAATTAAATAAAATTTAATAATGAAGAAGCAAATTTAAATCAAAACAAAAGAAATGAAATGAAAAGAAAAAATTTCTTAAAATTTTTGGGAGTTTACAACAAGTTTTCACAATTTTAAACTATTTTATATGGACGACAAAAGTGCATTTTTAAATGGATTTTTGAAAGAAGAAGTTTTCGTAAAGCAACCCCTTAGTTTTCAAGATTTTCAAAAATTCGATCACGTCTTCAAACTCAGAAAAGCGCTCTATGGACTCAAACAAGCACCTCGTGCTTGGTATGAACGCCTAAGTGCCTTTCTACTTGAAAATGGATTTTCAAAAGGAATAGTTGATTCTACTTTATTTATCAAGTCTTCAAATGATGATATTCTTCTTATGCAAATTTATGTAGATTACATAATATTCGGTTCTACTAATGAAAAACTTTGTCAAAAATTTCCTAAGTGTATGCAGAGTGAGTTTGAAATGAGTATGATGTGAGAGCTAAACTACTTTCCAGGACTACAGATCAAACAACACTCACAAGTAACATTCATCAACCAAGCTAAGCATACGAAGGATTTACTGAAGAAGTATGAGTTCGACAATGTAAAGCCTATCGGAACTCTAATGACCACATCAACCTGGCTTGACATCGCTAAAAGGGGCAAACCAGTCGATCAGCGTATGTATCGAGGTATGATTGGTCGTTTAGTATATTTAACTTCTAGTCGCCCTGATATCTTGTTTAGCATTTACATCTGTGCAAGATATCAAGCTAATCCTAAGGAATCACACTTATGCTTCGTTAAGCATATCTTTCGATACCTTAAGGAAACTTCTACAGTCGGCTTATGGTATCCCAAAACCATATCTTTTGACCTAATCGGTTGTTCAGATGCAGATTTTACAGGATGCAAAGTAGACCAAAAAAAGTACCAGCGGTACGTGTCATTTTCTAGGAAAAGCTTTAGTCTCCTGGTTTAGCATGAAGCAAAATTCTATAGCGCTATCAACGACTGAGGCTGAGTATATCGCCGCAGGACGCTGTTGTGCTCAAATTTTATGGATGAAGCAAACCCTAGTAGACTACAATATGTACTATTCTTAGATTCCCATATATTGTGATAACACTAGCATGATTAATTTGACTAAGAATCCTATTTGTCACTTACACACAAAGCACAAAGAGATACGTTATCACTTTTTACGTGATCACCAACAACACGGGAATATTTGCTTAGAATTCATTGACACATATCATCAACTAGCAGATATTTTTATAAAATCTCTAGCTGAAGACCGTTTCAATTATCTGCGACGTGAACTAGGCTTACTTAAATTTTTAGATTCATAATTTATTATGTTTGATAAATATTCTCATAACTTAAGATTTTGATATTTATTAATTAAGTTATTTTGGATACAAGTCGAAAGGGCCCTTCTGTCAAAAAGACGTATAAGTCTAAGCGACATGGTGCCAAGTATCTTCGGATTACCGCTAATTAGGATCCAGCCCTTACCACTAACCCAAAGTAATGAGTATTAAATTGAAGAATTAAATGTTATTAAACTATATTTATGAATCATTATGCATAAATGAATTGGAAATACAAGTGGCCGAACTCTGTCAGAACTCGGACCGAGTTCGGTTGGCATCGGTTCAAGTTTTCAGAATAGCACAACTGGGCCTAACCCCTTTAAAAACCTACCTTCTTACTCCTTTTCCTCCATCCGAGCACCGAAAAGTCCACAAAATTTTTAGTTTTCATCTCCTCCAAGCTTCCTTCCTCCTTAGGTCTACGAAGCTCAATAATGTGACATTCTTTATTTATTTCTCTATTCTCTTTGAGGTATTTCTTTTTCTTTCTCTTTTCATCTATGGCTCCCAAACTTCTTAAGAGAAAGAAAGTAGATTCTGCAGTAGGTTCATCTTCGACCTCTGAATACAAACTAATCAACATGTTCAGTCCTGCTCGCCCTACTGGCGAAGAGGAATTTGATGCGACTTTATTTCCATGTTTGAAAATAGCGGCTCTTGGTTTGATGCTTTTAGCTATCGGGAAATTTGTCCCAGGCGATACGTCAATTTTACTATTTTCTCGGAGTATGCCTCCACTTTTTATAGACTTAGTCTTCGAGATTTCGTTGAAACCTCTACTGACATCTATGATAATGTCGTACGTATGTTTTACTGTAACATGCAAGTCAAACCCAACGGAAGTACCTATTCATGTGTCATCGGACATGAAATTGAATTCAACTCATCTGACCTCAGTGAATACTTCCACATGCGGAATATCGGTGAGGAGTTAGTCGACATTCACAGAGTCTAATTTCCTGAAGACATGATGTAAACCCCCGTTCTGATTTTCCTTGAAAATATTTTTCTTCTTGATATGAGAGAGTGATTTTGGATTGGTGATATTATTTAAATTAATTTTTTTGAAGTTTAGTTAAAGGGAATGTGCATTTGTAAATTTGCACTTAGCATTGGAAGATGAAGATATGCAACAACCCATTTTTGTAAAGTCTTAAGTGCAACTTGGTTGCTTTTCAGCTAACCATTAGAGAGGGGGGGTAATCGAAAGTTTCACATTTTAAACTCCAAACGGCTAAACTGGGATGGAGCCTGGCGAAATTCAAATCCTACTGATCTCGATTTTTGATTTAAACCAGATAAATCTCTCTTCATCCTTTAGGATTCGATTTTATCCCCAAAATCTCAGATATATATATGCATTGGAAGAAGCAGTCATTTTCCTTCCACCGAAACCCTAATCCCCCCTGCGCCCTCAAGTTTGAGAAGACCAGCACAGTCGAAGGGGTAATTGCCGAAAAGAAAACTTCGATTTTCCAACAGGTAATCCCCTCATCTTCATCTACCCAATCTGGATTCATATAGCCTAGGTTAATTTATCATGTTTGTTAGAAATGTTATCAGGTCTAGGGTCGAGCATCAGATGATTGTTGTGTTGATAACAAGCCTGTGTATCAGAACAAGGGGCAGTATACCTAGCTAATTCCTAGAGGTAGGTAAGGTCATGTTTCTGGCCTAAAAGAAAATTTCTCAGGATCCATCTAAGTACAGGATGATGGTCAGATACGGATGTAACCAATAGCTAGGGGGAGGCCCTTAAATATAGCCTTACCCTAGTACACATGTATCAGGACAAGGGATGTCTTACTCTGTTGTAGGTTAGCCATAGCAACAGTTGTTGATGGGTGGCATCAAACTAACATAGCAGGTGCAATAGAAAGTCAATAGTGTAATGATGTTCTTGTCTACTACTTTTATGACCCTTAGTATTTGTTATTTCTTAATTAACTTGTGCTAGTTGCTACTTGGTGCATAAAATTACTGCTACTGCTTAAAGTGCAACTTAGCTACTCCATTGTATACGGTCAACAAAAGATCAAACTGTTCTTTCTTGTCCATTGGGGAAACATCGCTGTATCCTGAGTACAAAATAGATATGGCTCAAGATTGAGAGGGTATCAGATGACTGACCACTTTTAGTTAGATGATACCAAATTGCCCAATCTCTGATACCAGTATCGGAACCTTTAGTTGATAACTTTTGTTTTGCTATGACTGGTAACAGCTTTCGTCTTATTTTTGCTGCAATTCAAGTACCTCATATCACCTGTCATCGACAATATGCTGAGATAGGACTAGGACTAGAAACTAGTCTTCTGTAAATATGAAGCATGGGTATTACCAATGCCCTGTACCTAGAACAATGGGGTAAGTGTTACCTACAGGACCAGTGGGTGCCTTCATAGGAACATCAACTTATACGTACCAGATAAGAGAGGGTACTGCCAGGATAGGATTTTCCTTATGAACATTAGATTTGACAATGATATGAACCTCCTTGTTGGTCATTGGATTAGGATATGTGAACTGTTATTATATCTACCTGCTACTAATTTTGAGACTGACACATAGTCTTTGTATCCATGAGATACCCTCATATCCAGGTAGCTGTGTAAAGCAAGAAACTGCAGTAGCAGGGCCTCCTCAAATGGCAAATCTTAGTGAAGCTAGAGGGGTAGGTAAGAAACCATATTACACAATGACAAACCTGTAAGGATAATAGGACTGTTGGGGGGGCTATATAGAAGTCAGAACTAGATGACAGTACTAATCTGAACAGTGGGGATGAAAGACTAGAATATGTATATGAGTAGCATGGTACAATATGAAAGAAATAGGGTGAAGTATAAGTGAGATATCCATGTATCCCAACCGACAGGTAGAGGACTATTGGTAAACGATTGTAGTATCAGATACATGAACTTATATAGATATGAGAAGGGGATGTCAGAGTTTGGAAAAGACTTGTGCATACAAGTAAAGTTTAGATACATATGTATCTAAAGGGTACTTAGGTATCAATAATTGGGTTGGTGCTTATAGGCAGTAAGTCTAGGCATATGTGCAGGAAAGAGAGGGTATAACCTCAGGTTTAAAGAACAGAGAGGGCCAGGAAACTTGTGTGTATATCAAGAGTACAAGTGAGTGTCTACGGTTGAGTATGAACTTCATGATCGAGAAACTAAATAGCTGTAGTGAAGCCAAATCTGTCATATAGAAACAGATTTAGGAATTAAGGTAGTATCCATGTATACGAGCCTAGGACCAATGGGTATTCAGGCTGTTGTATAGAACAAATGTAGTGGTTAGGTGGAGTTGAACTAAAGACCAGTTATCAAGAGAGAAAAGGGTGAGTGTGGGACATTGGGGTCCATACAAAGTAGAGGTAAGTAGCTAACTTATAGATAGGAAATCGATCTGCCCTAGTTAAAGAAAAGTTGTGTTAGAACTAGGCTCCAAAAACCTTAAAGACCAAGTAGATAGATTTTTCTTAATGTTAACTTTTATTGACATTGTGGTTTATAAAATAGGTAAATTGGACTTTGATTCAGTGCTCGACCCGTGCCAGCAGCTCAGGACCACAGGCAAGTATACCTTGCCTTTCTTTACAACTTTATTTACATGCACTGTCTTTTATTATCCAGTTTCTACCATTTATTTTTGACATGTGTTTTCCATATCGTGCTAGTATTTTACTTTATTGGTACATCGCCTTGTTCACTGTCAGTTTTGTATTTATTTGACGTATTCACACTTGTGTCTTGATGGAGTTGTATCATAGGTCGGGAAGTCATAAATTGAACTGCTATACCTTCTAGTCTTGAAATCTTGAAGTTGACTTGCGAGTCCATATTAGGGGCAAGGGTTAGTAGTATTTGGTCCACAACTGCGAGTCCACACTAGGCGCGAGGGTGATTCTTGAAGCCAACCTGCGAGTCCACACTAGGGACGAGGGTTAGTAGTTCAAACCTGCGAGTCTACACTAGGGACGAGGGTTTGAGTATCCGATTTGGTTATCAGTTGACATCTTGACATGATTTCTCTTGTCTTCGTCCAGCAGCTCATTTATGCGTAGTCAGTTCACAGATTCGTATTTTATCACTGCTAGTTTTACTTATTTATTCTGGATATTTTTTATGCATGATAAACTGTTAGAAAGGCTCGTTTTTATGTATCTTACTAGTCCTCTAAGGACCTGATGATTTCTTCAGGTTAATCGAGTTTGTGTTAGGAGCAGGCGTGCAGGTTGAATCAGCATCAGACCGTAGTGCTTTGCAGTTGAGGTCACCTTGATTAGCAGGTTGTATTCAGATAGTATATTTCATGTATTTTTCTCTTTCCGTCTATTGGTAGTGGATTTGTGTCCACCGGACGTGACATTGATTTTTGAAGACATTCAGTTATATTCATTATTGCTCAGTTTCATGTCTTATTCATTGATCTTGGTTGTGACTTGATTACTCTGTAGATGAGATATAGATTACCATGAGATTCTAGACTGCATATGACTCGTGTATATTAGACAGCATTTTACCGTCGACACTGCGGCATAGGCTGGGCTTGGACACGCTTCGTATCCGAAATACGGGTCAGGGTCGTGAGACATGACCCTTGACTCCCTTAAGGTTGCAATGTGTCATCCTAACCCTGTCCCTCGTAGTGGTAGGTTATATGCAAATCACCTTAATAAGAACTTTTATGAGTTGCATCATTTGATATATTCTGCCTTGCTTCTTAAAAAGGGATCTACTGATAAAATTACCTTTCTTGAGATGTCTGCCATGTACCACATCCATTTTGGCATTCCTTTCTCTGTCTCTAAGTCATTCATGGCTTGGATGATTGGTTGTAGGCTAGTAGGGCGTAACCTTCTGTACCCTATGCATCTAGCAGCTATCTTTAGAAGATTTGAGATCAATTTTGCCTTGTGTCCTATTTTCTCGTCATCTTCTAAGTTGACTAGATCTAGGAAATATCCTCTACCTCCACCTCCACCCGGTGTTGTTCCTACTGAGGTCAGGCTGATCCAGATGCTCCTGCTTCTACTGCTCCTGTTCTAGGATTTGATCAGCAGTTTTATCAGTATTTTGATAATTTTGTCACTCTCTCTAGATAACGTCATCAAAGTTATGTAGCAACCGAGTTCCGCCCACTACGAAAAACTAGACTTTTAGCAACGGCGAGATCCGTCGCTAAAAGTCATTTTTCTGTCACTAAAGCCAAATAGCGACATATCAGCGACGAAAAAGGTTTGTCGGGAAATCACGTGTCGCTAATTTAAATCAATCGTTAGTTTGTCAAAAATAGTGACGCATTTAGCGACACGCTATTTATTGGAAAATACGACGTAATTGCGACAGAAACTCTGTCGCTATAGTTACCGACGAACTACCGACGTCACAGCGTCTTAATTCAGCATGAGAGTAGCGACAAACTAGCGACGAAAAATTACGTCGCTAAGATGTTTTCGATACGCTTTTGATGTCGAACAGGAACATAGCGACGGAATAGTAATAAAATTTACATCACTATTTAGTCGCTATACTGGAAAATAATATTTTCCAGAACCTTATCGACGGAAACTACAGTCGTTATTCCGTCGGTAGCCTGCAAAGTAAATTTTCCAGACATGTAGCGACGGAAAAATCGTCGTTGTTCCGTCGCTAGCCTGCAATGTTCCAGGTTTTCTGTCGCTGTTCTATCGCCATTCCATTGCTAAATACAATATTGCATGTCAGTATTTGTGTTTCCTACACTCCACATCCCTGTCGACAGTTACACACACAATATATAATCATATAAACAATTTCAAAATACAATATCAGTATTCGTGTTTCCAGCAGTCCTTATCCCTGTCGACAGTTTTACAGTAGACAGACGTATCAGTATTTGTGTTTTCTGTAAATTCTCAGTTTCATGCACACGTATCCCAAATGTTTTAATACAACACATACACACATATCCAAAATTAGCTTCATACACACATACGAATAATGTTTTAATATAAGAAATATTAATACACATATCCAAAATGTTTTAATACAAGAAAGTACTGGTACAGTAAATCTAGGTCGTCGGGCGTGATGGAAACCTTCGACGGGCATGATGAAGACCTCTCGACGGACTTAATGAAGATCCAAGCTGCAAACGTGAACGTCGACCTCTCGACGCCATAGAAAAATCTGAAAGAAATAATAAGTGATGATGTGTTAAAAATAAAAACTACTGTCATGTCATTATACTAATGGAACTCGTATATTAAATTAAAACATACGTACTTATCTGATTCATCTTCCCAAGTGTCTTCTGAATCATCGCTTGATTCCGTAAGTGTCTTCTTCTGCTTCTTTATTTTCACTATCACTATGATCTTCATCTTCATCTTCCAATACTTCTTCCTCAACATCTTCCAATTCTTCATCAACGTTAACCTCCATAACGTCATCTACCGTAACCTCCATATCTTCTAAATCCTCTTCCTCAACACCAGCCAAACTTATATATGTTGGTTGAGGCTTGACCACCTCTTCCTCTTGGTTGGCTACATCCCCAACATTATATGTATTTCTTGCTTTGGTTTTGCATGCAGCCCACCAATCCAGGGTACTGTGCCGTCGGCTAGGATAACTTGTATAGTACACTTGAACGATTTGACTAGCCAACACAAATAGTTCAAAACCTCCATATCTTTTTCCATGTTTTATATAAACAAAGCCAAATTGTTTGTCAATCTTCCATCCTTGCTTGGGTGTTGTGTCGAACCAACGATATTTAAAAAGTACAATCTTCGTATCAACAGAATATTCAATCTCTACGATATCTCTTAGAACACCGTAGTAGTCGAATTCGGGATCGGCATCGTAGACTGAGGCTCTCACACAAACTTCCGATCTTTTGGTATAATTAGCCTCCTCATCGAAAAATGAATGATTGATAGGCTTATCAGTAATTCTAAAGTTAAAGCCATTGATTGTATATCTGCTCCAACACTTCGCCTTCTTGCTCGGTCCAATAGCAATTGCTCTTAGCCCTTTATTCTGCAACTGTGTACCAGAACGGAAGACCTAGTGTGGGTAGTATCAGAAAAGTCATTAGACAAAGTGTGGGTAGTAACATATTGAATTTAGAATGGCTAATGATTATAATCCTTACATAATTTCGGAACCACGATCGAAACTTTATATCGACCTCTCTAGCAAGATCATCATTATCAATATCAGGTCTTTCCATTCTAATCTCAACTCTAAAAGTACTGTAATAATAGGGTGAAACATTAGCACACTTCTAAATATCGAATTTATAATGACTAAATGGTGTCGCTTACTTTTTGATATCTTCCATATCTTGGATATCGCTATTGAGACATATATACCAATGTGCGGCTTCAAACTCATCGTCATCCAACCACCGTAATTTAGTCGCACTTGTCGGCTTGCCCCCCACATTGAAGATTGTACGGATCCCTTCGTTCGGTGCATTGATATCACCTTCATCATTCTTCGGCGCTCTATTCTGATTTGTTCGGTCATGAGTATCGAAGTAGATCGAGCAAAAGTTAGAAACCTCCTCAATGATGTACACTTCGCATATTGAAGCTTCTACATGAGCCTTATTGCCCACTTTCTTCTTCAGGTTACCTAGATATCTATAAGAAATATATTAAATATTAGAATTATTTAAATAAAAAATTACAAATTAGAAGATTATTTTATACCTATCAAATGGGTACATCCATCGATAATGGACGGGAGCACCGACACGTGCTTCGTATGCATGATGAATCGGTAAATGTTCCATAATATCAAAGAAGCCGGGAGGGAACACCCTTTCTAACTTGCACAACGTCACTACAACTTTCTCCTCAAGTTCTAGCATATGTTGTACCGTCAACTTACTTGAACACAAATCTCTAAAGAAGATAGACAACTCGGCCAGCGGAGTCCACACATGAGAATGTAGCATCTCTCTAAAAGCGATAGGAAGTAATCGCTCCATGAAAATGTGACAATCATGACTCTTCATCCCTATCAACCTTGCGTTCGTTGAGATCGACACATCTCGCTAGATTCGATACGTAACCGTCAGAAAATCTCAACTTTGAAATCCATTTACATATTATCAGTTTATCATCTCTACTCAATGTAATTGGTGCTGGAGGCTTCACCCAGTTAGCATTGGACCTTTGCGACAGATGCAACTCTGGACGCTTGCAAATAATTTCTAAGTCCTTCCTTGCTTTAATATTGTCTTTCGTTTTTCCCTTAATATCTATCACAGTATTAAATATGTTGTCAAATATTTTTTTCAATATGGATGACATCAAGATTGTTTCTTATGAGATTGTCCGACCAATAAGGCAAATCCCAAAAGATACTCCGTACCGTCCAATTGTGATATTGTCCGAAGCCTTCAATGTGATGGCCCGATCCCAGATTTCCTATGACAGTCGGTAAATCTTGAACCTCTTCCCAAACTATATCTCCCGTTAATCTCAACGGGGGAAGAGATACTTCCCGTTTACCAGCCCTGAAGTCATCTCTGTTCCTTCTCCACGAATGTGAAGAAAGAAAAACTGGCGATGGCAATCAAAAAATACTCCTTTCCTCCATTCTGAAGGCGGAATGCCTTACTCTTTCCCATGCATATCGGACAAGACATAATACCATGAGTACTCCACCCTGATAACATTCCATAAGCTGGAAAATCATTGATGGTCCACATGAGCATCGCCCCCATCTGAAAGTTTAGCTCCATCGATATATCAAACGTCTGGACGCCAAACTGCCATAATTGTTTCAACTCGTCCACCAACGGTTGCAAGTAGATATCGATGTTCTTCTTTGGATTTTTTGGACCAGGTATGATAAGTGTGAGGAACATGTAAGGAATTTTCAGGCACATCCACGGTGGTAGATTGTACGGGGTCAAAATCACCGACCAACAAGAGTATTACATCCCCAACTGTCCGAATGGAGTGAATCCATCAGAAAATAAAGCCAATCGAACATTCCTAGGCTTCCTAGCAAAATCAGGATGACACTGATCAAAATGCTTCCATGCTTCTCCATTGGCAGAATGAGATAATTTTCCTTCATCCATCTTCCGTTCTTTGTTATGCCATGTCATGTATTGTGCAGTATTTGCAGACATATACATCCTCTGCAGCCTCTTTGTGATTGTCAAGAACTACATGTACTTGTACGGGCGCATCCGCGTCCGAGAAATTGAATTTTCTTTGCCCCGGATTGGGTTGTACCGGTCCTCGTCACAGAAAATGCATTTATCTTTATCACTGTTCTCCTTGTAGTATAGCATGCAACCATTTCGATAGCAGTCTATCTTCTGATAGCCCAATCCGAGATACGTATCATCATCTTCGACTTGTAGAAGCTTTCAGGCAAATCATTTGATCCTTTTGGCAATAACTCTCTTACAAGCAGAATTATTCGGTCATAGAATTCTTGCGGTAAGTTAAAATCAGATTTAAGGTTCAACAGCCACATCACCACCGACAATACCGAATAAGAATTCCAACCCGGATATAACGGAGTATCAGCATGCTTGAACAAATTGTAGAACTCATTTACATCAGGATTCGGATCCTCACGTGCCATAGCAAAATCTAATACCATCTTACGTGCCAAGTTTGTTGGTTGCCAATATTCAAAATGATCTCCGAGAGAAGAATCTCTCACCTCGGTATTAAAGAAGGACTGAGATTGTGAAGCCGGAGATTCTTCTTGATTAATCCACACGTTGTAGTTCGGTATGAAACCCTTCTTATAAAGGTGCTCTCTCACGAGTGATACCTCTCTAAATGGTATATTCGTACATTTGACACAAGGACACTTTATGCGCCTTCCGTCCATGAAATCGGCATGGCTACTTGCATATATGAGAAATTGCTCGACGCCCGCCTTGAAATCATCCGTCCAGCCAATCATACTCTCATGTTGCCGATTGTACATCCACGAACGGTCAAGTAAGTATCGACTCATTGTTCTAATCCACATGAATGATTCTGCACCAAGAATTAAAATGCTATATATCACTTGGTATCATAAAATAAACCTAGTATAACTTGGTATGACGTACCCCTCACGTACATTCACTCATAAAACAAACCTAGTATAATTAGGTATCACGTTGATACTCAAGTATCAAATTGATACTCAATTATATATCGCATTGATCAATCAATTACCTTAGTAATCTAAAACTACTACACCTATTTATTTCGTGTCCGTGTCCCGTCAAATTTCTAAAACTATTATACCGATAAATTTCTATTTATCTATTATACCCACTACTATGCCGATAAATTTCAAACACAAAATTTAAATTGAAACCCTAGAACATGTTGAGAAAATACAAACAAAACATAAATAAAAATAAATGCAAATTAGGTTTTAGGGTTTCGGACATTGAAGAGGTTGGTCAAGAAGAGGATCTCGGAGAAGGGGGACGTCGGAGGGGGGGCACCGGAGGGGAGGACGCCGGAGGGGGTGGTCGCCGGAGGGGCGGGGGATCGCCGGAGGGGGGCACGACGGAGAAGGAGAAGAGGGAGGGCGTACGGGGTTTCGAAGGAGGAGAAGATGGGGGACGGGGTGGGGGAGCACGTCGGACGGAGGTGGTCGCCGGAGGTGGGGGCTCAACGGAGGAGGAGAAGAGGGGGTGGTTAGGGGGTTCGATCGAAGGAGGAGAAGAGGAAGGGGGCCGGAGTGGGGGAGGGCGCCGGAGTGGGGGAGGGCGCCGGAGGGGGCCACAATCAGGGGGGTGATCGCCGGTCGGGGGGAAGAGAGGGGAGGAGAAAGAAGGATTTTGAGAGTGAGAGAGAGAGAGATTGGAAAATTTTTCAAATTTAAGTAACTTTTGAATTTTTACAGCAAATTAGCGACAAAATTTTTTTTTGCTACATGAAAATATCACTAAGTAGTCGCTCGTTAGTCGCTACCTTTATGAAAAAAATTTAGAATAAAAATTAATCCTTCTGTTTCGACATTTACAGTAGCTTAGCGACGTATATATCTGTCATTAATCAGTCGGTTGACATATTCCGTCGCTAAATGGTCATTGATCCGTCACTAAACTTATAAAAAATTTAAGTGAAAAAAATCTGTCGCCCGTAAATCGCTTGTCGGTCGCTAATTGGCGACTGATTACGCCGTCGCTAATTTTTAGTCACTATTTACCTGTATTTTGGTAGTGGCCATACTTCACAGGCTCAGGTATTGAGGAACAACATTGCCGATCTGTACTGGAGTCTGGCGCATCACCCTACTTCTCCTGTTCCGAAGATCCATCATCCTGGCTTTAATGGACCGAGGTTCAATGATCCGACCACTTTCGGACACTTTGATCCGACTACTGCCTACTTCGATCCTCAGCCTCCTACTGATGATGATGCTCAGATGTGATATGATCCTTCAGTTTAGGGTTTTGATATTTTTTGCGAGTGGTGATCTATGTAGTTGTACTTTGTAGCAGTCCAAACTTTCACAGTTGGACTTTTTATTTAGTAGTTTTTAGTACTCATAAACTCTTTCAGTTATAACTTTTATGAATTTATGCTGTACTTTCTTTGAGTTTTATTTCATGCTATGTGAGTTTTCAGTTTTCATATTACTTGTGTATTGCGACTTGTGTATTATGGATATTACTTTATTTTCTTTCCTTGTTTGTGTTAAATTGTTGGCTTCACATATTGGCGGGGAGCTACTCATTCTGCATACATGACAAAGGGGGAGGAGCAATACCAAAATTTCAAACTTCAACGAAAATTTCAATCAATGAACAAGTCAAGTATATTATTTCAAAATTATAATTTAGTTATATTTTGGTATAGACTCAAGTTTATTAATAATCAAAATGGAGGAGATTGTTGGCCCATTGCCTAAATGGTCACACCTAATTTTGATAATCAACGACAACTTAAGTCGATACGCAAAATATACGAACTGCTACTGAACTTACATGTTACTGAAATCAATATCAAAGAACGTACTACGTCTTCGTCCTACATCTACAAAGAGCAATCGAGTCATCATCCATAAGAAATTGCATTGGAATTCAGATCGAGTCTTGTTATATTTCTTTTGTATTTTACTTTTATTGAGTCTAGGAAATATAAATGTAAGATCGATCGAGATATTACTGGCTAAGGTTATTTCTAGTCCACCTATCCAAAAAGCCTTCTTACTTATCTCAAAAGCTCTACATATCCAAACAGCCCAAAAATCCCATGCAATTTGGACCCCAAAAATCATATTCTACTTAGACAAAATTCGGATAGAACTTTCGTCGAGTTCGGTCCAAGATTTTTAAAATTCCGTTGCCTCTAAATCTGCATCCAAAGTTCGTTTGCGAAATCTTAGCATCCGAACTCAACCAGAAGCCTGTCCGAGTTCGGTCAGAAAAAATACTATAAATAGAGAAGGATTTTCACATTTATAATCACTCATTCACTATTTCTTTATCTCTTCCTAAGTGTTTTTCAAAGATCTAAAGCTTTCATATTCCACCAATACCACTCTTAGCCAAAGCCAGTAATATTTTGTTCGATTAAGATTCTTTGGTTTATAGAGTTATAAAGAGGTCGCAGTCAAAAAACTTCTCAGTTTTCATACTCAAGTTTGTTGAAGTCGGTCGTACACTCGTCACCAAGTATGGTGTTGTGAAGTCGGTTATGCACTTGTCACCAAGCACAGTATTGTAAAGAGACGACAAGCTCTCATTTAGCTTACAAATAGTGGATTAACAACGGACAAGAGTACTGGCGAATGGATTAGTCCTCTCAGAGGAAAACCAGTGTACACCGCGATATTCACTGAGTTTGATCTTCTATCTCTTACTGTAATTTAATTTACTGTCTTTTATTTCTGCCATACCTTATAATATGTTATTTTTTAATTGGTGGTTATTTTTGTAGCACACACACACACACTCTATTCACCCCCCCTCTGGAGGTGCTCAGTAGTTCTATAAACTGTGTCCAACATCTATAGTTATAAAAGTGCACATAAGAGCTTAAACCCAACTCAACCTACTGTTGTTACATTTATATATGATTCATATGAATATAGGTCTATAGGAACCTACTGTTACATTCCAAATGAAGAAAAGAATGTGTAATACATGTTGTGCAATCAAATTGAAGCCTAACACACAAGTTCTTCTTAAGTTCAATTAAAGAGTGTAGTAAGCATGGCTTTAATGGATTATAACAAACATGAAAGAGGAGGAGGAGTGATTACCTCCTGTCCTAGACGTACACTACGACAACAAAGGTGCACGAAGGAGGCTTGACGGCTGCTATAGCATGACGAAAATACGTCTCATCGACGCGAGATGTTGGGATGTCGGCAACGGTGAAAACACATCTCGATCGTGATCTAACAGGCCGATGGGGGCCACTGGAGGTGGTGCCTCCCTCCTGGAGGGTTGTCGACCAATGGAGAGGTCAGCGGAGGCCGACATGGCACACGGTGGTGCAGCACACGCGACAGCTGCTGTAATAGCAGCTTGCGCAGCGCACGGGCCTACTCTGGCTGCTTGGCGACGAGGGTGATCTCCATGGGTCTCCATAGGTGGGGGTGGTGCAATGGCCATCCTAGGCACGCACAGAGCTGAGGTACGGCGGCATGACAGCAGCTAGGTGCGGCTGTAGCATGGCTCGGGTGGGGTGGTCTAAGGAGGAGGGGGAGAATGAGAGGTTGAGAAGGATGAAAAAAATGATAAAGTTGAGGAAGGAGAAAGGGACGATAAAGAGTTAGGGTTTGTGGGAAAGATGATGAAGTGGTCGGGTAAGGGGGTGACCTATTGTTGTTTGAAGGAGAGAGAGATGAGTTTTGATATTATGAAGAGAAAAAGGGGGGTTGGCGTGAGTGTAGGAAAGTAGAGAGAGAGAGTGAGTTTGAATCTCTTCCGAAAGTGAAGTGTTTAAAGTGGGATTGGCCAAGGGATTGGGTGTGTCATATGTGGCTTTTCTAGAGCATCTCTTAGGTTTGGCCAAAATAGGGTAATTTTTTATGCTGAGGATTGAGAATCATAATAGGAAATTTCCCTCTAACCTTTACGAATAATAAATTGTCATTAGGCTTAGGGGTGAGTTTGCTTGGTATGTTTGGTATTTTATAGGAATGGAATGCTGTTGTGTGTGTAGGTATTCATGAGGGAATGACATGAAGCTTGGGTTTGGTTCATTTGAGTCGGGTTGGGTCAAAGTCGGGCTAGGAGCGATCAATCGCTTAATTTAAGTCATTTATGATCACGGATAATTAAGTAACATGTGGAGGCTCAATTGCATGGGACACAAGTACCCAGTGTGTAGTAGGCTTAATGTGGGTCGTGTCCATGTTACCCCAATGATTATATCATATTTTTGAATATGGCTAATCAATTGAGTTTAACATAATAACATCACTAATATTCATGTAATCACTATCATTTACTACTTTAACTTAGCATTGTCCTAATGTTCTATATCAGTCATATTATTTTGTTTGCCTAACATGTATTTGTAGACATGTTGTAAGTATGATCAAACATGATCAAATCAGGACATAGGCAATAGAGAATTATTGATGGGCCAAAGACGGCATCATACAAGAAGATTTCTCTGAACCGCCTAACGACCTATTCGGGGCCTCACATCGAGGGTTCCGCTGCCCGATCAGCGGACAGGGGTTGAGGGGGCAGTGCCCCTCATGGGTGTTCGGGGGCGAAGCCCCCGAAAGGTATCAGATTTCCAGATCTGTTTATCTTTGGACGACCGTCGTTAAGTAAAAAAGGCGTCTTCAAGTCTGCTCAAATATTTGAAGGAAGGCGTCATCAAAGGGCTCTTGGTTTTCCTATTTGATCAATATATTTTTCATATTTATTGAGTCTAGGAATACGATATAAACTGTATCGTACTGGCAAATAGGCTACCCAAGAAATGTTTTCAAAATACCCTTTTATTTAGAAAATAAGCCTACTTACAAAAGCCCAAACTACTTCCTAACTGCCAGACTTTTCAAAAATTCCAAAAACCAATCTGCAAAAACCGTAACAGAACTCCAACAGAATTCAGCCCGAGTTCAGCCCGAATTCGGCCAGAGTTCGGTTAGTGAACGTTACTTTCTGAACTTGGTCTTCCAGCAGTTATGGATCCCAACGAAATTTTCTCATAGAGTTCTGTCCGAATTCTGCCAGAATTCTGTCAGAATTCTGCCTTTGGAAAAACTATAAATAGAGAAGGATTTCGATCATTTCAACACACTAATTCACTTTCATATCTCTTCTCTATAATCCTACTACTTCTTCCAAAGTGTTCTAAGCTATTCATTTTCAAATCCCATGCCAGTTACAATCCTCTAGTCGATTTGCCAGTGCATTACGGTCTAGAAGTTTCAGAGTGATTGTAATCACAGGCCTGATTGAAGATAGACACTTCAAAATTGAAGTTGGTCGAGTACTTCGGATCAAAGCTCGCCTTGTAGAAGTTGTAAGAACTTCGGATGAAAACTTGTGGTATTTTCCAATAGTAGATTCAACTGGAAGCTAGAGTTCTTCCTACTGGACTAGTCCTCACAAGAGGGAAACCAGTATACATCCTTGTGTTTGGGTTTGCTTTCTACTCTCTACTTTTTATTTATATATCTATAATATATATATATATATATATATATATATATATATATATATATATATATATATAATAAAAAATATATATATATTATAATATATAATAAAAAAAAAAATATATATATATATATATATATATTATATGATCTTGTTACTATCATTTTTAAATAGTTAATTTCTGCTGCATACTCTATTCACCAAATATATATATATATATATATATATATATATATATATATATATATATATATATATATATATATATATATATATATATATTATATGATCTTGTTACTATCATTTTTAAATAGTTAATTTCTGCTGCATACTCTATTCACCACCCCTCTAGAGTATTGCGCTTTGCAACTCGTTCCTACAATCGGTCCTACAATTAGTATCAGAGCGGGTTCTCTTTATATAGGTATTGCTATCATACCAATTGTCCCTACAATTGGTATCAGAGCAGGTGCTCCTTCTAGAGATATTATTGCAGGTGCTCCTTATAGAGATATTATTGCTCATACCAATTTTTCTTTCAATTAGTATTCTAAAAAGGACTCTATTATTTGGCTTAACATCCTTGGAGCAGATCCTGATTATCAGAGCGGGTTATACAGGTAAAGCGTGATAATATTGTTGTTATATAACTATTGTTACATAGATCAATATATCACATATGGCAAGTGTGTACTTCATAACTTAAGAGTAATCCACAAATAGACTCCCACTATTTGATGGAACAAAGTATAGTTATTGGAAAACACGAATAAGCTTCTACCTGAAGTCTTTAGATTTTGACATATGGTCAATTGTTGTCAATGGCTACAAAAAGCCTACTATCACTTTTATTCTCACATCCTCTATAATCAACAAGCCTTATTATAGTTACACGGAAAAAGAAAAGAAGTTAGCTAGCCTTGATGCAAAATCTATACATATATTTTATTGTGCTATAGACACAAATGTATTTAATCTTATTACTACTTGCACAACATCTCATAAAATTTAGAAAGTTCTTGAAGCTACTTATGAGTGCAGGTATGAAATCAAAGCTAGCAACTCCAGAGAGGAGGATAGTCTTCTTAATGATGTAAATATGTATATGACGAAATTGGGATTTAAGGTACAACACAATCTTTTATACGAAGAAGAGCTTGTATGTGACAACTGTAAGAAGATATGCCACATCCAAGAAGATTGTACTACTGCTAGAAAGGAGAGTCACTACGAACGATCAAAAGAAGAAAGATCATCATCTCACAAGTACACTAGCACGAGCATATGGTGTAAAAGTGAAGCAAGAGATTCTGAAGAAGAAGAAGAAGAAGAAAAGAGTCCTCATAAAGATGTAAATTTATGCTCAATGGCATTATCTAATGAGGTACAGAATAATTCCCTTCTTGAAGAGAATGAATTTTCTTATGATGAGTTATCTGATGCTTTCAGTGATCTATTAGAAGAACACAAGAAAGTATTAGATAAGTATAAGCAAGCTAGAAATGATATTCTATCCTATAAGCGTGAGAATGAGAAGCTTACTTGCTTATTGAATGATGCAAGAAATACTTCTACTTTTGATAATTCTACTAAGATTTCCACACTTGAGTTTAGATTGAATGAGGCACTTGATTGTATTGAGAAAAGCACTGAAGAAAATGTTAAACTTCAGGAGGAATTAGAATCAGAAAAGAAGAAGTATTCTATTGCTTCATGTAGAATTGATGCTCATAATACTAAGTATGATGAGATCTGTGCTAACTCTAAAAAGTTAGAAATTAGACTGGAAAAGCAGGTAATACAACCTATGACTCAGTCTAACACAAGACACATAGCACATCAAAAAGTCAAATACGACAGATCATCTAGAAAGGAAGCAAGCAAAGCTAAAGCTTCACACAACCATGCTTTCTATTATAAGTATCCACGAAGATCATACCACACCACTGCACGTTCTCATACTACTGCACATAGCACTAATATTAATTCTTTCTGTCATTATTGCGGTATGAGTGGACATATTTCTAATTGTTGTCAGATTAGAAAGCTAGTTGATATGAACTTGTGCAAATGGGTTCCCAAAGCTAACAAATATGGATCCAAGTATTGGATACCAAAGTCTTCACCTAATATTTTAGGTGGAGCTACTTATGCTGAACCTTAGAACCATGGAGCATGTTGGTTATTGCAAAGCTACAATGATCATCTTTCAAGCAATTGCACCAACATTAGTGTGGTCACTAGAACCACTTTGGTAACATGCTTCCTAAATAGTTTTTAATATCTAGCATGTTCTTATTGATTTCTTGCTATTAGATCTTATTGATATCTTTTAATTATTTATTGTTTAAATTAATATGAGACATAATCCTAGCTTGACTAGCTGTTTAGCTTAAATATTTAGTTCACACTATATACTATTTTATTCGTGTGACACATTGTCTATGTATGCTCTTTACTTTTAATCTTTATTCTTGAAGCATGCATAGGGCTTATTTTGTTTTGGTTAATATGCTTTTGACTCTTCGCCTTTAGTATTTTTTAATGGTCACATGTCGTATTTTGTGAGTATGTATATTTAGCACAAGTCTCTTGTTTACTTGAAAAGTATATACATATACTTTTTTTTTAACCTTGTGCTTGCATAATATATTCACTATTGGTTCTTAAATTTTATTGTGATTAACTTCTTATGAATCAATTTAATATTTGTCTGACAAAGCATATTTATGCATGTTTTTGATCTTGTGATATTTTTTATGCTTATTAAGGATACATAATTCATTTTCATTTATATATTGCTCATGTTTTTTATATTTTTGTATAAATATCTTTATGGGGATATATGAGTTAAGTTCAAGTTCTATATTATTTTAAAAAGTAGTTTTTAAACATGTGCTTATCTCATACTTAAGCTATTGATTTTGTTTGAACAAATTTATGTTCTTATCTTTATTAGCTTCTTCCTCAAAGCCTCTTTTTCTTGGCTTTTTGGTTGATATTTTGGATACATGATATTTTTAATATCTTGATTTTGATAAACTATTATTTGGGTATTTACTTCTTTTATATTTAGGGATTCTGGATTTTGATGTTGTTCGATGATACTGCATATATTCCTTTGAATCTAAGTTCTTAAGAGTAGAGATCATTTTAGGAACAAGCCAAAAGGGTCCTTCTGTCATACAGGTGTAAATAACCTAAAGCGACACAGTGTACTAGTCTTCGGACTGCCGCTAGCTGGGAACCAGCCCCTACAGCTAACTCGAAGTGATCAATACTTTATAGACTTAAGATTTATTAAGGTCTAAATACAAATAGTATCTAGTTCTGGATCCAAGGTACTGAACCCAGTCCCCTAGGTTCCAAAATACATCAGCATATCTAGGTCCTACATTTTGATTTACAAATATTTTATATTTTATTGTTACCCAATGATTTTGCAAACATATGAATAAATGTAATTGATAAATCTTATGTTGTATGCTACATTGTTCTAAGATTTTTTTTAAGTCCATAGAATATAATTTATTTCATATTGCACTAATTCTTTTTAATCCTCGGTTATTAAAGAAGATATTTATTTTGGATACAAGCCCACAAAGGGTCTGTCTGTCACCACGACTATGGTCAAAGCAAAGCGGTACATAAGTGTTCCCCGGTGAACCTCCGTTAGC
This sequence comes from Iris pallida, assembly GCA_029216955.1. Classification (NCBI taxonomy): domain Eukaryota; kingdom Viridiplantae; phylum Streptophyta; class Magnoliopsida; order Asparagales; family Iridaceae; genus Iris; species Iris pallida. The sequence goes on along the minus strand of JANAVB010006800.1, from coordinate 3,840,193 downwards.
TGGAACAGTACCCATATAGCTAATCCAAGATTGATCAACGCTTTATAAACTACAGATTTATTGAGATCTAGTTACAATTGTTATCTAATGGATTTTAGATTTTAGATTTGATGGATAATATTATTTAATAATTTAAATTTATAAAATATAACAGATATTGATCTTCATAGGTTAATGTTTATCATCTTTTGATATATTCTTTTCTGTCACACTTTTCGATATTCAGACTTGATGATCTTGTGACTACTCATTGAATATTATGGTCTTGTGATTTCGTCTTTAACTTGTTTAATATTCATGATTCTAAGCTTTATATTTATCTTCTTATTCAAGTTATTTACTGTCTACAACAGTAACTCTTTGCGAAGGAGAAGTCAGCATATTGAATTTTCCTCTCTCAAAGTGTTTCTTTTCTTTAAGCCACATGTTATTAGATGGACACCGTGCAACGGCTTTAAAAGAGAAGAAATAAACTTTGATAAGAAGATATAATATTTTTGAATTAGTTTTCTACTTCTGGAAATATGTCTATGAAATTTTTAAAATTTTTGTCAATACTATTATTTTTTGGATAGAGCCATGTAAAGGTGGAGTAGTTAATTGTTTCAAGTCAATTATCCCCTTGACATGCCATACACTTTTCTTTGTATATTTATCTAGTTATGTTTTCAAAATAGATTTATTTATGATTTATGGATTCTTTTATTGAAATTGTTTTCGTGATTCGAATCGCCAGCTTTCAGTCTAAGGACTAAATGGACGCATTCGAACATTTATTAAGACAGTTTTTCGTAATAAATTCCATATTTTTGAAAAGTCTTTTTGATTTTTTTTGATTTATTGAATATATCCATTATTCGCGTTAAAAACAGCTTTCAAAAATCTTTTACTTACATGAAATAATTTGTGTCATATTTTTAATGAAGACATATTTTCTTCATCTTTAAGAGTTTATTCATTGGATATTTCTTTTTCTTGCCTAAAGATGATATTTGTTTTGAGGTTGGAACTTTATATGCATTTGATCAAAGGAAAGAAAGATCCATATCTTGGATATTCCTTAGATTTTGGTATTATTTATTTTATATATTTATGCATATAAATTAATTTTGAACTATATACACATATTTTAAGGGGGAGCAAATTAATTGTTTCAATTATTTTATGCCCTTAATATGTGATATACCTAGTTCACCATGGACTTACATTGTCTTAGTTAAATATTTTGCTGAGTTATTCATGATATTTGGATTTGTATTAGTTTTATGAGAAAATATATGATTATTATTATTTTTAATTATCTCATTTTATTTGAGTTTCTAAAAGTTATCTTGCCAAATATGTTTAATCATCCTTATTTGATTATTCCTTGAGTTTATATTAATTTTGGCATTTCTTATTGAGATTTTATCTCAAAGTTCATGATTATCAATATTTAGATTGGTCATACTTTGCGGGAGAGCATTCAAGTCGACTGAATTTCCCCTTCTCAAGTATTTTGTTTTTATTACCTTCATGTTTATCTAATGGATATTCATATATCATGCTAAGGTAATTGAATTCAAATGCATGAACTTTGGTATAGATTTTGCATAGATTCTAGTATACGTATTTTGATTTCTTTTTGATGATTATACTCTTTATGGAATTGATTTACTAATTTGTATGGGCAAATTATTAATCATATTTTTTTGTGATCATTGTTAAAAGTCTCATTATATTTTTGATTTTTTTATATATACTAGATCTACGAATTTCTATTCCTCATGATTTATTTATGACCAATGATTGATTCCTACTATATTGATATATTTTTTGGTCTATTTCAAAACACAATATGATGAACAAAATATGTTTTGAATGTCATTTTTAGATTTCTAGTTGGTAAACTATGTATTGCTTAATTTCAGTTTTCTTTGTTTACATTCAACCAACAATATTGTGTTTTGATATATTTTTTTATTTTACGCATTTTTTTCTAAACTTATCGTTACACTGTTTTCCTAATCCTTGATCATGATTATTTTTTCCTTCCTCCTTTACTTAAGCTTGAGTTCGTTTTATCTTTTATTACGGGGGAGCTTATTTTTGATCATGTCAAAGGGAGAGAAATAAGTTTAAGTTAGCAGACAATATTTTAGTATTATGTGTTTATTAGTGATACATACATCTATTGTATATATATTAAACTTAACCATTTTGATATAATCAAAAATGGGGAGATAATTAAAACAAGTTTAAGTTAGCAGACAATATTTTAGTATTATGTGTTTATCAGTGATACATGCATCTATTGTATATATATTAAACATAACCGATTTGACATAATCAAAAAGGGGAAGATTGTTAGTCCAATGATTATATCATGTTTTTGAATATGTCTAATCAATTGAGTTTAACATAATAACATCACTAATATTCATGTAATCACTATCATGTTACTACTTTAACTTAGCATTGTCCTAATGTTCTATATCAGTCATATTATTTTGTTTGCCTAACATGTATTTGTAGACATGTTGTAAGCATGATCAAACCAGGACATATGCAATAGAGAATTATTGATGGCCAAAGATGGCGTCTTACAAGAAGATTTCTCTTAACCGCCTAACGACCTATCCGGGACCTCGCATCGGGGGTTCCGCTGCCAAGTAAAAATAGCGTTTTCAAGTCTGCTCAAATATTTGAAGAAATGCGTCATCAAAGGGCTCTTGGTTTTCCTATTTGATTAATGTATTTTTTATATTTATTGAGTCTAGGAATACGATGTAAACTGTATCGTACTGGCAAATAGGCTACCCAAAAAATATTTTCAAAATACCATTTTATTTTAAAAACAAACCCACTTATAAAAGCCCAAACTACTTCCTAACTGCCTGACTTTTCAAAAATCCTAAAAACTAATTTGCAAAAACCCTAACAGAACTCCAACAGAATTCGGTCCGAGTTCGGCCCAAATTCGGCTAGAGTTAGGTTAGTGAACGTTGCTTTTTGAACTTGGTCTTCCTGTAGTTACGGATCCCAACGAGATTTTTTCATGGAGTTCTGCCCGAATTTTGCCCAAATTTTGTCAGAATTCTGCCTTTGGAAAAACTATAAATAGAGAAGGATTTTGATCATTTCAATACACCAATTCACTTTCATATCTCTTCTCTATAAGTCTACTACTTCTTCCAAAGTGTTCTGAGCTATTCATTTTCAAATCCCAAGCCAGTTACAATCCTCTATTCGATTTGCCAGTACGGTACGGTCTAGAAGTTTCAAAGTGATTGTAATCAGAGGCTTGATTGAAGATAGATACTTCAAAATTAAAGTTGGTCGAGTACTTCGGATCAAAGCTCGCGTTGTAGAAGTTGCAAGAACTTCGGATGAAAACTTGTAGTATTTTTCAATAGTGGATTCAACTGGAAGCTAGAGTTCTTCCGACTGGACTAGTCCTCACAATAGGGAAACCAGTATACATCCTTGTGTTTGCGTTTTCTTTCTACTATCTACTTTTTATTTACATATCTGTGATATATATATATATATATATATATATATATATATATATATATATTTCTCGTTAGCTTCAGCTTGTCATTGCTGTATTGAGCGTCAATCGGAATCTATCCAACATGTTTTCAGTTCCGGGAACCTAGCTAAGGATGTGTGGCTTTACTTTCAAACTAAAATTGGCGTTCGGGTTAACAGATTGGATGTGCTACACAGGCTTCAAACATGGTGGAGAAGAAGGCAGAAACACGTGAAACAGTTAATCGTTGGTGCTATATGTTGGGTTTTATGGAAAAACCGCAACAAATGGAGGTATGAATCCTACTGCTACTCGTCGGATCAGTTGATTGCAGAAGTTAAAAGACAAATTAAGAAGGCTACTGCTAGATGCTCGCATGTGGAGTTTCCTGAACTTTAAACTTGTATTATGTACGGTTTCTTTTGACTGTTTATGATTGAATAAAAAAGGGTTTAAAAATATATATATATATATATATATATATATATATATATATATATATATATATATATATATATATATATATATATATATATATAATGTGATCTGGTCACTAACATTTTTAAATAGTTAATTTCTTCTGCCTACTCTAGTCACCCCCCTCTAGAGTATTGCGCTTTGCAACTCATTCCTACAATCGGTCCTACAGTCCATAATTTGGGTTGACAGGTTTGGGTCGAAATGGTGTCCCCAATTCAAGTCAGAAATAAATGTGACTCCATGGTATGAATCAAGATTGGGTCTTATGTTAAAAAAGTTGTGCGATTAAAACAAAGCACAAGGAGGTGCGTTTGAGTGGGACATGAAGGACATGGGTGTATAGTGTCTCGACTAGATTATGCATGTAAAATTGGTTTTGAGAAAACAACTAGTCTTGTGCTCCTAAATTAAAAGTCACGGCAAGGTGCATTGATGATCATAAATAAAAGTAGAAATTTAATAATAATTAAAAATTCATAAATAATGAATTTAATTCCTAATTAAACCTTACCAATCCTAATTAATCATTAGTCTTATAATTAAAACTCAGAGGACTTACAATCTATCTACCTTAGCAAATTTTGTCCTCAAACTTAGACACACAATAATGTAACATCATATAATAATAATAGTAATTAAATAGTCAATGGCAGACATACCCTATTCTGGTAGTACCGGTATCGAGACTAACTGTTGATTTATATCTCGACGCCATGGACATCTCATGACTTGATGCTACTTCGATCCGTACTTCAAACACAACCGTAGCTTCTTCCTGCACTCCTTCTGAATGTGTCACATCTTGCCACAAAAGTGACGAGTCTTGAACTCCTTCGCCTGGTACGAAATGGTTGGCTGCTGAATATGTTCTCCGAAGTGCCTAATCGGTCCTCCTTGTTGTCCTCCAACTAGTGCATCAGTAGTAGCGGGGTACTTCAAAATCGATTGATCCTTGTTTATGGTCTCCTGGACTCTGGATTCTTCTAACGCCTATGCATACGAGTTTCTCGCCTAAGTGTTGGTGCATCTTTGAAGCTCCTTTGTCAATTCTTGGTAAAATCTTCTGGCCTTCTCTCTCGTTCGATATCAGAATCGTACGAAATCGGCTAAGACGGCTGAACTCTGCATCATACTCTTCTACAGTCTTGTTCTCCTGTCTGGGGTTGAGGAACTGATCGAAGAGAGTCTCTCTAACAGTCATCGGGGAGTACTTTCCCTTAAAATACTCAAGAAATTTCTTCCAAGTCTTATTCTTGCCAACTTCGAATTCACGCTCTTTCGAATCCCATCAATGATGAGCATTCCCCTCCAACTCAGTCTTCACGACAGTCATCTATAGGTTGGCAGGCAGGTGAGATGCCTCCAGAAGCATCTGTGTGTTGACCATCCATTCAGTAACCTTCTTTGGGTTCTTTCGACCATTGAAAGGCTTCGGGTTTATCTCACGATATCTTTTGACAGTGCATATCGGCTGAGCTGTAACTGGTGCTGGTGCATGTACTGGCGCAGGTATTCTCTCTAGGACCATCATCATGCTCTACCTCAAGACTTCGGTCTGTTTCCACTATGCTTGTAACCCCTCTTCCCGGAACCATAGAAAATATTTTATTGGACTTAAAGGGTGAATTTTTGGTTTTTTGTAAACCTTTAATTAAATAATTATTACGGTAGGATGTTTTAAGTCATAGTTGAGTTTGGAGTACAAGATGACTAAGAATCAAGGCACGGATAGCGTAGTTGCGTGCTTTGACTAGTGTATTAGCCATGGCAGGGAAGACCGAGCCATAAGTGTGTCCCAACTAGAAAAATCAGGCAAAGTTACGACTTGACCCCGATAAATAATAAAATAGTTATTTTCTAATATTATGACTTATAGGAAACCCGGTTGTGCCGATTTAGCTCGGACTCGACCCGAACCAAACTCAAACCCATGTAGACCTGTAGTGCATCCAGAGATGTCCATGTAGGTGCACATTTATGGTACAAGTATATAGCTCATATTTTATGTTAATAGGCTACGAAGATACTTTCTGAATTATATATATATATATATATATATATATATATATAAGTGTTATGTTATATTTAATTATTATTTTATTTTGAAATTATGATGAGCATTTACTTAAAGTGCTATCTTGGAATTTTAGACTATATGTATAAACTAGTGTATATATATAAAGTGTATACGTAGGATACAAATATTAGGTTTTATAGATATACCAATAGATTTCTTGTTTTATATAAATTGTGGTAAATAAAATTAATGTATGTTACAACTATTGGCTATTTTTATTTTAGTTATAAATATTTCCTTGCATTTATCACCTAGGGTGTATATATATATATCCACCTATATATACACACAGATAAACATATACATACATATATATAACAAAGAAAACAAAAGCCCACACAAAGCCTCCCACACAAGTAGCAAAACACCGCCCCTACTCAAACCCGAGAAGTAACGACCCTGCCTTTATATCGAGAGTGAGAGATGAGGAGTTAAACTTATCATCAACCCCAAACCCTAATCCAAAACCCTAGTGCCGAGCTCCCCAACCCCTGGCGGCGTGGTTGTGCGTGCTACAGCGCTACGTATCGGCCGTACGCCGGCCAGAAACGGCGACAGCAGCGGCAGAAGCCGCTGGGAATGACAGCAGCAGTGCAACCATGGGGCCAACTTCGTGGCAGTTTCTCCTCCACCCTGCTTTACCGTTTCTCGAACCACTTCCTCTGGTACGTAGCCAACCTATACCTCTTAGAATCCCTTCAAATAGATTTAATTTTCATGCGATAGGTTGTCCGAAAAATCGAACCCAAGTTCGATAAAAATCTGTTCTAAACAAAGCAGTCTCGAAAGTGAAACCTCTATTTTGGAAGGCTAAACTTAGCTGATCCAGTTAGAAAATCCAAAATCTAATTGTACAATCTTGAAGACAACATATTGGACATCAGAATCCATTTTGTATCTTCGAATTTCACTAATCATGTACAGAGAAATCATTTCTTTAAAATCAAAGAAAACTTATGAAAACTGTTTTAGAAATTCAAGAAAAACCTCTGAAACGATGTACGTCCCGCCAAACCGAGCGACGTGGTCACGAACCGAAAGCATCGAAAGGTGCGTATCGACTTCGCGGACATGTGGGCTTTGACGGAATTTAAATTGGTTGCGTGTGCGCGACGAATTTGATGCGTATCCGTCGAAATTTACCATATCGACATCTTTGCAAATTTTTTAATTACTTTATGCACCTTCGTCAAATCGAAACGAAACTTGTGCCAACAAGATTATATCATTTTTCTAGTCATGTATGCCAAGTTTGGTCTGATTCTAGGATAATTGACTGGATCACTGTTTTGCGGGCCCCACGATCCGACTCAACAGGCGATTTCGTGCTCGGCCCGTCGGAATCCAACTTTGGACATACCGTTGGATTTGTTTTGTCAAAAAAATCTATAGACATATAGTTTGATGACTTTAGAGACCATAGACTCTGACATATTTTTCGGTGCAAAGCGAGTCCAACGACGGATACCGTTTTAACCCAAAATTACTCTTTTGCCCCTGTGTCCAGAATTGGACTTATGGATAGGCTATCCTAGCTAATTTGACTATTCTGAACATGTTATTAATATTTGTTTCAGCCCCAGGAGACTATTGTGAGAGTTGACTCTTGTGACTCGTTCATTCATGGGATATTATTGGTTCCGTGTGCTGCCACCAGGCAAGATACCTTACCTTCCTCTACAGTTCATTTACATGCTTATAGTCTTTCATTTTATATGTTATTATTTAGTTCTCTAGTTGATTGGTTTATGTGTTTTCTTTACACCATGAATATCAGTTTATTTATCTTGCTCGTATATATCTTTCATGACTTGATAGCGTAGTTCTACCGGGCTTGTTCCCTTTACAGTTCATACTGGAATTGTCCTTATTTGTGTCTTGATTAAGTTATACCGTGTCGTCACCTGTACCTTGACTGGGTCGTGTCTACGAGTATGTGTAACTGAACTGCTATTCCTGATTCGTTTGCACCCGTGAGTCCAAACTCGGCACGAGTGTATTTGTCTTGACTGTTGGCACTCGTGAGTTCGCACTCGGGACGAGGGTGTTATCTTGATTCGTTTGTACCAGAGAGTCCACACACGGGACGAGGGTGTTTTTCGTAAACTAACCTGAGAGTCCACACTCGGGGCGAGGGTTAGTGATTAGTTCAAACCTGCAAGTCCCATCGGGGTGAGGGTTTGTTATTCCATTGATCTCTTGTTTACTTGTCCTTCCACAGTTCATTATGCGTAGTTATTTCCATATCTGTGTTCATAGTCACTTGTCAGTAGTCACTTGTCAGTTTCTATCTTGTTTCCTATTTATATCATGTTTATATTCTCTTGTATGATAGAACTGTTAGATAGGCATGTTTATATGTATCTTGCTATGTCCCTTGAGGACTTGATGATCTCTTCAGGTTTAGCAATGGCATAGAGTTAGTTAGTAGAGCATGATGGTAGATGTTTGTGATACACTTGCAGGATCCAGGTATTGATATTACGTTTATTATCCACTCGTGCTTTCATTCCTTATCATGATATACTCTACATGTTAGCTTACTTTATGGACTCATGATGTTCTTCGAGTCTAATTGGACATGTATGATAGTGGGCTACAAACCACGACCCATAATTGTTCATTTATATTTTATATTCTTATTGTGGATTGAGATAGAGATTTACCTTGCCTAGATTAGGCACATCATCATAGTCTAGACAGCGTTTACGTATTCGAGTTGGGCTAGAGTTTGCTTGATACGTAGCTGGCTTGCTCACGCTCTCGCGTCCCGAAAAGTGGGTACAGGTCTTGACAGTGCTTACATCATCGCCTGAAAGAATTGGAACATCTCCTATTGTCCCTTCCGCTGAGCCATCTGGGGAGCAAATGGTACGTACGACATCTATGGTGGAAAAGAAGGCGGAGGAGGTAAAGGAATATCTTGCTGGGTCAGTGTCTGCGAAGTCTGTCCCTCCTGGCGAGTTGGTGCAGGTTTCATGTGAATCGGTGGAGTCAATGGAAAGGTTGTGACATGTCCCAAGATCTGGTCCGCTAGTGGAACTGGAGTCCTATCATAACTAGACTCGGTGTCAGATGCTGCGACAACACCATAAGCCGTGCGTCCACTGTGCAAATTCATCTCTCTGAAAGAGACAGATTTCTATTACAAAAGGGACATAAGGAAGTAGGATACAAGGAAATTAACAATAAAGTACGAGTTGGAATTCAAAGGCGATAATCAACAAGTAGATGAGATCCTAGCACTGCTAAGCCTAATCACAGGCTCGTATTGGTACAGTAATGTAACCAAAATAATAAATGAGACCTGCATTAGCCACCACTAAAATATGTAATGTCCTAGTTCCAAAATAAGAACTTAGGCCGAGACGATGCCAGCTAATACGATATAGAATAAGTTTCTAATTTAATGGACTTATCGAAGATGTACTATACTGTAAATATAAATATACTATACAGGCAATAGGTAACATCTAAATCTCATCCACATGAACAAAGAAGGTAATACTGAAATATGAACTGGAAATAACATGGAGTCTGAATAAAATACAACTGAATAGTCTAGTGGGAATAAATCCATGGAGTACAACACTGAATAAAAATACTGAAAGTAGAAAGATAACTAGTTATGAGCATCGACTAACTAGATAATAATGCTCATAGCTAAAATAACACCATATCCTAAGTCAAAGGAACTCCTTAAAAAATACCTTGACGTCTTCAACAACAAATCCTTTCTCAACTCCCGGTTCATATACAGTCAACTGTAAGTGCTCATCTGAATCTAGAAAGGAACCAACTCCTCAGGGGACATAACAAGATACAGAAGAAAACTTGCCATAAAGTAAATACTGAATAAATGTAAAAGGGTGAACTAACCAGCTAAGTGAATGCACTTTAAAGACAAACCTAGTTTGTATGGGTAGGTAAATAAGAATTTGCGTTGAAGCACGGGCCGACGTCGGATCACGAGCTGATGCCCATTTCGGGTAGCACTGGACTCAATGGCCCCAAAACCAAACAAAAGGATAATGTAACAGTCTATCCCATACGCCTACTAATTATCTTCCTCGGCCCCTCAAAAATGTACAAGTCGTATCCACCACTTGAACATTCCATCTCTCTATGCAAGTCACAATAACTAGACACATCTTAACCGTTCTATGTACAGTACACGAGCCCTTTACATTAGTAGCTAGCCAAATGCGCAAGCCCATGCCATGGTATGAGCTCACTCAGTGTCGTACCGTACGTCGTGCCAAGATCATGGGAATCATGACTATAATTCCACGACTTAGGGTATGTCTGTAAGACTCGTCTCACAGTATCAGTATTTATATACGGATATGTATTTGTAGAGTATTTCATATTTTTTTGGTTTTTAAAATATTTTAAAGATTTTCTAAAGTAATAGATTTTCTCCTTGATCGGCATACCGCGATATACCGGTGTATACCGACGGCATACCGCCCAGACATATTTTTTATACTTTAGATATTTTTATTTCAGATATTTTGAGAATAGTGTTTTCGATATTTTCATGAATTGTGTTTCGAATATTTTCGTGAATAGTATTTAGATATTTTCGTGAATAGTATAGATGCACCCTATTATCCAATGGATATTTGGTTTTGTTTGAATGACCATGATTGACCTAGATCTTGACATGGATCACCATCCGGTGGTCAAGATTAATTTCACATTCTATATATACCCTTTTACTTTCTTTTTCCATCCTCTTTTCACTCTTTCTTCCTTCCCACTTCACTTTTATTTCTTTTTCTCAAGTTCTTAGGAAGGCTTGGCCTTGAGGTCTAGAGTATGGTTTCGTACCCCTCTTGGTGGTGGAGTAGAAGATTAGACTTGGAGCTTAACCTAGGCAAGTACATCTTGTCAAATCCTTGAACAATATTGTTTTGTTGTTATTTTTTTCTTTGGTATTAAATACTTAGAAATATCCTAAACTCATTTTATTAAAAATGTTTTCCTTATAATTCTTGTCTGTATACATGCTTCTAAATTTGGTTAGAACTAGGTCTTGATTTTTGTTAAAATCCAATATTGACTAAGTAGAAAACTCGGTATCGAGATAGATTCTAGGGTTACCATCATGAATCTTGGTCACATATGTTATATGAGTCCCTCACCTATCTTGTATACCATGGACATTGAGTTTGGTGGAAATTAAAACCCTTTTCGGTATCCCGAGAACCTATTTTTGGAGTATTTTAAGGTATTCATCTATCAAATGTTTTAATTCATGAAAATTAATACTTCCATGTTGTAGAGAATTTAATTCTATGCGAATTTGACTTTTAAAAATACAAATTTCGATTTAAAATGAAAATTTCATGGCCGAAATAAGTTTTGGCAAATTTTAGGATTTCGTGCTGCCTAAAAAAACTAAATTCCGATGGAATTCCGAAGTATACCGACGAAATACCAATTTTCCTCCCAGAAACATTCTGTCTTTGGCCGAAATTCCGCCGGTATACCGATTTTGGCTGTTTTAGGCTGTTTTTGTCTGTTTTTGCCGGTTTTGTTCGTTTTTGATATTTTCTTCGACTGTAGTGAATTATTAACATGATTAGATGACCTAGTACACTTATAATGATTGTACACCCTATATACACTTCACGTTAGCTTATGTTCATATGTTCCTCTATACTCCCTATGAAATGCTATGCTATTCCAGATTTATTGTACCTTACAGTCTATGTCATATCCAGTACCTACTTGATAGTGACCCATCGTGGTGCACTTTTGAACATAGTCTTTTCCTAGCTTGCATGATAGTGGCCTGTCATGGCACACTCTTGATTGCAGTACATGTCTAGCTCCTTGATAGTGGCTCGTCGTAGCGCACTCTTGCCTTAATATTGTCATGTCTTTTTGTGGCTTGTTGTAGTGCACAATCTTGCTTGCCTTGTCTAGTCTTACATGTCTCATGTCTAGGATGGATTCTGTGAAATGCCACACCCGAAATCCTAATAAAATGTTAGGAACTATACAACTAGCTTGATTATCTAGATCATTGGGAGGTGAGACTTTTTCGATTACCTACACCCCATGTTTTTCGGCCTTATATATATATCTATTAGAAATTTGGAGCTATCTGTCATGATGAGTACTCTTTCAGCACACCGTCGAATGGGACACTTCTTTAGGACACATGTAGATTACTGCAGTGTGTCTGCTATACTTGTTTTTTGGCCTGGATCAATCGGGTGTCTGCAGGAAAGGTAACTGGAATCGGATTTCTCAAGTTTGCATATGTTAGTAATTAGGATTGTGATAACCCTAGTTAGTTAAGGTATCAAGCCGTACTCATTGCTTGGCCGTGATTGATGGATGAAGTCCATTCCTGTCTAGTCTAGTCTTGCTCTTGTTTATCTTATTGCAGTACTTAGCTTCCTGTCATTCTTTACATGCTATTCTTCCTACTATATGCTTGGTTTCACTACTTATCCTACATGCTCGGCTTTACCACATGCTCACATGCCCAGTTTATTCTATATATTCACTTGCTATCCTTCTTACATGTTTCCAGTTTCCTTTCGTATACACTGTGGTACCAAATTATTATTCTAGTCTCGTTTACTGCTTTATCTTAGAGATATTATGAATTGCATGCTGGTTTTAGTTCATAGTTTGGCTTCCTTTGTGGTACTTGCTATTGGAGTTATGACCCCACTGGTTTTGCATTGACCAAATTTAGTTGAGGAGCCCGAGGATCTTCCGGACCGTCCACTCGATGGTGACCACCCGGAGCACCAGGGGGCTTGAGTGGGTATTCTTTCGCTTACCCACTCTTTTCTGTATATTCTTTTGAGGCGTTTAGCCACCGCACATGTTTAACTCATGTTTTGGACTTGACTTTTTGTAACCCCTCTTCCTGGAATTTCGAATTATATTTTATTTATTTATTGGAATTAAATGGTGATTTCTAGTTTTTTGTAAATAATTATTTAACTAATTATTACGGTGGATGACTTAAGTCCTTGTAGAGTTATGGAGCACAAAACGAATAGGAACTGTGGCCCGGGAGATGTAACATTGTGCTTTGACTAGAGTACTAGCCATACCAGGAGAGACCGAGCCATAGTAATATCCTAACTAGAGAAACCATGCCGAGTTGCGACATAACCCTTACCGACGTTTATTTACTTAATAATTATACTATTGAGTTTAGGGATACCGATTATACCATTTTAGCCGGACTGGACCGAACTGAGCCCAACCCCTGTAGTCATGCGACACATCCGATGTCATGAGTGTTGACGTATTTTGGTGAGTGGGTGGTTTTCCGTTTTAACGATTTAATAAATATTCTTACGTATTCATATTTTAATATTATTATTATTATTAGTGGATATTCAATGATATTGGTATAAATAAGTCCTTGTACGTTGGGAATTATCAGACAGTACAAACTGGTATGTACGCCATTATTGATTTATTGAAGTTCATCATCATCATCATCATCATTATTATTATTATTATTATTATTATTATTATTATTATTATTATTATTATTATTATTATTATTATTGAGGTTATTATATATATTATTATTTTACTATTATTGGTTCTATTATTTTTGGTCAATTAAATATTATATATATATAGTCATATAGGTATAGAATTAGGCCCTACACTAGGACTAGAATATATCGGGATTTGTTTTAGATTGATATTACTATATAAGTATTTATTTGAGTATATAGATATATATATATATATATACAAATATATATATATATAAATATAGATATATATATATATATATATATATATGAATGGTTGTAATAAAAAATATGGTTGTAAAAAAATATATGAATGGTTGTAATAATAATTAAAAAAAAAAAAGAGGAGAAGCCAGCCCAGCCCAATTGGGCTATTAGGCACAGGCCCGTGCGGGATCTTCCCAGCAGTTTCACCCAAGACCGTGCTTATTGGCCCTGCCCAACCGAGAGGAGCCCTCTCAGCCAAAACCAGCCCGAGCTCCGCTCGGTTTCTTCGGAACTGCGAATAATACAGGGAGAGATCGAGGGAATAAAAAGGATCGAAACCCTAACACCTTCCTTCCTCCTAAACCTGGGCGGCCCCCCGACGGTCGCGCACCGCCGCGAGGCACCGCCGGCGGCCAGGGAGGCGCGCGCGCGTGCGAAGAACACGAACCGAGCAAGTATCAACAGCAGCTAGGCGAAGCAAGGTACTGTTTTCTCCATCGAAATTCTTTACGTACACTCAACGGAATTCAATTCCGTAAAATCCTATAGAATCCTCATATGACCATCTAGGATCCTTGTCGATTAGTTCTTATGGAACTTATTTGTGTTCGTCGAGAAACCGACACGAACTTACCCAAAAACTGTCAAAAACAGAACACAAGTTCAGTCCCGAAACACTGATTTGGGAGACGGATTGCGAACCGAGAGGTAGTAATTTCAGAAAACCATCTGAAGGAAGTTTTAGACGACATATACGACAATAAAACCTTTTTTATAGATCCTGGTTTCATTAAGTATTTGCAGAGTTATTCGAATCCAAAGTTCGAGAAAAACCTATTTTAAAACTGTTCAAAAATTAGAAAATCGCTCCACACGACGTGCGTCCCGCCAATTCGGCCGGCGTGGTCACACACCGTAAGCATCGAAAGCTGCGTAACGGCTTCGTGGTCGTGTGGGCTTTGACGGAATTCAAATTGGTCGCGTGTGCGCGACGAATTTGATGCGTATCCGTCGAAATTCACCGTATCGTACACTTTGCAAATTTCTCAATTACTTGTGCACGCTCATCAGATCGAGACAAACTTGCGCCAACAGAACCGTATCATTTTTCTGGTCCTGTACGCCAAGTTTGGTCCAATTCTGAGACAGTTGAATCCGACGTCGTTTTGCGGGTCCCACGGTCCCACTCAACGGGCGATTTTGTGCACGGCCCGCCGGAATCCAACTTTGAACATACGATTGAGTTCGTATCGAAAAACTGGATCTGTAGACATATAGTTTGACGAATTTAGAGACCGTTGACTCTGGCACGCTTTTCGGTGCAAAGCGGGTCCAACGGCGGACATCGTTTTTGACCGAAATTACCGTTTTGTCCCTGTATCCAGAATTGGACTTAAGGACAGGCAATCCTAGTAATTTGACTATTCTGATATCATTGGTATTGTCTATTTCAGCATCTGGGGACTGTTGTACGGGTTTTTGACTATTGTGGCACATTGAGTAGTTCAGATTGTCGGTTTCACTAGCAGAGGACCACAGACGAGTACAGTTTATTGTCTGCATTTTGATATTGATTTTCACTATATTTCATTGATTGGCCATTGGTTATGTGATTATTTTCTATTAAATTGTTGAGTCGGGAATGGGAAGTACCAACGATGTGTGATATGACCTTAGACAGTGTAGACAGTGATTCATTATTTCTTGTAGACAGTGTAGACAGTGATCTATTATTTCTTGTAGACAGTATAGACAGTGATTTATTTATTGTAAAGTAGACAGTGTAGACCATGATTGTTACTGCATCTGCATTTAAATTGTGTAGATCGTGATTATTATTTTGTAGACAGTGTTTCTTTATTGCAATATTTTCTGTAGACAGTGTAGCTTTATACAATGTAGACAGTGTAACTTAGACAGTGTAGACAGTATAACTTAGACAGTGTAGACAGTATAACTTAGACAGTGTAGACAGTGTAACTTTAGACAGTGTAGACAGTGTCGCATAATTGTCCCGAGACCGATCACATATCAAAGGTACTTCTAGCAGTTGGAGAAAGTCTGTTGTGTCTATTTATTTACTATTGGTTTTCTGTATTTTCTGTTTATTTTCAAAACTCATAATTGATGTCTAACCTTTGTTTTATAGTCATCTTCTTTATTTGAAGTTGCATTCAGTGAATTGTGCTCGTTCCATTCCTGACTGGAAACCAACATTTTCAGGTTAGCCGTGGATTCACTTAGCTTGGGGAGTGACGGAAATACTTACAGACAAAGGCCTAGAAACTAGCTAGATAGATGAATTGTAGTCTTTCCATATTTGTACAAGTTTATATTTTTTTACAAAAGTAAAACTTGTGATCTTTGTAAATTAAATTAATGTTGTGAATGAGCATTATTTGTGATTTTGATCTTCATGGCCGTGACAGCATTCTACCGCCGACACTGCGGCGTAGGCTGGCTTGGACACGTCTTGTATCCGTTTAAAAAAAATGGGTGCGGGTCGTGACAAGTTTTTGTGGTGGCCCATGCAGGTCTGTTTTCGCAAATCATGCGAACTCGTGATGGTACTTAAGTTAGCCGTACTATTGCGAGCCTGCGACTAGGAAATTCTCATTCATGAATTAGAAATTAATTTAATTTACGAGAATGACTAGGACTAGGAGTCCCCTATACAAATTTACCGATGGGTAGCCTAGGCCATGCAATTTAGGATGAGGGTCATTATTTTTGATACCGTGTCAGATCCCCATAGTTACACTATTACCTCTTGATAGGACGATATGATCCAATATGGATAGATTATTCACTTGGTAAGGCAGAGTTTCCTAGAGTAATGATCTAACCTTGATGAATTATTCAATTCATTCTCTTTGCCTCTAAGATATCATCCCCATATCCTAGCCGAATTATCTATATTATTGCTAGTTGCCCTAAGAATCATTATTTTACAAAGTTCTGATTTTGTTATCCATATACGGACCTCGAGTTAGTTTCGATTCAAGTTTGTCCCTCAGAGGCTTGAATACACATGGAAGAGTTAGAATGTTTGTATTTCTTTTTGTCCTCAGTTATTTCCCCCTGTGCAATCTTTTATCTTAAGGGTTGTGACTGATAGGACAAATGCTTACGCTTTATTTCATAGGCAATTTGTTTGAATCTCTAGGAGCTCATGGGTTTTTACGGATAGTAAGAGAATATTAGTTGACTCATTATGGCAGGACAGCAGCGCACTGTCGCCATTTATTTGAATTATAGAAACCACAGATTCACTGCAACCAGCAGCGCACTGGCGAGACACGACTCCTAGAATTGAAATTAGTCTAAGAAAATATAGGTTATAGAATATTTCTAAAACTATGGCTAGTGGTCCTCTTTGATCGTAGTTACCTTTGTGACAGGTAGAGTATCTGATAGGATATCACCTCTGAGTCACGTAACCAAGGGTTTACCATCGTACGAGTATACGGGCGAGGCGTAACTCTCGGTGAAATGACTTCAAACGTGATTACAGGTTTAGGATACTATGGAGGATAGGACAATGCCATGCATGTCCCATAAGATCCAGAGTCAATATTAGGAAAAGTTCTGTAAGTTGAGTAGCATGTCTCCCAACCCAGCATTATGTGGTCCATGTGATCTATTGACGAGGTAATTGACCGATACTAATAAGTTACCAAGAATATAGAATCCAGAGTTCCATAACCCATTAGTTGACCAAGACCTTATGGACAGGAAGATTTTAGAAAGATTGTATAAGCAAGGACACCAGGTAAGTTTTGATTCTCTCTAAACTCAAACTACTTGTCCCTCTTTTCAAAAATCTCGCGTACTTGTATCTTGACTATCTTGACCAACGCTGCTATTACCGTATAGTTTTTTTGCAAGCTTACTCTTTTATCGAGCTTGATTCGAGGCATATGTTTAGTGGGGACGCCTGCTAACTTATTGTCTAATCAGAATCAGTGTATTATGGTCTGATCAACCATGATGCATTTGGTTCGCACTTTATTTAATTACCCTACGTGGATTGAGAGATAGATGTCTCTAGGATCTCATCCACGACAGCTTGACAATTCCTCTTGAATTATACATTCGCCCTTGAATCACGTAATTGTATTCGATGACATCTTTCTTGAACTCTTTATTGTTTTTGTCTTTCACTAACTTAGAAAGACGAAATCTCGTATTTGGTAGAGAGATACAGAGTATCCTCCATGGCTATGGTAGTTGTATACACAAGTGTAGTTATCATCGGCCAGCCAGGTGACTAGAACCTCGCCTTAAGTTACTCGTCCTCTCTGCGACCCTAAACCTACTACCTTGATCTTCTAGTCATTGGAGTCTGAGAATGATTAGGACCTTCCCCTTGACCAAATGCCAACCTAGGAGACTACTTATCCTCCAGAGACCAAATGTTGTGAGCCTCTAATCTTTTGTTTGAAGTTTGCTTCAACAAGAACCCTTGTGACGATAGTCTGGCAGGTTTGACCCCAATAGAAACTCGCGATCCAGTCGTTAGAAATCTTTTCATATGACGTGCCTTAGAGTTGGTTATCCCGTCGACAACTCATGGATACTGTGGGCGAGTAGGTCATTCTATTTTATCGACCCTGTGTCATTGCACACGCACTCGTTCTCCACTTATTGAGGAATGATCCTCGACTTGACTTATATCTACCGTACCCCGATACGTCATGCCTCATTCTTTATCAACAAGAGTCGAGGTACAGTATCCGAACTATGGGAACCCTCTAACCTCATATTCCTATAGGATGACAATTAGTGTCTCATGGACTTCCACTTTCCATTTAGATCATTCTGTGCACCCCGTGTCACTAATATTCGGAACACAAGACCAGCTGTTACCTTCCAACAATTTCATATGCAAGTTCTAGACGAGTCCACCTTCATCTAGGTATATCATGTCCCACTCAAGCCCGTCCCCTTGTACTCTATGTTTATGGTACGACTTTCAGGTAAAAAAAAGGGGACTAGCTATAACCCTTACCATAATAGCGAAAGGTTTCCCGACTTCCATTAGAGGCTCAACCTTGACTCAAATCTTTCGACCCAATATATGGTTGTGATTCACTTGAAGCCCACTACGCACATGTCACTAGTGTCACTCAATTGTGTCTTTTCGGGCTATTTAAACACAAAAGCCACGGAAGATGCATTTTTGGGCTTTAGGGACCAAGCTAACCAACTTGACGGGCACTAGCTCAACCCTTAGATAGAAACCTATTCTAGGATACCCTAACCTAGTAAAAATAGTTTATCGTTGGGACCTTGTTCAGTCCGTATAGATTGAAATCCAGGGTTTATCCAACTAACGAATGGTGTCCAATAGGAGAACCCATTAAGACCCAGTTAAACCCATCCATGCACACCACCATACTTGGACTATAGAATTGAACTATTTTTGAAATCGGCCCTGCATCTATTATGTAATCTCCATCCCTTAGAATGTGAACCCATTCCTAACCTTTATCCCATCTGCCTGGAAGTAGAGATACGATCTTGTATTGTATTTATATTCCTTGCTCGTGTGTTTAAATAACCACGGATAAGATCACAATCTTGATTTCTCAAATCCCGTTCTATTATGGAACCATGTCTAGAACTTCGAGAACAAAATTTTCATATCATATGGATTGTATGCCCCTCTGAGAAACAAGTGTCCTTCGATTTAACAGGTGACTAGACTAGAGTAGCCTCATATAGCAAATAAGTCAATGGTTCATAGACTTTTCTTCTATCTGCATCTTTGAATACTCTCCATCACTCCTGAAACTTCATAATTGCCTTCGATTTTTCATCCTTATCTTCATGTCCTTCCTATTACGGAGCGACGTATGGTCATGCTTAATAGAATTTACCATATTTTTGCTACTTGTGAAAATTAGTTACTTGTAGATTTTGGGTTATTTGATAGATAGGAGAGGATTATAGAGGCCAAAAGAAGTAGATATCTATTTTAGCAAGTAATTAGAAGATTACAAAGTTTTAGTGACATAACTTTGAGGGAGTAGTGTGTCCAAAGGTGGGTAAAAGTTCTCGGAGTTTCGTAGTTACAAAATGGCAATGAGAAGGATATAAACTATTTTTGAGGAATTAATTCAAGGAGATTAAGGAAAAGGTAGATTTCCTTTGAATTTAAGAATAGTTATAAATTAGAATTTCGAGGACGAAATTATTTTTAAGGTGGGTAGATTTGTAACCCCTCTTCCCGAATTTCGAATTATATTTTATTTATTTATTGGAATTAAATGGTGATTTCTAGATTTTTGTAAATAATTATTTAACTAATTATTACGGTGGATGACTTAAGTCCTTGTGGAGTTATGGAGCACAAAACGAATAGGAACTGTGGCCCAGGAGATGTAACAGTATGCTTTGACTAGAGTACTAGCCATACCAGGAGAGACCGAGCCATAGTAATATCCTAACTAGAGAAACCATGCCGAGTTGCGACATAACCCTTACCGACCTTTATTTACTTAATAATTACTATTGAGTTTAGGGATACCGATTATACCATTTTAGCCGGACTGGACCGAACTGAGCCCAACCCATGTAGTCATGCGACACATCCGATGTCATGAGTGTTGACGTATTTTGGTGAGTGGGTGGTTTTTCGTTTTAACGATTTAATAAATATTCCTAAGTATTCATATTTTAATATTATTATTATTATTAGTGGATATTCAATGATATTGGTATAAATAAGTCCTTGTACGTTGGGAATTATCAGACAGTACAAACTGGTATGTACGCCATTATTGATTTATTGAAGTTCATTTATTATTATATTATTATTATTATTATTATTATATTATTATTATTATTTTATTATTGAGGTTATTATATATATTATTATTTACTATTATTGGTTCTATTTTTTGGTCAATTAAATATTATATTATATAAGTCATATAGGTATAGAATTAGGCCCTACACTAGGACTAGAATATATCGGGATTTGTTTTAGATTGATATTACTATATAAGTATTTATTTGAGTTATAGATATATATACAAATATATATATATATATAAAATATATATATATATATTTTATATATATATTATATTTTATATATATATAATATAAAATATTATATTTTTATAATATATTTTATATATATATATAAAAAAAAATATATATAAAATATATATAATATATATATATATATATATATATATAAATATAGATATATATATTATGAATGGTTGTAATAATAATTTAAAAAAAAAAAAGGAGAAGCCAGCCCAGCCCAATTGGGCTATTAGGCCACAGGCCCGTGCGGGATCTTCCCAGCAGTTTCACCCAAGACCGTGCTTATTGGCCCTGCCCAACCGAGAGGAGCCCTCTCAGTCAAAACCAGCCCGAGCTCCGCTCGGTTTCTTCGGAACCGCGAATAATACAGGGAGAGATCGAGGGAATAAAAAGGATCAAAACCCTAACACCTCCCTTCCTCCTAAACCTGGGCGGCCCCCGACGGCCGCGTACCGCCGCGATGCACCGCCGGCGGCCAGGGAGGCGCACGCGTGTGAAGAACGCGAACCGAGCAAGTATCAACAGCAGCTAGGCGAAGCAAGGTACTATTTTCTCCATCGAAATTCTTACGTACACTCAACGGAATTCAATTCCGTAAAATCCTATAGAATCCTCATATGACCATCTAGGATCCTTTTCGATTAGTTCTTATGGAACTTATTCGTGTTCGGCGAAAAACCGACACGAACTTACCCAAAAACTGTCAAAAACAGAACACAAGTTCAGTCCCGAAACACTGATTTGGGAGACGGATTGCGAACCGAGAGGTAGGAATTTCAGAAAACCATCTGAAGGAAGTTTTAGACGACATATACGACATTAAAACCTTTTTTATATCCTGGTTTCATTAAGTATTTGGAGAGTTATTCGAATCCAAAGTTCGAGAAAAACCTATTTTAAAACTGTTCAAAAACTAGAAAATTGCTCCATACGACGTGCGTCCCGCCAATCCGGGTGGCGTGGTCGCGCACCGTAAGCATCAAAAGCTGCATAACGGCTTCGTGGTCGTGTGGGCTTTGACGGAATTCAAATTGGTCGTGTGTGCGCGACGAATTTGATGCGTATCCGTCGAAATTCACCGTATCGTGCACTTCGCAAATTTCTCAATTACTTTATGCACGCTCATCGGATCGAGACGAAACTTGCGCCAACAGAACCGTATCATTTTTCTGGTCCTGTATGCCATTTTGGTCCAATTCTGAGACAGTTGAATCCGACGTCGTTTTGCGGGTCCCGCGGTCCCACTCAACGGGCGATTTTGTGCACGGCCCGCCGAAATCCAACTTTGGACATACGGTTGGGTTCATATCAGAAAACTAGATCCGTAGACATATAGTTTGATGAATTTAGAGACCGTTAACTCTGGCACGCGTTTCGGTGCAAAGCGGGTCCAACGGCGGACATCGTTTTTGACCAAAATTACCGTTTTGTCCCTGTATCCAGAATTGGACTTAAGGACAGGCAATCCTAGCTAATTTGACTATTCTGAGATCATTGGTATTGTCTATTTCAGCATCCGGGGACTGTTGTACGGGTTTTTGACTATTGTGGCACATTGAGTAGTTTAGATTGTCGGTTTCACCAGCAGAGGACCACAGGCGAGTACAGTTTATTGTCTGCATTTCGATATTAATTTTCACTATATTTCATTGATTGGCCGTTGGTTATGTGATTATTTTCTATTAAAATTGTTGAGTCGGGAATGAAAAGTACCAACGATGTGTGATCTGACCTTAGACAGTGTAGACAGTGATTCATTATTTCTTGTAGACAGTGTAGACAGTGATCTATTTATTTCTTGTAGACAGTGTAGACAGTGATTTTTATTACAAAGTCGACAGTGTAGACCATGATTATTACTGTATTTAAATTGTGTAGATCGTGATTATTATTTTGTAGACAGTGTTTCTTTATTGCAATATTTTCTGTAGACAGTGTAGCTTTATACAATGTAGACAGTGTAACTTAGACAGTGTAGACAGTGAAACTTAGACAGTGTAGACAGTGTAAGTTAGACAGTGTAGACAGTGTAACTTTAGACAGTGTAGACAGTGTCGCATAATTGTCCCGAGACCGATCACATATCAAAGGTACTTCTAGCAGTTGGAGAAAGTCTGTTGTGTCTATTTATTTACTATTGGTTTTCTGTATTTTCTGTTTATTTTCAAAACTCATAATTGATGTCTAACCTTTGTTTTATAGTCATCTTCTTTATTTGAAATTGCATTCAGTAAATTGTGTTCGTTCCATTCCTGACTGGAAACCAACATTTTCAGGTTAGCCGTGGATTCACTTAGCTTGGGGAGTGACGGAAATACTTACAGACAAAGGCCTAGAAACTAGCTAGATAGATGAATTGTAGTCTTTCCATATTTGTACAAGTTTATATTTTTCTACAAATGTAAAACTTGTGATATTTATAAATTAAATTATGTGAATGAGCCTTATTTGTGATTTTGATCTTCATGGCCGTGACAGCGTTCTACCGCCGACACTGCGGCGTAGGCTGGCTTGGACACGTCTTGTATCCGTTTAAAAAAAAAACGGGTGCGGTCGTGACACTTTTGGGCTACGGGCTTAGACATGATGGTATATTTTCTAGACTGCAGCTACAGCTGACCACATATTACTCAGTCTTGCTAGTTCTTCATTTTGTATTACTAGCTTCATGATCATCTATATATTAGTTTGGGATACTTTACTATCTTATATGCATGATGATCATATTTATGTACCTTACTTTTTGTCTGAGACTGAGATATCTAGGATTATGTGACCTAGGATTGACTGTTGGTTGGTAGCAGTGACCCCAATCTATACAGCTTATACGTTGTTTCGGAGTACTAGAGTACTTTGGTATACGTAGTTGGCCTGGTCCGTCCCTACTTGCCAGTATTCTGGTTCTGGAGCATGACAATGTCACCTAGAACTAAGTCAAGTACATGAATCTCGATGACAATGCCATCATAGACTGCATCAGAGGCATCTCTCAGGCACACAACTAAGTCCACTCTAGCAAGTGCATATAACACATATATGAATGAACAAAACCAGTAATACAACACAAGGTATGCTTGCCTGCAACTCTGAAATGCGCAAGCAAATTTTTGGTCCCTCCTGTCTCGACATATGTCATGGGGACCTACAAATACAACAACCAAGGCTTACGATACGTTAAGTGAACCTTCATGATCACGACTTGATCATGAAGCCCTATAAGTTAAGCAACTACAAATTTTTAGGAGAGGATTGAATACAAGTGTGTGTACATCATGTTAACTCATGAAGTCTCATGTACAATACTCAAGCTATCAACATATATATATATATATATATATATATATATATATATATATATATATATATATATATATGTCACGACCCGCACCCAGTATTTGGGCACAAGGTGTGGGTACGTCCAGCCTACACCGCAGTATCGGCGGTAGAACGCTGTCTAGCCATCTCCACATTTATCAAATACAACCACGTAGTTTATAGATTTCCACAAATTCAAGTTTGCATAACATTCTCAACAGGTAGTTGTAAACACAGTATTTATGATGAGAGGAACAAACTGATAACTGAATAAAAATCATCTAGTATAGAGACCAAATTGATGGAAGAAATAATCTCAATAAATGTATAAAAGAGAATCCACTACTCAACTCTCATAATCCATAAATAAAAGAAATACAATAAAAGAGTTTCTGCGAGCGACTCATGCTCAATAAAATGCTATCTAGCTAATAATCTCCTGCGGAGGGTAGCCCCGCATCCAAGTCCTCCGGTATGCTCAAATCAGGATCCTCCGTCTGCTCATAAAAGGTAGTGCAGAACTCCTCTAACTCATCACCTAAAATGTTGGTTATCCAGTCAGGATTGGAACAAGTACACATATGACCACTAGCCGAGTCTCAACAGAATCATAAACATGTAAATAACATATGAGAATGAAACTAGAAAGTAACTAGCATCATAATACAAAAGGGAAGACATGGGACTCTATCAATGGAATTATAGCTACTATAAGGCAATGTGTAAATCATGGTAGCATAGCAGATGATGAAAAGTATGATGGAGTAATAAGAATATCAACTAGTTTATGTGTATTGAAATATCAGTTTCGATGTGTGAACGGCTAAGGGGTAAATACGGCTCACTGCACGTGTCGTGTGCAGCTGCTATCGTTCAAGAATAGACTCATGGGATAGAATGGGTTGTTCACACGTCTACTAAGATATTTCCCCGCCCAGCTAGAACTCATAGAATCAATCATATATGGGTGACATAGGAGGTAATCAAAATGTAGAATAAAACCATGATACTAATCCTCGTGTGATGATTCGTGTCAACAAGAAGCAAGACATATGAAATAACAAGTAGAGAAACTATCAGAAACGGTAACAATCGATACATGCACTTGCCTGTCGTCCCGAGCTGCGAGTAATGATCAAGTGAAGGGTCGGAGTCCAAGTAACTTGTTTTGTGAGTTAAACTCTAATTAATACAATGAAATTGTTTATAAAAGAGTATTTCTATAGTAATTGCTAACCTCTCTTCTACCTACATTTGGAGTCTAATAATAAGCTACTCTTGGGAAACAACCCTAGTCTATGGTCTAACTGTTTGTTTGCTAGGTTTCTAAATCAATTCTCTCCCCAACTTGGTTTCCTTGGCATGCTAGTCATCCCATCTAAGTCACTTTAGTTCCTATCCAAGATACTTTACCTGTCCTGGCCTTATCTACTAATCCCTTAGCAATTTCTGTCAGAACTTAGTCTAGGGCTCTGCATACTTTACTCCCAGGAACCTTTACATTTTAATCCTACACATGACTTCTATACTCTACTCCTGGACATTATTACTAACCTCACTGTCTTAACAGATGTTATGATTTCATGGTGGTACAGGATAGGCAATCCCCTTGTATAAGACATGGGTGGCAGGTCCCCAACATAATACTGTATATAAGAGATCAAACTGCAGTTATTAGTGCATATGGGTTAATGCTATATACACCATCAAGTCACAGGAATAAGGACAGATGCTATGACTCATACCAGTGTTTGCTGGGGTCAGTTTAATCCTAACAATTCAGTCCCAAGGCTAATGCATCCTGCATTTAGTTGATTTAATAAGACTGCAAAATACAAGTTTACAGTATGCAAAATAAGAAGTGCACTAGTATATAATTTCAAGGAACTTAACAATGTATCTTGCATAATAGAGGTTGAACATCCTTGGCTATGTTCTGTAGGTTGAGATGTACTTGGATGGTACTCAAAAAGTATCAGTCAAGTAATTCACCCAAGAATAAAGGTAGATGGACAGGGCTATAATCCGTTGGTCATGAACAAAGGTGAAAGCTGAAGCTATTTAGAGAGGCAGCTCACCATAGTGTAGGGGTTTGCTTTTCATAGCTTAAACGGGGAAGGGTGTGGTCTAGCAATCTAGGGGCTGAACTTCTCCTCCCTCCCCCCCCCCCCGACTACAGGTTATTGTAATGTTTGTGAATGCAAAACTGTAACAATCCTTTTAAGGTCTACTCTCCTAGGTTAACCTCTCACTGTACTAGTAGTTTTTCCTTTGGACTGTAGGTCATCAACTATACTACTGAGCCTACTACCCTGCTGGTACACCTAAGTAAAGGAGAGGACAGTAGAAGACTTGTGGGCTTACTCCTGTATGCAACTTGGTACAGTCAAGTACTGGTGTATCAGTACATCCTGATACATCAATACACTTGACTTGTCTCAGGACATGAAGTCAATCCTAACTCTGGTACCACATGACAAATTCCTTCCTAGTCCTGTACCTGTACCAGATGCAAACTTACCCTGGTTGTTAGGATAACAAGGCAACTCACACATACCCACACACCTACAGGAGAATGTCATTGAGTATACACAGGTAATGTATAAGAGTGCAGCCTATTCATGCAATCAAGGAATTGAGTCAAGGGTGTTTGCAATGGTTATGCTAGTGTTGGCAGAACCTGTAAGGTGTATGCAATCCTACTTGTCATGCTGTAGGGGTTATAAGAGGTTGAACTCCCATTGCATACCAGGCTATATTCCTCTCTGTTTATATATAAGGCTTGTTCAGTCATGAATTTGATTTGAATCCTTAGTCTAAATTGGTGGAAAACAGAGCTCTAAGTATTCAATAAGGATATATACCAAGCAATCAATGATACAACATAGCATGGTAAGGGAATTAGTATGCACTGCAACCTGGAGGACATCTGATTATAGTGGAAACCCAAAGTGCATCATGTGGACAATATAAATCAATGTAGGGTGTCATGTAACTGTCATATAATGAAGGTTGCTATAGTCAATGGCTATGGCATCTCCCCCTCATACTATCTCTGTTATTGACAAACAACATAGTGTGCAGGTTGTATGCCTGCCAGTAAGCAGTGCCTAACAGATATTTTGATAAAGAGGTACTCTCCCACACCTAGGCCCTATTTTAATTCTGAACTTGTGATACACATGCAATTTATGGCTGAAACTACAGTCCCTAATGGTATAAAGTGAAGGTTTGGCACATCCTTAAGACTAGGGGTCGATCTTGATGTGGAATAGCTACCTGGCTTGGTCACCCATTATTACCTACAACAGTTACATCTAGAGTCCACATAGTCTCAATACTCACAATGGTCATAATACTCTTGATATTTCCTCACAAGACTTTCTACAAACACCTGCTCCTATTGAGCGTAGAAGCAGTTAACTAGTGGAAGAATCACAAGCCCTGGAATTTAGGATTACCTGCTTTGATGTTCGATGGTGAAAAGGTTCTCTGAAACTCCACGCTCTCCTCGCCAACACCTCCTCGAATACTCAGGGATTTCGAACTCGAAGGGCGCAAGAAAATTAGGGTTTTGAGGAGCAGGAGGTTGGTCGATCCCTAGGATTTATACTAGGGCTTGGGATTAATCGAAGGGATCGGGGTTTAAATCTCCCATCCTTATCTAAGCAGGATTCGTATCCAGCTTCTCCTCTCCCTTTCAAACTCGATCTTTAACCGTTTGAATTTAAATTGTGGAATTTGCGGATAAGCCCTCCACTTTCAGAAAAATTCGGGAAAGGTCCTCCCCTGCTGTTTTTAGTTACAAAAGGGTCCTAATTTATATATATATGTATATATATGGCTTTAATTACATAGTGACTCATGTGTACCAATTCATAATTTAACAATACTCAATAATTTGGAGGAAAATTTAGGTTAGGGGCTCACTATATATATATATATATATATATATATATATATATATATATATATATATATATATATATATATATATATATATATATATACATATATACGTATTCTATGATATCCTATATATATTGCATATACGTATATAGGATATCATAGAATACGTATATATGTATATATATATATATATATATACATGTAAATATATATATATATATATATATATATATATATATATATATATATATATATATATACAACTCTAGCATCACTATTGAATAAAGTGTTCATATCCATTTACAATAATTGCATAACCTACTGTGACATTAGCAATCCTAGGAAATTAATGTATATACACATTTATATAAGATTTCGTATATGCATATATTGGACAAGTGCGCTATGTATGTACATAAGAAAAGCGTACAAGTGGTTAAACCCATATTTAGCCTACTGTTGTTATATTACAACTTAGGAAAGAGTGGATATAATATTTATAATATATATATATATATATATATATATATATATATATATATATATATATATATATATATATATATATATATGGAAGCGGATCAAAAGTCCCACTTAGAAAACTCCCTAAATTGAGTGGAACACAAAGGTCATGCATGTAGAGTGTCTCGACTAGATCATGCATGTAAAATTGGTTTTGAAAAAACAACTAGTCCTGTGCTCCTAAATTAAAAGTCGCGGCAAGGTGCATTGATGATCATAAATAAAAATGGAAACTTAATAATAACTAAAAATTCATAATTGATGAATTTAAATCTTAATTAAACTTAAACAATCCTAATTAATCATTTATCTTATAATTAAAATTCAGAGGACTTACAGAAGGAGAAGGGGCTCCTCAAGCTCAAGGCCGAGTGGTATTTTGGAAACTATGACCTCCGTTTGTATATGTTCCGTAGGCCGAACGACACCTTCCGCTTTCGATTTTCTTCTGCTTCGCTAAAAAGCGCCGCATGGAATGGGACCTGACCACTTCTTAGGCAAGAGTGCTGATAAACCATTCCAAGTCGGACTCTCGCTCTTGGAAGAGGGACTCTTTCACATACGTCCAAGACGGTTCGTCGCATACTTTGTGGGTACTACGTCCCGGCCACCTGCTGAGTGACTTTACCACGTATATTCACCCGTTTGGGGCTTCTCTCTTTGATAACCGGCTTCTTGAGCCAGAAGTCTCTATCCCAAAGGAGCTTTTCGGGTCGAAGGTTGGGTCCATCATTATCCTAAATGGCAAAACTTGACCTTGTGGATGCTGAGCAAGTGCGACAAAGAGCTGAAGGAGATCGGCCTGCACCATGCCATAAAAGCTACTGGATACAGGATGGAGATCAACCAGCATAGGTTCTTTGCACTGCTGGAATTGTACAATCACCACACCGGATATTTTACACCCCGGGGGGAGAGATAGGGCTGGCCCTTCATGAGATGCATGTGATCTCAAGACTGCCGTGGGACAAATTTTCCTATGAAGAGTACACTCCTTGTAACGAGGAGTTTATAGGGTTGGAGGCTCAACATTCCGAGATGATGGAGGTATACAAAGAGTTGCTCTGCCATCATCAGGCGTGCACGCGTCAAGATGCTCAGAGGACTCATCCTCACATTTTTGCCTGAAGAGATCACGTCTTTATACGAAACTTCCGACATGACCAAGGCATCTTCACTTCACTACTCGTAGGGAGTACACTACCACCGAAGTCGAAAAGCTGATGGATGATGAGGGGGAATCAAGCCCTTTAGTGGACGCTGAGGGAAAACTAATCGTTATGGTTCATAGTTATTTCTGTGCAAACATAAATGCTATGACCCCAAAAGCGGTGCAGACCGCTTTCTTGATGATATGGTTACGCATTGCTGTGACGCCGAAGGCTCTGGATCCGTGGGACAAAGAGTAGGAATCTCATCATGCCGACCGTAAAGCTGGTGTTTGGATATAAGCTGGCCCTGCTTCCTACCATGGTCTGCAATACTCTGCGACGCTTGCGGGAGCTTTCCAAGAGAATAATCGAGCACGGTAGAAAGGATCACGAATTCCCTCGGGTCGAGCTTCCTTACCTTTATTTAATAGCTTGGTTGGCATTTTGCACCACCAAGGTTTAATAGGCCCTGGTACGGAAGACGGTCACAAAGACGAGGATGATACAATGTAGAGTGATGCAACTTTTTGTGCTCTGCGAAAGGGGTGCAATTAAAACGAGGGACATCGGTATCGACACGATACAATCGCCATCGTATCCTTGGTTCTGCATCAATGACGGATAGCTCATATAAGCGGGAGAGAGCTCGGGTAGGGTCTTATCCCCGTCCAAGAACTGCATCAAATGTCGCATGCTCGGCCTAGATTCCGGCATCGGGTGCGAGCACAACAATCCCAGCTTCAGCACCATCTCCATCTCAACCACCGAACGCTCCTCTTCTAGTCCCAGTCTCTGGTCCCTCGTCGCTAGCACCGTTCCGGCCTTCCAGTTCTCCAGCACCCAGTCCACCAAAATCACAAGCTCCCCTGCTTCGACCACCAAAGGCCTCCTCCCGCAAGCCACTTCAAGAAGGAACGCTCCGAACGCAAACACGTCGCTCATGGTAGTCGCCTTCCCCTTCCTAGCGAACTCCGGCGCTAGATATCCGATAGTCCCTATGATGCGAGTAGTTCGAGGATCGGTTCCGTGCTGGCATAACCTCGCAAGCCCAAAATCTCCTAGCTTCGCGTCCAGCTCTCCATCTAGGAGCACGTTGCTAGCCTTGATGTCACGGTGGACGACAACTTGCTCCCAGTCTTCGTGCAGATACAAGAGACCCGACGCCACACCTTTGATGATCGTAAACCTTCGGGCCCAGTCGAGACTAGGCCTGGTCTGGTCGTGCAAGTACCTGTCGAGGCTGCCATTGGGCATGTACTCGTAGACCAAGAGGAGCTCCCCCTTGCGGCGGCAGTAGCCCAGGAGCTGCACGACGTTTCGGTGTCGGAGCTTGCCGATGCTCACGATCTCCGCTACAAACTCCTTCATCCCTTGTCCTGATTCGTGAGAGACTCTCTTGACGGCAACCTCTATGTTGGATGCCGGCAGGACACCTCGGTAGACCCTCCCGAAGCCTCCTTCCCCGAGCAACTCCTTGTCCTTGAAGCCGTCGGTAGCGCGGTGCAGGTCTTTGTAGGAGAACCGGTGAGGCCCGTACTCCTGTTCCCAGTCTTCGAGCACTTCAGCATACTTGATCCTCCTCCGTACTACCAATATGACAGTAGCAGCAACCATTAGCACAAACGTAAATATTGCCACTGGCACCAGCCAAACTACTATATGCTTGGGTTTCCGCTTGGAGCGAGGAAGACGAGGAAGCTGAGGAAGCTTTCTGTAGTCGAGCAACTCGGCTTCTCCATTCACCATGAAGCTCCAACCAAGAACGTAGTGAGAAGGATGGTTCGAGCTACCGGTCGCAGCGGAGAAGCCTACGTACATCTGATCATACACCACACTGGAAAGATCGACCTTCGCCGATAGCAGAGGCCGGCTCGGCTTAGGCATTTGAGCCGGGGACATGGTAACGTTGAGTTGCATGTCTCCGCCAGCATAATCCACCCAGACTTGCATCGGTTCGCCACTGTGAAGGTTCATGCTCTCAAACTGATCAGTTGCACTGCCGGAATAGTAACCCGCAGGACGAGAATATTCAGACTTGAGGCAGTTGACATCGATCCCGACATGGTTTTCATTGATGTCTGCAAACTCCGGGTTCTCAATCGTGTCGAGCTCGACTGCCAGCACGTGGTTGGCAACGTCGCAGTTGTTCTCCGAGTTGAACATGCCTAGGTACTGGGTCGGGAAGGCGGTAGAGAGGTTGATTGTGGGGGATACGAGGAATGCCATGCCGTTGGCGCTGAAGTTGGAGTACTGGGGGACAATCGCGAACACGAAGGTGGTGGAGAAGGAGAGGGTTTCGCCCGCGTGGGACTTGAAGCGAAGCGGCGCCGGATGGAAGGCGTGGCCTGCCTTCATCCTCGTCGTGTTCGTCAACCGAAGGAGCCCTTGTGGTGTTATCGAGGCGATTCCGTCGAGGTCGAGTTTAGCACCGCCGAAGCCATTGAAGGTGAAGTTATTAGTCTGGACACCACAGGTTGCTGTCTTTAGAAAGAGGAAGAGGAACAAGAAGAACAAAGTGAATATGGAAGACATCTTTGATTAATTTCTGCATGGTAGCAGCAGTCTCGGAAGGATTTTAAGTAGTTTGAGTTGCATGATTTTGTCAAGCCATTGACCGCTTCAATCTATCAAGTCCATATAATGATTCGAAGAGATTTTCTCCATAGAATGTGAAAGCCTTGACTAAGCAGATGATTTTGCTCGCTTGTTACATCAACAGCATATTTCAAGAGATTTTCTCCATAGAATGTGAAAGCATTTCAATTGGGAAGGTAATCAAATTTCTATTCATCAAGAATTTAAGTATATCTATATATCAGTTAGTTTGTTCACATTTTTTTTTTAAACCAGTTAGTTTGTTCACATAGAGTTGAAAAATATGAGTAATACTACATGTACCTCCAAAAGATCTTATCCGTACATATCCCTCCCCCACGTGGCACTTCCTTATTGACCGAAGCAAATAGGGAAGGAGGCTGGAGTAAAGACATGAGCGAATAGAAAAGGGCCACGTGACGGAGGGACATGAAGGTATACAGTTTTGGAGGTACATAAAGTATTTTCCATAAAATATACTGGTATATAAAATAGAAAATTTTCTTTGCCGAAAGCCAAGCCATAAATAGGAGGAGGAAGAAAAAGTTTTAACAAATTTAGAAATGCCGAAACATTCTGTCGGCCAAGCGGAATTCAAGCAAGTTCATATTACGCCGTACTGTCTGACAGAAATCAAATCGACCCTAACCTCCCACCATCCAATCGTAGGCATCCAACCACCGACCACCGTGATCAAAAATTAATTCTCGTTTGAATTCAGCCATACGTCTTAAATGCACATATTCCTCCAGTGCAAAATTTTGAAACTTTTTTACCCCGTCTATTTTTCTAAACTTTCTTTCGGCCAGTCAAAAGGTTTTGCATATAAAACTGCATGTGAGACATGTACATAAATAGTTGCACTTCTTCCTTACCATTGACCACTGTACTATGGAAGAAATCATGATTGAGTGGTGAGGGAGGCTAAAAACATATGTACATATTCTAGTAAAAATTTAGGATGTGGGATATGATTCCCTCAAGATATAATACTGGTCCTTTCCTGACGTCGACCTAACTTGAGTTTAAGAGGAAGCAATATGTATCATGAGAGCTGTAGACTAAACTATGTTTGAAATTCAATCCGATCGAAGGTCGATGAGAAGTTTAAACTATGATGAAGTCCATCGGTGGCGGAGACCTCGCGAAGAAATGGAGGAACGGTCGACGAAATCCAGTCGATTTTTCAACTAAAAACTGTGAAATTGGTTTGGGGACAACATGTTTACCGGTCTCTCAGTGTGCACATTATATACAAATTAATTAGAATTCCGGTTGGGTGAAATGAATTATCGAAACATATATACACAAATTTTTGGATAATATTTTATGCAAAATCAAGAGTCAAGTTTATTGGCTATATTGGTGACTAATTTAGGGATTTCTACTTCATAAATTAGGTTTCTTGGTCCTTATATATTGGAGAATAAGGGGAGCCCTTGGGTATACTCCTCTAGGGTTCAAGGGTTCAAGAAGACTGAACAATTCTTGCAGATCTACCATTATTAGGTTTTGTGTTTCAAGGATGAACAATTTTTTGGACAAGTGTCTTCTACTTCGTCATCATCGATGATGGACAACAATTATTCAGTGAGTACATTTTGTAAGGAGTTAAGGTATTGAACGATCTCATTGTATATTATTCTTTTTTCTCTCTATGATCGACTCTTGAAGAAAGGGAGTTGACACGAATTGTATTACAATATTTTTGTTATATAAAAGGTTTGGACTCGTACTTCTTAAGAGAAATCAAACTTGTTATTGCTTTCTCCCATAGTGTGTGGTTGGTTTTTTTTTTATACATATGGAATTGTTAGTCGATTATGCTTGTTGTGCGTCAGAATAAAGAAGCATCAATCATGCACTTATTAGCTAGTCAGGTTTGTCACCCAGAAAAATATAACGCCAAAGATATAATAGCGAAATCTGGAAAGCAACATGCCGATAGGAGAGTTTATGAGAAGTGTTACCAAAATAAAGATAAATAAACATTTGACTTCCAACATGACATTTTCTAAGTCTCAAAATAAAAACTTCAGACATGTTCTTGGAAGAAGATATCAACCAGAAATGTCACTAAAATGTCCCCTCCTATACATGCAACACATATGCCTTTTTATTTAAAGATGTAAATAATTATGGGTACCAAAAGTTGTACGCTTATGAGAGTGGACAAAATTGGAACAACCATTTTGGGGGCAACTAATATGTTCTCCAAAACTTGTGTGGATGTTCTCACCATTCCATTCAAAGGTTGTCACATGTGAAGCTAAAATAACTGTGATTTTTATTTTGAATGGAATTGCGAATATTCAAAAATTTGACAACTAATTTTATATGCGACAACTCATGCACATAAAATTTAGTGGAATTCTTCATTAAAGAATTGTTCATAAAAGATAATGCTTGAATGGATTTGACACGTGTCAATTCTTTATTCGAGTGTGAATAAACATCCTTGTCTTGGTGGGTGAACAAAAATGGACTCTACATGGAATAGCAATTTGGAAAAGTTTTTTTTTCTAGGCCATCAAGTGAAAGAGAATCAAAATACGTGATAAATTTGAATAAAATTTTCTAAACTAAAATGATATCCCAGCATTACGAAGCTCCTTGTAATACAAGGAATTGAGAAATACTATGAAGAGCCTATTTCTGTGGATATCATATCATCACGAACAATTAACTCTATATATTGATTGCTAAAGCTCCAATGGACCATAGAGAGTTCAGGGAGAGCCGTATCCTCATTCAAGAACTGTATGACTTGTCGCATGCTTGGCCTACCTTCTGGCATCGGATGTGAGCACAGTAACCAGAGCTTCAAAACCATCTCCATCTCGGCCTCCACGTCTTTCAATAGCCCGTCCGTCGTCTCGAGCACTGCTCCCTTCTTCCAGTTGTCCAACACCCAATCCACCAATATCACCCGCTTCGCGGTGTTAGGAATAATTCAAACAAGAATTAAGTCATTGTTACTATTACTAAATAATTGGATTTAGAATCCTTTTCTTACTGGTTGTTGGATGATTCGTAGCCTATATAATGGCTATTGTTCAATTCACAAAACACACAAGTTTTTAATACAAAGCAATTCACTTTCATCTTTAACTTTCTTCTACTATGTTAAAGATTGTTTGCGTGTGCCGACCATTTCCTTCATTATATAGCAGCAGCTATAGCAGTGACTCTTCAATCAATTTCCAATATTTTGGTATCAGAGAACCAGGTTCGGTGTTGAAGTTGGGAGCAAGAGGTTCATCGTAGGAAGCTTGCTCTGCTGCAGAGGTTGTTCTAGTAAGTTATTTTTGTTGGAAAAAAGGTACATTTATTTTTACACCTATTGTTTATTTGAAGCTTTTGTAAGGAAAAAAAATGAATATTAGAAATGTCCTCAATCTCTCACAAACATTTATTCATATGTTTAGTGGAGAGAATTATGGTTTTTGGAGTATCAAGATGAGAGCTATTTTCATTTCACAAGATCTTTGGGAACTTGTTGAGAATGGTTATGCAGAGACAAATAAGGTGGCAGAAATGAGGGATCTTTGGAAGCAAGATGCAAATACACTACTCATATTGCAACAAGCGGTGAATGACCCCATCTTTCCAAGAATTGCTAATGCTGTAGAGTCAAAATGATGCATGGAAAAATTTGCAGCAACAATAAGAAGGTAATGGAAAGGTAAAATATGTTAAATTATAAACTCTTAGAAGTGATTTCGAGAACCTATGTATGAAGGATACTGACACAATTGATAATAACTGCACCAAAGCTTCTACTATTGTTAATCAGCTCAGAACGCTTGGTGAAGAACTTAATGATAACAAGGTAGTAGAAAAGGTTTTGAGAACTCCCATTCCTAAGTTTGATCATGTAGTAGTTGCAATAGAGGAATCAAAAGATTTATCTACTTATTCGTTTAGTGCACAAGTTCTCTTCTTGCTTATGAATGAAGACTAAACATGACAGCAGATGCTATGACCCGCACCCAAAATTTGGGCATGAATTATGGGCACCCCCAGTCTACACCGCAGTACGACAATAGAATGCTTTATAATAACAATATGATGAACAACCCACTCGATTTATTGTACATTTCTTTCATTGGGATAGTTGGTAGTGGACTTTGTCTCCGCCCAACGATTGTATCATAAATATTCAAGTTGATTTTTATATTATTATTCTTTTCATTGTGGATGAGATTTAGTTTGTCTTGGATTACTGCATTTTACAGCTTATGTATTCATACGAGACCTACGTACTTCGTATGAATATAGCTGGCACGTACTTGGTCCTACGTATTTTAGGACTGGGGCATTATATTTTTTTGTGGTGGCCCATGCAGGTCAAGATAAATTGTTTGGTTACTTTACCGTACCAAACAAGCCTGCGAATAGGATTAGAAGTCTAGGATCTCATCCACATACTTGACTTTTTCCTCGATTCCATATTCGACCGACTCGTCGATTGCATCTTGCTTGATTCCTTCTATCGTTATTCTTGTCTTCCCTTCATGCTTGCTAGAGGTTGACCCTACTAGTTAGATGTCCCAAACACCCTTAGCTTAATCTTTTAAGTTGGGTAGAACACTCCACGACCCGACACACTCTTGGCCATTAAGGAGAATATAATTAGTATTATCTAGACTATAGAGACTAGAAGGGTTTAACCCATTTAGTCAACCAAGCCTTGGTCAATAAAACTGTAGAATGATAGTATAGGAATAAACAAGACTTAGATTCTCATGACTCTTAGACTATTCATATTGGTTCTTATTTCATCTACCCTCGTGCCTATATTTTACTATCTAGACTAATGATGCTAATATAACCTAGTATTTGTAAGCTAATTCTTTATCGAGCTTGATCAAGGCATATGCTATGGAGTGGCCACTCACTAACATATTGTCTAATCAGAACCGGTGCATGATGGTCTGATCAACCGAGTGCACTTTTGTTCGCCTTTTTTATATATCAATCTACGTGGATGGGATGTAGTTAAACTTTTTCCTTAGAATTCCATCCACGACTGCCTTAAAAATTCTTTTGAAATTATACGGTCGCCTTTGAATCACGTATCTGTATTCGATAAAATCGTCATTTAACACCTCATTACTTTTGTCTCTACTTATTTTAGAAGGACGGAGGCGTGGGACTAGAAATTACTCTAGCTACCCTCTTACCTATGACCCTCAACCTACTTTTTAATCATACCTTCTAGGTATTTAAAACTATTCTCTCTAACCTTTATTGCATAATCTAACTTTAACCCCCACTTATTTTTCCTTCTTGTGTTAACCCATGATTACCCTTGCCGTCATTAAAATCGAGATTTCCTAATGCATCTTTCGTTGACCATTGTAAATTGTTTTGTCCCCTCTCACCCCCCCTGCGAATTCTTAATTTCGAGGACGAAATTCTTATAAGTTGGGTAGGATGTAAAATCCCTATATTTCTACTGTATATTTTTTTAAAATTTTTGGTACTGATTTAAAATTTTGTATTGTACGTCGCATAGCCGTATTGTACGTCACGCGCGAAATTTTGATTTTCGAAATTGCTCGACGAGTGCGAATATCTGCGAGCGTACATATTTCTTTTAAAAATATTTTTCTATTTGTATCATTTCAAAATAATATATATAATAATTATTTTAGCTATCGTATCAAAAATTTTAAGTTTATATTTTTATTTATAAAAAGCCTTTGGTTCATACAGTTATTAATAGTAAATAATATTCTTTGTACATACATATATATTTCATAAATATTTTATTCGTTTATATTTTTTATTTATTATTTTCGAAATTAACATTATAGGTATTTCTGGAAAATATATTTTTGAATGGCGATATAAATCTTGATTTGAATCTATGGATTTATTTAAATAGTTTAAATAATATCTATATTTTGAAATTTGATTTACCTTATCTAATTTTCAAGCTAAAGGTTGGAATTTAATTGGATTTAAATTGGATTTGGATTTGGATTTGGATTTGGATTTGGATTTGGATTGGATTTGGATTTGAATTTGGATTTAAATTTATTAATAGCTAATTATCTAATTGGGT
Organism: Iris pallida; assembly: GCA_029216955.1. Classification (NCBI taxonomy): domain Eukaryota; kingdom Viridiplantae; phylum Streptophyta; class Magnoliopsida; order Asparagales; family Iridaceae; genus Iris; species Iris pallida. The sequence continues at coordinate 3,801,762 of JANAVB010006800.1, read as the reverse complement.
TTAAATTTTCTAAATCCTTATCCAACTTGGAATTTCCACATCCTATAAATAGACAGGTACTCCTCCACATTATTTTCTCTACATAATTCCTCCAAAATTATTTCTCCACAACATCGTGCATCGTGTCCGTGTCCGTGTCCATATCTTTTTCTTTCCACTATTTTGATTTTTACAAGTACATTATTTTCTCTCGTGTCCGACACCCCATACATCAAATTCCTAGCCTAATTCTTGTGTCGGACACAACTCCGACACAAATTCCAAATCCACATACCCTAATCCTAATTTTCTACCGACGTTCCCTCGAACTCCGACAAGGCTTCCATCCCTGCCTCCTTTCCTCCACCACAACCCCAAACCCAAACCCGACGACGACACCCTCCGTCAAACCCCTCTATTGTCACCCATGACTCCACCCGGACAGCACAACCACTACCACCATCCCGATCGCCACCAAGAAATTAACCCGACCACCACCGTCGATAAGCCCACTGCCACCGTAACACCAACCATGCCCTCCCCTCCTCGCGTGACCTAACCGGAACACCAGCACCACCGCAACCCCAAACCCGACTGCAACCACCCGTCTTGCCCGGACGAACGCCCACCACCACCACCACCCTTAACCAAAACCACACAGCCGAGAAACCCCCCAAAACCGACGGACACCACGAGAACCACCACACCAGAATCAAGAGAAAGAATCAAACCTAATTCCCACGACCACTCACCTTGTCATCCCGGCCGCCGTGTGATGGTGAGCCCCATCGTCGCGTGCGCGCAGCCTCCGCCCAGTCTTCGCGCCCGCTCTCAAGCTCCGCCGTACGGACTGAAGGAGAGCCGCCCCACTCCTCCGCCATGGCCGAGTCCTCCGCTCGCGCCATCATGCCGTCCGCTGATCCGTACCCCCTCCTCCTTGAGCGCGCGCCGCTGACCCCCGAGCAGCCTGTTCCGCGCAATCGCCGGCCGACCAGCCCCGGCTGCGACCACCCCCAAACCCGCGTCCATCCTCCTTCTCCGGCCGACGCCGCCGTGAAAACCCGACCGCCCGGAGACTCCGCCGTGCCCAGGCCGGAGCGGCGGCATCGAGCCTTTCCCGGCCACCCCAGCTCCCCTCGTCGAGTCGCACCCCCGCCGCCACATGCGCCACCACCGCAGCTCTTCCCTCCGCGCACATAGTACCTCCAGACTCCGGCTGCCTCCAGGATCGGTACGACGAACCTTTCTGCGTGCCTCTCCGGCCGGTAGCCACTGACGGCATCTTCGATCCAGCACCGCGAGCAGCCCTCGGTGGGCCCCGTGTCGACGATTACTCCCGCAGACCTCCCCAACAACTCGATCCAGCACCCTAGCGGACCCTCTTCTCCCGGGCCAAACACCAGTGAGCAAACCCTCCCTACCGCTCTCTCCTCGTACTCTTTTTTCTCTCTCTCTCTCCTATAAGAAATGGAAACACGTGAAACAAGAAGAAGAATAATATTACTTTTATTATTATTTTATTATTATTATTATTATTATTATTATTATTATTATTATATTACACATAAATCAAAGGCACTGAGAGTATATTTAAAGTAAATAATTTGATTATAAATTATAGTATTTGATTAATCAGTATGTATTGTATTAGTATAGTATTATGGTTTGTGTTTATTATTAAAGGTTATTATTGAGAGGAATGGGGTGGTATCCTAAAATTATTGTATTTTCCTATCATTAGCTTTATTAATATTATTATTGCTATTATATACATATTATTTGCCTAAAACTATATTTGTAAAACTATAATATTAGGTTTGGACCCTACACCTATTTTGAGAAACTAGATTAAATATATATATATATATATATATATATATATATTTAAATATATTATTCTAGCATTTTCTCGTCATTTCAAATTATAGCTTTAACCTAAAAAGGTATTTTGACAAAATTGGGTTTTATCCCTAAAAACCATTTTCTAGATTTTTAATAGTTATCTATAAATATTTCAACTAATAAAATATAGTTTTTAATATTATAAATATTTTCAAAAATAATATATGTACGTATTTTCAAATTTCCTTCGGTTCTCCCCTTGTCCATGACTAGGACCATTATTCATATTCCTTTGCCAACTTTGTGCTCCCTTATGTCAACTCTAGACTAATTCGACCGTCCTGGACGCGATGGAACTGTCCGTGCCATCATTAGAAGTCATCTTGTGTAGTTGTTATCGAAGTCAAACTTTGTGCCATATTGATCATCGCACCACACCAGGCAGCTCACCAGGCGTCACAACAGGCAATTATACCTTGCTAATTAACTGTCAATTTATTTATTTTCTGTATTATTTATTTTGTTTCATATTGTTCGTTTCCTTTGTTATAAATTGTGCGTCCAAGCCACACTTGGGTGCAAGCGACTTTATTAGTCGTTTTATTTTACTATATTCATGTTAACTTAGTTGTAGTGGACTACCCTCCTATTGCGGGATATTTTTATATCTCCGCTAGCCATGACACTTACACTACACGATTTGAGGCATTTTATTAGGGGCACAACTTATTGACTAGCTATCTCTAAAGTCGTGTGACGGTTGATGATCGTAACTGCTATGATTAGGGCTTTAGAGACTCAAGCAGTTACAAAACTGGACGAGCCATGGAAATGACTTGAACAGTGTAGAAAATATTAGGGGAGGACAGTCGCTAATACGTATGGGAATCCAAACAGGTAAACCACAGTCTCTGGATGGGACTGTGGCAATTTATTTGCAGATGCCCTCTAACGTTTTAGACATTACGGATGGATACAGATGACTGGATGCCAGTTACGTACACATAGCCTAAAATCCTACCCATGCGCATGAAAGTTGTCCTCTAAATTGCACATTAGGCGGTTAGAATCTCCTTTGCATATTTGTGTCTAGGATAGTCTTTTATATATTATTTTATCATATGACAGTTCATATTAGCTTGTTCTTCCTGTATCTTGCTACGTCCGTCTGAGGACCTGGTTTTTCCCCAGGTGTGTGCTTTCATGTCTTCCGCAGGTATCCTAGCCAAGGCCGTGGTCTTCTCCATTCCTTCGAAGACAATTGCGTTTGGTTTGACTTGCCATTTTTATCGCTCGATTTATTGTACATTTCTTTCATTGGGATAGTTGGTAGTGGACTTTGTCTCCGCCCAACGATTCTATCATAAATATTCAAGTTGATTTTTATATTATTATTCTTTTCATTGTGGATGAGATTTAGTTTGTCTTGGATTACTGCATTTTACAGCTTATGTATTCATACGAGACCTACGTACTTCGTATGAATATAGCTGGCATGTTTACGTACTTGGTCCTACATTTTTTGGGACTGGGGCATTACAATGCCTATTAAATAGATAACATACATGCATTCATAACATTACATATATACCAAAATAGAAAAAAAAAGAAACAAGAAGCAAGGGGGAAAAAGGAATGGACTGAAATTAACATACCTATCATGCATACATGTTTAAGTTTATTACATTCATATGCTTCATTAAATCACTACATAGCTTATGCATATATAAATTACAGTCATGTATCTAGCATTGCATTCTCATCAGTTCATTTCATACATTCAGTTTTAAACATGCATTAGATTCAGTTCATTACATATCTCTACATATACATTAAATACATTTATCTCAGGTTTGTTATCAGAAACTGGTTCTCAGTTCAAGGATTCATTCATTTCATTCATGCATACTTACAGGCGTACAAACATTATCATGTATTGCACTCATAATTATAAAGAGGGAAAAAGGAATGTGAGGGGCTATGATCTCAGGAAGTAGAAAACCAACCCAAAATCATTCACTCAAACTTAGGAACAATGTACTTGTAGAAGCATGGAATTTCAGGAGCATCTATAGGCCAGAAATCCTATGCGCTTAACATTACTCAAACATGCGCCAGGGAGCTCAAACGAAGTACTTGGCACAGCAAAGGACAGCAAAAGTATAGACATCAAAAGAAGATTTTTATTTTATATAAAAGTCTATTATATATCTAAAGAATGGCTTTACAAAGGAGAACTTCTACAAAAAGAAAGATCCTAAGACTACAGCCAGGCGCAGCAAACTGCCATGTGCTCCATGCCAGGCGTATCATCCGTCAGGCGTATCTCTTCAGAGCCTCAGTCAGGCGCGTCTCTTCAGCGTCTCAGTCAAGAGCATCTCTTCAGCGTCTCAGTTAGGCACATCACAAAGTCTCAGCATATACGCTCTACTTTGACCTGATCAAGTGCTTCGGCTAATGAAGCATTTATTGAGCAGAATAAGAGTGGGCGATCAACCCCACTCTAGCTGGAGGAGGAGCTCTCCAAAGCCCAAGGAAGAGGAAACCACCGTAATTTCGATCTGCGACACTTCCAGCATAACGGAGATGGGACTCGAGCATCCCGATCTTTGGATGCAACAGGCACCTTCGGCCTGCATCAGGAGCCCGCGATCCCCATTTTTGGATGTAACAGTCACCTTCACAAGTGTGTGTATGAAGACAACTCGTCGCATCTTCACCCTCAGGAGCGTCTTGTCAACATAATGTACTCGAGCAAAGAAATTCATCTCCATTCGGGAAGACGAAAGAAAACGAGAAGCAAACTCTCTCCCTGCTGCTATTTATAGGCCGGGCAAATCAAACCCATACGCCAAGTGACAGGCTCTCCGAATCTCGTGCAATGAATTTACATTTATGGTGATGAACCTGTCCCTTCGAATTCAGCCAAGTCAAAACAGCTATTTAAAGCACTCGAAGAACTCAACAGTCGGACCAATGAAAGATGCGTCATACAACAGATGCGCCGGTCAGATATCGCACATCATACAGATGTGCCCATTAGTACCGAGCGCCTCATAAAGATGCGCCCCATGTGTCCCAATATGCCTAGTGGAACTCAGATCAATGCGCCCACTCAAAAGCCCATCACCCGTCAAGAACATTAAATACTGAAGTCTGATATGACAACAGCCATGCTTCGATGACAGAGGAGCAACAACTTTTACAGAAAATGAAGCACCACTGACGCCATCGTCATCATTACTTTCCACTGATGGTTACAAGCCACGTAGCCGATCAACCACTTGCATGCACCTCAAAAGTCATGCGCCCAGACTGGTTCATGACTCCTGAAGGTTACGAGCCAAAGTCTTCTCATACGCCTAATCCCAGGCACATCCTGTCAGATCACTCTCTACCAAATTTGAGATCTTTGAGCTACGGACATGCGCCACGTGTCCTTTGACTCAGTTCAGTCCATGAAGGGGTGCTAACCGCCCAAGATCTCAGCAACCGAATAATCCTTTCAGTCGCCTCGTATCAGCTCTTTCGCAGCACCACAGGCACAACAAGAAGGATTCAATCACCAAATCAGAGCGCATCAACCATACGCCTCCGCCAGCATCAGCTACGTGGTATTTCCATGACCAGGCACATCCGACATATGTGCACATGAGCAGCCAGCCTGCAAGCTATAAATGGAGGGATCATTTCCTTCTTATAGACACACGGAGAGATATACAGACATACACCGTCAAAGACAGAGGTAACTAGATCATCAGAATTACAGAGACGTACGTCTACTCACAGGGATCGAAAGAGACACTCAACGTCTTCTTCCCCTCCGCAAGCTCCGGCATCCAGAGCAACCCAGACCTTCAGAGAACCTAAAACCGTCGTCAGATCGTCAATGGAGTCAATGCATTACCACTCGCTCCACCGATACAGGACCCAGATAAAAACAAAAGTGTACTCCTAGGACTACATCTAAGTCCTACATTATAATACTGTTCTGTTTGTAATTAAAATTACAATCAAAGATTTTAATAGCAAACAAGCTGGCGACTCTGCTGGGGACCTCGTTCTCCTCCGATGAGAAAGTTATGTTGCAATCTGACGATGTGAAGGTGGGCTCCTCCCACAAGACACTAGTCGTACGCCTTAATCAACAAGCGTATGAGGAGTTCATCTCTGAAGGCAGCGCAAGTCCTTCGAAGCGGCTGCCGAAGCCGAAGAAGACTCGCCAAGTCTGGGTGCGCAAGGTCGAGGTCCCTGATACCATCACTGAAGGGGATGCGCCGATGCAGCCTACCCTTCCCGTTGACATCCTCAGCAGCCAGGATGTGCCCACGGATGCAGCACATCTCTCGGGAAAACGTAGTGCTGACCACATTCCCCAACCATCTCCTTCTCAGTCAAGAAAGATTCGTCGACGAAGTAGGGGTGCATCTAACGCCATGCACATGAACTCTGGTGTGCCACAGAAGGCCTCTGTCTTTGACAGACTCACTCGCTGTCATGGCGAGGATAATTTAGACTCTGAGTACTATACGCCCCAATAGGCTGGTACGAAGAGGTCCAAGGCGGCATGGGCCATGCGCCTCAAACGTGCTATGCCAACGGCAAACCAGAAGCATGCGCTCACAATCATACGTGCTGCTGATGGTAAGCTGTACAAAGTTGACTCGGGTGCTTCTGCGCCAGAAACGAGTCGACCCTCAAAGTCCTTGTCTCACTTGGGCGCATCTGCTGCGTTCGTAACAAAGTCGTACAAGGCAAACTTTGTAGTCTTGAACCCCCGTGCCTACATTGGTTGTGCGTCTGAGGCTGGTTTAAGCCACCCTAAATGTTGCTCTCCTATTACTGATCTGGGCACATCTTTTGCGCTGGATCAGGGGTACAGCATTCACTTGACCACCCCGACACTTGGCCTTGTCATGCTCCTGATGGGGGTGCAAAGGTGGCACTCTCTCCTAATAATTTGCGTAATATAATCATTTACAAACGCCGATCAGGAGAGTTGACTGATAAGCACAATACGCCCCTCACAGGGCACACCTGTGCTGTGGTCACCATCAACTGTTGTTGTAAAATAGCAGTCCCACCACAAAGGCAGCCTGTGTTCCAGCGGCTGCAATCATCAGCACCCCTCCAACGTCGCCTCGGAAAGAAGGTATCGATTGAAGAGGAGCCAGAACTAAAGGTTACTTCTTGCAACTTAGTCTCTAACTCCTCATCAATCCGAAAGGCGACAGGCAACTCCTCGACCTCGTCCTCATCCAAGAGCCAGCCGAGGAAGACCAAGGTGACTATCCCATCCTCCGGAGTGTTTGAAGGCATCCGGGCAAGAAAGAAGATTTCGGAAGAAGTAATAGCTGGGGGTAGTCAAGCCCTTGTTGATCCTCCTTCCGAAAACGAAGACATCCTCCAGAACATAGCTGGGGGTAGCCAAGACGAAACTCCAGGAGAAGCGACTCTTCTACAGGAGAGCGAGGCTGAAAGTGAAGCTTCAACCGATCCATCTACTTCTAGTCACGTCATGACAGTATACATGACAGGAGGTGGTGATACGGAGTCTGATGCTCCGCCAGCAGACCTCGTTCAGCACATGGATACTTTGGAGGGAGGACTCAAAACCCTCTCTGCCTCCCTGCAAACACTGACTCAAGCAGTGTTTGAGATATGGTCAGCTTTGGCCAGGGCACCTTCCACTAATCCTGACCCAGAAGCCAATGGAGAATCAAGTGTTCCCCTTCAACGGGCATCCTTGAATACCGATTGCCGCGAAGCACCTCGGGTATTAGAACCTTCAAATGTATAACTCCAGACTGTACCGCCTTCTCCGACTCCCAGCTCCACAGAGGACGTGGTTGAGATGATCAGAGACTTGCGTGAACGCTTCGAGTCAAAGAACAGACAGGAGGAGTACCAGAATATGGGGATCCCGCAACCATACCCCCTCGAATGGAACAAAGTAGTCTATCCTCCCAAGTATAAACCATATACGTTGACGCCATACGACGGGAAGGACTCTCCACGCTATTATCTGACGTACTTCCAGTCTCAAACGGGACATCTTCCGAAGGAAGACGCGCTACTCACCAGCCTGTTTGTCGGGGCATTGAAAGGAGTGGCTTACGACTGGTACTACAGTCTCCCTGACAACTCCATATCCTTCTTTGATGACTTGACCCGCCTCTTCTTCGATCGTTTTTACGACGGAGGAAAAGACATGACGATGGCGTCCCTCATAGAGGTACGTCAGAAGGAAAAAGAGACGGTTCGAGCATTCATTGAACGATTTCGACAAGCCTGCTTCAGACTGCTCCCGAATATGCCAGAACATGCATTCCTCTCCTCCTGCAGCATGAACATGCTTCCTACAGTTAGGCTCTGGCTGAACTCCACTCCTCCTCCCGACTTGAGTTCATTGATTATTGAGGCCGAAGCAGCTGAAAAGAAGGCATGCAATACTCGCCTTCTGGGAGTCAGTTTTCCTGCCTTTGAAGACAAGGAAAAATGGCCTGCTGCCAGCAACCCTGGACGCGAGACGAAGGAGAAACAGGCATTGACTGTCAATGCCTCTAAAGGCGCACAAGCACCTACTTAGAAGCCTCCACTTGCACCGAGGCCAAAGGAGGTCTATTCTTTCAATGATGAAGACACCTTGCAACTCTTCGAGATGTTGAAGCAGGGTAACAAGATTAAGTTACCGGACCCGAAGCGTTCCGACGAGGTTGGAAGAGTTGACAATCCGAGGTACTGTCACTACCATCGGTTTGTAGGATATCAAACTCAGGACTGCTACGTCCTCAAGAATTACATCCTACACATGATCAATGCGAATGTCATCTCCGTCGATACGATGAGAAGGCAGTCTCGGCCAACCTGGTGTCGCTCCAACTCGGCACCTTGCCGCCAACTACAGCACAAGATAGCGTTGTCCTCATCCCAAAGGCGATAATGGAGGTAGACAACCTACCATCTACTCGTGACAACGTAAGTGGACTCATCCCACTCACCACATCTCGGGGATAGATCTTATGGGTTCACCCAGACCTGATCTCCGAAGTTACTCAACCGGGGGTACGCTCTGCCTCCAAAACCAAGGAAAAGAAGATCAAGTCTTGTTGCATGGTCTCTTCCTCCGCGAAAGAGATACTTTCTGTGCAAACGCGTTCGCAGCAGAACGCCCAACCTGACAAAGCTGTCGTCGAGGTGGTGCATCCCTGCACTGCCCCTGCTGCCCAGGAAGAGGGCCCATCCAGACCTCTAGCAGCCAATAAACAGGAATACGTGGTGGCCCGTTTTGACAAGCCTTTACGAAGGGAAAATACTTCAGGGCTAGCCAAGCCCCACAACTTTGACATACTGGCACAACTTGCCGGTACCCCTGTCCGCTTATCTTTGTTTGAGCTTCTTTATCTTTCCAAAGACACCCGCGAAGCTCTCTATGAAGCCTTGAAGGATGCTGAGTCCTTCATCAGTCAGGTTAAGAAGCCTGAGGATCTTCCAACAATTTGTGCACACTGTCATTGTGCGAAGGAGGTCATCCCCACCATAACCTTTACCCAACAAGACATAATACTCAAGCACAACCGGCACAACAGGCTGCTGTATTACACAGGGTATGTGGGTTCCATCAAGGTAAAGCAAATTCAGATTGATCCAGGGTCTTCCCTCAGCATCATCCCATGGACTCTGCCCTCAATATTGGGAATCCTGATGCACCATCTGGCGCCTTCCAACACTACAATCAGCAGTTTCAATGCCAGCAAAAGTGAACCGCTGGGGAAAATCCGAATGAAATGTCATATCGGTAATCTCAGAACCGAAGTGACTTGCTATGTCGTAGACGCCGACGTCAACTACAACCTCCTGCTAGGTCGGCCGTGGCTGCACGAGTACGTGGTGGTGCCATCTATACTTTACCAATGTATGAAGTATCTGTCCTCTAACGACATCATCTGAACAGAGTTCGTGGATACTGACCCCTTCAAGGGGGTCGAAGCCTACTTCACCGATGCTAGCTTATATAAGTCGCTCGATGAAGGGGAAGCCAATGATGCTGATGACAAAGCAGAAACAGCGGTGGAGACAGACGTGGAGGCAGAGATGATTCCCGACGCTCCTTTGAAAATTCGACTCAAAGAAAAACCGCCTCAGATGCTGCCTCCCGTGGCAATCAAGTTACCTAGAAAAGTACCGACTTCTCTAGGTAGAACACCCGTCGAAGCTCCCTTGAAGATACGTCTCAAGGAAAGACCTCCTCAAACATCGGCTCCCCTTGTGGCAAAACTACAAGGGAAGGTACCGGTCACTGAAGGTGCAGTTGAGGCACCCCTGAAGGTGAGTCTTAAAGGCAAGCCTCCGTAATCTTCAGCCTCATCCAAGCTGCAAGAGAAGGCCCACATAGCCCTCTTAGATCCCAAGGTTAAGTCTGTGATGAGCTCTTCCGAACCAGCTCCAGTGCTCACGGATGAAGAGTTAGGAGAATACACATCTGCTGATATAGATGCACCTTCTTTTGACAATGTAATCCCACGAGACAAAATCTCGTATTTTATCAATAATAGAGTGTCTTTCAATTATTCTAGTCTTCCATATTGGAATGCCATGTATATACTAGATAACGCTCTATGGTTATTACAAACACAAATAACGACCGTCAATCATGTAAATCAAGTAGTCCCGTCCCAAGGAGTCTATTTTATAGTCCCATCGCGAAATCGGAACGAAGGACCCATCATCTTCAGCAAAGTCGAGCGTCATTAAGACCTTCCGCCACTCGAGCCAGAACCGGATACCGGCAGAATACAAGTCTGTTGGTACACAGACAAGGCAAAGTACCTCATCCAAAATGTCACCCCCATTTCCTGTATTTCGTATTTGTACTCGTAATTTGATTTTGGCACGTATTTTATTTTCTCGACTTGTGGATTCGGGTTTTCGTAAATGGGTTTTGGACCACGGCTTGGTTTTATTTTGTGGAATTGGGTTGGTTTGATTAGGTTTGGTTTAATATGAATTGGTACACTTTAACCTACACTCTACCCTCAACACAACACACCCACCCTCATTATATCTCCACCAACCTTTCTCTCTCCTCTTTATTCTCCATTAACTTCTCCATCTTCTTCCTTCTTCCACACAACTCCCCAACCCATAGGCAAGTGCACCTTGCCATCAAATAAGCACCAGTTTTTATTTGTCCATTAACTACATTAGGCCATGAAGAACAACTTTAGAACTTGACATTTTGTGATTTGGAGCTTTCATTCTTCTAGATCTAGGTTTTAACCATTTTCGAAAATCCTTGGTTTTGATCTATTAAACTTCAATTTTTGCATGTTTTGATGCTTCCATGTGGAAGAGAATTTGATTTTACTTAAGTTAGAACTTTGAAAATCTAGATTTGGTTTTAATTTGGCAAAGTTATGAAGAATTGAAGTTCTTGGTGTTCTTAGACCTGCTCTCGGCCAGGAAGAACATCCCTCTGCCTTGCGCTCTTTAGCGCATGGCCGATTGCGAACCCCCAGCCTGTGCTCTTTAGTGCAGGGCCGATTGTGCACGACCTCAGCCAGTGCTTTGCGCTGTGCTGGATTGCGCTGGCGCAAGCCATCCATGCGCAAGCCAGCCATGCGCAAAGTAACCCCTGCGCAATCCACCCATACGCAGTTGACTTCTGCGCAGTCTGTTCCTGCGCAATCCACCCATGCGCAGTTCACTTCTGTGCAGTCTGTTCATGCGCAATCTGCCCCTGTGCCCTGTGCCCCTGCGCACTTGGCACCCTGCGCAACTGACACCTGCGCAATCCAACTCCCTGACCCCTTGCACAATCTATTGGCTTTTGGAGTTTTGGTTATTTCTTTAAGCTTGGCTCTTCTATAGTCCTATATATATTGGTATTTATTTAGATATTTTACTTAATATGTTTGGAATGACTATTGTACATGGCATGGCATGACAAGGAACTAGCATAACACGACAGTGACCCGTAGTGGTGCACTCCTGACATGACCAACCTGACTTGATAGTGGCCCGTAGTGGCACAATCCTGACAGTACCCTGACATAATTTATCTTGATAACTTGATAGTGGCCCGTGGCGGCGCACTCCTGACTTGACTTGTAACTTGTAACTTGACTCGTATAATCAACTTGACACCGTGGATGCTCCTGCTTGCTTGCTTGTACAATCCACTTGTCTTGTCTCGCATCATGTCTAGGACGTGACTTCCTGGGTACCACGGCCAGGGACTCGCGCTAAATTGGATTAGGCTAATGATTAGATCAAACTAGAACATGGAGAATTCCCAGTCACAGGCAATCTCGTTATCTGGGTGCCTTAATGGACTTGTAGCTTGCCGACGAGTAGAGCACATTTCCAGCACACTGTCATGTGTTGCACCCTCTAAGTCACCTAAGGGTACATTTGTCTCCCGGGCAATGTACCCACCTACAACTCTTAACCCGTGGAAGGATAACTGGATAGTCTGCACGGCTTGGGACTGGAATTCTCACTTACATTTTATTAGTAATTAGGTTTGTGATAACCCAAGTTAGTTAAAGTAGTAAGCCGTAGTACTTGCTTGGCCGATTGTGAATGAATGGTGTCCAGCTCTGTCTAAGTCTTGTCTAGCCCCTGTACCTGGAACTCTTGATCATGATTGTTTTACTTATCTCTAACGATAAATGGGTAGAGACAGTGAGCTATTCGGGCGAAGGGGTACAATTCCGGTCCTTGTTTGGTTTAAGGATTGTAACCTGGCTCCCGGAATGGTTCCACGTCCCTAGTAGTTTATCGCCCTGTGTACTTTACTACTTGTACTTTCTTTTATTCTTATGTTCTGATATGCTGGCTTTTGTTCTTATTTGTGGCCTCCTTGTGGCACTTGCTCTTTCTGGGGTTTGACCCAGCTGGTTTTGTATGGCCAGATTTTGGAGCAGCTTCCGAGGATCTACCAAGCTTCCAGCCCAATGGTGACAACTAGACGGAACCCGGGCCAAGAGTGGGTTTTCCTTTTTTTTCACCCACTTATATATAAATTTATTCTTTTGAGGCGTTTAGCCGACGAGCACCTGTTAGCTCGATGCACATTTACTTACTGTCTGCCTACGGGCTGTAAACATGATTAACAAATCCTAGTGTTGATCATGTATGACTGAACTCTTGCTAGTCCTATCATTTTGTACGACTAGCTTCATGATCATCCAATATGTAATATTTGGGACGTCTTATATATATATTTGATGCTCTAATATATTGTAACTCTGTTAATTGCTTGAGATTGAGACAATAGGCTTGACCTTAAGAGACTGCTGGCTTGTAGTAAACCCTCATATCTAGACAGCCGTGACCGTATAGTTGAGATGTATTCTATTTCAATATACGTAGCTGGCTATGTCTGCCCCCGCTCTCCAGTATTCTGGTTCTGGGGCGTGACACAAAAGATGGGTTACGATCTGAAAAGCAACAAGGGCCTAAACTACGGCAAAGGTCGACGTCTTCCCCTCCGACTCCTAACACCTAAAGGAAAGTCGCAGGACAACTATCATCGTACTCGACGGGGGGTGGGCTATGTCACGCCACCGGCAACTCCAGAGAGTTCGAAAGCAGAAGAAGTGGAACACTCTTATTCATCTGAAGCATCAACTTGGGATTTCGATACCAGTATCGTCTCAGTCTTCAGAAAGGTGCTATCAGTTAACATGGCATCTGCAAAATCTCGAGAGGATGAAGGCGATGACCAAATGCCGGAATTCTTTGAGGAAGAACCTTGGGCTCAACGCCTAGGAGCGCAGTGGGAGTCTCGTTTTGAATTACGCAAACCCCCTATCGAAGACGAAGTCGAGCAGATCAACCTTAGGGACGAGTCTTCTTCCAAACCTATCTTCATCAGCAAGAGTCTAAAGGGAAGAGACCGGGAGTCCCTAGTCCAATTGGCTAAAGAATACATCGACGTCTTCGCCTGAAGCTATGAAGATATGCCAGAACTTGATTCCCAGATCGCGATACATAGACTTAACATCTTACCTGATGCTAAGCCTATAAAGCAACAATAACGAAGTTTTCGTCCTGACATCATGAACGCTATCGATCAAAAGGTGGACAAACTCCTGAGCAACGGGTTCATTCGTGAAAAGCAACATCCGGATTGGGTGGCCAATGTCGTCCATATCACAAAGTAGAATGGAAAGATACGAGTCTGCATCGACTTCAGAGATCTCAATACTGCTTGCCCGAAGGACAAATTTCTGCTTCCAGTCACTGACGTGATGATCGACAATACATGTGGCTTCGAACGCATGTCTTTCATGGACGAGTACTCGGTCTACAAACAGATCAAAATGTTCCCTGATGACACAAAACATACATCATTCAAGACTCCAAAGGGGTTTTCTACTACACAGTAATGCCCTTCGGTTTGAAGAACGCTGGTGCTACATGTCACTCCCCGCTCCCGTAGGAGTGATCGTCCTCGCTAAGGCGTGATGCCGTACGAGCCTAGATTGCGCTCGTGCAAGGCATTTTCATAACGGCCGATTACATCGGCGGCGACGGGATCGTCGCACAGAAGTCCCAAGCAGAAATATTGAATCATGCAACAGAAATTTAGAATAAACACCCATGAACACAAGTCATTCAAAAAAAGCTCTTTATTGATATTGAATACAAGATTATATTTGTGGGCGCAAGGCCAAATTACAAGTCTCTTGTGCTCACTTTTCTCTCATTTACAAGTCACTCTGCTCTCTCTCATCTCTCGATTACAATGCTTGAGCCAGCGGAAGCTTCGGAAGGCGATGTCCATACATTTTGTCCGGTATAAGTCTTCAATCCACGCGGCCGCACGCTTCGAATCGCCAAGGAACTTCGTACCTCGATGCATCCAAGCGAGCTCCGCACCACGAGCTTCTACCTGTGCCTGCACATGAACACTGTGTGGGTGTCAGTACTCAACTGTACTGGTGGAGTGAGCTTCTCGCCCACCCATACATAACCGACACGTTCATTTACTTTATGCAGTTTAAAACCCTTTCGATTGTCTTTCTAGTCTTGTCTTAGGATTTATCTTCGAACGAGGACGTCCGACCAAACCGAGGTGCCAAGACATGTTCGTGCTATAATCCCAACGTGTGTATTCGATCGAGGCAGTGCCTCATCGCCTAGGTACTTGACCAAACTTGCAACTCGAAACGGTAGGGTCATGTCGTACTCTATTTGCGACTTAGACATATTCAAGACAGTACCTCGCCGAGGAGCAACTTACGCGAACTCGACCGTGCCAAGACCTTTACTTGAACTCAAGTGCCTCAAGCCTATTCTCGTGCCAACGACGTCAAGGGGACGACTCATGCAGGTCGTGCCGCTAAACTTGATTTGTGCCTCAGGACCTTGCTTAGACTTGTATATGCTTCAAGATTGAGGCTGCGTCTCGCAACTTATCAAGACTTTATCCATGCTACCGTCTAGCGGTCTTTCTATTCGACTCATGAACCAACTTATACAAGACTTGCCAAACCTAGTATCAATCTCATGGACATCTCGATGCCAAGTATCGTGCTAAGCATGGTGCCTATGCTGCAGCCCAATCTTAGGCCCAGACATTGTGTTACCGACTAGACATGATTCCAGTTCTAAACCCAATCCAAAGGCAAACACACGGATTGTCGCTCTTGCCGACCCATCTACATGAGGTGGTCACTAGCAATATCAAGCTATCTTGGACATGGCTCGTGGGATATCGGCTCATCCCTACACGGGTAGCTAGCCCGGAGGCGCCGAAGTCTTCCATTAGGTTATCAGGCATCCTACTTTGAGCCGCAACTCGCTTCTCCCGGGCCGAATGATCCCGGTGCCCCGACAATCATTCGAGAAGACTACACCTTGTCGACAAGTTGTCCAATGACGATGCAACTCTCAACTCGATCTAACCAATCCTTCCTTAACTTGACCATGCATTCCTTCTTTCTTTCGAGACTTAACGAGACTCCCAAGCCGCGGGACCGATCTCGTGTGCGGGACTTATCAAGACTTAGCGAGACTCCCAAGCCGCGGGACCAATCTCGTGTGCGGGACATATCAAGGCTTAACGAGACTCCCAAATAGCGGGACCGATCTCGTGTGCGGGACTTTCAAGACTTAGCGAGACTCCCAAGCCGCGGGAGCGATCTCGACGAAAACCAGTCGCGTGGACTTCCTTTGATCGTGGCAAGCTTTTCACTAAACTGACCGCAGCTCGCGCCTTAGACAGACCTGGTTCTCTAGGCAAATGCTAACGCTCAAGTCGTATACTTTTATACGACGAGCCTTGTTCTCAAGGGACTACGCGACTTTACAACCGCAGATAGAGCGGGATAGTACTAGAAATGGCTTCGATAGCCCAGCACAACTCTTGTCTAACTTATTCGGGCAAAACGACTCGACGAGCAAAGGCTACGCCGAGCTACGCATCGAGGGAACGTGCCGTGCACGCGTTCGACTTGAACAACCAAGTTCTCGGGTGCCTAGATTTAAGCCAACAAGTCGTGCATGATGACTTAACTTGCGGGACGTACGAAGGCTATGCCAAGCCTTGCATGACAGGACCGTGCATGCTTTATTAAGCATTCATGCGGGCGACGCCTATGACTTAGGCTATTTCAAGTGTCAGGGCAACTTAGTAACTTAAGCCAACTTCCTTCTCCCAAGCCACGGGATCGAAGGATCGAGTGTCATTTGAAAGCACGCTGAGCCGACTTCTATGAAAACTGTGGGACCATTTTCCATGTTCTAAGACATTCCGATGGGTCGGGATTATTCCCTTAGCTATGTGCGTTCGTAGCTTTTATATTAGCCAACTTGTGCAAGTTGAAAACAGGCACGTTATTAAGTGAAGGTTAAGATGAGGCAAGTTCACCGAAACTACCCCACCTGAGCGAGGGGTTGCCTTGACCGAGCGAGCCTTCAAGCAGCCGTTACAAGGCTAAGTTCCAATGCCGTCGGCATTTTTGATTCCTCCGATTGACCTTGCGGGTCGGGGAACTACATCATACACCACTTAGAACAAGTCTCATCCTCGAGACTTTCCTGAAGTCAAGCCATCCTACCATTTCTATGGCTAAGACTTAATCGATCCTAGACACGGGACTATAATAGTCGAGCGAGATACGCCGACGCGTTTCTTTGAGTCTGAGCCACGCTCGTACTATTATTATTCTTTCCTTCAATACGATTTTGAATTCTCGACACTCTTCCATTCCCCAAGTCTTATTTCCATTTAACGTATCATTTGGCTGGATCGTGCACGCATTCCAGGCGTCCCCAAAATATGTGTATTCAGCCAAGCCGTATGATAGAGAATTCGTCATTCTTACTCGAGTCGCATCATACACATACTCCGGCGTCCTTGAAATGTATGCATGTCAGCCGAATCTCGTGAGGGGTTTTTCTATGTTCGTGATTCACACTATCCATCTATGCCAATCCTCAAGATCAATCCTTCGATGGATAACTCATGAAACAGGGCGTCTCGTCTAACCGCTAGGCCATCTTTTCAAGGCTAAGTCAATGTCAGGATTGGAATCATAGTTCCCCAACAATAATGCCAACGCTGACCCCAATCCTAGGGTCAAACCAATTCGGTAATACGGGGTTTTCTACCCAAGCTCGCGTCACTCAAATTTCTAAACATCGAGCATGATCACCTATTCGCATCAATGCATTCGTTGCGCGTATTCGAATCCATTCAAATCACCAATTCTAACCAATTCATGTATTCGATCATGAGGTCGTCTAGCTTTGACAATACGTTGCGCCCTAATCTCATACGAGTCCAATTATCCACGGTGGTTCATGAATCACCATGTAATGCACCCGTGGAATAATCATTCTCATCGGGGCGTAACTCTTGTTTGAGTCCAGACTCATTCTTTCTCGATACGCGGATTGGACCTAAGTAATCCTTAAATTTGATCATCAAGCACACTGAGTCGTTCTCGAGTTTACCTTCGTGTCAAACCACAAGTCGAAGCACACAAGTTGCCACGTCATGCTAGTTCAATCACCCCCGCTGTATGAATCACCATACCAGCGCTCACGCGGAGTGATCGCCCTAATCGACGCGACGTATGTGCGAGGCTGGAGTTGCGCTCGCATAAGACAAGAACATCAACGTTGTGGTTATCGACGAAGCACATCCAAACATATCATTTTCATCCAATCCAAGTTCGATAGTCCGACCGTCATTCATTCAACTAGAAAATCCTCGAGCCAAGTTTATTTTTTCCTCGACACGTTTCAATATCCCGAGTATAGCATCCATCGAAACAATGACATTTGCACGATCGCCATTCGCCGAGTCAGAGTACCCCCGAGTTATCGCATATCGATCTTTGATACGCCTCAATGCCATCGACGATATGCATAACCTGACAATCTTCCTTTGTAACCAATTTCGAGTCGTACGACTGATGCTATTGTCCGAACTGTATATTCCATAATTTCTTCGATATTCAAGATCAAGTTCGATCGCTATTCCTCAAGCTCGTTTCAAGATCGTTGTTCAAAACTCAAGTCACATTTCATTTGAAACAATCCGAAATCGTACGCGCGATCCTTTAAGTTTCCTCGATCACGACCATTCATTTTCATTCATCATTCCGAATCATTTTCTAACACGCGTTGCTCGATCACAAATTGTCCGACGACATCTCATTCGGGACATTCGAAGTCATGATCAACTAAGCGTGACACGCTCAAAGACTTTGCGCGATCGCATCGCCTCGCCGACGTACTCGTTATTATTTCAAATCCTCAATCTTCGCTCGAGTGATTTCCAAGAAAATCCATACACCACTCGGATTCGAGCCATCCGATCTAGCCTACAATTACGTTTGCGTCATTCGCTAAGACATCTTTCGGATTCGTTCGACGAATCCCTAGCGTAATCGCTCACGTCGTCTCGACGTACTAAGTCATTCGTACTATTTCCTCAAAATCCAAGTCAATCTTCCGTAAACGCCTAAGCGTTAACTCGATAGTGTTTCTATCGATAGACACTCTAAGTGCAGCTTCGCTCTCGACCGTGCGGTACTTGATATCGCTCGCAACTCGTTTGCACCAAAAGTCGAGGTGCGCGATATGCGACACAACTTAACCAAAAGGCTGTGCGTATAGCTATCCCGTACGGACTATATTCCGAGTTTGTACGCTCAATTGCTAGGTCGATGTAGGACTAGTTGGGCATGCACGCGATTTGTTAACTTTAGCATGTGTTTTCATTGAATACAAGTTGACACAGTTCGGCACAAAGGCCTACCGATGCATACGGCGATAGCCTACCGACGCGTTCGAGTGAATGCTTGTACGAGCTTTTGAAATTATTTAGACTTATTGTATGGACATGCCGAGGGACATTCGAGAGAGAGCGCATACTTACTTTCCAACGACGAGCTTTCAAAACTAAGAAATTCGACGTGAAGTCCAAGGACGTAAAGCCGTGCTCTGATACCATTATGTCACGCCCCGCTCCCGTAGGAGTGATCGTCCTCGCTAAGGCGTGATGTCGTACAAGCCTTGATTGCGCTCGTGCAAGGTAGTTTCATAATGGCCGATTACATCGGCGGCGACGGGGTCGTCGCACAGAAGTCCCAAGCAGAAATATTGAATCATGCAGCGAAAATTTAGAACAAACACCCATGAACACAAGTCATTCAAAAGAAGCACTTTATTGATATTGAATACAAGATTACATTTGTGGGCGCAAGGCCAAATTACAAGTCTCTCGTGCTCATTTTTCTCTCATTTACAAGTCACTCTGCTCTCTCATCTCTCGATTACAAAACTTGAGCCAGCGGAAGCTTCGGAAGGCGATGTCCATATATTATGTCCTGTATAAGTCTTCAATCCACGCGGCCGCACGCTTCGAATCGCCAAAGAACTCCGTGCCTCGACACATCCAAGCGAGCTCCGCGCCATGAGCTTCTACCTGTGCCTGCACATGAACACTGTGTGGGTGTCAGTACTCAACTGTACTGGTGGAGTGAGCTTCTCGTCCACCCATACATAACCGACACGTTTATTTACTTTGTGCAGTTTAAAACCCTTTCGATTGTCTTTCTAGTCTTGTCTTAGGATTCATCTTAGGACGAGGACGTCCGACCAAACCGAGGTGCCAAGACATGTTCGTGCTATAATCCCAACGTGTGTATTCGATCGAGGCAGTGCCTCATCGCCTAGGTACTTGACCAAACTTGCAACTCGAAATGGCAGGGTTGTGTCGTACTCTATTCACGACTTAGACATATTCAAGACAGTGCCTCGCCGAGGAGCAACTTACGCGAACTCGACCGTGCCAAGACCTTTACTTGAACTCAAGTGCCTCAAGCCTATTCTCGTGCCAACGACGTCAAGGGGACGACTCGTACAGGTCGTGCCGCTAGACTTGATTTGTGCCTCAGAACCTTGCTTAGACTTGTATATGCTTCAAGATTGAGGCTGCGTCTCGCAACTTATCAAGACTTTATCCATGCTACCGCCTAGCGGTCTTTCTATTCGACTCATGAACCAACTTAAATAAGACTTGCCAAACCTAGTATCGATCTCATGGACATCCCGACGCCAAGTATCGTGCTAAGCACGGTGCCTATGCTGCAGCCCAATCTTAGGCCCAGACATTGCATTACCGACTAGACATGATTCCAGTTCTAAACCCAATCCAAAGGCAAACACGCGGATTGCCGTACTTGCCGACCCGTCTACATGAGGTGGTCACTAGCAATGTCAAGCTATCTTGGACATGACTCGTGGGATATCGGCTCGTCCCTACACGGGTAGCTAGCCCGGAGGCGCCGAAATCTCCCATGCGGTTATCCAGCATCCTACTTTGAGCCGCAACTCGCTTCTCCCGGGCCGAATGATCCCGGTGCCCCGGCAATCATTCGAGAAGACTACACCTTGTCGACAAGTTGTCCAATGATCATGCAAGTCTCAACTCGATCTAACCAATCCTTCCTTAACATGACCATGCATTCCTTCTTTCTTTCTAGACTTAACGAGACTCCCAAGCCGCGGGACCGATCTCGTGTGTGGGACTTATCAAGACATAGCGAGACTCCCAAGCCGCGGGACCGATCTCGTGTGCAGGACATATCAAGACTTAACGAGACTCCCAAGTAGCGGGACCGATATCGTGTGTGGGACTTTCAAGACTTAGCGAGACTCCCAAGCTGCGGGACCGATCTCGACGACAACCAGTCGCGTGGACTTCCTTTAATCGTGGCAAGCTTTTCATGAAACTGATCGCAGCTCGCGCCTTAGACAGACCTGGTTCTCTAGACAAATGCTAACGCTCAAGTCATATACTTTTATACGACGAGCCTTGTTCTCAAGGGACTACGCGACTTGACAACCGCAGATAGAGCGGGATAGTGCTAGAAATGGCTTCGATAGCCCAGCACAACTCTTGTCTAACTTATTCGAGCAAAACGACTCGACGAACAAAGGCTACGTCGAGCTACGCATCGAGGGAACGTGTCGTGCACGCGTTCGACTTGAACAACCAAGTTCTCGGGTGCCTAGACTTAAGCCAATAAGTCGTGCATGATGACTTAATTTGCGGGACGTACGATGGCTATGCCAAGCCTTACAGGACAGGACCGTGCATGCTTTATTAAGCATTCAGGCGGGCGACGCCTATGACTTAGGCTATTTCAAGTGTCAGGGCAACTTAGTAACTTAAGCCAACTTTCTTCTCCCAAGCCACAGGATCGAAGGATCGAGTGTCATTTGAAAGCACGCCGAGCCGACTTCTATAAAAACCGTGGAACCATTTTCCATGTTCTAAGACATTCCGACGGGTCGGGATTATTCCCTTAGCTATGTGCGTTTATAGCTTTTATATTAGCCTACTTGTGCAAGTTGAGAACAGGCGCGTTATTAAGTGAAGGCTAAGATGAGGCAAGTTCACCGAAACTACCCCACCTGAGCGAGGGGTCGCCTTGACCGAGCGAGCCTTCAAGCAGCCGTTGCAAGGCTAAGTTCCAACGCTATTGGCATTTTTGATTCCTCCGATTGACCTTATGGGTCGGGGCACTACACTACATACCAACGAGCTATGAGTACCATCTTCCGTCAACATCTACGTAAAACAGTTGAGTGCTAAGTTGATGATATCGCTGTCAAGAGCCGTCTCAAAGGTGATCACTTACAAGACCTAAAGACGATCTTCGATCTCATGCGAGCGCATCTACTCAGGATGAACCCCGCTAAATCCTTCCTTGGGGTTTCTAGCGAAAAGTTCTTGGGCTTCATTATCACGGCAAAAGGCATTCATGTCGACCCTAAGAAGACCAAAGCCATCCTTGACATGAACCCTCCGAAGAACCTCTAAGAACTTCGAGGCCTACAAGGGCTTCTTGTATACATCCGAAGGTTTATAGCAAATCTTTTCGAAAAATGTCAACCCTTCACCCAGCTCATGAAGAAGGGAGTCTCCTACGTCTGGACAGAAGAATGGCAGAAAGCTTTCGATGATATCAAAGCTTACTTGACGAGCCCGCCAGTCCTGGTGGCACCCGTCGCAGGCAAACCATTTCTCCTCTACGTCCGTGTCATGGATCATTCCCTCGGTGCTTTGTTTGCTCAGAATAATGATGCAGGCTATGAGCAAGCTATCTACTACCTTAGTTGAACAATGATCGGGGCTGAACACCAGTACAACCCCGTCGAAAAGGAATGTTTGTCTTTGGTGTTCGCCATCCAGAAGACTCGCCATTACGTTTTGGGCCAGACAATCCATGTCATCTCCCGAGTCAATCCACTCAGGGTTCTCATGACGAAGCCGGGATCATTGAACTCCCGACTAGCTACATAGGCAATCATGTTAACACCATATAACATGGTATTTGTTCCACAAAAAGCCATCAAGGGTCAAGCCCTAGACGACTTTTTAGCCGCGCACTCCATCCCAGAGTCCTCCAGACTCTATGAAGACATCCCGGATGAGGTCCAAGAATCAAACGTCATCGAAGAAAGCTCCGTCTGGCGAGTATTTTTCGATGGCGCTTCGAAAGCAGGCCCCAAAGGCCAAATCATCACAAGAGTGGGGGTGGTCTTAGTCTCCCCCGATCAGCTGGTCATCCAGCATGCTTACTCTATTTCAAAGCCGTGCTCCAACAATGTTGCCGACTACAACGCTCTCATCATGGGACTCCAATTGGCGCAACAACTGTGGACGGATCATCTGGAAGCTTATGGCGACTCAAAACTCGTCGTTAACCAGATCCGAGGGCAGTACGAAGTTCATCATGAAGATCTGGTTCCTTACCATGAAGCTGCATTAAATATTATTTCGACCTTCACCAAGTTCTTTATAGAACACGTACCTCGGCTACAAAACCTGGAGGCTGACGCTCTGGCTAACCTCGCAGCTTCACTAGCAGCACCCCTCGGGACTCAACACTACGTCACGGTAGTTGGTCGAGACTTGGTCTGTCCTAAAAACAACCTATGCGCACAAATGGCCTATGCCATGACGACAAGTACCGGTGTTAATGTCCGAGACTGGAGGTTCCCATTCATCGATTTTGCTGTCTATGAAATTCTCCCAGAAGACCCGAAAGAAGCCGTCTCGGTCAGAAGGCGTTCCCTTCGGTTTTATTATGATACAGCTACTAAAATAATGTACCGACGTTCCTACGATGGACTTCTCCTTCGATGTCTATCCAATGAAGAAGCAGCCGAAACCCTTCGGGAAGCTCATGACGGGACTTGCGGGGCTCATCAACCTGGCCCTAAGTTGCAGGATCGACTGCGACGCATGGGTTACTACTGGCCAACCATGGCAGCCGACGCCGTCGACTATGCTAAAAAGTGCCATACCTGCCAGCTTCACGCCGACTTTATCCATAGACCATCGGAACCACTACATCCTACGGTCGCTTTCTCGCCCTTTGAAGCTTGGGGCATGGACATTATAGGATCTATCACCTCTCCTTCATCGAGGGGACACCGTTTCATCCTAGCCATCACCGACTACTTTTCCAAATGGGCAAAAGCGGTTCCACTGATGGAAGTAAAAAGTTCTAAGGTGATCAGCTTCATCAAGCATCATGTCATCTACCGTTTCGGGGTACCCCGTAGGATTATCCACGACAATGGTCCACAGTTCATCAGCCATGTTTTCAGCAAATTTTGTGACGAATCGTATTCAGAATGTGGCATCAACCGCCTACAATCCGGCAGTGAACGGATTGGCCGAGGCTTTTAACAAGACTATCGTCAGGCTACTCAAAAAGGTCGTGTCATCCAACAAACGCGACTGGGACGAAAAGCTCGACGAATGCCTTTGGGCCTACCGTACAACGGTACGGACTCCGACGGGCAATACACCATTCTCCTTAGTCTATGGGAGCGAAGCGGTACTACCTCTGAGATCCAGATACCCTTACTCCGTGCAGCGATCACAAACCAATTGACAGTAGAAGACAATCAGCATCGTCGTCTGCGAGAATTGGAGGCACTTGACAAAAAATGCCTCCTAGCTCAACAGTGTATTGAACGCTATCAAGCCCGTATATCACAGGCTTTCAACAAAAAGGTCAAGCAAAGGACTTTCTAAGAAGGCGACCTGGTCTTGGCAGTCAGGAGGCCGATGGTGTTGACTCACAGAACACCAGGAAAGTTCGAGCCCAAGTGGAAGGGACCTTTCATCATAGAGGCGGTATACTCAAACGGTGCTTACCGTCTCGCTCGACCAAACGGAGACTTGTTCCTGATGCCCATCAACGGCAAGTTCCTAAAGAAGTACTACTCTTGACATCTTTCAGATATGTACTTCCATCTCTACTTAGCAAGGGAATTAGTGGACCTGATCATCAGAACTCACATACACCTCCCTTTCACAAAATCTTATGCTTTCGGAACCCAGTTGTTCCGTGGCATTCTATCTCCAGTAGAAGAACAACCACGTCCACATTACCTCTGAGTTGCTCCCTGTAAAGCAAAATCTTATACTACGTAGGATTGCACTACTTATCATGTTTACCATGTCCATATTACCTCTGAGTAAACATCCCGTACAGACAACCCCTGCGTTGCCGTACATCGATCGCAGAACTTCCATGTCCATATTACTTCTGAGTAGTTTCGCGTATCCCCCCAGAGTCACTCCTGCCACGTCCATAACACCTCTGAGTAGGAAGATTCCGTCAGTTGAACCCCATATTTGCCACGTCCATATTACCTCTGAGCAAACATGTCGGTCCTCTCCAACTTATTATCTGTACCTAAAAACTAAGGTGCGCAAAAGATAATAGGTCCACACAAATCACTAGTTCATGACAGTAAAGATGAACATACCAGAAAATTCTTTATTTTGTATTCAAAAGTAAAGGATTATATCCCCAGCAAAGTTGCCAAAAAAAACAAAAGAAAAGAGAAGAGAGACTACAATCCCTAAGCATCATTGGGATTGGCAGAAAGCTCTTCGATCCGATGCTTCAAGTCTTCAGCCCGAGTCCCAACAGTCTCCAAGACTCGACGTTTAGCTTCTTGATGCATCACTTCCACAGCCTCAGGAGCAGTATCATTCTCGTGCTTAGCGTCCAACTCTTGCCGCTGGCAGGTCAGAGAAAGAATATGGTGGGTAACAACTGGTTCTTTCTCCTTAGACGATACGTGCTCAGCCTCAGCCTGGGCTCGCTCAGCATCTAACAAAAGTTGGGCCCGCTGGTCTTCAAGAAGGCAAATTTTGGCTGTGACCTCCGCTATACTAGTATCCAATGAGGCCCACAGCTCTACCTTCTTCTGCATAGACTGTGACAGTCTCTCCACCGCAGTATCAGCTTCGGCCACCTCGCGGTCCCAGATGGCCACTGTGGGCTGATAGGACGACTCAACTTCAGCTATTAATTTCTCCTTCTCTACTTCTATCAGAGCAAAAAAGTTATTTTGCTGAATACTCTAAAGTTCAGAAAGATGCTGGTCGAGCTCAGCCATCGACGCCTCCAGAATCTCAGCCATATGATCATGGCCCCGGTGGGAACATATCACACCATTGTAAGGGAGCGCCATGGCTTTTGCCATCACGAAACTCCCGTTTGCATTCAGCACTGTCGATACGCCCTTCTGTAGCTTTTTATACACTGCCTCAACGGCAAACTGCATATACTCATCCGCATCGGCCGACACTTGAGGCGTCATAACAGGAGTTGGAGGAGCTACTATGGACGGCGGACCTGAAGAAGACCCACCGACCTCAATCTGCAAGGCTGGAACCTCAACAACAGCGGACCCTCCCCCGTCGGGGACTTGAATTTTACCGCTAGCCCGAGGAGCCAAGAGGACGGAAGGAGCCGAATGGGGTGTCGATATCGTCCCCCAAGTAGGAGGAACAACAGAGGGTTCTTGCACCAGCAAACCCTTACCATTTCATGACCACCAACGTCTGGAGTTATACCTGCAGCCAGCACAGGGCCTTCCTCCTCCGACAAGGCAGCAGGATCAACACCCGTTTCCTGACTCGACATTTCCTGTAGAGTCTGGCTAGACAGACGAGTCGCACCTCCTTTATCAAAACCCTCTGCGGGAATGGAGTCTGCCAGTACCTCCTAGATGACAGCTAGCTCGACTTCCACTGCTGGGTCTGGGGTAGGGCTCGGTAACGGTGTGGCCGACCTCCCTTCATCATGACGAGAAGATAAAGCACCCCTCTCCTCTGATACAACCGCGCCTGTTACTCCTACTGCAGGCTCGGGGACCTCTGGAGGAACGTCATCCAAAGAAGATGAACTCCATTCCTCTTCCTCATCCGGAAGCACAGCTTCTGCTGGGACCTCGATACCAGAAGCCCCCACGACAACTTGTATCTCCACAGAAGTCAGATCATCAGGGTTCTCCTCCATGGGAGACATCACAATCGACGGAATGCGCTCATCAGATGAGCTCGCCACCTTTGGTTTGCAAGCACCCGATCTCGGGGCTCGTGGTCTCCTCTTCAGCGGCTCCTATAAAAAAGAAAGCATATGTCACAAGAATGGTAAAATAAACCAGACTATGTGGGACGTCTTTACCTCCATAAGAGCCGATTCCGTTGACACTACCGGTGACACCGCTTTCCTCTGTCTCTTCGGTACAGAAGAACCGGCCTCCATGTCGGCACGTCTCTTCGGGTGATCAACCGAGGGCTCTGCCTGAGTACCCTCCGAAGATACGGTAGGGGTATCTCGATAACCAACCTCTGGCGGGCGGTACAATCGAGCCTTCGCCAACATATTCCCAGTTACCTCCAATTGTATGCCGACAATGAAACTGGTCTCCCTATCATAGACAGGGGATACGGTGTTTATCGCACAATAAAATTTGGCGGCTATGAAAGGAATCGGCGGCTGCGGATTCAGAACTGGCATGGTAAAGTGAGCTCCGGTGCATCCGACATTGTAGTAATGCCAAGCTCGTGCCCTATCCAGCAGACTCCCAGTATACCCCAGGCTAGTACTGGGGTTCCCCAACATCAACTGAGCGTAGCCGAACTGACGTGCAAAATGGCTCGGCAAGTACGGCTCCAAGTAGCACTAGTGTTTATTCTTGTACACCAAATGGGACGGTCGGATGCTTTGCAACCAACGGAATCCCCACGGAGACAGAGTTGTTGCATCTACACCCGAATCAGCTAAATCTTCATTTGCTTTGAAGCCGGAAAAAATGGGACCAAATTTAGTGACCACTCATCCCTGAAGGTAGGATAAAACTTTCCTACAAACAGGAACGCCCGTATGCAGCCATTTCCTCTGGTAGAAACGGCGGAGGAATGCATCTCCGGCTACGTGATCTTCTTCCTGGACCGGACTCATCACGTTGGGATGGTGCAAAATCAACCACCCCATCAGATAATGAAACGGCAGTTCAGCACGAGAAAAATTGCTATTTTTACCTCATTCATGAACGATGTTTCCCGCGAATTCTCGTAAACCTCGCAGCAGGTTGCATACCATCACGGGGAGTAGAGCCAAGTGATGGCCAAAAACTAACTTCACAACTGGCAGGATTACGTTCTGGGTCACCCTCTCCACAAAGCCTGACCCGTCTGAAAAGACGTAATCCCGGAGCCAAATCATCAGATAAGCAGCCAACACTGCTTTAGACGACATCCGATGAGTGAGGTGCCAGAAACAGCTATAGGAACGCTCGTCCGACTCCCGGTCCTCGTTTTCCCGGGGACTCTTCTCATTTGGCCTGCTCATTTCAGAGAGCACCGCAGTACTGGAGAGAGCAGGCAGAGTCGTGAACCAAGAGGAATCCTTCTTGTCTTGTTTAAAAACATAATCCCTCCAAGCAGTCATATGGGGCTGCGTCCCGTCCTTATCCTTCTTCTGCATATAATAATGTTGACTCGCCACTTCTTTGAAGACAGCCATCATCTCCTCTTTTTTGTCCCCCAGGTCTTGGAACTCCTCGTTAGTCGGAAAGTACTCCTCATAGGGTTCTGATCCCCAAGGAAGCCTCGACACCTCGTACATTTCATGAAGTGCAAGTCCTAGTTCCCCCACCGGAGTGAAGAAGGTCCCGGTCTGGGTATTAAACATCTCCAAGAGCGCAAGAAACATATGCCTATTGATGTCGACGCCCGCCTAGGGGGCACGGATAGCGGCAATCAGTCCAATCTCCCTGAGTTTGGTTCAAAACTTCGTCAGAACCCAGACTGTCAGCTTGTCCCACTTGGATACATAATGACACCAACCCTCTACTCAAAATTCATCCTTCGGGTACAACCACTTCGATGATAGAATACGATTAACGAAAGTCAAAGCACCAAAGACAAAAGTGTCGGCAGGGACGTCACTATAAATACTCCCGGGACGCAGAGTTCGCCAGGTGAAAGAAGACCCAGCCCGCATAGCGACCAAAATATCCCTCTAGTTTGAGGTAGCATCGATCCTGATGGTGCCCACCACCGCTCCCTCCTGAGACGGGGTTAGCTTCTATGTCATTTTCCTCTTGGAAGCAAGACGACAGAAAGCTGTCAAAGGCCATTGACGCTCGAGCTGCTTCATGAATATGTGCACCCATTTGGCTGAGAAGAACCAATCTTCCTTGATCCTCAACACCTTCGATTCAGTAAAAGTGAGGCGATCCCCGAACATGAACTCAGGCTTCAAGAAAGTCTCATTACCCGGAACGACAGATTGCAAACTGCCACGCTCCATCATCCGTTGGAGGAACACATACTATTGTTCTCCGATTTGGGTCATTCTCTCGGAAGGCTAATCCAGCATGATGGCAGCTCGAGCAGGATTTATCACCTCCTCGTTATAGTCAACTCCCATCTGATAAAGAGCAGCGTCCAGAAGTACTTCATTAAAAAGCAGGACGGTCATCGAAATTGGCGATCAGGAAAAGATGACAAAGACTTAGATATGTTAAAAATCAGAGCCATATTCTTATCTGAAGCGCACGTACCGAACCAAGGCTCAGGCGCATCTGAAAAAAAGCTTCAGCGCATCATCAGGACTTGAAGTCCATACGCGTCAGCAAGAAGCTTCAGCGCATCATCAGGACTCAAAGTCCATGCACGTCAGCAAAAAGCTTCAGTACATCATCAGGACTCAAAGTCAATGTGCGTCAGCAAGAAGCTTCACCGCATCATCAGGACTCGAAGTCCATGCACGTCAGCAAAAAACTTCAGCGCATCATCAGGATTCGAAGTCCATATACGTTAGCAAGAAGCTTCAGCACATCATCAGGCCTCGAAGTCCATGCACGTCAGCGAGAAGCTTCAGCACATCATCTAGACTCGAGGTCCATGCGCGTTAGCGTATGTGAGTCCTAAAAAGATTTTTTTCTTAGGTGCAGAAAGGTATAGCAAAGAATGACAAACCCAACAATCACCATCGGCCGAACGTCGATGGACGTCCTGGGGACATCATCAACATCGGCCTCCGCAGGCTCTTTTCTATTGCTTCGTCCTCGGCCAGCACCACCGCGAGGAGTTTTGGGAGCCATCTCGTAAAAAGAAGTTAGGATTTTTGAAAGAAGAACTCTAAAAAAGAAGAAAGCAAAAAGAAGAAGAACTCTCTCTCTCCGTCAGACGCCTATTTATAGGCTTGGGCATACGCGAAAACCAATGAAGAGTGACGTCAGCCACCGCTTGGGGTTCTTCGAAATGATAACTGCAAATAATTTAAAAAGATCATCATTAATCCTTTTTATTTATTTCGAAGCGTTATCATTTGCATTTAAAACTGAGAGGAGCATACGCCTCATCACAGATGTGCGGAGCAATCAAGTGTCCCGAACAGTCATACTCCCCATTGAAGATACAACCATGCTTCTTATTCAAAGTATTCCAAAACTTGACGAAAAGTTTTGAAAACTTTGAAGGGGGTCTTGTAGAAGCATGGAATTTCAGGAGCATCTATAGGCCAGAATTCCTATGCGCTTAACACTACTCAAACATGTGCCAGGGAGCTCAAATGAAGTACTTGGCACAGCAAAGGACAGCAAAAGTATAGACATCAAAAGAAGATTTTTATTTTATATAAAAGTTTATTACATATCTAAAGAAATGCTTTACAAAGGAGAACTTTTAAAAAAAAAGAAAGATCCTAAGACTATAGCCAGGCGCAGCAAACTGCCATGCGTCCCATACCAGGCACATCATCCGTCAGGCGCATCTCTTCAGCGTCTCAGTCAGGCGCGTCTCTTCGGCGTCTCAGTCAAGCGCTTCTCTTCAGCGTCTCAGTTAGGCGCATCACGAAGTCTCAGCATATGTGCTCTACTTCGACCCGATCAAGTGCTTCGGCTAATGAAGCATTTATTGAGCAGAATAAGGGTGGGCGATCAACCCCACTCTAGCTGAAGGAAGAGCTCTCCAAAGCCCAAGGAAGAGGAGAGCATCGTAATTCCGATATGCGGCTCTTCTAGCATAAAGGAGATGGAACTCGAGCATCCCGATCTTTGGATGCAGCAGGCACCTTCGTCCTGTATCGGGAGCCCGCGATCCCGATTTTTGGATGTAACAATCACCTTCACAAGTGTGTGAACGAAGACAACTCGTCGCATCTTCACCCTCGGGAGCGTCTTGTCAACAGAATGCACTCGAGCAAAGAAATTCATCTCCATTCGGGAAGACGAAAGAAAACGAGAAGCAAACTCTCTCTCTGCTGCTATTTATAGGCCGGATAAATTAAACCCATGTGCCAAGTGGCGGGCTCTCCGAATTTCGTACAATAAATTTGCATTTATGGTGATGAACCTGTCCCCTCGAATTCAGCCAAGTCAAAATGGGTATTTAAAGCACTCGAAGAACTCAACAGTCGGACCAATGAAAGATGTATCATACAACAGATGCGTCGGTCAGATATCGTACATCATACAGACATACCCATCAGTACCGAGCGCCTCATAAGGATGCGCCCCATGCATCCCCATGCGCCTAGTAGAACGCAGATCAATGCGCCCACTCAAAAGCTCATCACCCGTCAAGAACATTAAATACTGAAGTCTGATACGACAACAGCCATGCCTCGATAACAGAGCAGCAACAGCTTTTACAGAAAATGAAGCGCCGCTGACGTCAGCGTTATCATTACTTTCCACTGACGATTACAAGCCACGTAGCCGATCAACTACTTACATGCGCCTCAAAAGCCATGCGCCCAGACTGGTTCGTGACTCATGAAGGTTACGAGCCAAAGTCTTCTCATGTGCCCAATTCCAGGGGCATCCTGTCAGATCACCCTCTACCAAATCCGAGATCTTTGAGCTACGGACATGCACCACGTGTCCTTTGACTCAGTTCAGTCCACAAAGGGATGTTAACCACCCAAGATCTCAGCAACCGAAGAATCCTCTCAGTCGCCACCTGTCAGCTCTTTCGCAGCACTACAAGCACAACAGGAAGGATTTAATCCCCGAATCAGGGCACATCAACCATGTGCCCCCGCCAGTATCAGCCACGTGGCGTTCCCACGACCAGGCGTATCCGACATATACGCGCATGAGCAGCCAGCCTGCAAGCTATAAATAAAGGGATCATTTCCTTCTTACAGACACACACAGAGAGATATACAGACATACACCGTCAAAGATAGAGGTAACCAGATCATCAGAGTTACATAGACACACATCTACTCACAGGGATCGGAAGAGACACTCAACGTCTTCTTCCCTCTGTAAGCTCTGGCATCCAGAGCAACCCAGACCTTTAGAGAACCTAAAACCGTTGTCAGATTGTCAACGGAGTCAACGCATTACCACTCGCTCCACCGACACAGGACCCAGATAAAAACAAAAGTGTCCTCCTAGGACTACATCTAAGTCCTACATTATAACACTGTTCTGTTTGTAATTGAAATTCTAATCAAAGATTTTAATGGCAAACAGTAATCAATTAACATGTTAAGCAATTTCAGTTCATACATTGTATTACCTTAATGTAACCATACATACATTACATTAAATCATCAGAAAAAAGAAGGAAGGACTGCATCAACAATCTCAGTTTCCAGTTTTCAACAACTTAAAGATAGTTCAAAGTTAATAGTAATAACTTATTCAGGAACCTCAACCCATTCATACAGTTAACAGTTTCAATCGAACACCATTTCAGTTTTCAGTTTAAACATCAAATTAAACCAAGTCATTTTATTATAGTTAATCATTTATATCTAATATAAAACCTGTACATCAAATAAACTCTGAAAAACCATCAAACCAATCTCAAAAAAATCTCAAAACTGTGAAAAATATAAAGGAAAACAGGGAACTAAGAAAAATAGATTTTCGAAATTCAAAACAACCACCAAACTTGAATTCCTTTCTCACGAAAACCTAAATTAGATACAGCATCAACCTGGGGAGCTTATCACAACATCAAAGAATATATCCAAATTCAAAAACACAAATCAAAGCCTATTTCGAAATATCACAAAACTGGAAACAAAACACAGTCATGTGAATCATGAATTTCGAAAGCCCAAAACAACAAAAACTTTGAAATAACATAGTGAATCAAGTGTACAGCCCTAGGGACATATCCCACGTGTCTATTAGAGCCAATCGTGTCCAATTTACAGGACACAATGTGTCCAAAAATAGGAATACAAAGAGTATCATAAATCAGTAAAGGCAATCCTCGTACGTGCGTGTCGAGTCGATTTGGACTCGACACAGAGCTCGAGAAGCCACGTGCTTGTGTCTACGATTAGGTCTAGTCTAGGTCTTTATGTCTAATAGCCTGCATCATGTCCACATATGTCGTGTCGAGTGATACGAATGCGTAACAGTCGAGATTTTCTCGTGTGCACAGTGTAGGCAAGGACTAGTGCAATCGAGATTTCTCTCAATCCACTCAATCAATTCATCCCAAACTTTAGGAGCAGCCTGTCAGTGAGTGCCCCCACCTCCAGACCAAGTTTCAAGTGTCTAGGTGTCATGTCGTGTCCGCTGCAGTGTTCGAACAGCAGGGGAGCTGCACGCTGTGTCGTACAGCGTCCCCGTATCCATTTTGGACACGAAAACCCAACCAAAATCGACTCAGAGTTTGGAGGTTTGAAAACACACATCAAGGGCTACACAAATCTGAAATTAGTTTTGAAAAATAAGAACAAAAAGTTTATTGAGGCATTTTTTATTGGAAACATTCCTTTAATGAATTCTCTGGGAACCTCTATAGTAAATGGAATATACGGAATTGTGATCAATCAAATATTGCAAAGTTCGGGTATTTACTACCGTTTTGAATTGGATCATAATGAAATTTCTGTCTATACCAGCACTATAATATCAGATTGGGAAGGAAGATCAGAATTAGAGATTGATAAAAGAACAAGGATATGGGCACGTGTAAGTAGGGAACAAAAAATATCTATTCTAGTTCTATCATCAGCTATGGGTTCGAATCTAAGAGATATTCTAGATAATGTTTGTTACCCTGAAATTTTCTTGTCTTTCTTGAATGATAAGGAGAAAAAAAAAATAGGGTCAAAAGAAAATGATATTTTGGAGTTTGTCAACAATTTGCTTGCGTGGGTGGGGATCCAGTATTTTCTGAGTCCTTATGTAAGGAATTACAAAAGAAATTTTTTCAACAAAGATGTGAATTATGAAGGATTGGTCGACGAAATATGAACTGGGGACTGAACCTTGATATACCTCAGAACAAACACTTGCATACACACTCCGATACATGTCTGATACGCATATCAAATGGACACAAATTCCTACCAAATTTGGTCTACAGCTATGGGACACCTAAATGAATGTAACTACGGAAAGAAATCAAGAATTTGAATGAGTTTAATAGGTTTTACCTATTGAGAGTGAATCTTAATAAAAAGCTTAAGGAATGAGGGTCCTTCTCCAATTTACGATGATCCCAAGCCTCCAAATCTTTGCTAACTACCCACTAATGGTATCCTCTACTGTAGGGGAGTCCAATGAAAAATACTAGGCTCAATTTGGAGAAGAAATGAAGAATTGGGGTTGATTTGGGGAAGAACACTAAACAAGGGTTTGTAGGTTTAATGAAAGAGGCAAAGGGGTCTCAATATGTGTTTATATAGAGGTGGGGATCCCTTGATGGCAGCCTAGGATAATTTTTAGGGTTAGGGTTAAGTTTCATGAGGATTAAAGGCCTCTTGCTAGTTTAATTCTAGGCCTCAAGCTAAAGGCCCAAGTAAAAATATCTATCCTTAACAAATATCTAAACTCAACTTAATATCTAGATATTCCTAACCGTGTCATGATGAAAGTTCCTAATCTAATATCTAGGCTCATGGATAATATCTAGGTTAGGGCAATTCTAGGTTAATCTCTAACAAAACACTTAGCACATTATCACTTAATCAAAATCCTAATTAATTCAAAAGTCACAAAATGACCAAAATATTCTTAGGTTAAAAAGTTATAATTAGTCATTCTAATCACATGGTTAGGTCCCCGTGGTCATGGTTAGTCTATAGGCTTAACAATTCTAGGGTTACACTAACAAAATACCAAAATCACAATGCACCAAATTAATTAGTATTAAATTAATTAAAATTCACCAAAAAAATACTATCATGAATTAAATCCTATTATTTAATAATTAATTTTACAAAAGTTTAAAATTACCCTCATTTTAGAAAAGTGGGTGTTACAATTAGGCCCCCCTCAGGAGCTTTGCCGTCGACATACACCAGCCTCCTTCTCCTTCTTCTTTCTTCCCTTGGGTGACATGAGGGTAGACGAGGGTGAAGGTTGTGCAAATTCCCATTCTCATATATATAGTCAAAACAAATCTCGTCGATACCTCACATTCTTCATGAAAAGCCGAGTATCATTAATGAAAGCTTAAAAGAAGGAAGAAGAAGAGTCATTTTGGAAAAGAGCACCTCTCCAAAAATAGGTTCATCATCGAAAATGAACCAAGCATTTAATACGCACCGTCATTCAAAGTATTCCAAATGTTTGGGCACCCAAGTTTGATAACTTTGAAGGGGGTCTTATAGGCGCTCAAAATTCTGTCTTTCTTGGGTGCCTAGCATACTTAGCCGCCCAATGTTTCTTAGGCGCCTAACACTCTTAGGCGCCCATTACTTTTAGGAGTTCTATTCTCCTAGGCTCCTTATGCATTCAGGCACCCATCTCTCTGAGGCGCCCTGACCTATTTAGGCGCCTACTGCTACTAGGTGCTCAACTTTTCTAGGTGCCTACTTCCTTAGACGCCTTTCTCAAAGTACTCAATTTTCTGCTGACATCTACAAATCTATGTGGCGTATTAATCTGCCATATATTATGAACGGGTGCACTACTTCAAGCTTTTTGAAGAACGTGCCCATCACTTGCCCATCATCATACGTCTATCACGTACAAGCACCAGGTATAATTAGGTGCTTCTGTCTTCGTAGCGCCCAGTGGCTTAGGCGCCTATCCAGAAAAAGGCACCTACTTTGGATAATTGTCAGGTGATTATCTCTTGGCTCTATAAATAGAGCACCATTCCTCCAATGTATAGAGACAGATAGGAGGGGTATAGTTTGAGCACTCGTCGCACTTCCATCTTCTGCAATCAATAATTCTCAAGAGCAAGTTCTTTAACCGTTAATCGAAGCTGAAGTTCTATCGATATTTCTACACGGCCGAGCCATACAGAAGATTCCTCGTCAACAGAATCTTCGAAACATAGTGACAAGCTTGCTTCCATCCACAATTGCCTCTTCAAAGGGACAAAGCGGTCGTCATTCAAGACCGGACTCCTACAGTTGTACTTCTCCAAAATTTATTGTACTCATGTACAATTCTTTAAAGTTTGTAATAAAACTTTTTATTTTGCAAACAATCATATACACAATGTAGTTTCTACTCTTACCCTTCCTTTTTTTATTTTTTTCTAAGGAATAACCCACTCGCAACCCGTAACCACCTGACGCACAAGACTTAATAAAGTGTATTTTTTTAGGATGGCATTGGTCTTTTCAGGGTCAATATGATACCCTTAGCTGTGACGATAAAGCCCAAAAACTTGCCACTAGAGACCCCTAGAAAAGACTTGGTTGAGTTTACCTTTAGCCGGTGTGTCTGCATCAAATCGAACAACATCTTTAAGTCGTCCAAATGGTTAGATTTTTGCCTACTTTTAACGGTAATGTAACAACATAACATTCTACCATTTGCGAAGGTGTTTACAAAATATGGTATTCATAGCTCGCTGGTATCTCGTATTTTTCAAACTGAAAGGCATCACAGCATAGCAGTAGATTCCCTTTGGAGTCCGGAATAAAGTGTGTTTTTTATCTTCAGGGAACATCTTGATCTGGTTGTAGCCCGAGAACCCGTCCATGAAAGATATACGCTCGAAGCCATAAGTATTGTCGATCATCATATCAATGATCGGGAGGGAAAACTCATCTTTTGGACAGGTCGAGATGAGATCCCTGAAGTCTTTGCAGACTCAAATCTTTCCATTCTTCTTAGTGATGGAACAATGTTGGCAACCCAGTCTGGACATTGTTCCTCGCAAATGAAGCTATTTTCTATAAATTTATCGACATCTTTTTCGATAGCATCCATGATGTTGGGATGAAAGCGACGTTGTTGTTGTTTAACAGGTTTAGCGTTGGGCAGAATGTTGAGTTGGTGCATTATGACTTGCGAGTCTAAACTCGACAAGTCTTCATAGCTCCAAGCAAAGACATCGATGTACTCTTGGATAAGTTATATCAGAGATTCTCTGTCTTCTCCAGTCAAGCTTTTGCTAATGAACATGGGTTTAGGTAAAGCCTCATATCCTAGTTCGACTTGAATGAAGTCGTCTTCAGTAGGAGGTTCTCATTGTTCGAAATGCCACTACCATTGGGATCATAGACGTTGAGCCCAGGGTTTATCTTCAAAAAATTTGAGCATCTGGTCTTCATCCTCGACTGGAGGATCTGCAGAAACTATATTAATGGACAGTATCTTCTTGGAGGCTTGACCGATACTATTATCAGAGTTCCAGGTTGAGGAATTGGAGGAGTGTTCATCATGACCTCTGGCTCTGAGCTCTCTGAATTTGTTGTGGGTGTAACATAACCCAAACCTGGGCGAGCACGCTGGTAGTAATTTTGAGACTTTTCCTTTACAGTGCAAAGTCGTAAGAGAAGGCGTCGGCCTTTGCCATAATTCAGTCTTATGTCGATGGTCAAGTCATAGCCCATCTTCTGGATAAGGTGTTTGGCTTAAGCGGTGTAACGGCAGAGCTACATCTTTCGTTATCAGGTTTCGGTTCTGCGAGAGTAAGTCTCTGAGGATGTTCTACCCAACTGAATATGATGGGTTCTGCATCGTTCTTCCTTGCTGGAACCAGAAAGTAAGCATCTCAGAAAGAGACAACTCGGCTTGCCATATTAGCGTTTGTCACTTGTGTTTGCAACTTATACAGAGCATTATCTAAGAAATACATAGTATTCCAGTGTGCACAAGAGTAATTCGAAGACAACTTTCTATTAGTAAAATGCAAAATTTTATCCCGAGGGGATTACATCATCTAAAGAGTGTGCCTCAACATTGGCACATATATAGCCCTCTAACTACTCATCGGTAAAAACTGGGGCTGTTATGGGAGAAGGTGGAAGTGGTCTTCGTTTCAATTTAACTACCAAGGGAGCCTGAGATTCCTACGACTTCATGACTACTTTTGGGACCCTTCGGGGGAGCTTTATTCAAATAGGCTCCTGGCAGGCAGTTGATGCCATCAGGATTGAGCGAGCAGGAGCTTTCCCTCGAAGCTTGATGACAAGAGGTGCTAGTGTTTGGGAAGGCTTCCCTTTTAATCGAACCTTCAAAGGTTCTTCAGCAACAGCTGTGATTTCTGATGCAGTTTCTGCCTCATCGTTGGCATCATTAGCATCATCATCATCCCAGGGGACTGACTTATGCAGATCAGCATCAGTACAGTATGCTTCGATTCCTTAAAATAGGTCGATGTCAGTGAACTCAGTTTTGATAGTCTTGTCGCTGGCTACATACTTCATGCATTGATGGAGAGTAGAGGGTACGATTATGTATTCATGAATTCGTGGTCGACCTGTAACTCCTCTTCCCGGAAATTTTTAAAATTTTTTATTATTTATTTGATTTAAATGGTGATTTTTATATTTGTTTTTATAAATAATTATTTAGTTAATTATTACGGTAGATGACTTTAGCCATTGTTGAGTTTTGAAGTACAAGACGACTAGGAATCATGGCACAGATAGTGCAGTGACGTGCTTTGACTAGTATTTAGCCATAGTAGGGGAATGTCGAGCCATAGGTGTGTTCTAACTAAGAAAACCATGCCAAGTTGCGAGTTAATCAATATAAATGGTTTAATTAGTTATTTATTAATATTTTGACTTTTAGGAAATTCGGTTATACCAAACTAGTCCGAACTGGGCCCGAACCGAGCCCAAGCCCGTGTAGGCTTATAGTGAGTCCTAAGACGTCTATGACGATATACTTTGAGTGTATACTTCTAACTTGTTTTCAGTGTCTAATAAATATTTTCCTAGAACAGTTGTTATGTATATAATATCAATATTCAGTTATTCTGATTGAATAATTATTCTTGGAAATAAGACAACTATTTTCCTTAGACATACTTGTGTATTTTTGGGATCTAGACTATACAAATTTTGGGTGTACGACTATTGTTCTTTTCTTTGTTTGTTATCACCACTAGTCCATTACTGTTATTATAAATATTAAATATCATTAAGTATTTAGTTTATTTATGTGATAAATATTATTTATATGGCTTGTGCTTATATATATATATATATATATAAAATATATATATATATATATATATATATATATATATGTCATCCTAGATATTCAATAAGATTTCGGAGTATTTTTGGTTATATGAGTAATATAGGTATATATAAAATATATATATATATATAAATATATATAGAGTTTTATTAATGTTAATACAGAATAAAGAAAAAGATAATAATAATAATAAAACCTAATCAACCCACGCTCAGCAGAACACCCCTCCCATAAAGCCCAAACCGAGCCTAGCTAAACATCTTCCCAATCAACCCATGCTCAGCCCAACACCAAACCAACCCAAGGCTCTGTAAAACAGAGTATATATAGGGAGAGACCGAGAGAGAGCAGGGGATCGGGAATCATCTAAACCCTAATCCCACCTGAGCCGTCAACCCCTAGCGATCCTTCTCTACATTGAACTCTACCGCACGGGCTGCCGGAGGCTACGCACGTGAGGTAACTGAACACGGAAGCAGCAGTAGCAGCAGCAACATGATGCGATGCCAACTTCATGGAATGATTCCTCCTTCGATCTTCGATCAAAATTTGAACTGTTTCTTTAGGTATGATCACAAACCTACCTACTTTTAATCCCTTCAATTAGTTTATTTCGATTCGCACCATGTGCGATAGAAATCAAGTTCCAAATCGAGGGAAAAACTCAATTTCTGGATGTTTTAGACTGTCCTGGAAACCCAACTTGAAGGCCTATTTCGGTCGAACCTTTGATCAATTTTGAAATCCACCTAAATAGGATTTAAGACAACATATACACCTTCTAAATCCTGTTTACGGATGTTAATTTCATTTATTATACATCAATAAAAGTCTGTTTGAAAATCAGTAAAAATAGGTTTAAAACAGTTTTAAAAACTTAGAAAAGTCTCTGATATGACGTGCGTCCCGTCAAACCGGACAACGTGGTTGTGAACTGAAAGCATCAAAAGGTGCGTATCGACTTCGTGGACGTGTGGGCTTTGTCGAAATTTAAATTGGTCGCGTGTGTGCGACGAATTTAAGGCGTATCCGTCAAAATTTATCGTATCGGCCTCTGTGCAAATTTCCTAATTACTTTGTACACGTTCGTCAGATCAAGAAAAAACTTGCGCCAATAGGACCGTATCATTTTTGGTCATGTATGCCAAGTTTGGTCCAATTCTGAGACAGTTGATCGGATCCTCGTTTCGTGGGCCCTACGATCCGATTCAACGGGCAATTTTGTGCACGGCCTGCCGAAATCCAACTTTGGACATACCGTTGGGTCCGTATCATCAAAACGAATCTATAGACATGTAGTTTGATGAGTTTAGAGACCATTGACCCTGGTACATTTTTTGATGCAAAGTGGGTCCAACGGCGGATACCGTTTTGGCCCGAAATGTCTGTTTTGCCTCTGTGTCCAGAATTGGACTTAAGGACAGGCAATCCTAGCTAATTTGACTATTCTGAGAATGTTGGAAATATATGTTTCAGCTTTCGGAGACAGTTGTGAGATTTGGACTTTATGGCTTACCAATTGACTGTATATTGATGGTCCTTCGTGCTACCACCAGGCAAGATACCTTGCCTCTCTCTACAGTTTATTTTTATGCTTATAGTTTCTCCTATTTTTATATATTATCATCTTATTCTCTAGTTGATGTGAGTTTATCTATATGTTTCCTGCGTTCCATGTTTTACTAGATTATCGTCTTGCTTGTATATCAGCTTCATGATTAGATAGTGTAGTTACACCAGGCTTGTTTACTTTATAGTTCATGCTAGAGTTGTCCTTACCCGTGTCTTGACATAATCTGTATCTTGTCTCACCTGTGCCTCGAATGAGTCGTGTCTTGGAACGAGTACGTGTAGTTGAACTGCTAAATCCTTGTTATCGTTTCCTCAACCAGAGAGTCCACACTTGGGACGAGGGTGATTGTCTTGATCTATTTACATTTGTGAGTTCACACTCGGGACAAGGATGTTGACTTATTTATTTATTCCAGAGAGTCCACACTCGGGACGAGGGTGCCTTACCGTAGACTAACCTGCGAGTCCACACTCGGGGCGTGGGTTAGTGATTAGTTCAAACCTGTGAGTCCACTCGGGGCGAGGGATTGGTATTCTATTGATCTCGTATTCACTTGTTCATCCAGCAGTTCAGTTATGTGTAGTTGTTCCTGTATTCCAGTTCATAGTCACCTGTCAGTAGCCACTTGTCGATAGTCACTTGTTAGCAGTTTTGGTCGTAGTCTTTTGCCATGTGTATGTCTCGTTACTTTCTTATATCATGTTTCCATTTTATGCATGATTAAACTGCTAGATAGATATATTTTTATGTATCTTGCTATGCCCCCTGAGGACCTGATGATCTCTTCAGGTTAGTTATTGCGTAAAGTTAGCTAGCAGTTCTGGATGGCGGATAATTATGACACTTGTGGGTTTCAGATGATTACGATATTGCTTGCAAGATTCAGGTATTGATACAAAGTTTATTATCCAGCTTGTGCTTTCCTTTCATTATCATGAGATATCCATTTATTGATTTAGTTTGTAGACTCTTGTTATATTCTTTGGAGTCTTATCGGATATTATGTTAGTGGGCTGCAGACCACGACTCATAGTTGTTCATTCATGCTTATATTACTTTTGTGGATTTGAGATATAGATTGCATTGCCATATTTTGGCAGTATACCATAGCCGTGACAGCGTTAACGTATTCGAGTCGGGCTGGAGTCCGCTTGATGCGTAGCTGGCTTGCTCACGTGCTTGCATCCTAAAAGCGGGTGCGGGTCGTGACACAACCTAACAGCATGTTGTAGTTTATGTCTGCATCAATAACATAACAAGTCACATCCGTTTGGAGATTGCCTATCTGGCATTTCAAATGGATCTTGTCCAAGGGCTCATTTTTTCTAACATTAAAATCGTTGATTGTAGGTTCGACGTGGTCAGTCGATGTATCAGAATCCTCAACGTTTGGAGTAAACTCTAAGGAATTATGTTGAAGGAAGAGCCATGGTCGAAATGGATGTGATCGACCTTGATGGCACCAATATACCCTGTATAGTATAGTCGCCTATTGTGTCGTTTGTTCTTCAGCAACATATCCTGCTGAGTGAAGGTGTTCTTAGGAATCACCTTGACCACGCTATGGCAATGTGGACACGCGACAGGATCCTCCTTGGG
This sequence comes from Iris pallida, assembly GCA_029216955.1. Classification (NCBI taxonomy): domain Eukaryota; kingdom Viridiplantae; phylum Streptophyta; class Magnoliopsida; order Asparagales; family Iridaceae; genus Iris; species Iris pallida. Next base: position 3,759,530 of record JANAVB010006800.1, on the reverse strand, counting down.
CAGTTATACCTAGGTAAGGAAGGAATCAGCGTTCTGCAAAGCCTGAGGGCATCCCGAGTCTCTTTGGAGAGATAGAGGAGCTCAAACAACGACAGCCGGGGTGGAGTATTGGCTAGGTGTGCCAATATGTCAAAGTTGTAAGGCTTGATCGGCCCTATTGTTGAGTCTTTCCTCAGTGGTTTATCAAAGCGAATATTCTTTTGCTTTCGTTTATCTATTGCAGGAGTCTGGGACGGACCTGCTTCTGAGGCATCAGGTGCAGTGGCAGCAGCAGGTAGAGGTACTTCTTGTAGGACCTGGCTGTCCTCTCGCTGGTGAGCCTAGCGAGTAGTAACCACAGCATCATCAGCTGAGGTAGAAACCATCAGGCACGACTTGGACTTCTTTCCCTTAACAGGGAGCGTTGCAGGCAGCATCATGTCGGAGGCATGTGTAAACTCCCTAAATTTTTACTACGATTTTTATTTTTAAAATTTTTTACTTTTGTATGGTACTTGTACGAAGGGTGTAAATACGTATGCACGAGATAAATTTTTTATATAAATAGTTTTATTATAAGTTTAATAAATATAAACATAATTAGCTTTGTTTTCGCAAAACATATAGATAAGTATTTCTCTACATAACATTTTTTGCCAAAATTTATTCAAATTCTATATTTAACTTTATTATTATAGAAAGGCTTTTCATTTATATAGTTATAGATAATAATGATATTTTTCTCTTTTAGTAAATATAGTATACTAGAAAGTATAGTTATGTAAATATTATTTAACTTATTTATTAAAAAGGTATTGTGAAGTTTTTCTATTAGTATTAAATATTTACTTTGAATTTTTGAAATTTATTTTTATTTTAAATTTTAAAAAGATGATTGGATTTATTCGTGAGAATTTAAATCTTTATTTTATTTTTTGTATTGATTTATTTTAAATCGTTTAATTTAAGCATGGAACTTATCAACATCTAATTTGTATTTATCTAGTTTTAATTAGATTTTTGGAATTTGATTTGGATTGGGATTGAATAGGTTTAAATTGTTTTAAATTAGATAGAGAATTATCTAAGGGGGTTTAAAATTCTCTAATCCATATCCCAACTTGGGAGTCCACCTCCTATATAAGGAGAGGCTCCACGTTCTCTTTTTTCATAACCAAATTTTTCTCCACAAATATTTCTCCAACCCTAACCTCGTGCACCATGTCAGTGTCCCCTCCCCATCCAATTCTTATTCCATATTTACATATACATTTCATCATCCTTCGTGTCGACAATCCCGACACAATCAAATTTTCTAACCTAAACCCCGACTCTGCTCGTGTCCTCCTCCCTGCCTCCGTTGATCCCTGGTCTCAAGACGAACATCCCCTCGCTACACCCCTGACTCAGCCATGACCACCCGTGGACCTCTGCCACCGCCACCAGTGCAGACCCAATGTCACCATAGCCGACAAGCCTCTGACACCGCCATCACAACCGCTACCAACACCCCTTATCGCTAATCGTCGGAGCAGAACCTGCCATCACCATCAACCCACGACTTCTCTTTTTGGTCACCCGACTTACGTGACACCAGCCGTCGCCATCGTAGAGCGGCCGACGAGTTCCATCTCTGCTCTGCATGCGACAGCACCGCGGCCACCGACGGGGCTGTTCACCACCCGCAAGAGCGTACGTCTCCCGTTGGCATGCGAAACCCTCCTCGCTGCTCTCCTCCTCAACACACCAACCAAGCCTACCTGACCACCAGCATCATCATCATCAAACGAGTCATTGTGGCCATCTAATCCATCCCCGCTGTCGGTCGTATCCACAACCACACACCCGATCATCTTTATCACCACCCTCACCCCATCTGATCTGATGAACTCCTGTCCCGTGCTGACACCTGCGTCCAACGGCGTGACCAACCAGCCATCCAAGGACGAGCATCGTCGCGAGGTGCGGATGCTCCATTTAGTGCGTGATCGTCCAGCGAACCCTCCCCTGTGCATGTCTGTCCGCGCCGGCCTCTTCAAGCCGGCAAGCGATCACAGGACCGCCTCGCCCGTGTCTCCGTCAACACTCTCTCTTTTGACTCCACTTTCTCTTACTCTCTTCATCATTTTCCTCTATTTTTCACTCTAAACCCAAAGGTATAAGAAGAGACCTTCATGAACCACTCTTTCTTTTCCTTCCTTTTGTCTTCTTTTGTTTTCTTTGGGGAAAAGAGCACACAGCAGCTTTATGCTATCTTGTTATCATTATTATTTATTATTATCTTTTTCTCTTTTTCTTTTGTTTGGTTGGTTTTTTCTTGCAGGGAACAAACGAGTGGGACAATAATGGGTGATTTATTTATATTTTATTATTAATTTTTTTGTATAAGGATATTATTAGAAAGGCTATAATAGATACTGTTATATTTTATTATTAGTATATATTGTACTTTAAATGGTATATATATGTAAATATTGGAAATTATTTAGTAATACACTATTTAGTATTATTATATATTTTATTATATTTTAATGTGATTTTTCCTAAAGTTATTATTTTAAAATTTTATTTGACCAAAATTAAGGGCTTAACCCAAAAATGATTTTTTTAATATTTTCAAAAGTATTTACTTAAAAATATTTTGATGGTAAAATTATAGTTTCCAAATAAATAAGTACTTTATAAAATAGTTATCTAAATTTTTTGGTAAAACATAGTTTCAAGCTATTATAAGTATTTTCTAAGAGTTATTAATATTTATTTCTCTTCGAATCAATCTTTATTCGTGACTAGTCATATTCCTATCTTCTTGCAATCTCGAACCTACCTATATCGTTCCTAGCTATTTCAAATATTCGGGACGCAATGACACGGTCCGTACCACCTATTGGGATCGTCTTTCGTAGTTGTGACATCGAAGGCAGATTTCGTACCAGCATGATCATTGCACCACTGCGGGTGTCATACCAGGCAAGACACCTTGCCTTACTGTTTACTTACTTGCTCAATATCATGCATGTTTTTACTTATTATTTATTTTTAGCAAATATAATAATTGTTCTTTCAAAACCATATATAGATTCAAATTACTATACTTTAGTTTTCTTATGCATTTTGACTTAGAGTTAAGGGACCACCCTTTGTGTGTGTCGCATTCATTGGCCTCGACACCTATGTGCCACGAAGTCGTGATTCGCATATAGATACGAACTTGCGTACTGACTTGTCATCGACGCGTACAGGCCATGCGTTAGGATATGATTGCTAATAGTTATGGATGTCTAGAAGACTTAGCGATTATTAGGAATATCGTGATGTGGATACAGCACGTGTAGTGTATGGGGAGGGAGAAGACAACTATTAGGCGTAGGGGCTTTCGCTCATTTACTTTCCTCTAGATGTCCTTAGTGACTCAGTCAAGTGCTAGTGGGCCGTGCATTTACTTTTCTCTAGCTGCCGTTAGTGACTCACCCGAGAGCTAGTGTGTCGTATACTTATTTACTTTTCTCTAGATGCCACTAGTGCCTCAGATGAAACGCTAATGCACCGTACCTCTAGTTTTGGAAAGCCCCTGTGTGGAACATTGTCTTCAAAGTGCATTTCCACATAGAATGGTTAAGGATCTTTATCTGATTTTTAGTTGAGCTAACTATATTCAGTTTATGGCATGATATTATGTGTCTTGCTACGTCCATCTGAGGACCTGGTGATTTCTCTAGGTGTGCTTTTGTGATGTTGTGCAGGTGCTCTAGCCATGGCCATAACTTGCTCTCTTCCATCGAGGATGATTGCACTTGAATCGCCTTCGCATCGCTCGACAAGTTCCTTAATTTTTGTATTTCTCTCTTTGTTGGTAGTGAATTTGTCTTCATCCGACGACTTGTGTAAACAATAATTCATAAGTTATTATAAATTCTTTCTTCTTTATTTGTGGATGAGATTAGTGTCATGGCTTTCTACACTTTACAACTTATGTATACATATGATGGTTCCATATATTGGAGTATACTTCGTATGTATGCATCTGGCATGATTATGTTCCTAGTCTTACGTGATCTCTCTCTATCGTCATTCTTATCCTTTCCTTCATGCTCGATATAGCTTAAGAAGGTAACCTGTGCTAGGTAGACATGACCCATAATCCCATCATGCTACTAGTTTAACTCTTGTAAGTTGGGTAGAATATCCCACGACCTAACACTCCGTTTGTTCTTGTGACCTATATTAATAAGTTTACTTCGACTGTAGAGGACCCTAACCCATCTAGCCAACCAAGCCATAGGCAAGGAAACACTAGGACAACTATATGGACCCAAACTTCGGGCGAGACTTAGATTTTTAAGGAACTTGAACTATTCATATTTTCTGTCAATCATTACCTCTTGTACTTATATTTTGGACTATCTTGACTAATGATGCTAATATAGCCTAGTTTTGCAAGCTCATTCCTTATCGAGCTTGTTGATGACATATTTTTTTGGGAGCACTCTCACTAACATATTGTCTAATCAGAACCGATGCATGATGGTCTGATCAACCTAGTGCACTTTGGTTCGCTTTTCATATATTGTTCTACGTGGATAGAGACATAGTTAAACTTGCCCCCTAGAATTTCATCCGCGACTGCCTTGGAAATTCTCTTTTGCAATTATTCAGCCGCCTTTAAACCACGTAAACGCATTCCATGTTATCTTCTTCGAACTCTATTTTGCTTTCTCACCTATTTTAGAAGGACGAAGGCGCTTGTACGTGAATTTCCTCTAGCTGTCCTATCACTTATGCCCATTACCACTCAATGTGACTTTATCTTTGTCTTAAACTACTCAACCTTAAACATATTATCGTGACCTCCTAATCACTTGGATGATTTCAATCATCCTTTAATTGTGCTATCAACCTAGATGACTAGTACACCATTTTCTCCCTATGGCCCATATCTCCTAAGCCCTAAATTATTCTCTTGATTCCTTACTATTCTCTAATTCGTGTTATCAGGATTTTATTGCCTTAAACTAGTGACCTTCGTTCAATTCTATATCAATGATTCATTTTTGTCTCTCTAAATACATGTTTGTCTCAAATGTCGTCTCCTTGTCTCGCCTAACGATTTGATCGTGATCCGTATCAATATACCCTTGTACCTTCTCAACCCCCGTACTTATTCTTAATTTTGAGGACGAAATTCTTGTAAGTTGGGTAGGTTGTAAGCGCCCTAATTTTTTACTATGATTTTAATTTTTTAAATTTTTACTTTTGTATGGTACTTGTACGACGGGTGCAAATACATATGCACGAGATAAAAATTTTACATAAATAGTGTTATTATAAGTTTAATAAATATAAACATAATTAGCTTTGTTTTCGCAATACATATAGATAATTATTTCTCTACATAACATTTTTTGCCAAAATTTATTCAGATTCTATATTTAACTTTATTATTATAGAAAAGCCTTTCATTTATATAGTTATAGATGATAATGATACTTTTCTCCTTTAGTAAATATAGTATACTAGAAAGTATAGTTATGAAAATAATATTATAATACTTATTTATTAAAAAGGTATTGTGAAGTTTTTCTATTAATATTAAATATTTACTTTGAATTTTTGAAATTTATTTTTATTTTAAATTTTAAAAAGATGATTGAATTTATTCGTGAGAATTTAAATCTTTATTTAATTTTTTGTATTGATTTATTTTAAATCGTTTAATTTAAGCATGGGACTTATCAACATCTAATTTGTATTTTTCTAGATTTATTTAGATTTTAGGATTTTGATTTGGATTGGGATTGAATAGGTTTAAATTGTTTTAAATCAGATAGAGAATTATCTAAGGGGGTTTAAAATTCTCTAATCCATATCCCAACTAGGGAGTCCACCTCCTATATAAGGAGGGGCTCCACGTTCTCTTTTTCCATAACCAAATTTTTTTTCCACAAATATTTCTCCAACCCTAACCTCGTGCACCGTGTCCATGTCCCCTCCCCGTCTAATTCTTATTCCATATTTACATATACATTTCATCATCCTCCGTGTCGACAACCCCGACACAATCAAATTCTCTAACCTAAACGCCGACTCTGCTCATGTCCTCCTCCGTGCCTCCGTCGATCCCTGGTATCAAGTCGCACATCCCCTCGCTACACCCCCGACCCAGCCATAACCACCCCTGGACCTCTACCACCGCTACCACTGCAGACCCATTGTCACCATAGCCGACCAGTCCCCGACCCCGCCATCACAACCGCTACCAACACCCCTTATCGCTAATCGTCAGAGCAGAACCTGCCATCACCATCAATCTACGACTTCCCTTTTCGGTCATACGACTTCTGTGACACCAGCCGCAGCCATCGTTGAACGGCCGGCGAGCTCCATCTCCGCTCTGCATGCGGCAGCACCGCGGCCACCGACGGGGCTGTTCACCACCCGCAAGAGGGTACGTCTCCCGTTTGCGTACGAAACACTCTTTGTCACTCTCCCCCTCGATACACCCACCAAGCCCACCTGGCCACCAGTATCATCATCACCAAATGAGTCACCGTGGCCATCTAATCCATCCCCGCTGCCAGTCGTGTCCACGACCACACACACGATCATCTTCATCACCACCCTCACCCCACTGGATCTGATGAACCCGTGTCCCGTGCTGACCCCTGCGTCCAGCGGCGTGACCAACCGGCCATCCAAAGACGAGCGCCGTCGCCAGGCACGGATGCTCTACTTAGTGCATGATCGCCCGACGAACCCTCCCTCGCGCACGTCTGACCCGCCGGCCTCGTCGAGTCGACAAGCGATCATAGGACAGCCTCGCCCGTGTCTCCATAAAAACTATCTCTTTTGACTCCACTTTCTCTCACTCTCTTCATCCTTTTCCTCTATTTTTCACTCTAAAGCCAAAGGAATGAGAAGAGACCTTCATGAACCACTCTTTCTTTTCCTTCCTTTTCTCTTCTTTTGTTTTCTTTTGGGAAAAGAGCACACAGTAGCTTTATGCTGTCTTATTATCATCATTATTTATTTATTTTTTTTGTTTGGTTGGTATTTGCTTGCAGGGAACAAACGAGTGGGACAGTAATGGGTGATTTATTTATATTTTATTATTGATTTTGCCGTATAAGGATATTATTAGTAAGGTTGTGATAAATACTGTTATATTTTATTATTAGTATATATTGTACTTTAAATGGTATATATATGTAAATATTTGAAATTATTTAGTAATATATTATTTAGTATTATTATATATTTTATTATATTTTAATGTGATTTTTTCTAAAGTTATTATTGTCATATTTTCTAACTTTTATTTGACCAAAATTAAGAGCTTAACCCGAAAATGATTTTTTGATGTTTTCAAAAGTATTTACTTAAAAATATTTTGATTGGTAAAATTATAGTTTCCAAATAAATAAGTACTTTATAAAATAGTTATCTAAATTTTTTTGGTAAAACACAGTTTCAAGCTATTATAAGTATTTTCTAAGAGTTATTAATATTTATTTCTCTTCGAATCAATCTTTGTTCATGACTAGTCATATTCTTATCTTCTTGCAATCTCGAACCTACCTATATCGTTCCTAGCTATTTCAAATATTTGGGACCCAATGACACGGTCCATATCACCGATTGCGATTGCCTTGCGTAGTTGTGACATCGAAGACAGATTTCAGGCCAGCATAATCATTGCATCACCGCGGACGTCATACCAGGCAAGACACCTTGCCTTACTGTTTACTTACTTGCTCAATATCATGCATGTTTTTACTTATTATTTATTTTTAGCAAATGTAATAATTGTTCTTTCAAATCGTATGTAGATTCAAATTACTATACTTTAGTTTTCTTATGCATTTTGACTTAGAGTTAAGGGACCACCCTTTGTGTATGTCGCATTCATTGGCCTCGATACCTGTGTGCCACGAAGTCACAAGTCGCATATAGATACGGACTTACATACTGACTAACCATCGGTGCGTACAGGCTGTGTGTTAGGATATGACTGATAATAGTTATAGATGTCTAGAAGTCTTAGCGGTTATTAGGAATATCGTGATGTGGATACAGCATGTGTAGTACATGGGGAGGAAGAAGACAGCTATTAGGCGTAGGGGCTTTCACTCATTTACTTTCCTCTAGATGCCCTTAGTGATCAGTCAAGTGCTAGTGGGTCGTGCATTTACTTTCCTCTAGCTGTCGTTAGTGACTCACCCGAGAGCTAGTGTGTCGTGCACTTATTTACTTTTCTCTAGATGCCACTAGTGCCTCGGATGAAACGTTAATGCACCGTGCCTCTAGTTTCAGAAAGCCCCTGTATGGAACATTGTCTTTAAAGTGCTTTTTCACATAGAATGGTTATGGACCTTTATCTGATTTTTGGTTGAGCTAACTATATTCAATTTATGGCATGATATTATGTGTCTTGTTACGTCCCTCTGAGGGCCTGGTGATTTCTCCAGGTGTGTTTTTGTGATGGTGCACAGTTTCTCTAGCCAAGGTCATGACTTGCTCTCTTCCATCGAGGATGATTGCACTTGAATCGTCTTCGCATCGCTCGACAAGTTCCTTAATTTTTGTATTTATCTCTTTATTGGTAGTTGATTTGTCTCCGCCCAACGACTTGTGTAAATTATAATCATAAGTTATTATAAATTTTTTTCTTCTTTATTTGTGGATGAGATTAGTGTCATGGCTTTCTACACTTTACAGCTTATGTATACATACGATGGTTCCATATATTGGAGTATACTTCATATGTATGGAGCTGGCATGATTACGTTCCTAGTCCTACTTATTTTGGACTGGGGCATTACAGTATGATCAGGGTGGACCCATATGATTTCACCTCGTGGCGTCGTAGGTGGGATGAGGCCCTGGGAATTGCCACGGGCCGACGGAAGATTAATCACTTCCATTGTCGCCCTTGGGATGGGGATAAGGACGTCTTGAGTTTTCGTCTTCGAAAAGCTTCGGAATTGGAAGGTCACCATATTGGCAGTGATCGTCTTGTTCTTGTAGTCCAACGGGATGACCTTGGCATCAATAAGGCATTGGATTTGCTTCTTCAGCACATAGCAGTCATGTGTTGAATGGTGAACGTATTGGTGATAGTGACACTACTTTGGATTGTCTATTTTTTCTACTTCGTCAGGACGCTTAGGAGATAGGAGTTAAAGCTTGCTACCCTTCATCAATATGTTAAAGAGTTTTAGCGTATCTTCGTCATTGTATTAGTAGTTTTATTTTGGTTTTGGCACTTCTGTCGGCTTCTGGTTCATTGATGCTGAATCTTTAGAGATATTAGCAATCAGGACTTGTTTCCCTTTTCCTTCCTTGTGAGTAGGGTTATTGCTAAACGAATATTACTATTTATCTTCGAGTGAGGAAGAACTCAGTCCCAGCAATTGTACGTACCGAGCTTTATTTTCAGCTACATCTGCCTCGGTGATAAAAGGTGTATATTCTATGCACGGAGCACTGTGCCACAACTTGATTGCAGGGAGCATGTTCTTGCGGTACGAGTTCATAAGCATGGACTCGGGTACCCCAAATGGTAACCTCATCACTACTTGGCAGAAGCGCTCAATGTAAGCGCGTACAGGCTCCTTCTCCTTCTGGACAATATCCATGATAGTAGACCGTCATGTTCAATCCTCCTTCGTAGAACCGATTGAGGAAAAGACACTTCAAATTGTCATACAACGAGATACAATCATCAGGAAGACTGCAAAACCATTCGTAGGCTACCCCCTGCAACGTTCCTAAGAATATATTCATAAGCAGAGTGTCATCTTTTTGCAGATGCCCCGTTATCGAGGCAAAGTACCTCAAGTATTGACGAGGAGACTCCTTTGCATCAAATAGCGTGAGCGTCTGTGGCTTGTACTTGGAAGAATATATCATATTATCCTATTCAACAGGATATGGTTTTCGGATCCCCATTTTTGGGGCAATTTTTACTTTTTTTCGGGCATCAAAGCAGCGTATAACTCCTTGAGAGCTTGATGCATATATGACATTGTGGGCCCAGTCGTTGATAGAGTGGATGATTGTGGCAGTGCTTGGTTTGCAACGGGAGTTGGTGTAGGAGGATGTGCATTGGACCCGTCGTTCGTCCCCTGGTCTTGATTTGCTAGAGCAGAAGTGTCGAATGTCAATTTATCCTTGATCTCTAGGACTATAGCAGTCAAGGCCTGTATAGTCTTGTTCAACGTATTCAGGCCCGTCTCAAGGGCTTCTATACATTTTGGATGATTACACCCCTCGTTGTTACCCGTGTTGTCACCTTCGGCCATAAAACAGACATCGGGTGCAGAGAGATAGAAGGGACTATGGATCTTTCACTCTTTGGTTCAGACACCTGAGTCTCGTCATCCTGAGGGTAGACAAGTAGATTGCATCATCCTCTGACTCATTGCAATTGTTACCCCCCAGTTTGTTGGTTGCTTGTGCCCACGGAGGCATCTGTGTCAATTCTATATAATTCTTCCTCGGGTTGGAACGAGGGATTATCATGGATGGCGGGGAGTTGGCTACCCCCATCTTACAATAAGAGCTTGGTCTGAGTGCGGGTGTGTTAGAACACACCCGTTGTAGGCACCGCCATTTTGTTGCCTCTAAGTGGACCCTTAGACTTGCTGGCCGAGGCGAGAGGGTTCTTAGAAAGCTTCTTGAGAGATGGAGAACCCGTGCCTCAATGCATAAAGCAACAAGGAGTTTATCTTCTTCTTCACTCGATGATCCTTTGTCGAACCTCTGGTTGACAGACGCTGTCGGTCGCAGTCGTTGGAAGATGGACTGCCTCTACTGTGGTGGGGCTGTTGTTTGGCAGCAACATCAGTTGATGGTGATTTTAGCATAGGTGTGCCTCGGGCCAGACACATTATGCATGGTAGAATCATTTCTTGCCTTGTGCTTGTGAGGGATTATGTTGCACAGATCAGAAGTCCGCACATCTATACTCATTTTGCACATGCAGGGAAGCTGCACACATGAGTGCAGATATGAAGGTAGCTTCCTCTTCCTAGTTCCTGCGTACGAGATACGCTTAGGTCCTCGTCAGAGAGTTGCTCCTGAGGTAGACTCACTTCTTGCTTATAGCAATACTGCTCGCATGAGTCTAACCCCGCAGTATGCACCCCTATCTTAAATCATACACATGAGCGCTCAAGTGGCAGTAGGGTTTTACTGGTCGAGGCAACGAAGCACTCGAACCAGTTTTGTATAGTTTTCCATTGGATGCGTGTGTGGCTGTCAACACAGGCTTCGGTCAGCTATTGGCATAGTACGTTGATTGTGCGAGGTGCATGCAGCCTTGGACTTCTTTCTACTACCCCTGGAAGGCATGTAGTACTCAAAATCCAACAGAGTGGTTGGCGTAGCACTTTGGTCGTGCAAGGCATGTGCTGCCTTAGATTTTTTTTGTGTTATCCCTGGAAGTTGTATGGCATTTGGAATCTAATATGTTTATTGGCATAGCACGTTGATCGCACAAGGCACATGTTGCCTCGGATCTTTTCGTGCTACCCCTAAAAGGTGCGTATCGTTCAGAGTCCAGCATAGCCTTACCCGATGGGTAAACAATTATCTCAAAGACAGAAGTTCTCGCCTGCACGACTGTCTTCGTATGCTGGTGGGAAGCTGTGTGCGTCTTCCTGTGTTATGCCTTTGTTGGGTCTGCAGTAGGAGGAGTGCGCTCCTCAGTGCGCTTTTTGCTGCACTTTCCAAAAGCGAGAGCTGACTGAGGTAGTCCAGCAGCAGCGGTGGAAGGAGTCTTCGATCCTTCACCGTTCAGAGGGTTCTCGCTCGCTTCCCCATCTATCTTGATGCTCGTCGCTGCAGTCTTGGGCACCCAAGTACGTTGAGTCTTCTTCGGTTATAAGAACCGCTTCAAAGGGCTCGACTTCTCTTTAGAGAGGAGATCTTCAAAAGCTTGCTGGTCGAAACGTATGACCAACATCTTTTGAGAAGACCCCAGCAAGTTATCGTCGGACTGCGTCACCACCTTCTCGTCGGACGAGAAGGAAGTCTCCAGCAAATTCGCCATCTTGTTTGCCATGACAAAAGTTACATAAACTTTTTGTATGTTAAACGTAAAAAGAGTACAAGATGTTCCAAAACAGGAGATATAAGTACAAAAGTTTTTGAGAAAATGTGACGATGGAGATCGAGCACTGCAGCGGCTCCTTTACCCCGTTAACGATCCGACGACGAATAGAACTTGCTTTGAGTTTCTGATACTTGTGAGTGGAACTCGGGATTGCCAATCAAGAAGATGTCGAAGATCCCTTGAACAAAGGAAGGCTCCTTCTATTTATAGGCAAGCACATATATGATGTCCATGAGGGTTTTGCTGTATAGGAGCGCTGCGTGTGTGAGATTTTGGGAGGATCTATTGTAACTACCTTGTGAACGCTACTGCTGAGCTGACACATGGCAGTTGTTCGAGATTCTCCGTGATCGAGATCTTGGTCAATTATCATCCTTTATCAGCATGGTTGAACAACTGACACGTGGTGTGTACTCATTGCTCGACTATCTTGTACGGATAAAATCGAACAGGTTTTACTTTTATCGAGAGAGTGGCAGTTTTGAAATCCGATCTCATCTTTGGAGCAATGGGACTAAACAAAATCGAATTTGATTGTATCGAAAATGATACAACTGTTTAAACTAAATCTGATTCAATCTCAGGGGTGGTAGCTTAAACAAATCTGATTTGATTGTATCTGAAAAGATACACCAAGCTGAACTAATCGTATCTGAAAAGATGCAGCTGCCATACTATCCACATGGTATGATGCCACGTTATAGGGGAACTGTGTGCTATGCGAGCTGCACTTTTGGGAGTGTTTGAGTGACTGCACTTTTGGGCGATGAAAAGGATGTTGTGGAGGCGACGAAGTCACTATGCTTTCGGGCGACATGAAGACTGCGCTCTTGAGGCAGCGACGTCACTGCGCTTTTGGGCGACGATGAGATTGTGCTCTTGAGGCAGCAAAGTCACTACACTTTTGGACAATGAGGAGACTGTGCTCTTGAGGTAACGAAGTTACTGCACTTTCGGGCGACGAGGAGACTGTGCTCTTGAGGCAACGAAGTCATTGCACTTTTGGGAAACTTTGAAGAATCAAAAAAGGTGCCGTTGAAGGGGATGTGCTTCTGGGAAGCTATGAGAGCTGCACTTTTACGAAGCACTGAAGTCACTAAAGGAGCCGTTGAAGGGGCTGCGCTTCTGTGGAAACTCTGAAGAACCAATGAAGGAGCCGTAAAGGGCTGCGCTTCTGGGAACTCTGAAGAACCAATGAATGAGTATTAAGCGGATGCGCTTCTGGGAAGCTATGAGAGATGCGCTTTTATGAAGCATCTAAGTCGATGTGCTCCTAAGGAAATGACTGTCTTTGAGCGGCTTAGTCAAAACCCATTTAATTGCTGCCACATTGGGGGGCTCGAGAAGCGGTGACTAAAAAAGCTTAGTCAAATAAATCTATTAAATGAGATTCATTATGTTGAGTCCTATGTTCATCCCTACTCCGGAGTCCTTTGACCGACTGCCACGTGGCATGTGGGTTGGACCACACAGCCTATATAAAAGGAGCTTTTGGGTAAGACCTTGCTTACAGTTTCCATTCATTTCCCTGTCATGCTTGACCCCGACTTAGCTTTGGACGGCTATGGGCCTTGCATAAGTCGATTGTTGGTTGTAGATCTCTTCGTTCAAAGAAGATGTGGCTTTATAGAAGAACAACTACGGAGTTTCAGGATGCACTTGAGCATTTGGCATAAGGAGTTCGAACCTGAACAACATCTTGGAGGTCTTCGAGGTCCAAGCTATCGGGTTTGGATTGATTGTCAACCTGAAGAGCTACATGCTACGCTTTGTCCTGCTCAATAATAGCTTCATTAGCTATATTGGAGGGGGGATGCGCGCCCTGTTAGGCTGGAAGAGCCCCAGGTTGTGCTGCATTCTTGCTCAGGCCAATAGCTGTTTCATTAGCCATATTGGAGTTCCTCTATGTCTGACTAGGAAGTGGTTTGCTCTAATGCTACTGTACTTTTTGGGGGCTGCACGCTTCTGAAGAATGCGCACTTTGTAGGCTATGCTTTAGGTTTTAGTCTTTATATGTAACTATGAAGAATCTGTAATAGATCTTTTGAAACATGATTTTAATAAAAAAAAAACTTTCCTTTATGTACTGTCTTTGTATAGCACGAGTTCTTGAAGTGTGCAGAAATTTGTATGTCTCATGTGCTTCTGTGAAGTATGTGAAGCAACTGTTGTCTTCTACGCTTCCATACCATCTGCGCTATTTTTATGCGTCTACAGAAAACGAACTGCTATTTGTTGCTGTCAATATGGCATCTCATAGTACTGGAGGTAGAAGTCGCCCGAGGCGTAATTCATCATGACCTTCGAGTCAAAAAAAACTGCAGTCAAATCCTAGACTCTTCTGAAGGGGTCTACCAAAACACACGATCAAGAAGCCGAGACTTCCTCGATCAAAGAAATCTTTTCGATTCCAACCTTGGGGGTAGCAGTCTTCTAGACTTCGATGCTGACAGCGAAGACTCTAATCAGACTATTCTATCTACTAGCTCACCCTCTGTATCAAGAGAAGTATTTGCTTACGTGACAAATAAAAAGCAAGACGCTTTTAGTTCTGCTAGCCAGAAGCAAAGAATCACTGCCTTGGAAGCTAATTTGAAGGCCATGGCTGACATGGTTGCAAGCATGCACAAAGTAATCATGACTCAACATGCTGGTCCACTGGTTATAAATCTAATTCCAACCCAAGAACACGCAGTAGGTTCCATGCCTATCAACACTAGCCCTGGAGCACAGCCTCCTCCAAATACTATCGTCCCGGAGGTCATATACCTTCAAGCACAGGCTACTCCAAGTCACTCTAGTGCTGGGGGTGGTACTTATCATGCGGTTCCACATCCCAATCCTTCAAATCAATCTGCTGCTCCTCAAATACCGAGAGACCCTCTTGAAGCATCCAAGCTTCTGCGAAATAAGTTTGAAGCTTCCAAGCAGAAAGAGGGATTACATAAATTAGAGATCAAGCAACCCTATCCTGCAGAGTGGAAGGAAGTTCCATTTCCACCCAAATACAAGCCGTTGACCATAATGCTATTCGACGGTAGCACATCTCTGAGTCAGTATATTAATAACTTCAAGAAGATGACTAATCACCTTCAGCAGAACGATGCTCTACTTTCTAGAGTTTTCGTTGGATGTTTAGCGGGTGTTGCTTATGATTGGTATCGAAGCTTGCCGAATGGCTATATAACATTCGTCACATTATTGAAGCAGATGCTCCTGGAACGATTCTATGAAGGGACCCATGACATGACTATGTCTTCCCTTACCAAAATCAAATAGAGGCCCAATAAAACAGCTAAAATGTTTCATTGATCGCTTCCGACGTGAGGCTCTTAAAATGCCTCTGGGTACTCCGAATGCATTGACGATAGATACATGCAAACCAAACTTGTTACCTATCATTAGTATGTGGACGAAATTGACACAATTTTAAAATTGGGGTTCTTTCATAGTAAGTGCCAGAGCAGCCGAAGTTAGTGCTGAGAAATTCAAGCAGCTGGGCATCCCGATGCCTAATCTCGAAAAAGATAAACATCCCGCTACCAACAGCGGTAGTCAACAAAAAAACCGCAAAGGCAAAGAAGCCTTAGCTATCAATATAGATCAGTCAGCACCTACAGCGACAGCACCTCCATAGAGGGCGGCACTGCGACCTAAGGAATAGTATTCCTTCGACGACATTGACATCATGAGCATATTCGATTACTTGATCAAAACCAATAAACTTCAAATATCGGAGATAAAACGGCCAGACGATGGAGATAAGACTGATAACCCTAAATATTGAGTGTATCACAGGTTTTTGGGACATCCAACCAGGGCATGCTATGTGCTCAAAGGAAAGAACTAGGAATTGATCAACGCCAAAGCAATCACTATCCGAAAGGATGAAAAGACTGTGATAGTTAATGTCATCTCTCTACAATTTGGAGACTTCCCTCCACAACTAGTTACTAACGGTGTCGTCCTGATACCTAAAGCAACTATGGATATTGTCAACCTTCCACCGACACGAAATGACGGTTTGGTACCATTGCCAATAGCCAAAGGCAAAATCATGTGGGTTCATCCGGACCTGATCAACGAATTCGAACAGAAGACATCTGTCTCTCCTAGCAAATCGAAAAAGACGGCTAACTACAAATCATGCAATATGACCTCAATTAAGCACTCCTCACTTGATGGCCATGTTACCCTTTGAAGGCTACTTTCATTCCGGCAGGATCCATGCATTCTTCTTCAGAAATTGCTTCGTCGACGTCGGAAGTCAAATACCAACCTGAGTTCCATCGATATAGTCAGCAATCTCATGAGCTGATGATGAAGATGGGATATGACTTTCAGAAAGCCCTAGGCTTGACTAATGGAAAGGGGTCTCCGATACCCCTATCTTTACAACTTTAAGACAACAGTCTCGTGTCGGACTAGGATTCTGGACAGATCATAAGATTCCAAGCCAAAAAAAGAGGCCCTCCAAAAGTAAGGCACGAGTGAGGACATGTAACATAGTTTCCCTCTCACCAGCTTCAGAAGAAAATATCTTGACTGGTACTCGATCTGGTAGACTCTATCTCCGAAACTATCCAGATGGTAAAGAGAACCAAGTTGGCACTCCTTCCGCTCCAGATACTCTTCCAAAATTAGCTCCATCAGCTGATTCGGGTCCTTCTAAGCCGACAACAGCTGATAAAGGCAAACAGCAGGTTCGCTTTGACAAGAACTTGAAGAAGACTCCACTACAAGGACTTCCAAAAACATAACTTTGACATATTGGCTCAACTAGCCAACACTCCGGCAAGACTATCAATTTTCAACCTCCTTCGTCTCTCGAAAGAAACTCAAGAAACATTAAGCGAAACTCTGATGCAAGTTGAAGCTTGTGTTGCACATCTTAAAAACTCAGGCGAAGAACCTGTGGCATGCCCTTAATGTCATAGTGTGATGGAGATCTTGCCAAACATCACCTTTACCCAGGATCACATGCTACTTAAGAACAATCTGTAGGAACGAAATCGTAAAGCAGAAAACTCTAGAGGGAGGATGAATAGAGTTGGCAGCGGAATAATGCTAATTTAAAAATGTTAGCAGCAAGATCACAGAATAATAATCACAACTAAATAAATGTAAAGGCAGATATAAGAAAGCAAATGCAAAGACAGCGATGTATACTGGTTTCCCTCTGTTGAGGACTAATCCAGTCGGTAGAACTCTTGCTACCAGTTGAATCCACTATTGGCAAAACCGCAAGTTTTCTTACGATGTCTTGCAACTTCTACAACGCGAGCTTTGATACGAAGAACTCGTCCAACTTCAATTTTGAAGAGTTGAATCTTCTATCAAGCCTCTGATTACAATCACTCTAAAACTTCTAGACCGCACCGCACTGGCAAATCGACTAGAGGATTGTAACAGGCTTGGGATCTGAAATTTGAAGCTCGAGAAAAACTCTTTGGAAGACTGAAAGCTTTTTAGAAGAAAGAAGATTGAAAGTGAATGAGTGAGTTAAAAAGATCGAAATCCTTCTCTATTTATAGGAGTTCCAAAGATAGAATTCTGGCAGAATTCGGGCAGAACTCGATGAGAAAATCTCGGTCAAATCCGCAACTGCAGGAGGACCAAGTTCCAAGGAATTCAAAAACAAAACGGCCACTAACCGAACTCTGGCCGAGTACTGTCAGGGTTAGGTTATGGTTTTAAAATAAGTTTTTAAGGAATTTTGAAAACCTTTTTAAAAACCTTTTTGAAGCTTTTGTAAATACGAATGTTTTATAAAACTAAGGACATTTTAAAAGAAGTTTGAAATCATTTTGGAATAGCCTATTTGCCAGTACGACTCGGTGTACAAAGTATTTCTAGACTCAAATAAAATGAAAAATACATTGCTCAAAGAAATACAGACTCGAACAGGCAAACAGTGCTTCGGTCTTGAACTGTGTAGATACTTGTTCTTGATCATGTCCAAGAGTCCGAGATATCCTGACTAGCTTCATATATCGAGACAGAGTTTGATCAATTATTAAAATCAGTTTGACCATATGACCAATGGGCCAACAATCTCCCCCATTTTGATAATTGATAAACTATGAATGATATAACATCTAAGCTAGGAATCAAATCAAAAAAACAGTAAAGAAAAATTGTTCATATCCTGCATGCATTTTCTCAAAAGATGTTAGATCCTTATTTCTCCCCCGTTGTCACTTAGCAAAATAATTGTAAAAGAGAAAACTCCTCCGCAATCAATGTATAAGAAACAAACAGTGAAGAAACACATAAAAAAAATTATGACAGATGGTAGAGACAGAAAAAAATAACATCACAGGCATGTATTTGTCTCAGGTAGTTTATAATATAACAGAGGATTAATACAACAGTGAGAATCATAGAGAATTATGTCACAAGCAGTTTATAATATAGAAGCAGATAAAGATGCTATAAATAACTAAACTGATGTGAAAGATAAACTACGAAATCCATAAAGATAAAATGATGTGCAAGAGACATCAGCAAAAAATTCAGTACAAGTCTGATAATAAAAAGCTAAAAAGACAGAAACTTGGAATGTCGGAGCATTTCCAAGTATACAGTAGATAATGTCTAAGTCTCAAAAATCAACTAATATATCACATCTCCTCATCATCATCATCATCAGCATGACCGGCATGTCCATAAGGACCAGCTACAGAGGTACCAGCTCCAGAAGGGTAAAGAGGAGTGCCAGTGTAAAACTCACTGACATAATCTCGAGGAGCACGGTCAGAACGGTACCAATTATATACGTTACCGGGCTGAAAGTAGGCATGAACAGCCTCATCCTCATAGCGGTAACCAGAAAAGGCTGGATCTCTAGGAATAGAACCGGCAGAATGTCCAGTCTGGGCAAATCGGAGATCAGCGAGAGAATTTGCTATCGCCTGATAACGAGTGACATCGCAGAACTCACGCTCGCGAGCCATATCCATCATCGAGACGTGCAAATCAGAAAGATGCTGGTGTATGCCTTCAAAGGTCATGGCACACTGCTGAGTAGGTGGAGGAGGTGGAGCAGTAGGAGGAACAGTAGGAGCAGCAGCAGCAGTCATACTACGACGAGATAATTTTAAAAACTTGGGCTCAGGGTCTTGAGTACAAGTTGACAAATCAATATCAAAACGCTGGAAGATACGTGGAAGAATCATCGCATAAGAGAGATTTCTATCTCTTGTACGACAACATCCCATCATCTGGATAATGGTCTTAGGGGCAGAAAATGGAATCCCCTTAAGAATATGATACATAGCAGATAATTCAAGAGATGTGACATCATCCTTTGAAGTAGACTTCGAAAGGAGATTGGAGTAGATGATGCGGTGCAATTCAAAATTAAACAAGTTCAAGTTGTTTGCCTTGAACTTTCCAGAGCGAACTCGATCAAGTGCACAGAGTTCAGCTTTGAAACTAGCAAGTGTCGTGCCGTCGGGGAAATCAAATTCAATAATATCAACAAGCGGTGCACCTTCGTTTGATAGACCAAGGATTTCTGCTAAGAGGACATCATTGAACTCGATGTCTAGTCCGCCAACACGAGTACTTACGTCAAACGTGTTTAATAAGATATTGCAGTAGAACAGTCTAATGGCATTAGGTGCTACCGGGAAACAAAGTTTAACAACGTGTTGTAACCCTAATGCCTCAAAATATTGGCGGTGTTCAGGAAACACAGTCCATTTGATAGGAGCACCTGTGCATATGGATCGCATGGAAAAGTCTCCATACCACAGAAGGACTTGATCTAGGGTTTGAAATTAAAACCCATCGAACGCGCCATCGCTTGATTGGACTAGCAAAAAGAGAGAATCCGTGGGTGGATTCGAAGATGATCCTTCCTCACTAGGATTGGTCGTCTTCTTCCTCTTGAAGGGGTTAAATCCCTTAGGTGCCATTGTGCAATAAAAGTAAATATGCACTAAATTAAAAGGATGAGAGATACGAAGTTATACCTCCCGAGATTCGAGTATGTTGTAGAGAACAACGAACTATGCATGAATCCAAAATTTGGATGGATTTTACCACGTAGATAGGGAGAAACGGAGTGGTGAAGAACTAGGGTTAGGGGGCTCTCGTGCGGCTGCTGTTGCTGTGATGGTGGTGTTTAGAAGTAATGAAGAAGAAAGGCTCTCGGGTTCTGGTTATATAGCCAGATACCTTCAACCGAACTCGGACCGAATTCGGTCCGAAGTCTGGCCGAATTCGCCTAGGGTTGGTTTGGAACACTTTCTTTTTTATTTGCTCATTTCAAAGATTTAATTCAAAGATTAGTAATTTCAACATTCAATTAATATAATTAATGTTATTTTATAGATTAAATATCGTTATACAGTGACTATCTCAGATTAGCTGTAGGAGTACTGTCCCAGCTGGCGGAGGTTCACCGGGGAACTCTTAAATACCGCTTCGCTTCAACCGTAGTTGTGGTGACAGACAGACTCTTTATTGGCTTGTCTCTAACACAGTTTTTGTAGATTGAAATAAAATCAATTAACATTATTGACGTCCAAAATTCCTAATTCTCGACGTAAATAATTGAAATGATCTTCTGCTAGAGGTTTTGTGAAAATATCAGCTAATTGATTCTCAGTATCTATGTACACAAGGTTAATATCTCCATTTTGATGATGATCTCTAAGAAAATAATGTCGGATCTCGATATGCTTAGTACGAAAATGACATACTGGATTCTTAGTCAAATTAATAGTGCTCGTGTTATCACAGAAAATGAGAATGTGTGTGTAAAATGAATCATAGTCTTCTAAGGTTTGTTTCATCCACAAAATCTGAGCACAACAACGTCCTGCTGCGATGTACTCAGCCTCTGTTGTTGATAGGGCTACAAAATTTTACTTTTTATTAAACCATGAGACTAAAGCCTTGCCTAAGAAATAACATGTGCCGCTGGTACTTTTTCTATCAATTTTACATCCAGCAAAATCTGCATCTGAGTAACCGATAAGGTCAAAGGACTTAGTTTTGGGATACCATAAGCCAACAGAAGAAGTGCCCTTAAGGTATCAAAAGATACGCTTAACTGTGCACAGATGTGATTCCTTTAGATTAGCTTGAAAACGTGCACACAGGCAAACACTGAACATAATATCTGGACGACTAGCAGTTAAATAAAGTAAACTACCGATCATACCTCGATACTTACGTGTGTCGACCGGCTTGCCTTGTTCATCAATATCAAGCTTTGTTGAAGTTGCCATCGGAGTGCCAATAGGTTTGACATTGTCCAGATCAAACTTCTTTAGCAAATCTTTTGTGTACTTGGCTTGGTTTATGAATGTCCTATTGTCAGTTTGTTTGATTTGCAGTCCGAGAAAGAATTTCAGCTCTCCCATCATGCTCATCTCGAACTCATTCTACATACACTTAGAGAATTCTTGACACAGAGATTCATCAGTAGATCCAAATATAATATTATCAACATAGACTTGTATTAAGAGAAGCTTGCCATTAAAAGACTTAATAAAAAGTGTAGTGTCAACCTTGCCTTTTGAAAAACTGTTGTCAAGTAGGAAAGAGCTTAGACGATCATACCAAGCACGAAGGGCTTATTTTAAACCGTACAAAGCTTTCTTCAACTTGAAAACATGATCAGAATTTTTAAAATCTGTGAAACCTGGAGGTTATGCTACAAAAACTTTTTCTTTTATAAAACCATTTAAAAATGCACTCTTGACATTCATTTGAAATAATTTGAAATTATGAAAACATGCAAATGCACATAACATGCGAATGGATTCTAATCTCACAACTGGGGCATAAGTCTCATTGTAGTCGATACCTTCTTTCTGATTGTATCCTTGAGCTACGAGTCGAGCCTTATTACGAGTCACTAAACCATTCCCGTTCAGTTTATTTCGGAATACCCAACGGGTGCCAATGACTGGATGATTAATCGGCTTGGGAACAAGTTTCCAAACTTTATTCCGTTCAAATTGGTTTAATTTCTCTTGCATAGCATCTATCCAAAAACTATCACTATATGCTTCATCAATAGTTTTGGGTTCTAGCTGTGAAATGAATGCAACACTAGAAACAATGTCTCTACTGGATGTACGAGTACTTACACCTTTGGTAATATCACCAATTACCAAATCTTTTGGATAATCAGCCGTAAATTTCAATCTTTTCGGCAGACTCTGAAGGTAGCTGGTTCCTGAATCTTCTCTAGGAGGATCAGCTAGTGCCGAGCTTGGTTGAAAATCAGCTGTTGTTGAGCTTGGTACAGTTAGATCTTCGTCATTGTCATCGATAGTCATTTGATTCTGTTCATCAAAAGTGACGTTGATTGACTCTTCGATGATCATGGTTCATTTGTTGAAGACTCTGTATCCTTTGCTTTTGGCCGTATAACCTAAAAATATACCTTCATCGGCCTTTTCGTCAAACTTTCCCAAATTATCTTTTGTATTAAGAATAAAGCATTTACAACCAAATATTCTAAAATATGAAACTGATGGAATTCTATCAAACCATAACTCAAATGGAGTCTTCTTCGATTTGGGTCAAATTAGAACTCTATTGAGAACAAAACAAGCTGTATTGACAGCTTCAGCCCAAAAATATTTGGGTAGACTAAACTGGTTTAACATTACTCTGGCCATTTCGGATAGAGTTCTGTTCTTACGTTCCACAACTCCATTTTGTTGTAGAGTCCTAAGGCAGGAGAACTCGTGTACAAAATCGTGTGTGTCACAAAATTATTCAAACTCTGTATTCTCGAATTTGCCACCATGATCGCTTCTAATACGAGTGATCATGTAACCTTTTTCATTCTGTACTTTCTTGCAAAAGGTGACAAATTCGGATAATGCATCATTCTTGTGTGTCAAGAAGTATATCCACGTGTATCTAGAGTAATCATCTACAATTACAAAAGCATAAAGCTTACCTCCGAGGCTAGCAACTCTGCTAGGACCAAATAAGTCCATATGTAGCAATTATAGAGGTCTAGTAGTACATACTGCGTTTACTGACTTGAATGTGGATCTGGTAGCTTTGTTCTTTTCATATTGGTTGTATACCGAATCCTTCTTGAATGTTATGTCCAGTAAACTGCGTACTAGCTTCTTCGTGGATAATCTTGAGATTGTGTCCATATTTGCGTGACCGAGTCTCATATGCCACAGATGACTCTCATCACTTTTAGCCATTAAGCATCTACCTAAAATGTTAGTTTCTTCCAACAAATAGAAAATATATATGTTGTCTTCCCTGATACCTTCAAAAATAGTACTACCAGTTGAGCTATCAACTATAGTACATTTGTCTTTGCCAAAGTTGATGCCATAACCATGATCAGCTAGATGACTTACGCTGAGTAGATTATGTTTTAACTCGGTAACTAGATAGACAACCTTAATCACAGGATAGGGAGACTTACCAATATCACCGATACCAATGATATACCCTTTCAAGTTATTATCGAAGGAGACATAGCCTTCCTTCTTCTTCTTCGACAGTGTTGCAAATAATGTAGCGTCACCGGTCATATGCCATGAACAACCACTGTCGAGGATCCATTTGCTTTTAGTATGTGAAAGGTGTTCCACCTACAAAACAGTTTGCAGATGAAACTTTTGGTACCTATTTCTTGTAGGGTCCTAAAATGTTAGCTTTTGGTATCCATGCATAAATATTTAAATCAACAAGCTTTCTGATTCTACATGCAGAAGAAATATGACCAATGTGGCTACAATAATGACATTGTGTATGTTTAGTGTTGAAAGCTGAGTGATGTGCACGGTTGGTAGGTTTAGGTTTTCTAGTATAGAAGAAAGCATACCTATAATCATGTTTGGGCTTAATCTTTTGGGGTAAAGGTTTGATAGGGTTAGGTCTGACAGTGTTTGGTTTGGGAATGTTCCGATTATTCGGTAAGTGACACATGTTAGGGTAGGAAGCAGCAGTCTCAGGCTGTTTTCCTAACCTAATTTCTAATCTTTTGGAAGTGTCATACAACTTAGTACAGTCAGAAGTGAGTGCTTCCATTCTGACTTGTGCACTTTGAAGACTTTTCTTCTCTTTAGAAAGTTCTTCTTTCAGTTGGTCAATAACCTTGTCTTTCTCTTCAGATGACTTGGTAGTCTCGTTTAATAAGAGCTTAATAGAGGAAAGCTCACCAGACTCACTAACATTATTTCTAACCTCAGCTAGTAGGTCGGTAAGTCTTCCTATTTCACCTTTGTACTCTTTGAGTACCTTCTTAGAGGTCTGATATTTGCTACGCAGTTTCCTGTAATCACTTATCAGTTCACTGAAGGCATCTCCTAATTGTTCAAAGGTGAAGTCATCATATGTATCAACTACAGGTTCAAAGAGTACCTGATCGGATGCCATAAAGCATACATTTGCAGCGTCTTCTGATTGTTCATCTTCTGAGTCGCTGGCTTCACTCTCATGCCATATGCTGGTGTTGGCATATCTCCGAGATGTTGATCTCTTCACGTTCCCTTTCTCATACTTGTTGCTCTTCTTGCTTGATAATAAGTTTGTAGGACAATCCTTCTTCATGTATCCCTTCTTCTTGCAGCCGTAGCAGACAGCATCATCTTGATACCAGTTGTTGCTGCTATTGTTTTCTTTGGCTTTCTTCTCATATCTCATGAATCTTTTGAATTTTCTTGCTAGGAGTGCTTGATCTTCAGCATCAGATTCACTGCTGTCTGAATCACCTTCAGCAGCTTTTCTGTGCTGAGCCTTGAAAGCGATTGTCTTCTCCTTTGGTGCAGGCTCTTCAAAATCTTACAGCTCCAGTTCATGAGTGAGTAGCTTACCCATGAGTACTTCGAGGGACATAGTTGTGAGGTCGTTCCCTTCAATGATCGCAGTAGCCTTTGGAATCCAGTTCTTGGTAAGTGCTCGTAGGAGTTTGCAAATCTTTTCATGGTTACTGTAATCTTTGCCTAGGGAGGACAAAGGATTTACAATATCCAAGAATCTTTCGAACATCTGAGTAACTGTTTCATTGGGCTTCATCTTGAACATCTCATACTCTTGAGTAAGTCTGCTGACATTTGATTCTTTGACTTGAGTTGTGCCTTCATGTGTGACTTCAAGGAGCTTCCACATTTCATTAGCAGTTGTACAGATAGACACCCTGTTAAATTCAGTTTTGTTTAAAGTACAAAATAAAGCGTTAACAGCACGTGCGTCAAGACTGGCCTTTTTCTTTTCTTCCTCTGTATATCTGTTATGGGGTTTTTCAACTAAAACTCCATCAACATTTATACAAGGTGTCTTTTGATAGCCATCAATAACAATAGACCATAAATCAAAGTCAAGTGATTTCAAGAAGAAACTCATCCGTGTTTTCCAATAGGTATAGTTCATACCATCAAACAGTGGAGGTCTGTTTGTGGCCTGGCCTTCACTTGTGAATTTCACAGTTGCCATGTGTTGTGCTGTGATCTATATAACAATTAGTTAAATGAATAAATAATTGCAATGTTACCTTGCTTTACCTATAACACCCGCTCTGATACCAATTGTTGGAACGAAATCGTAAAGCAGAAAACTCTAGAGGGGGGTGAATAGAGTTGGCAGCGGAATAATGCTAATTTAAAAATATTAGCAGCAAGATCACAGAATAATAATCACAACTAAATAAATGTAAAGGCAGAGATAAGAAAGCAAACGCAAAGACAACGATGTATACTGGTTTTCCTCTGTTGAGGACTAATCCAGTCGGTAGAACTCTTGCTACCAGTTGAATCCACTATTGGCAAAACCGCAAGTTTTCTTACGAAGTCCTTGCAACTTCTACAACGCGAGCTTTGATACGAAGAACTCGTCCAACTTCAATTTTGAAGAGTTGAATCTTCTATCAAGCCTCTGATTACAATCACTCTGAAACTTCTAGACTGCACCGCACTGGCAAATCGACTAGAGGATTGTAACTGGCTTGGGATCTGAAATTTGAAGCTCGAGAAAAACTCTTTGGAAGACTGAAAGCTTTTTAGAAGAGAGAAGATTGAAAGTGAATGAGTGAGTTAAAAAGATCGAAATCCTTCTCTATTTATAGGAGTTCCAAAGACAGAATTCTGGCAGAATTCGGGCAGAATTCGGGCAGAATTCGGGCAGAACTCGATGAGAAAATCTCGGTCAAATCCGCAACTACAGGAGGACCA
Organism: Iris pallida; assembly: GCA_029216955.1. NCBI lineage: Eukaryota > Viridiplantae > Streptophyta > Magnoliopsida > Asparagales > Iridaceae > Iris > Iris pallida. Next base: position 3,733,265 of record JANAVB010006800.1, on the reverse strand, counting down.
AGTTCCAAGGAATTCAAAAACAAAACGGCCACTAACCGAACTCTGGCCGAGTTCTGTCAGGGTTAGGTTATGGTTTTAAAATAAGTTTTTGGGGAATTTTGAAAACCTTTTTGAAGCTTTTGTAAATACGAATGTTTTATAAAACTAAGGACATTTTAAAAGTAGTTTGAAATCATTTTGGAATAGCCTATTTGCCCGTACGACTCGGTATACAAAGTATTCCTAGACTCAAATAAAATAAAAAATACATTGCTCAAAGAAATACAGACTCGAACAGGCAAACAGTGCTTCGGTCTTGAACTGTGTAGATAGCTGTTCTTGATCATGTCCAAGAGTCCGAGATATCCTGACTAGCTTCATATATCGAGACAGAGTTTGATCAATTATTAAAATCAGTTTGACCATATGACCAATGGGCCAACACAATCGGCACGACCGACCTCTTTACTTTACTGGGTACGTCGACACGATGAGGGTGGATCGTATCCTTGTTGATCCCGGTCTGCACTCAGCATAATCCTAAAAACTTTGTTGGATTCTCTGAAGATTCTGGTCCACAGTCTCTCAGCGATGGTTATAACTATTTTTGAATTCAATTCTGGGAAGAGTAAACCGTTGGAAAAGATTCGCTTAATAGTTCAAATCGGCGATCTCCGTACGAAAGTCACTTGATATGTGATTAAAAATTATGTTTCCTACAACCTATTATTATGAAGGTCGTGGTTGCATGAACATAATATTATGTCATCCACTCTCCATCAGTGCTTTAAGTACATGGATGACAACGGAGAGATCAAAAAAGAGATAGCTGACCTCAATCCTTTTTGAGGTGTCGAAGCCTACTATACGGACTCCAGAATGTACAAAGAAGAGCACATAAAGGTTGTCCTGGATATGGACACTGAGGAAGACCAAAAAGACGACCCAGATGATGTCTTGTGATTCCAGTCAAAGGACGCACCTCTCGTCCTTTATTTTCTGAGATGCTAACCATCACTCTCGCTCCTTCTATTGAAAAAGTAGAGCAAAGAGAGCTTACCTCTTCTGAGCCACTTGTTATCGACCTTCGTCGTTACAAGCCTACTCCTTCTCTTTTTTATTCTCTTGTTATTGACCTGACAGTGTCTGTAGCCAAGGTCACAAATATTGTTGTAACTGTTGAGACTGGAGATATCAATAAAACAGTATCTTCTTCGCAGTATATTGATGTCAACTTTTATGCACAATATTACTTGAAAATTCTTGACAAGTTTGAACCTCTCACCTTATAAGCAATTCAACCCTTCCAAGATGAGATAGTGTACGAACCGGTGCAAAATTTATTCTTCGTAGTTCCTCCTTGGAATGATGATGAGCATTAAATTATCTTCAGCAGAGAACTTAACCAAAGAACTATACTTGACAGCGATGTTGAAAACGATGATCGTGGAAGGATACAACTGTGTCGTTATAGTCAGCAATCCAAGAATATCATTCAAAAATGGGTTACAATTTTGGATCTAGACTGAAAGGAGGTAAAGACAGATGCACTCATATTCGACTACCTACTTCGAAAGGAAGGTCATCACAATACTGTAATAAGACTAGACATAGGTTAGGCTACATTACGCCAAACACGACCCCAGATAGATCTGAATCAGATAAAGAGATTCAATCTCACTCTTCCGATTCTGCTTCATGGGACTCGGACACTAGCATAGGGGAGGTCCATCAACTGATTATATCTGTCAATATGATGATAACTGAATTCCCAGAAGACGATAATAACTTTACCAAGACTTATAAGAATGAGCCTTGGGCATAAAGAATGGATACTCAATAGGAGCTTTATTTCGAACAACGAGAGCCACCCATTGAGGACGAACTAGTCCAAATCGACGTCGGAGACAAAACTTCTCCAAGGCCAATCTTTATCAGCAAAAGCCTCCCTAAGGTAGACAAGCAGAACTTGATCAAGCTCATGAAAGAATATATTGATGTGTTCGCAAGGAGTTATGAAGATATGTCTGGTTAGATCCTCAGATTGCCACTCATAAGCTCAATATCCTGTCGAATGCCAAGCCGGTTAAATAGCAACAGTGACGATTCTGACCTGATATGATAGACGCTATATAAGCTGAAGTCAAGAAGCTCAGCACCTTATAGAGGCTAAAAATTAAAATATGCCATCCATTAAAGGTACGATCATTAGGTGGCACCAAATCATTATGTTGCGCCAGACCATCAAGTTGTGCAGCATCAGGTTGCGCCAACATCAGGTTGTGCAGGAGACAGGTTGCGTGAGAGCCATATGGGGTTCTTCTTCGAGAAGCTGTAACGTCATCATCATTACCTGACAACTGATAGCTCAGAGATTAAGAAAAATCTATTTGAATCCTGCGCAATGCGGCACTCGAGAAGATTTTGTCAGCATGTAATTAATGCTGACAGCTGATTCGTGCAGATTATTATGTGGCACGATAATTAATCAATACAGCACAGAAGACCCAGTCAAAGGCGCCAGTTGTTGAGTTGTGTCCATGCACAACCTGGATAGTTGGCGCCACCCGATTAACTTTTTAGCAGAGTGACGTGGCATACAAGCTACCAACTTTGCAGAGCATGCCTACTACACTGCCCACGACCATATGCATCTCAATCAAACGATGCCACGCATCCACAACAGTTGGTGCAACCGCTCGTGCTAGTTGTTACATTGCACCCACGTGCAACCTGATGAAGCTCACGCAATGTGATCAAATAATGTTCAGAACTGGGTGACGTGGCGCACAAGCTACTAACTTCGCACAATGTGTCCACTACACTACCCACGACCAAGCGCATCTCAATCAAATGATGTCACGCATCCACAGTAATTGGTACAACTGCTCGTGCAAGTGAACAGGAGGCGTGCAACAAGAAGTGTGCGCAACCCAGAATAACTGCTAAACAGTTATTTCAAGAGCCCCTAAATAGAGTTTTAAATCAGTTCTAAAGCATCACGAATGATCATAATCTCCTGCTAAAGTGCTGTTGCATCCTCCAGAGGCTCGTGTCTTCGATATCACATCGTCCAAGGGATAAAGTGATCGTCTTCTGATCAGATTTCTATAGTTGTACTTTCTCAGAAATTAATTGTACTCTTGTACTCTTTTTCTAGTTTGTAATAAAAAATTTTGTTTTTGCAAACAAAATGGCGACTCTGCTGGGGACGAATTTCTTCTCTGATGAGAAAGTGACAACTCAATGTGATAACGGTCGATCGACAAGATGCAGAAGACCCTGGTCGTTCAAGTCGACCAGACAGCCTTCGAGGCCATGATCAATGCAGGGGGTGCCAAGCGCACTACTGTCGCTGCTAAGAGCAAGACTCACTCTGTCTGGACTCCTAAGTCCTCGATGACACATTTTCCAGCCTCTGTGTAACTTGCGCCTACCACTGCCCTGGCGCAACCTAAGGGAAACAGTCTTTTGGCTAATCCCTCCACTTCTCTGATTCTAAAATTGAAGGAGACTTCTTCTCGACATACTACTGTCCAAAACAAAGAAAAACGTCCTTTGGCCTTTTCTTCCCTGGCGTAATATGTGCCTGTTGCTGCCTCTGTGCAACTTGCGTCCATCACTGCCCTGGTGCAACCTAAAAGAAAAAGTCTTTTGGCTAATCCCTCCACTTCTTTGATTATGAAATCGAATGAGACTTCGTCTCGACACACTGCTGTCTAAAACAAAACAAAAATGTCCTTTGGCCTTTTTCTTCCCTCGCGCAACCTGTACCTATTGTTGCCTCTGCGCAACTTATGCCCATCACTGCCCTGGCACAACCTAAAGGAAATAGCCTTTTGGCTACTTCTTCTGCTCCTCCAGTTCTGAACTCGGAGAAAAATATGTCCAGTTCCTCTGCTGGACAAAACAAAAGAAAATGCCCTTTGGCCTTTTCTTCCCTAGCGCAACCTGTACCTGCTCCTGCTCTGGCACAACTTGCACATAATTCTGCACTGGCGCAACCTGTGCCTATTCCTGCTTTAGCACAACCTGTACATATTTCTGCATCGGCACAACGTAAAGGGAAACACTGTTTAGTGGTTTCCTCTTCGTCATCAAGTCAAAAAATTACTGGGAAATTATTATATCAAGAAAAATTCTCTTCGGCTTTTCTCCTTTTTGCTCGAGTCATTGACTGGGTGGAAAGTATTACTGATTACGCTTTTGTGCCTCTCAACACAAAAGTGGATTCAGATATAAATCCTACTCTCCTTAACAGAGACAACCAAACCTCTGTCAGGAAAATGGTTTCTATTCAGAATGAACTTTCCATACAAAAGAGTATCATGTCTACTCCAAAGAGGTCAGGGCAGGATCTACCGACCCTACGTATCTCAAGATCCCAACAAGGCAAACTACTAGTATCTCAAGTAGATACACAAGTAGTACCATGTCAGACTTGCGCACCTACATCAATAGGTGCCAATTAGGGTCAACCTCGGGAAAACACAAAATGTATCAAGCGTAACCTGCACCAGTTGCTAACTTACACCAGAGAAAAAATTCTGCGATAAAAAATCCTTTGACTTATGCTAACCAGTTTAGCATGTCTTTGTACACCCAAGGTACGGGATACCTCAAGAACAGGAACCATGTCTCAAATATTGTCAACGGCAACATTCCTACAACTTCTTCTCGTCCTGTTAGTGATCTCTGTGAACTCTTGATACAGAAGCGGAAGGTTGTAGATCCATCCCGTCCAACGGTGGTCCAACAGCAAGAACAACATTGCAATCACCACCATGAAGTTGTCATCAAATGTTGTTGTCAGTCAGCTAAATGGTCTGTCTTTGACCGTTTGAATTATGTTCAGACTCCTGAACCTATCCTAGTAGACGAAGATGGATTACTCTTTGCTCATGTCAACATGGCATCTCAAAGCACTGGGGGTAGAAAATATCCAAGACGTAATGCATCCTACAATCCCAGTCAACAATACTTAGATCGGATTCATGAATTCAGCGAAGGAGTATACCAATATACTAGGTCAAGAAGCCGAGACACAATCGGTCAAAGGAATCTTTCTTCCAACCAAGATTCTCTCAGTCCACAGGACACTCCTATCACTTATTTTGGGGGTGATACCTTATATGACTTTGATGCTGATAGTGAATGTTCTGGAAAGACCATCTTTTCCACTAGCACGTCTTCAATAGCTAGAGAAGTGACTGCTTATGTCGCTACAGAAGATCAAGATATTTCTAGTTCTAACAATCAAGAGCAAAGAATTGCTGCTTTGGAGGTTAGTTTAAAGAAAATGGCTGAGATGATGACTGGCATGCATGTTATCATTATGGCACAACATACAGTTCCATCGGTCACGAATTTACTTTCCTCTAGCTATCGTTAGCGACTCACCCGAGAGCTAGTGTGTCGTGCACTTATTTACTTTTCTCTAGATGCCACTAGTGCCTCGGATGAAACGTTAATGCATCGTGCCTCTAGTTTCAGAAAGCCCTTGTGTGGAACGTTAACTTCAAAGTGCATTTTCACATAGAATGGTTAAGGGCCTTTACCTAATTTTTGGTTGAGCTAACTATATTCAGTTTATGGCATGATATTATGTGTCTTGTTACGTCCCTCTGAGGGCCTGGTGATTTCTCCAGGTTTGTTTATGTGATGGTGCACAGTTGCTCTAGCCAAGGTCATGACTTGCTCTCTTCCATCGAGGATGATTGCACTTGAATCGTCTTCGCATCGCTCGACAAGTTTCTTAATTTTTGTATTTCTCTCTTTATTGGTAGTGGATTTGTCTCCGCCCAACGACTTGTGTAAATTATAATCATAAGTTATTATAAATTCTTTCTTCTTTATTTGTGGATGAGATTAGTGTCATAGATTTCTACACTTTATAGCATATGTATACATATGATGGTTTCATATATTGGAGTATACTTTGTATGTATGCAGCTGGCATGATTACGTTCCTAGTCCTACATATTTTGGACTGGGGCATTATAGCATGATCAGGGTGGACCCACATGATTTTACCTCGTGGAGTCGTAGGTGGGATGAGGCCCTGAGCATTGTCACGGGCCGACGGAAGATTAATCACTTCCATTATCGTCCTTGGGATGGGGATAACATCGTCTTGAGTTTTCGTCTCCGAAAAGCTTCGGAATTGGAAGGTCACCATATTAGCAGTGACCGTCTTGTCCTTGTAGTCCAGCGGGATGACCTTGGCATCAATAAGGCATTGGATTTTCTTCTTCAACACATAGCAGTCATGTGTTGAATGGTGAACGTATTGGTGATAGTGACAGTACTTTGGATTGTCTATTTTTTCTACTTCGTCAGGACGCTTAAGAGATAGGAGTTAAAGCTTGCTACCCTTCATCAATATGTCAAAGAGTTTTAGCGTATCTTCGTCATTGCATGAGTAGTTTTCTTTTGGTTTTAGCACTTCTGCCGGTTTCTGGTTCATTGACGTTGAGCCTCAAAGATATTGGCAGTCAGGACTTGTTTCCCCTTTTCTTACTTGTGAGTAGGGTTATTACTAAACAAACATTACTATTTGTCTTCGAGTGAGGGAGAACTCAGTCCCAGCAATTGTGCATCCCGAGATTTTATTTCAGTAACATCCGCCTCGGTGATAAAAGGTGTACATTCTATGCATGGAGCACTGTGCCACAACTTGATTGGAGGTAGCATGTTCTTGCGGCACGAGTTCATAAGCATGGACTCGGGTACCCCAAGTGGTAACCTCAGCACTACCTGGCAGAAGCGCTCAATGTAAGCGCGTACAGGCTCCTTCTCCTTCTGGACAATATCTATGATAGTAGACCGTCATGTTCAATCCTCCTTTATAGAACCGATTGAGGGAAAGACACTTTAAATTGTCACACAACGAGATATAATCATCAGGAAGGCTGTAAAACCATTCGTAGGCTACCCCCTGCAACGCTTCTAAGAATATATTCATAAGCAGAGTGTCGTCTTTTTGCAGATGCCCCATTATCGAGGTAAAGTGCCTCAAGTATTGACGAGGAGACTCCTTTGCATCAAATGGTGTGAGCGTCTGTGGCTTGTACTTGGAAGAATATATCATATTATCCCATTCAGCAGGATATGGTTTTCGGATCCCCATCTTTGGGGTAATTTTTACTTTTTTGGGCGTCAAAGCGAGCGTATAACTCCTTGAGAGCTTGATGCATATATGAAATTGTGGGCCCAGTCGTTGATGGAGTGGATGATTGTGGCAATGCTTGGTTTGCAACGGGAGTTGGTGTAGGAGGATGTGCATTGGACCCGTCGTTCGTCCCCTGGTCTAGATTTGCTAGAGCAGAAGTGTCGGATGTCAATTTATCCTTGATCTCCAGGACTATAGCAGTCAAGGCCTGCATAGTCTTGTTCAACGTATTCAGGCCCGTCTCAAGGGCTTCTATACATTTTTGATGATTAGACCCCTCGTTGTTACCCGTGTTGTCACCTTTGTCCATAAAACAGACATCAGGTGCAGAGAGATAGAAAGGACTATGGATCTTTCACTCTTTGGTTCAGACACCTGTGTCTCGTCATCCTGAGGGTAGACAAGTAGATTGCATCATCCTCTGACTCATTGCAATTGTTACCCCCCAGTTTGTTGGTTGCTTGTACCCACGGAGGCATCTGTGTCAATTCCATATAATCCTTCCTCGGGTTGGAACGAGGGATTGTCATGGATGGCGGGGAGTTGGCTACCCCCATCTTGCAACAAGAGCTTGGTCTTGGTGCGGGTGTGTTAGAACACACCCGTTGTAGGCACCACCATTTTGTTGCCTCCAAGTGGACCCTTGGACTTGCTGGCCGAGGCGAGAGGGTTCTTGGAAAGCTTCTTGAGAGATGGAGAACCCGTGCCTCATTGCATAAAACAACAAGGAGTTTATCTTCTTCTTCACTCGACGATCCTTTGTCGAACCTCTGGTTGACAGACGTTGTCGGTCGCAGTCGTTGGAAGATGGACTGCCTCTTCTGTGGCAGTGCTGTTGTTTGGCAGCAACAACAGTTGATGGTGATTTTAGCACAGGTGTACCTCGGGCCAGACACATTGTGCATGGTAGAATCCTTTCTTGCTTTGCGCTTGTGAGGGATTATGTTGTGCAGATCAGAAGTCCGTACATCTATACTTATTTCGTACGCGCAGGGAAGCTGCACACATGAGTACATATATGAAGGTAGCTTCCTCTTTCCAGTTCCTGTGCAGGAGATACGCTTAGGTCCTCATCAGAGTGTTGCTCCTGAGGTAGACTCACTTCTTGCTTATAGCAATGCTGCTCGCATGATTCTATCCCCGCAGTATGCACCCCTATCTTAAATCATACACATGAGCGCTCAAGTGACAGCAGGGTTTTACTGGTCGAGGCAACAAAGCACTCGAACCTATTTTGTATAGTTTTCCGTTGGATGCGTGTGTGGCTGTCAACGCAGGCTTCGGTCAGCTATTGGCATAGTACGTTGATTGTGCGAGGTGCATGCAGCCTTGGACTTCTTTCTACTACCCCTAGAAGGCATGTAGTACTCAAAATCCAATATAATGGTTGGCGTAGCACTTTGGTCGTACAAGGCGTGTGCTGCCTTAGATTTTTTTTGTGTTATCCCTGGAAGGTGTATGGTATTTGGAATCTAATATGGTTGTTGGCATAGTACGTTGATCGCACAAGGCACATGCAGCCTTGGATCTTTTTACTCTACCCTAAAAGGTACGTAACGTTCAGAGTCTAGCATAGCCTTGCCCGATGGGTAAGAAATTATGTCAAAGACAGAAGTTCTCGCCTATACGGCTGTCTTCGTATGCAGGTGGGAAGCTGTGTGCGTCTTCCTGTGCTATGTCTTTGTTGGGCCTGCAGTAGGAGGAGTGCGCTCCTCAGTGCGCTTTTTGCTGCACTTCCCAAAAGCGAGAGCTGACTGAGGTAGTCCAGTTGCAGCGGTGGAAGGTGTCTTTGATCCTTCATCGTTCAGAGGGTTCTAGATCGCTTCCCCATCTATCTTGATGCTCGTCGCTGCAGTCTTGGGCACCCAAGTACGTCGAGTCTTCTTCGGTTATACGAACCGCTTCAAAGGGCTCGACTTTTCTTCAGAGAGGAGATCTTCAAAAGCTTGCTGGTCGAAACATACGACCAGTATCTTTTGAGAAGACCCCAGCAAGTTATCGTCGAACTGCATCACCACCTTCTCGTCGGAAGAGAAGGAAGTCCCCAGCAAAGTCGCCATCTTGTTTGCCATGAAAAAAGTTACACGAACTTTTTGTATGTTAAACGTAGAAAGAGTACAAGATGTTCCAAAACATGAGATATAAGTACAAAAGTTTTTAAGAAAATGTGACGATGGAGATCGAGCACTGCAGCGGCTCCTTTACTCCGTTAACGATCCGATGACGAATAAAACATGCTTTGAGTTTCTGATGCTTGTGAGTGGAACTCGGGATTGCCAATCAAGAAGATGTCGAAGATCCCTTGAACAAAAGAAGGCTCCTTCGATTTATAGGCAAGCACATATATGATGTCCATGAGGGTTTTCGTGCGTAGGAGCGCTGCGTGTGTGAGATTTTAGGAGGATCCATTGTAACTACCTTGTGAACGCTACTGCTGAGCTGACACGTGGCAGTTGTTCGAGATTCTCTGTGATCGAGATCTTGGTCAATTATCATCCTTTATCAACAAGGTTGAACAACTGACACGTGGTGTGTACTCATTGCTCGACTATCTTGTACGAATAAAATCGAACAGGTTTTACTTTTATCGAGGGAGTGGTAGTTTTGAAATCCAATCTCATCTTTGGAGCAATAGGATTAAACAAAATCGAATTTGATTATATCGAAAAAGATACAACTGTTTAAAATAAATCTGATTCAATCTCAGGGGTGGCAGCATAAATAAATCTGATTTGATTGTATCTGAAAAGATACACCAAACTGAACTAATCGTATCTGAAAATTACAGCTGCCATACTATCTACATGGCATTATGCCGCGTTATAGGGGAACTGTGTGCCATGCGAGCTGCACTTTTGGGAGTGTTCGAGTGACTACGCTTTTGGGCGATAAAAATGCGGTTGTGGAGGCAACGAAGTCACTACGCTTTTGGGCGATATGAAGACTGTGCTCTTGAGGCAGCGACGTCACTGCACTTTTGGGCGACGAGGAGATTATGCCCTTGAGGCAACGAAGTCACTACACTTTTGGACAATGAGGAGACTGTGCTCTTGAGGTAACGAAGTTACTGCGCTTTCGGGCGACGAGGAGACTGTGCTCTTGAGGCAACGAAGTCACTGCGCTTTCGGGTAACTCTGAAGAATCAAAAAAGGAGCCGTTGAAGGGGATGCACTTCTGGGAAGCTATGAGAGCTGTACTTTTACGAAGCACTGAAGTCACTAAAGGAGCCGTTGAAGGGGTTGCGCTTCTGTGGAAACTCTGAAGAACCAATGAAGGAGCCGTAAGGGGCTGTGCTTCTGGGAACTCTGAAGAACCAATAAAAGAGTACTAAGCGGCTGCGCTTCTGGGAAGCTATGAGAGATACGCTTTTATGAAGCATCTAAGTCACTCTGCTCCTAAGGAAATGACTGTCTTTGAGCGGCTTAGTCAAAACCAATTTAATTGTTGCCACATTGGGGGGCTCGAGAAGCGGTGACTAAAAAAGCTTAGTCAAATAAATCTATTAAATGAGATTCATTGTGCTGAGTCCTAGGTTCATCCCTACTCCGGAGTCCTTTGACCGACTGCGACGTGGCATGTGGGTTGGACCACACAGCCTATATAAAAGGAGCTTTTGGGTAAGACCTTGCTTACAGTTTTCATTCATTTCCATGTCTTGCTTGACCCCGACTTAGCTTTGGACGGCCATGGGCCTTGCATAAGTCGATTGTTGGTTGTAGATATCTTCGTTCAAAGAAGATGTGGCTATATAGAAGAACAACTACAGAGTTTCAGGATGCACTTGAGCATTTGGCATAAGGAGTTCAAACCTGAACAACATCTTGGAGGTCTTCGAGGTCCAAGCTATCGGGTTTGGATTGATTGTCAACCTGAAGAGCTACATGCTATGCTCTGTCCTGCTCAATAATAGCCTTATTAGCTATATTGGAGGGGGGCTGTGCGCCCTGTTAGGCTGGAAGAGCCCCAGGTTGTGCTGCATTCTTGCTCGGACCAATAGATGTTTCATTAGCCATATTGGAGTTCCTCCATGTCTGACTAGGAAGTGGTTTGCTCTAATGCTACTGCGCTTTTTGGGGGCTGCACGCTTCTGAAGAATGCGCACTTTGTAGGCTATGCTTTAGGTTTTAGTCTTTATATGTAACTATGAAGAATCTGTAATAGATCTTTTGAAACATGATTTTAATAAAAAAAAACTTTTCTTTATGCACTGTCTTTATATAGCACGAGTTCTTGAAGTGTGCAGAAATTTGTATGTCTCATGTGCTTCTGTGAAGTATGTGAAGCAACTGTTGTCTTCTACACTTCTGTACCATCTGCGCTATTTTTATGCTTCTACAGAAGATGAACTGCTATTTGTTGCTGTCAATATGGCATCTTGTAGTACTGGAGGTACAAGTCGACCGAGGCGTAATTCATCATGACCTTCGAGTCAACAAAACTGCAGTCAAATCCTAGACTCTTCTGAAGGGGTCTACCAAAACACATGATCAAGAAGCCGAGACTTCCTCGATCAAAGAAATCTTTTCGATTCCAACCCTGGGGGTAGCAGTCTTCTAGACTTTGATGCTGACAGCGAAGACTCTAATCAGACCATTCTATCTACTAGCTCATCCTCTGTATCAAGAGAAGTGTTTGCTTACTTGACAAATAAAGAGCAAGACGCTTTTAGTTCTGCTAGCCAGAAGCAAAGAATCACAGCCTTGGAAGCTAATCTGAAGGCCATGGCTGACATGGTTGCAAGCATGCACAAAGTAATTATGACTCAACATGCTGGTCCACTGGTTATAAATCTAATTCTAACCCAAGAACACGCAGTAGGTTCTATGCCTATCAACACTAGCCCTGGAGCACAGCCTCCTCCAAACACTATCGTCCCGGAGGTCATATACCTTCAAGCACAGGCTACTCCAAGTCACTCTAGTGCTGGGGGTGGTACTTATCATACGGTTCCACATCCCAATCCTTCAAATCAATCTGCTGCTCCTCAAATACCGAGAGACCCTGTTGAAGCATTCAAGCTTCTGCGAAATGAGTTTGAAGCTTCCAAGCAGAAAAAGGGATTACATAAATTAGAGATCAAGCAACCCTATCGTGCAGAGTGGAAGGAAGTTCCATTTCTACCCAAATACAAGCCGTTGACCATAATGCTATTCGACGGTAGCACATCTCTGAGTCAGTATATTAATCACTTCGAGAAGATGACTAATCACCTTCAGCAGAAAGATGCTCTACTTTCTAGAGTCTTCGTTGGATGTTTAGCGGGTGTTGCTTATGATTGGTATCGAAGCTTGCCGAATGGATATATAACATTCTTCACATCATTGAAGCAGATGTTCCTGGAACGATTCAATGAAGGGACCCACGACATGACTATGTCTTCTCTTACCAAAATCAAACAGAGGCCCAATGAAACAGCTGAAATGTTTCATTGATCGCTTTCGACGTGAGGCTCTTAAAATGCCTCTGGATACTCCGGATGCATTAACGATAGATACATGCAAACCAAACTTGTTACCTATCATCAGTATGTGGACGGAATAGACACAATTTCAAGATTGGGGTTCTTTCATAGTAAGTGCCAGAGCAGCCGAAGTTAGTGCTGAGAAATTCAAGCAGCTGGACATCCCGATGCCTAATCTCGAAAAAGATAAACATCCCGCTACCAACAGCGGTAGTCAACAAAATACCGCAAAGGCAAAGAAGCCTTAACTATCAATATAGGTCAGTCAGCACCTACAGCGACAGCACCTCCACAGAGGGCGACACTGCGACCTAAGGAATAGTATTCCTTTGACGACATTGACATCATGAGCATATTCGATTACTTGATCAAAAGCAATAAACTTCAAATACCGGAGATCAAACGGCCAGACGAGGGAGATAAGACTGACAACCCTAAATATTGAGTGTATCACAGGATTTTGGGACATCCAACCAGGGCATGCTATGTGCTCAAAGGAAAGAACCAGGAATTGATCAACGCCAAAGCAATTACTATCCGAAAGGATGAGAAGACTGTGATAGTTAATGTCATCTCTCTACAATTTGGAGACTTCCCTCCACAACTAGTTACTGACGGTGTCGTCCTGATACCTAAAGCAACTATGGATATTGTCAACCTTCTACCGACACGAAATGACGGTTTGGTACCATTGTCAACAGCCAAAGGCAAAATCATGTGGGTTCATCCGGACCTGATCAACGAATTCGAACAGAAGACATATGTCTCTCCTAGCAAATTGAAGAAGACGGCTAAGTACAAATCATGCAACATGACCTCAATTAAGCACTCCTCACTTGATGGCCATGTTACCCATTGAAGGCTACTTTCATTCCGGCAGGATCCATGCATTCTTCTTCAGAAATTGCTTTGTCGACGTCGGAAGTCAAATACCAACCCGAGTTCTATCGATATAGTCAGCAATCTCATGAGCTGATGATGAAGATGGGATATGACTTTCAGAAAGCCCTAGGCTTGAACAATGGAAAGGGGTCTCCGATACCCCTATCTTTACAACTTCAAGACAACAGTCTTGTGTCAGACTAGGATTCTGGACAGATCACATGATTCCCCGCCAGAGAAAGAGGCCCTCCAAAATCAAGGCACGAGTGAGGACCTGTAACATAGTTTCCCTCTCACCAGCTTCAGAAGAAAAAGCCTTGACTGGTACTCGATCTGGTAGACTCTATCTCCGAAACTATCCAGATGGTAAAGAGAACGAAGTTGGCACTCCTTCCGCTCCAGATACTCTTCCAAAATTAGCTCCATCAGCTGATTCGGGTCCTTCTAAGCCGACAACAGCTGATAAAGGCAAACGGCAGGTTCGCTTTGACAAGAACTTGAAGAAGACTCCACTACAAGGACTTCAAAAGACATATAACTTTGACATATTGGCTCAACTAGCCAACACTCCGGCAAGACTATCAATTTTCAAGCTCCTTCGTCTCTCGAAGGAAACTCAAGAAACATTAAGCGAAACTCTGATGCAAGTTGAAGCTTGTCTTGCACATCTTAATAAGTCAGGCGAAGAACCTGTGGCATGCCTTTAATGTCATAGTATGATGGAGATCTTGCCAAACATCACCTTTACCCAGGATCACATGCTACTAGAGAACAATCGGCACGACCGACCTCTTTACTTTACTGGGTACGTCGACACGATGAGGTTGGATCGTATCCTTGTTGATCCCGATCTGTACTCAGCATAATACCAAAAACTTTATTGGATTCTCTGAAGATTCTGGTCCACAGTCTCTCAGTGATGGTTATAACTATTTTTGAATTCAATTCTGGGAAGAGTAAACCGCTGGAAATGACTTGCTTAATAGTTTAAATCGGCGATCTCCGTACGAAAGTCACTTGATATGTGATTAAAAGTTATGTTTCCTACAACCTATTGTTATAAAGGTCGTGGTTGCATGAACATAATATTGTGTCATCCACTCTCCATCAGTGCTTTAAGTACGTGGATGACAACGGAGAGATCAAAAAAGAGATAGCTGACCTCAATCCTTTTTGAGGTGTCGAAGCCTACTATACGGACTCCAGAATGTACAAAAAAGAGTACATGAAGGTTGTCCTGGCTATGGACACTGAGGAAGACCAAAAAGACGACCCAGATGATGTCTTGGTGATTCCAGTCAAAGGACGCACCTCTCGTCCTTCATTTTTTCAGATGTTAACCATCACTCTCGCTCCTCCTTTTGAAAAAGTTGGGCAATAAGAGCTTACCTCTTCTGAGCCACTTGTTATCGACCTTCTTCGTAACAAGCCTACTCCTTCTCTTTCTTCTTCTCTTGTTATTGACCTGACAGTGTCTCTAGCCAAGGTCACAAATGTTGTTGTAACTGTTGAGACTGGAGATATCAATAAAACAGTGTCTTCTTCGCAGTATATTGATGTGAACTTTTATGTACAGTATTACTTAGAAATTTTTGACAAGTTCGAACTACTCACCTAATAAGCAATTCAACCCTTCCAAGTTGAGATAGTATACGAACCGGTGCTAAATTCATTCTTCGTAGTTCCTCCTTGGAACGATGATGAGCATTAAATTAACTTCAGCAGAGAACGTGACTAAAGAACTATACTTGACAGCGATGTTAAAAATGATGATCGTGGAAGAATACAACTGTGTCGTTATAGTCAGCAATCCAAGAATATCATTCAAAAATGGGTTAAAATTTTGGATCTAGACTGAAAGGAGGTAAAGACAGATGCACTCATATTCGACTACCTACTCCGAAAGGAAGGTCATCACAATACTGTAATAAGACCAGACATAGGTTAGGCTACATTACGCCAAACACGACCCCAGATAGATCTGAATCAGATGAAGAGATTCGATCTCACTCTTCCGATTCTTTTTCATGGGACTCGGACACTAGCATAGGGGAGGTCCATCAACTGATTCTATCTATCAATATGATGATAACTAAATTCCCAGAAGACGATAATGACTTTACCAAGACTTATGAGAATGAGCCTTAGGTATAAAGAATAGATACTCAATGGGAGCTTCATTTCGAACAGCGAGAGCCACCCACTGTGGACGAACTAATCCAAATCGACGTCGGAGACAAAACTTCTCCAAGGCCAATCTTTATCAGCAAAAGCCTCCCTGAGGTAGACAAGCAGGACTTGATCAAGCTCATGAAAGAATATATTGATGTGTTCGCAAGGAGTTATAAAGATATGTCTGAGTTAGATCCTCAGATTGCCACTCATGAGCTCAATATCCTGCCGAATGCCAAGCCAGTTAAACAGCAACAGTGACGATTCTGACCTGATATGATAGACACTATATAAGCTGAAGTCAAGAAGCTCAGCACCTTGTAGAGGCTAAAAATTAAGACGTGCCATCCATTAAAGGTGCAATCATTAGGTGGCACCAAATTATTATGTTGCGCCAGACCATCAAGTTGTGCAGCATCAGGTTGTGCCAACATCAGGTTGCACAGGAGATAGGTTGCATGAGTGCCATATAGCGTACTCCCTCGAGAAGCTGTAATGGCATCATCATGACCTGACAACTGATAGCTCAGAGATTAAGGAAAATCTATTTGAATCCCGCACAATGCGGCACTAGAGAAGATTTTGTCAGCATGTAATTAATGCTGACAGCTGATTCGCACAAGTTATTATGTGGCACGATAATTAATCAATACAGTACAGAAGACCCAGTCAAAGGTGCCAGTTGTTGAGTTGTGTCCATGCACAACCTAGATAGTTGGCGCCATCCAATTAACTTTTTAGCAGAGTGACATGGCGCGCAAGCCACCAACATCGCAGAGCATGCCCACTATACTGCCCACGACCATGTGCATCTCAATCAAACAATGCCACGCATCCACAACAGTTGGTGCAACCGCTCGTGCTAGTTGTTACATTGCGTCCACGTGCAACTTGATGAAGCTCACGCAAGGTGATCAAACAATATTCAGAACTGGGTGACGTGGCGCGCAAGCTACTAACTTCTCACAACGTGTCTACTACACTACCCACGACCAAGCGTATCTCAATCAAATGATGTCACGCATCCACGGTAGTTGGTACAACCGCTCGCACAAGTGAACAGGAGGCGTACAACCTGAAGTGTGCGTAACCCAGAATAACTGCTAAACAGTTATTTCAAGAGCTCTATAAATAGAGTTTTAAATCAGTTCTAAAGCATCACGAATGATCATAATCTCCTGCTAAAGTGCTGTTGCATCCTCCAGAGGCTCGTGTCTTCGATATCACATCGTCCAAGGGATAAAGTAATCGTCTTCTGATCAGATTCCTACAGTTGTACTTCCCCAGAAATCAATTTTACTCTTGTACTCTTTTTCCAGTTTGTAATAAGACTTTTTGTTTTTACAAACAAAATGGCGTCTCTGTTGGGGACGAATTTCTCCTCCGACGAGAAAGTGACAACTCAATGTGATAACGGTCGATCGACAAGATGCAGAAGACCCTGGTCGTTCAAGTCGACCAGATAGCCTACGAGGCCATGATCAATGCAGGGGGTGCCAAGCGTACTACTGTCGCTGCTAAGAGCAAGACTCGCTCTGTCTGGACTCCTAAGTCCTCGACGACACATTTTACAGCCTCTGTGTAACTTGCGACCATCACTGCCCTGGCGCGACCTAAGGAAAACAGTCTTTTGGCTAATCCCTCCACTTCTCTGATTCTGAAATCGAAGGAGACTTCATCTCGACATACTGCTGTCCAAAACAAAGAAAAATGTCCTTTGGCTTTTTCTCCCTGGCGCAACATGTGCCTATTGCTGCCTTTACATAACTTGTGCCCATCACTGCCCTGGCGCAACCTAAGGGAAACAGTCTTTTGGCTAATCCCTCCACTTTTTCGATTATGAAATCGAATGAGACTTTGTCTCGACAAACTACTGTCTAAAAAAAATAAAAATGCCCTTTGGCATTTTCTTTCCTCGCACAATCTGTACCTGTTGTTGCCTCTGGGCAACTTGCGCCCATCACTGCCCTGGCGCAACCTAAAGGAAATAGCCTTTTGGCTACTCCTTCTGCTCCTCCAATTCTAAACTCGGAGAAAAATATGTCCAGTTCCTCTGCTGGACAAAACAAAAGAAAGCGCCCTTTGGCCTTTTCTTCCCTAGCGCAACATGTACCTGCTCCTGCTCTGGCACAACTTGTGCATAATTCTATACTGGCACAACCTGTGCCTATTCCTGCTTTAGCACAACCTGCACATATTTCTGCATCGGCACAACGTAAAAGAAAATACTGTTTAGTGGTTTTCTCTTCGTCATCAAGTCAGAAAATTACTGGGAAATCATTAAATCAAGAAAAATGCTCTTCGGTTTTTCTCCATTCTGCTCGAGTCGTTGACTGGGTAGAAAGTATTGCTGATTGCGCTTTTGTGCCTCTCAACACAAAAGTGGATTCAGATATAAATCCTACTCTCCTTAACAGAGACAACTAAACCTCTGTCAGGAAAATAGGTTCTATTCAGAATGAACTTTCCATACAAAAGAGTATCATGTCTACTCCAAAGAGGTCAAGACAGGATCTACCGACCCTACGTATCTCAAGATCCCGACAAGGCAAACTACTAGTATCTCAAGTAGATACACAAGTAGTACCATGTCAAACTTGCGCACCTATATCAATAGGTGCCAATTAGGGTCAACCTCGAAAAAACACAAAATGTATCGAGCGCAACCTGCACCAGTTGCTAACTTACACCAGAGGAAGAATTCTGAGATAAAAAATCCTATGACTTATGCTAACCAGCTTAGCATGTCTTTGTACATCCAAGGTACGGGATACCTCAAGAACAGGAACCATGTCCCGAATATTGTCAAGGGCAACACTCCTACAACTTCTTCTCATCCTGTTAGTGATCTCCGTGAACTCTTGATACAGAAGCGGAAGGTTGCAGATCCATCCCGTCCAACGGTGGTCCAACAGCAAGAACAATATTGCAATCACCACTATGAAGTTGTCATCAAATGTTGTTATCAGTTAGCTAAATGGTCTGTCTTTGACCGTTTGAATTATGTTCAGACTCCTGAACCTATCCTAGTAGACGAAGATGGATTACTCTTTGCTTCTGTCAACATGGCATCTCAAAGCAATGGGGGTGGAAAACGTCCAAGACATAATGCATCCTGCAATCCCAGTCAACAATACTTAGATCGGATTCATGAATTCGGCGAAGGAGTATACTAATATACTAGGTCAAGAAGTCGAGACACAATCGGTCAAAAAAATCTTTCTTCCAACCAAGATTCTCTCAGTCAACAGGACACTCCTATCACTTATTCTGGGAGTGATACCTTATACGACTTTGATGCTGATAGTGAAAGTTCTGGAAAGACCATATTTTCTACTAGCTCATCTTCAATAGCTAGAGAAGTGAATGCTTATGTCGTCACAGAAGATAAAGATATTTTCAGTTCTAACAATCAAGAGCAAAGAATTGCTGCTTTGGAGGCTAGTTTAAAGAACATGGCTGAGATGATGACTGGCATGCTGTCATTATGGCACAACATACAGTTCCATCGGTCACGAATCTGATTTCGACTCAAGAACCAATAACAACATCAACTCCCATCAATATTGATATGGGGGTACAATCTCCTCATACTGCTTCTACTCCTGCGTAGGCTATTCCAAGTCAATCTGGTGTCGGGGGTGGTACTTGCCATGCAGTACCCCCTCCTAACATATCAAATCAACCCACTGCTCCACAATCAACGGAAGATACCAATGAGGCCGTAAAACTTTTACGTACTCAATTCGAAGCTTTCAAACAGAAAGATAGCTTGTAGAAGGTTAGGATCAAACAGCCTTATCCCATATAATAGAAAGAAGTCCAATTTCCTCACAAATACAAACCCCCTACTATTATGTTGTTTGATGGCAGCACATCGCCAAGTTAATACCTCAATCACTTTGAAGTAATGACTGATCAACTTCTACCAAATAATGCTCTTCTTACTAGAGTATTTGTCGGCTGTTTAGTCGGTGCAGCATATGACTGGTATCGTAGTTTACCAGATGGTTGTATAACCTCTTTCTCTGGCTTCAAACAAATATTCTTGGAATGAATTTATGAGGCAACTAACGACATGACTATGTCTGCTCTCATCAAAATCAAACAACGATATAATAAAACTACTGAATGTTTTATTAAACATTTCCGTCGTGAAGCACTCAAAATGCCTCTCAGAACTCCAGATGCTTTGACTATAGACACTTGCAAATCAAACATGTTGCCAATAATCAGTATGTGGACGAGATTGATACAGTTCCAGGACTGGCCTTCATTCATAGTGAACGCCAAAGCAGCAGAAGAGAGCGCTGACAAGTTCAAATAATTAGGTATTCAAATACCTAATCTTGAAATAGATGAAAATTCTGCAACCAACAGTGACTGCCGTCAGAACAATCGTAATAGCAAAGAGACTTTGGCTATTAATCTCAAAGGCAAAGAAGCTCTAGCTATCAATGTAAGTCAGCCAACATCTACCCCAACAGCACCACCACAAAGGATGCCACATCCAAAAGAAGAATACTCTTTTGATGAAGATGATGTCATGAGTATCTTTGATTGTCTGATCAAGAGCAATAAACTTCAACTGCCAGAACCAAAACGGCCAGAGGAAGTTGGTAAGACTGACCATCCTAAGTATTGTGTTAACCATATGTTTACCATTGATTGTAAAAGTACAGAATAATTATATAGGAGGACTGGACTTAGACTCACAATACAAGCTCGCTCGTACAAAAAAAGCCTAGGGACGAAAACCTAGGTACAGCAGTCTAAGTACGATTGTTTATTTTTGATTCTGGGGGGTGACGGTACAGGCTCGGGAAAGCGACGGCCGCTCTGCCTTACTCCTTAGACGATCAGACGTAGCTTTGGCTCCGGTGAAGAACTGCTCTCAAGATGGAAAGACTCTTCTGTGCACGCCTTTGTCTCTCTGTGTGTCCAACCGGGTGGACAGGATCTCTCTTGCAAGGGAATGGCACCTTGCTATATCTCTTTGTTTCTCTGGATCCGATCTCTCCTCCTTTTTTTTCCTGAATTCTCCCGGGTTTGCAAGGGAATGGCACCTTGCTATTTATAGAAGTGGGGGTGTGATCATTAGGGTTTGTAATGATTCCCCCTTTGAAAAGTCGGCGACCAATCATCTGGACCATTAATCTTGATTGTATTATATTTGGGCAGTTAATTCTTGATTATGCCAAATCTGTATGGGCAATTAATGCTGATTGTGTAAAATCTGTATGGACAATCAATATTGATCGTCATGAATCTTGGGAAGCTCGGATCTTCTGCCACGTGTTTAATCTATGTGATTGCCATAAATCTATTTTGATTGGGATAATTATGATGATTGCACTAAATCAGGTTGTTGGAATTTGTTGATAACTCTTGATTGATTTAGTGCCACGTGGGAAACTGATCTTCTGTCACATATCATAACTGCGAGCCACAGCCGCATGAGGGTAGCTTCTTAGGTTTTGGACTGCATGAAGGAGGCAGCCGCATAGATGAAGCCTCAAAAATCTGAGCTGTATGGGGGTGGTTTCCAGTTGAGCCGCATAGGACTTGCCACGTGTCAAGGCTGCATGGGTATGAGCCGCATAGAGATGATCCTCATGACCCGAGCTGCATGAGAACAGCGGCCGTATAGGGTGACTATTTATAATTTGAGCCGCATGACAAGGGTCTTCACGCTCCGAGCCGCATGCGAGCATCAGCCGCATGGGATGGTGGCGGCCGCATAGGAGGCTTTGTAGTTGGTGGATCGTGCCAGCTGTAGAGAAGATTTTCTCCGTTTCTCGAGAAATATACCGTCATATCGAAGTTCATCATTACAGCTTTAGTGTCAGTGTTATTACTTTATGTCAGAGCATTTAATGGGAGCAGTCACTTTATGGCCAACTGTAAAGCTGCATAGGGTCACATGATTCTCGCCTGAGCCGCATAAGGCTATTGAAGGATTTCTGAGCCGCATGAGGCTCTGATAAATTTCTGAGCCGCATAAGGCTCCTTCTGCTTTAAGCCGCATGGGCTTCTTCTATTTTGAGCCGTATGGGCTTCTTCTGTTCTTTTCCATGCTTCTACAAGACCCCCTTCAAAGTTTTTAATTTGAAAAATTGGAATACTTTGAATAAGAAGCATGGCTATATGAGCTCCGCTGGCCGCATAGGATATTCTTGGCCGCATGGCCTATCTGGCCGCATGGCTTGTCTGGCCGCATAAACTCCCTAGCCGCATGAACTGCTCTGGTCGCATGCTGTTCTCTCTGCCACGTAGGCAGCATTAATTGCTCTTAATTCGTTATGATTTGGAGCCGTCTTTAGGAGGGAATCCCAAGAGTCGGTTCATGAAATATTTGGATTTCGTGCTTTGATGAATCTTCTTTATGAGAGAGGGGACGAAATCCGAGGAGTCGATTTTACCTGCAGCACACGACCCAAAGTGATTTATCGGTCCACATGCCCCCCTATGTCGGCCTATAAATAGGATGCTGTTAGGATAGAAAGACTTCTTTGCCTTCTTTTGTTTTTCTCTTCTCTTGTCCTAAGTTGTTATTCTTCTTTCTCCTCCGATCATCATCACCAATGGCCCCCAAAGCTTCCACAGCCGCTGCGAAGGAAAAGGGTGTAGCTTCTTCGTCAGTCCTGGCGCCTGAAGTCCACCCTGACGTTTATTCCTCTATTGCTGGTAAGGGTTTGGGGCAGATCATATCTTTTTAAAACCAAGACGGCTCTGTTGCATGGCCTTTAATGTGTTTCTCGTTCTCATTGGCTATGTTCAATTTGTTTGGGCCATATGTGCGTCCTATGACCGAGTCGCATGGGGTATATCCCATGTCCGAGCTGCATGGGAGTCGTCCAGTGGCCGCCTAGATGCTTCACAAACTGGACCGCATGAAGCCCCTCTGAACAGAATCGCATGAGCTCCTTTTTGGACTGTGCCGCATAAGGCCCTGACCATCTTTTGACTTTGTTTCTTTTTATCTTTGATTCTTGCAGCAACCCTGCCGAAGGCTGAGATCATTGTGAAGGAAGAGTTGTTGCCCCCTTTCAAACAAGAATCATCGCTTGTTAAGGAGGAGGTAACACCAAAAGCGGAGGAACAGAAAGGAGAGGTGGCGTCCATTGCTGTAAAGGAGGAGCCCCAGTCTGACGGCGGTAGTACTGGGAATTCTGACCTTCCTACTTCGGACGAGGATTTTGCTCAAGTACATCCTTCATATGCAAAATGGTTAAGGGATTGGTATATGCGCCCCCGCAACTAGGATTCGCGGGCTCTCACAAATGTCCGTCTTTTGTCTTGATATTTGTGTCTGTCTTTTGCTTCTTTTGGACATCAATGTAATCTTTTTCCTTTTTGTCTGAATGAAATGATAGAGAACTTTTCTGGTTTGCTCATGAGATGTAGTCATATGAATGTAACCGATTTTGAATGACCGGAATACATTCGTAGTTGCCCCAATGAGAGACTTTTTGTGGACCTATTATCCTTGGCGTACCCTAGGATTTTTTTTGGTACAGATAATAAGTCGAGAGAGAACCAACATACTGACTCAGAGGTAATGAGGACATGGCAAATATGAGGGTTTCTTCGATGGAACCTTTCCACTAGAGGTAATGAGGACATGGCAGGTGTGGGCTCCATGAAGGGAATATAGAACAACTCAGAGGTAATGAGGATATGGAGGTTCTATGTGAGGGGCAGTTTGTTTTTGATGGAAGGAAAACAACTCAGAGGTAACATCGACGTGGTTGTTTCGGAAATTTGTGGATCTGTTACCCTTTTTATGCACTGAAAGTGCGGGTATTAGATCATAAGGAAGAATCTCTTTTAGGAGAAAAGTTCAGAGATATGATCATACATGACTTACTACCTAGGAGAGGTGATATAGATTTATCTGTAGTGACCAGAGTGTAAGTTTAGCGGTACCTGCGGGTACATAACTCGATAATCTGGGAGAGTTGGAGTCGGCATGTGAGTTCAGTTGTACGAAAGAGTATATGACTCGTCATTCTGGAAGATTTGTAGTAGGGATGTGAGTTCAGCGGTATGAGAGAGTACATGACTCGTCATCTTGGAGGATGTGTAGTCGGGATATGAGTTCAGCGGTACCAGCGGGTACGTGACTCAGCACCTTAGCAATTTGTAGGTGGGATGTGAGTTCAGCGGTACGAGCGGGTACGTGACTCATCACCTTGGCAATTTATAGTAGGGATGTGAGTTCAGCTGTACGAGAGAGTACATGACTCATCACCCTGGAGGATGTCATTTCAGACGTAATACTTTTTTAGAAACTTGTCGTTGATGGGCAACATGAGCAAGTCTCTGTTTTGTTTTGCAAGGCGGTAAGCTCTATTGGAGAATACAGCATCAATGATGAATGGGCCTTCCCACTTTGGCTGGAACTTGCCGGCGGTTTTGTGAGACATGACCATCGGCCTTCGAACTGCCAAAACGTGGTCGCCCACTTGGAATGTTCTGGTTTTAACCTTCTTGTTGAAGGCTCCGGAGATACGTGCCTGGTATAGCTCAATTCGTTGTTGAGCTAGTAGGCGTCTCTCATCTAGAACCTCCAATTCTTGTAGTCTGCGATGGTGATTATCATCCGTCGTCAATCTATATGTGAGAGCTACGCGGAGTGAGGGGATTTGAGTCTCCAGTGGAAGAACTGCCTCACTCCCGTATACTAGAGAGAATGGTGTATTTTCGGTGGCAGTCCGTACGGTGGTACGGTACGCCCATAAGCATTCGCCAAGCTTCTCATTCCAGTCGTGCTTGTTTGATGACACGAACTTCTTAAGAAGCTTGATGATTGTTTTGTTGAATGCTTCAGCCAGACCATTAGCCGCTAGGTTGTATGGTATTGAAGCAATATTCTGGATGCGGTGTTTGTCGCAGAACCGATAGAAGGCGTGGCTTGCGAACTATGGACCATTATCATGGATGATCCTTTGGGGCAGTCCAAAGCGGTAGATGACGTGATGCTTGACGAAGCTGATCACGTTTGAAGTCTTTACTTCTGCAAGCGGAACAGCCTCCGCCCATTTGTAGAAGTAATCTATGATTACGAGTATGAAGCGATGTCCTCGGGACGAAGGCAGAGTTATCGGACCGATGATGTCCATTCCCCACGCTTCGAAGGGCCAGGATGCCACCATCGGGTGTAGAAACTCGGACGGCTAGTGGATGAAATCTACGTGGACTTGACAGGCTTTGTATTTTTGTGCATAGTCTATTGCGTCTACGACTATTGTGGGCCAATAGTAACCCATTCGAAGAAGGCGATCTTATAGTTTCGGGCCAGGCTGATGGGCCCCACAGATGCCATCATGAGCTTCACGGCTTCTTTGGCTTCTGTATTTGACAGGCATCGAAGCAGTAATCCATCATATGATCGCCGATATAGCATTTTTGTCTCTGTATCATAGAAGAATCTAAGGGAACGTCTTCTAATAGAAGTGGCCTCCTTCGGATCCTCCGGCAGGATATCATAGACTACGAAGTCGATGAACGGTTGTCTCCAGTCTGGTGCTTCGTCGACTGTCAGGGCGGAGTAGCTCTCGGCATACTGAACATTATTCCTGGGACAGACCAACTCACGACCTATGATGTCAACCAGATGATGAGCATGATTCAGAACTGCTAAGGAAGCGGCAAGGCCTGCTAGGGCATCAGCCTCAATGTTTTGGAGCCTGGGAACGTGTTCTATGAAGAACCCTTCCAAGGATGAGATGATGTCAATCGCTGTTTGTTGATAGGGGATCATGTCTTCATGACGCACTTCGTACGTGCCCCGGATTTGATTGACGATTAGCTGCGAATCGCCATATGCTTCAAGGTACTCTACCTCCATCTCTTTTGTAAGTCGGAGGCCAATGACCAAAGCATTGTACTCGGCCACGTTGTTTGAACAGGGCTCCGTGAGAGAATAAGCCCGATTGATCACCAACCCGGTAGGAGAAATTAGCACTATTCCGACTCCAGCGACGATGTTACCCTTGGGCCCAGTTCTAGAAGCGCCGTCGAAGAACATTCGCTATATGGTACCATAGGAGGCCATATTTGAATTAACGACTTCGTCTGGAATCTCTTCGTCTATTTTGGTTGACTCCGAACCTGGATGAGCTGCTAAAAAGTCTGCCAGAGCTTGACCTTTAACAGCCTTTTGCGGGACGAAGATCATGTGGTAGGGGGACAATAATATTGCCCAGGTAGCGAGAAGAGAGTTGAGTACGCCTGGTTTAGTCATGAGGACCCTAAGGGGGTTAACTCTTGATATGACATGGATGGTTTGTCCTGTGACGTAGTGTCGCGTCTTCTGAATGGTAAAAACCAGAGCTAGGCACTCTTTTTCTACGGCAGTGTATCGATGTTCCGGCCCCATCATCATTCGACTGAGGTAATATATAGCATGTTCGTGGCCTGCATCATTATTTTGTGCTAGCAGAGCACCGAGAGAATGTTCCATCGCTCGTACATAGAGCAAGAATGGTCTTCCAGCAATCGGGGCTACCAGAACTTGAGGGTTCGTCAGATATTCTTTGATGTTGTCGAAGGCACGTTGGCATTCTTCATCCCATACGAATGAGACGCCCTTGTTCATGAGGTGAGTGAATGGCTGACATCGCCCGAAAAGGTTGGAGATAAACCTCCTGATGTAGGCTAGTCTCCCTTGAAGGCCTCGGAGTTCACGGAGATTTCTCGGGGGACCCATCTCCATGATCGCCTTCGTCTTCTCAGGGTCTACGTGGATACCCTGGGAGGTAGTGATGAAACCTAAGAACTTCCTGCTGGATACTCCCTAGAAGGATTTTGTGGGGTTCATTTTTAAATTATGCGTTCGCATCAGGTCGAACACTGTCCTTAGATCATGCAGATGATCTTCCTTAGAGCGACTTTTGACGGCAATGTCGTCAACATAGCATTCTACTGTTTTACGTAAGTGGTCTCTAAAGATGATGCTCATAACTCTTTGATAGGTGATGCCAGCATTCTTTAGACCGAAAGGCATGACCGTGTTGCAGAATGTGCCAATTGGTGTTCGGAATGATGTATGCTTTTCGTCGTCAGGGAACATCTTGATCTGGTTGTACCCTGAGAACCCATCCATGAATGACATACGTTCAAAGTCACAGGTGTTGTCAATCATAATGTCCGTGATAGGGAGAGAGAACTCATCCTTAGGACAAGCCTCATTCAGATTACGAAAGTCGATGTAGATTCGAATCTTTCCACTCTTCTTGAGGACTGGAACTATGTTGGTGACCTAGTCAGGATGTTGTTCCTCACGGATGAAGCCGCTGGCTATCAGTTTGTTTACCTCGGCTTCAATAGCATTCATGACGTCAGGACGGAACCGACGTTGCTGTTGCTTGACTGGTTTTACGTCTGGACGGATATTGAGTTTATGAAGTGCAATCTCGGGGTTTAGTCCTGGCATATCTTCGTAGCTCCAGGTGAACACATCGATATATTCTCTGACAAGTTGTAGTAGTGATTCTCGCTCTTCGTCGGTCAGATTCTTACTGACGAAATGGGCTTTGGAGAGGATTCATCACCTAGATTGACTTGTACAACCTCATCCTCGGTCAAAGGCTCTCTTTGTTCGAACCGCTTCTCCCACTGCGCATCTAGTTGTTGTGTCCATAGCTCTAGCTCAAGAAGTTCGGGAATATCTTCATCTTCTTTGTAGGCATCGACAAGTGCCATATTGACGGACCAGACTTGCCTCAGCATATCCCCGATGCTGATATCTGAATCAAAAGTAGGTGATTCGGTTGAGTGTGAGTGCCAGTCGCACTCTTCGTCTGAGCTCTCAGGTGTCGTCGCGGGTGTGACATAACCTAGCCCACATCTGGTTTTATTATAGTAGTCTCGTGGTTTTCCAGCTGGGACCGACGATTGTAAGGGTAATCACCGTCCAGTGCCGTAGTTCAAGCCTGGTGTAGTTTCCAGATCATACCCTTGTTTTTGCATAAGGTACTTGGATTGGGGACTATACAGATAAAGGGGAAATCTTCCGGTGTCGGGTTTGAGCTCAACTTCTTCTATCTTGAAGGGCTGTGGATCATTCTTCCGACCGAAGATGATTGGGTGATCCTCTCCCTCGATTATGCGGTAAGCGTCTTCCACTGGAGTAAGTTGGTTTGCGGTGTAGACATTTGTCACTTGTTTGTGCAGGTGAACACCTATACCGTATTCCATAGCATACATTATACAAAGCTTATTAAGCTCGAGGTAATTCAAAGATAGCCCTTTATTGATGAAATAAGGTATCTTTTCTAGTAGGATTACATCGTCTGCGGATGGAACATCAGTGTAAGCAGCCACATACTTGGCCAGCTCTGACTCTTCTTCAGCCACCTCCTGTGTAAATACAGACTGAGAGGATGACTTGGGCAACTTGATTATCAAGGGATCCATGGGTGGAACAGAACGTGGAGTTGTTGGCATACTAGCTACCCCCAGTTTGGTGCTCGGTGCTGGGCAGGGAGTTGTTGGCTGGCTAGCAGTCCCTGGCTTAGTGCTCGGTTGCCGATTCATTCTGGGAAGACGAATTGTCATCGGTTTGACAGAGGGACTGAGCTCCTCTGCTTGTGGTCGGCTAGCTTTAGACAGCCTGATTGTCAGTGGCTCTGTCGTAGGTCTTGGCGCTTGGCCAGACTTTGGCAGTCGAATTATCATCTGTTCCTCCTGTGCAGAGAGGCTAACTGCGTCCTTACGCAGAGTGGCTGTAAGGGGTGCAGTTATGCCCGGTTTGCGGGCTTGGAGGTGGATTGTCAGAGGTTCTTCTGATCCAGATGCTGTTTTAGTTTAAGCCTGAGTATCTCCTTCGGCGAGATGCTTCTTCGACTTCTCATACAAGTACGAGTCTGAGTAGTAGGACTCGACCCCTTTGAAGGGATCGATGTCGACAAATTCTGTTCTCACGAAGCCGTGTTTGTCGACGTACTTGAAGC
Source organism: Iris pallida (assembly GCA_029216955.1). Lineage (NCBI taxonomy): Eukaryota > Viridiplantae > Streptophyta > Magnoliopsida > Asparagales > Iridaceae > Iris > Iris pallida. The sequence goes on along the minus strand of JANAVB010006800.1, from coordinate 3,704,641 downwards.
ACTGATGCAGTGTAGAGGGCACGATTATGTAATCGTGTATCCAAGGACACCCCAGGAGAATATTGTAGGAAGTGTTTGTATCTATGACAAAACAGGTTACTTATGACTGAAGGTCGCCGATTTTGCACTTTAGGCGAATCTTTCCGATCGGGTAGCTCCTGCCTGAATTGAAACCGCTGATGGTGGTGCTTGTCGGCATCAGGCGATGCATCAAGATGCGCAGATGGTGTAGTAGGCTCTTCGGGATGATGCTTATGGAGGACCCGGGGTCAATATGCATCCGATCGACCTTGATATCGCCAATGTACCCAGTATAATACAGAGGGCGATCGTACAGGTTAGTTTTGATAAGCATATCATGCGGAGTGAAGAGATTGTTTGGCATTGACCCTGTACAAGCGCTGTCCTGGAGATCTACAGGCGAGCTTTCTCCGGTGAGGTTGGACTGGGCTAGATATGCATCGGCATTCTGAAGTGCCTTGCTTAGTGCGATGCGGACATCCTTGGAGTGTCTCAGGAGCTCATATAGCGACAATTTGGCCAGTATGTTGGCCAATTGTGCCAGGATGTCAAAGTTGTATGGCCTTTCTAGTCCATGAGGTGTCTCTCTTCGGAGTGGTTTGTCGAAGCGAGTCTCCTTCGGCCTAGGCTTGTCGGTCGTCGAAGGCTGCGGAGGTCCTGGAGCATCAGCAACTGTCGGTTGTTGATCTTCAGCCGAGTTACCCGGTAGAGGTTAGGTTTGTGCACCGGAGCGGGTAACAACAGCAGCAGCTTCTTCGACCTCTGTCGAGATTGTGTGGCATGATTTAACTTTTCTATTCTTTTTCTTGCTGGTGGAGGGAGACGTGGACTGAGTCACCTCAGGTACCAAGTTCGGATGGACCCACATAATCTTCCATCGTGTTGTGGTAAGGGGTACTAGACCAGCAGCTTGGTCTCAGAGAGGTGGAAGGTTACCGACCTCCATCCTTGCTCGGAGGACAGGTACTACTCCGTCTTGAGTCCTTGTCGGAGGGAAGTTGCCGAATTATACTGACACCATGTTGGCTGCTACGGTTACCTCTTCGAAATCAATGGCCAGGGCCTTAGAATCGATGAGATGTTGGATGTATCGCTTCAGCTGATAGCACTCTTGTGTAGCATGGTGAACATAGCGATGGTAATGGTAGTACTTGGGGCTCTCCATATCTGCAGGATGAGGCTCACACCTGGGAGGAGGGAGCTGAATTCGTCCTCCTTGGATGAGCATGTCTAAGATGGGTTTAACATGGCCATCCTCGAAGGAGTAGGTCATCTGAGGCCACTGCTTTTCTGCCGGCGTTGATTCGGGCTTTGGGGCTGTGTCGGTCACCATAGCCTGCTTGCCCTTGTTGTCTCGGTTGCTGGAGTAATTACCACCGTTGTTGTTGTTGACATTAGGGCGTTTGCCCCTGTCTTCCCCTTTCGAGATGTGTAATCCCAGTTGGCGAGCTTTCTTTACCTTGTCTTCTGTGCTAGTGGCACTGATGATGAACGTCTTCCAATCCTTGAATTAACTTTTGCCCATCCAGAGGCTGATTGTGGGAAGCAGTCTCTTTTGGCAAATTTCAATCAAGGAGGAATCAGGGTAGCCAGAGGGCAGCTTCATCTCGGTTTGGCAAAACCGCTCGATATAATTTCTTGTTAGCTCCTTTTCTTCCTGAACAACGTCCATGAGAGTGGACATTGTCACGTCTTGTTCTACTTCATAGAACCTCTCTAGGAACATGCGTTTGAAGCCGGTGAAGGAGTGGATGCAATTGTCCGGCAAGTTACGGTACCAGTCGAAGGCGACCCCTTCCAAGGCTCCGATGAACAACCGCATAAGGATGGCATCGTCATGAGGCAGATGGTCGGTTGTGAATTCGAAGTAGGTGATGTACCTGCTTGTAGATGTCTTGTCATCATATGGGTTGATGTGGAATGGTTTATATTTTGGTGGAAAGGGAACATCTCTCCACGCAGCGGGATACGGTTGTCATATCCTGAGGTCTTGGCAGTTTTTTCGGGCATGGAAGATGGCCCGGAGCTCCTGGACCTCTCTTCTTGCCTCCATGGCCTCGTCTACAGCGGTATGAGACGATATTTTAGGAGGACTATCGCCCGGTTTTGGTGCAGCTGAGTTCGAGCCCGTATTGATCGCGGGACCCAAGCTTGTTTGGCCAGGCGTTCTTCCTTGCAGAGTTGGAAGGGCTGCTTTGATCTCGTCCACAGACTTGACCAAAGCATGTAGTATGGCCTCCAGAGTGTCGATGCATTAGCGATCACTGGAACCTTCTTGGTTGCTGTCTGTCATGAACACCGTCCTCACATGAGGAGAGATGGAAGGAACGGTAGAGGACGTGCCCTCTGAGTCATACCCTTGTACAGAAAAGTCGTCTGGGTATGTAGGAATGCCCTCCTCTGGTTCTGACTCAAAGAGAGTGGTACCTCCAGCTTCAGAGCTTGCCTCGTCTTGGGAATTGTGGACGTCCTCGGGGACGGGATCTGCTGTATCTGTTGGGTGAACGATTCCCCCGGGACTATCTTCTTGGAACACCGGGTTATTGTGGATATTTGGAGGAATGCTACCCCGCCTCTAGTGTCTCCCATAGATGTGGACGAATCTTTCAGTGTGGCAGATTTCGTCTTTGAGCGGGTACCATGGTAACCTCCTCCTGCAACGGCGTAGACATCCGTTTAGAAAAAAAATTCTTCGTTATGCCGGTTGAAATTTTCGGGCTAGAGACATTTGTTTTCTTCCCTCTTCCGCTGCCAGGAATCTTCAGAGCAGAATTGCAAGAGGCGACGAGAAATGCCTCGTCTTCTGAGTTTGGGTGTTGCAGCCTTTGAAAGACGGACCGCCGGTCTTTTTGTGCTGCTGTCTTATTGCAGCAACAGTTGACTATGACTTGGGTGCATTGATGTCCTTGGCAGGACTCTTTGTACGCCAAATCTTCGTCTCTTTTCTTACGCTTGTGAAGAATCATGTTGCGCGGGTCACCTGCTTTGTGGACTGATGAGTGCGTTGGCCTTCTGCCTGCTTCTTGATGTGGGGGTAGCGTGAGTACTCACCCCCGATCCTTGTTAGGAGATTCTTGATAACTATCCTATTCGTTGGCCACCGGGGGCTGGACACGGGTAGTTCTGTACAACTTTCCATCAGGGACCCGAGTAATAGTCATCGGGATGCCCTGGTAGTCAGAAGTCGGGGCAGCCGACTGAGCACGTCGAGCCCGCGCTGCCCGAGACTTCTTCCTCCTAGCACCTGAGAGTGCGTAGTAGGAAGAGTCCAAGCTGGTCACAACAGAGTCTGACATATGCTCCAGAGAGCCTTCATGGTCAGAACCATATGAGAGACGGTCAAAGACTGACCGCAAGCCGTATGGAGAAGATGGTATGCGGCTAGGATCGGTGGCCGTGCAGGCTGTCTGCATGCGACTGGTATGCGTGACCGTATGACTTTTCTGTATGCGACTAAGAGTCGTGGCCGTACAGGCTGTCGGCATGTGGCTAGATGTCATGGCCGTGCAGGCTGTCTGCATGCGGCTAAAAATTCTGGCCGCATGAGTTTTCTGAATGCGGCTGACTTGTGTGGCCGCATGAGTTCTCTCCATGCGGTTGACAGTTGCGGCCGCATAAGCCTCCATGCGGCTGGTGCCCTTATGTGGCTTGGATCGCACAGAGTTCCTCTTTGCCCTTGCAAGTCCAGCATCATAGTGTTTTCTTCTGCCGGACTTGGGGACAGCAGAGTCCTCTGTGGTCTGGAGTAGGGCTGCAAGCGAGACTTCTCCGCTGTCTCGGGCAACAGAGAGTACTTCTTCGAGAGCTTGGGGAGGAGCAAAATTTTTGGGTCTCCACTCCCTTTGGGCCTTCTTTGTGCGGGCTCGCCGCTGGACCGGGCCAGCGCTCCCGTCGGAGAGCATTTCTTCAAACGCCTGTTGGTCGAACCGGGCGACCAGCATTTGTTGAGTGGAGCCAAGTTTGGCTGCGTCTGATTGCGTCACCAACTCCTCAGCCGTGGAGAAGTTAGTCTCCAGCAGAGTCGCCATCGTGTTTTCCATTTATTGTAAAAGTACAGAATAATTATATAGGAGGACTGGACTTAGACTCACAATACAAACTCGCTCGTACAAAGAAAGCCTAGGGACGAAAACCTAGGTACAGCAGTCTAAGTACGATTGTTTATTTTTGATTCTGGGGGGTGACGGTAGAGGCTCGGGAAAGCGACGGCCGCTCTGCCTTACTCCTTGGACGATCAGACGTGGCCTTGGCTCCGGTGAAGAACTGCTCTCAAGATGGAAAGACTCTTCTGTGCGCGCCTTTGTCTCTTTGTGTGTCCAGCCGGGTGGAGAGGATCTCTCTTGCAAGGGAATGACACCTTGCTATAACTCTTTGTTTCTCTGGATCCGATCTCTCCTCCTTTTTTCTCCTGAATTCTCCTGGGTTTGCAAGGGAATGGCACCTTGCTATTTATAGAAGTGGGGGTGGGATCATTAGGATTTGCAATAATTTTCCCTTTGAAAAGTCGACGGCCAATCATCTGGACCATTAATCTTGATTGTATTACATCTGGGCAGTTAATTCTTGATTGCGCCAAATCCGTATGGGCAATTAATGCTGATTGTGTAAAATCTGTATGGGCAATCAATGTTGATCGTCATGAATCTTGGGAAGCTCGGATCTCCTGCCACGTGTTTAATCCATGTGATTGCCATAAATCTGTTTTGATTTGGGTAATTATGATGATTGCACTAAATCAGGTTGTTGGGATTTGTTGATAACTCTTGATTGATTTAGTGCCACGTAGGAAACTGATCTTCTTCCACTTGTCATAACCGCGAGCCACAGCCGCATGAGGGTAGCTTCTTAGGTTTTGGACTGCATGAAGGTGGCAGCCGCATAGATGAAGCCTCCAAAATCTGAGCCGCATGGGAGTGGTTTCCAGTTGAGCCGCATAGGACTTGCCACGTGTCAAGGCTGTATGGGCGTGAGCCGCATGGAGATGATCCTCATGACCCGAGCCGTTTGAGAATAGCGGCCGCATAGGGTGACTGTTCATAATTTGAGCCGCATGACAAGGGTCTTCACGCTCTGAGCCGCATGCGAGCATCAGCCGCATGGGATTGTGGCGGCCGCATAGGGGGCTTTGTAGTTGGTGGATCGTGCCAGCTGCAGAGGAGATTTTCTCTGTTTCACGAGAAATACGCCGTCATATCGAAGTTCATCATTACAGCTTTAGTGTCAGAGTTATTACTTTATGTCAGAGCATTTAATGGGAGCAGTCACTTCATGGCCAGGTGTAAAGCTGCATAGGGTCACGTGATTCCCGCCTGAGCCGCATGAGGCTATTGAAGGGTTTCTGAGCCGCATGAGGCTCTGATAAATTCTTGAGCCGCATGAGGCTCCTTCTGCTTTAAGCCACATGGGCTTCTTCTATTTTGAGCCGCATGGGCTTCTTCTGTTCTTTTCCATGCTTCTACACCACAGATTTATTGGACATCCAACTCGAGCATGCTATGTGCTCAAGGATAAAATTTAGGAGATAGTCAATTCAGTGCAATCACTCTCCAATAGGACGAGAAAACTGTAACGGCTAACGTCGTCTCTCTACAGTTTGGAGATTTTTTGGCTCAACTTGTGCAAGACGATGTCATCCCCATCCCGAGAACTACTCTGGAGATTGTTAATCTTCCACCTGTACGAATTGATGGTCTTGTTCCTTTATCTACTGACAAAGGGAAAATTATGTGGATCCATCCAGATTTAGTGGCTGACTTCGAAACACCGTATTCCTCCACCAAGTCTAAAAAGGCCACTAAATAGCCAAATATCAACCAGCATTCCGTTTGTATAGTCCACAGTCTCGTGAACTAATGACAAAAATGGGATATAGTTTACAAAAGGCCTCTGGTTTGAACCATGAAAAGGGATCTCCTGTACCTCTTTCTCTATATCTTTCTCACAACCAATCTCGGGTTGGTTTGGGTTACTGGACAAACTCTCCATCTTGCCAAAAGAAAACTTCCAGAAACAAGATCCGGGCAAAGAGTTGTAATATGGTGTCCTTCGAACCTGTATCTGAAGAAGGAGTCTTAACTGGTACTAGGTCTGGAAAACCTCACCTAAGAGACAATTCAGAAGGTCAAAAAAACCTTGCTCCAACTCTGGAAGCTCCTCAAGCACCATCTTCTCCTGCTGCCAATGTACCATCAGCTTCATCACCTCCAGTAGAACCAATTCTTCTAAAACTGACGACAGCCGACAAAGGAAAACAGCCTGTCCATTTTGATAAAGTGTTGAAGAAGACTCCAACTTTGGGACTCAAAAAGTCGTATAACTTTGATATACTGGCTCAGCTGGCTAATACCCCGGCAAGATTGTCAATTTTTGAGCTACTATGTCTTTCGAAGAAAACTCAAGAAATGTTGAGTGAAGCTTTGATGCAAGATGATACTTGTCTAATATTCCTCAAGAAGCCAGAGAAAGAGCCTATAACATGCCTTCATTGTCATAGTGTGATAGAGCTAATGCCAAATATCACCTTTACACAAGATGATATATTGTTGGAAGATAATCGTCATGACCGACCCCTCTACTTCACAGGATATGTCGATACCATGAAGGTTGATCGCATTTTGATCGATCATGGGTCTGCGCTTAGCATCATGCCAAAGACTCTTCTAGATGCATTAAAGATTCCTGTACATAATCTTTCAACAACCATCACGACAATCCTGGAATTCAGTTCTGGAAGAAGTGGACCTTTGGGAAAGATTCGTCTAAAGATTCAAATAGGCAATCTTCGTACAAAGGTTACTTTCTATGTGATCGATAATCATGGCTCTTATAATGCTTTGCTGGAAAGACCATTTCTGCATGAGCATAACATTGTACCATCCACTCTACATCAATGCTTCAAATATGTTGACGTCAATGGAGAGGTCCAAAAGGAAGTAGACGATTCAAATCCTTTCAGGGGCATTGAAGTGTATTGTACCGACTCTCAGATGTACAAAGAAGAATTTATGAATATTGTATTGGCGATGGATAGTGAGGAAGATCAGAAAGATACTTCAAAAGATATTCTCATGATCCCCGTCAAAGGACATACTACTCGTCCCTCTTCTTCTCAGACGTTGACTATCCATCTTTCCTCTCATAATAAACAGCCTCCTGTTGTAGAACAAGAGGAGATCACCCTTCTGAGCCTCTAGTTATCAACCTTCATCGTAAAAACCTTCACCTTCTCCTCCTATGGTTATCAACCTGACTAAGCCTTCTGTTAAGGCTAAGAATTCTCATTTTCCTCCTCTGGTTATTAACCTTACTAAGCCTTCTGTTAAGGCTAAGAATAATGTTGTAAATAATGATGTACAAATCAATAAAGTAGCATCTCCTTTACAGTATATTGATGTTCTTTATTATACTCGATGTTATTTAAAAATATTAGATGACTTCAAACCATTTACCATAGGAGCAGTTCAAGCTTCCCAAAACAAAGTATTGCTCGAGCCAATACAGGACTCCTTCTTCTTAGTTCCTTCCAGGAATAAAAACGAACTTCTTATAATTTTTAGTAAAGGAATGGAACAGAAGATCATGTCCGATAGTGAAGAAGAAAATTACGATACCGGAAGACTTCAACTATGTCATTATAGTCAGCAATCAAAAGATGTCATTCAGAAGATGGGCTATAATTTTAAAGCTGGTCTCAATGGCGGTAAAAGAAGGCGAACTCCTATTCGTGTCCCTGCTCCAAAAGGAAAATCATAATAATATTACAGCAAAACAAAACGGGTATTGGGTTATACTTTACCAATTTTGACTCCAGAAGCCTCCGAATCCGATGAAAAAGAACGATCTAACTCTTCTGATTCTGTCTCATGGGATTCAGACACCAGCGTAGGACACGTCTATCGAGTGACTCTATCTTCCAATATGGTAACTGTCGAGTTCTCGGAAGACGATGAAGACTTTGCCGAAGCCTCTGAATCTGATCCTTGGGCACAAAGGATAGATACTCAATGGGAGCTTCGCTTCGAGCAACGTGAGCCACCTATCGAAGATCAGTTGGTTCAAGTCAATGTTGGAGATGGAACTTTCCTAAAATCGATATTTGTCAGCAAAAGCCTCCCTGAAGTAGATAAATAAGAACTGATCCAACTTATTAGGAAATATATTGATGTATTCGCTTGAAGCTATGAAGACATGTCGGGATTGGATCCTCAGATCGCTATCCACAAGCTCAATATTTTGTCGAATGCGAAGCCAGTCAAGCAGCAACAGCGTCGATTTTGACCTGACATGATGGATGCCATAGAAGTTGAAGTCAAGAAACTCATCGCCTGCAGTTTCGTCAGAGAAGAACAACATCCAGACTGGGTGGCTAATGTTGTCCCAGTTTTAAAGAAAACAGGAAAAGTCCTAGTCTGTATTGACTTTAGGGACCTTAATGAAGCTTGTCCCAAGGACGAATTTCCTCTTTCGATCACTGATGTCATGATTGACAATACTTGCGGATTTGAATGCATGTCTTTTATGGATGGATTCTGAGGATATAATCAAATCAAGATGCATCCAGAAGATAAGAAACATACATCTTTTCACACTCCTCTTGGAGTCTATTGCTACACTGTCATGCCATTTGGTCTTAAGAACGTTGGTGTAACTTATCAGGAGGCCATGAGTAATATATTTTGTGATCATTTACGAAAGACTGTTGAATACTATGTTGACGATATTGCTGTCAAAAGTCCTTTAAAGGAAGACCACATTCAAGACTTGAGAACTATATTCGATCTAATGTGCCATCATCAACTTAAGATGAATCCCACCAAGTCATTCCTGGGAGTCTCTAGTGGCAAATTTCTTGGATTCGTTATTATCTCTAAAGGTATACACGTTGACCCTAATAAAATCAAAGACATTCAAGAGATGCGTCCTCCACGCAACCTAAAAGCGCCATGAGGATTCTAGGGACGGCTTACGTATATCAGGAGATTCATCTCAAATCTCTCTGGATGTTGTAGATCGTTCACTCAACTCATAAAGAAAGATGTGTCTTTTATTTGGACTGAAGAATGCCAACAAGCATTTAAAGACATAAAGTGGTACTTGATGAACCCTCCAGTTCTAGTATCTCAAGTGTCAGGAATACCCTTCCTGATGTATGTTCGAGCAATGGACTATTCCCTAGGTGCTTTATTAGCTCAGAAGAATAAAGAAGGTCGTGAACAGGCTATCTATTATCTTAGCCGTAGAATGATTGGAGCTGAGCATCGATACACCCCAGTGCAAAAAGAATGTCAAGCTTTGATGTTTGTTGTTCAAAAGAGGAGACATTATAACACTGGCCAAACTATTCATGTTATTTCTAGAGTTAACCCTCTCTGGGTCCTGATGAAGAAGCCCAGTACACTCAATTCCAGGCTTACAACATGGGCCATGTTGTCAGCACAATATGATATAGTTTATGTACCTCAAAAGTCTGTTAAAGGTCAAGCCCTTGCTGACTTTCTAGCAGCTCATCCAGTTCCCGAAACGTCTAAACTCTATGACGAGATTCCAGACGAAACTTTGGAGTCCAACATGATTTCAGAAGAAATTCTTACATGGCATCTATTCTTTAATGGTGCATCCAGAATCTGACCAAAAGGTGCTATTGTTACTAGAGTTGGAATCGTCTTCGTCTTACCAGAAGGATTAGCTATTCAAAGAGCTTATTCTTTAGATGAGTCATGTTCCAATAATGTGGCTGAATACAACGCTCTGCTCATTGGTCTCCAATTGGCTAAACAATTAGATATTGAGTATCTTGAAGTTTACGGAGACTCTAAACTAATTGTCAATCAAGTTAGAGGCATGTATGAAGTTCGACATCAAGATCTAGTCCCATATCATGATGCAGCGATCAGAATGGCTACTTCATTCAAAGGCTTCTTCTTCGATCATGTACGTCGAGTGTGTAATACAGAGGCTAATACACTCGCTAATCTTGCAGCAGTGTTAGCAATTCTAGTAAGAAGGCAACAAATGATCATCATCACTAATAGAGAGTTATTTTGTGTTGAGAATAACTTAAATATTGAAGTCAACAACTCAAACATGGAATTCAATAATTCGGTTGAAATTTGTACTATCAGTGAAGATTGGAGGACTCATTTCATAGACTTCGCGGTCCATGATATCTTACCCAAAGTTCCTAAGGAGGCTATAACAGTTCGTCGGCGGTCACTCAGATTCTATTATAATCATGCTACAAAGACACTCTACCGACGAACATTTGACGGCTTACTCTTAAGCTGTCTCATATGAGAGTAAGCAAAACAAATACTTTGTGAAGCTCATGACGGTATTTGTGGAACACATCAACCTGGTCCTAAACTACATGATCGTATTCGCCGTATGGGCTACTATTGACCCTCGATGGTATCTGATGCAATCGAGTATGCAAGGAAGTGTCGAGCATGTCAAATCCATGCTGACTTCATCCATCAACTATCATAATTTTTTCACCCGATGACAGCATTATGGCCCTTTGAAGCTTAGGACATGGATGTTATTGTCCTATTAACCCTTCCTCGTCTCGAGGATATCGGTTCATATTGGCCATAACTGATTATTTCTCAAAGTGGGTTGAAGCTATACCTCTATCTGAGGTCAAGACAAGCAGTGTTATCAATTTTATTAAGCATCATGTGATCTACAGATTCGGTGTTCCTCGACGAATCATTCATGATAATGGGCCATAGTTTATCAGTCAGAAATTTACTCGATTCTGCGATGACAACAGGATCGATAATATTGCTTCTACAACTTATAATCCTACAGCTAACGGGTTGGCAGAAGTATTTAACAAGACCATGATCAAAATACTCAAGAAGTTTGTTTCTACCGACAAACGAAACTGGAATAAAAAGCTTGGAGAATGTCTGTGGGCTTACCGTACTACTATACGTACTCCTACAGGCTGCACACCTTTCTCTTTGGTATATGGATGCGAGGCCGTCTTACCAATGAAAATCCAGATTTTTTCCCTAAGGATTGCCATTGCCAATGAACTCACAACCGAAAACAATGATCGTCTGAGACTTCAGGGGCTTGAAGCGCTTGACGAGAAATGGCTCCTAGCTCAATATCATATTGAGTTATACCAAGCTCATCTATCAAAAGCCTTCAACTGTAAAGTCAAAGTCCGAACATTTCAGAAAGGAGAACTAGTTCTAACCGTCAGACGTTCTATGACTATGACGCACATGAGCAAAGGTAAATTCGAAGCGAAGTAGGAAGGACCTTATGTTGTAAGCAAAGTTTTCTCCAACGGAGCTTATCAATTGACTAGTATGGATGGTCGAGTTGCCATGATGACCATTAATGGCAAATTTTTCAAGAAATATTATGTTTGAAGACAAAGTAATATCAACACAGAGAACCAGAATGTAAATAAAATTATTTTTATTGCATAGTTCAAACAAAAGGAAATACATAAAATCAACGAGGACCAGAGCCCTCCTGATCAAAGACAAATTTTGCAAGGAGCTCGAATACATTATTGTTGGATGACACCAACAATTCACATGCAGCTTTTCTTAGAGCTTCTTCCTCGGCAGTACTCCTAGGCTCCACCAGTTTGGTGAGAATGTCCTGCTTCTGTCCAGGAACAATGGAGCTTTCTCCTACTTCTGACAGAGTAGGTGGCAGAAGCTCGTCGGGAGGAGTGTTGAGAGCGACTTCGATCTTCGGGATGACTTCCGCCTCCTTAAGCATATCTTCTGAAGACATTTACAAATAAAAGAAAAGGGGTGAATAATATTCTCAGAAAATTTCCATACTATTTATAGACAGAAAGGCCAAACATTATGTTTCAGGAATCGAAATAATCTTTCCTCGAAAAGGCATATTCGTTCATTCATTTCCTTTCATCTTGTGAAGAGGTCTTCATTTATTCTGTCTCAAGAACCGAAGCGACCTTTTCTCGAAAAGGCATATTTATTCACTCATCAATCTTTTTTAAAGCCTACATTTATTATCGTTTATTTACTTTACTTTTTCGTAAATAAAGCTAGAGATAATAAATACTCAAAATCTCCCGTGAAGTCCATCCAAATCATCAATTCTGTCTTTTGAAACCCAGTTATTTTAAAAGGTATCTTTTCTTTATGATAAATCCGTATTATCATAGATATCATCTTTTTAGACATGATAACATGTCTTTGAGTCGTAGCTGACTTAAAGATTATCAATAGAAAAATGAATTCATGTCCACATTACCTCTGGATTCTATTTTCTATATCATCACATCAAATCAAGTCATAAAGGAAAGAAAAATTATTATTTATTCCTTCTTTAAAAATATAGGCACATCTTAATGGAAATATATTACATCTCAGATTTTCTTTCTAAATATAACAAATGGAGGTCTATTACATCTTTGGATCTTCTTGTTGGTGCCAGTTCCTTGTCGACGCAAACTGAAGCAGCGAGCCGGGCAACGGAATCAACTCTGGTCTTCTCTCTCAGAAAATCTTTTAAGCATTATTTTTCAACATAGATCACCCGATATTACTGGTCTAAATTAGCTTGCAAGGAGCTCACTCCAAACTATTAAGTTTATTCCATGAGTAGTTATAACAATAAAATTTGAAAGTACATGCACTACCAAACCTGTCCATGTAAGATAATCTACGAAATTCAACTATGTATTTCTTAAATGGCTGATAAAACGGCAGGCAATTCGATCACATTTTCCACGCTGAAATCACGGCACACTTAACTTGATAGCCAATCACCTAACAAAACTTAAAAAAAAATTGAAACACTGAAAAGAACAAACCAAAACCAAAGCATAATAGACAAATATATTTTGAAACATCACCACTATCCTGAGATATTTTTATAATAAATATACCTTTGTGTTTGTACCAGGATGACCAAATTTACAAGAATCTCAGTTACCAACTGAATAAAAAAGTATCACATTAATTAAAGAGACCCATTTTATTGAAAAATTTAAGATTTTGAGGAAGACACAGACGATAATTTCTGGTTTTCACTATGAATCATCAAGTAGTGTATGTATTTCAAGAGAAACAACTGAGTCCTATTCTACTAGCCAATAATGAATTTAATTTAAATCTAATTGCATATCTATAAATTAGGTCCCCAAAATTTTGTCCCAGACCCTAGCGAATAAAACATAAAAACAGGGATTAATGGTAAAGAAATGGAAAAAAAATTGTTTCATGGAAGAAAATAATAGAAACAATGAGGGAAAAAATAAGGGAAATAAAGAAAAACAAACCAACACACTAAATTTCTCCCATGTCATGGTAATCCGGCCCAACCGATGATGAGACGATGACCATCGTCGAAGTCCCTCCCGTCGAGGACGATCGAACGCGTGGGTGAGCACCTTCAGCTGACCCCTCCTGAACCATTCCGCCGTCGATGAACACTCTCCATTTTGAGAGCACCCATTCTCATTCTTCTTCTTCCGAGATAGAAACCCTAGAAATCGATCGGATATGGGACGGGCTCCCGAGAACACCCAAGCTCTGCCTTCTTCTTTCGCAGCCCTCTGTTTAGAGGAGGAGGATGAGAAAAATTGTTCTCAATGAGAGAGAGGGAGAGAGGAAAGAGGAGAGAGGAGAGAGAAAGCGCGAGCGCGCACAGTAATAAAAAGGGTTTAATAGGGAGAAAGAATATTGTGAATGAAAATAAGTGCGGGATAAATTGAAATTTTCAGAAATGCATTTACTAATACACGCACATGTAGTCAAAGCGTATGATATTTTTTTTGCTACACACAGGTACATGTCCTCAAATGTATGATTTCGTTTTGCTACATGTTGATGTCGCATTATATAGACAGGTTTTGGCAAATTTAATATTTGGTTTTTCGTTAGTAAAAGTTTGTGGTTTTTGCGACATACTAGAACCCATGTCGCAAATATACCTAAAAAATTAGCTTATGGAGACATAAAAGATCTTATGTCGCTAAAAAATTTTGCTAAAAATACAATTTTTTGTACATAGGGTATATGCTCCGGTTGGGACTTGGTCATGAATTTTGGTCTATATTCAAACAAGGAAATCTCAACACCTAGGGCTGGGCCCGGGTCGAATCGGGTCCAAATTTGATGGACCCGGACCGGACCGTAAAATGACGGGACGGGACGGAACGGGTCCAAAAAATATTGGACCGGACCAGACTCGACATGTTCGAAACGGGCCGACCCGCGGGTCCAAACGGGTCCAAAACGAATTAAAAAAATTCTAGAATAGTAAATATTTACATATGTTCTATTATCTATAAGAATAAAATAAGTCTAATGTCTTCCCAAATTTCTAGAATTTGTTTACTAAATAATAACATGTTATAATATATACTGTAATAACAAACAAAAAAATCCAAAAATTGATAATAAAAAATGCATACCCCTAGAAACAGGCCGAGTCCGGGCCTCGTTTGTTTTAAAAATAGGACCTGTCCCGATCCGCTAATATCACACGACATATCCTGACCCGTCCCGTTTAAATTTCAAAATTTAGGAACCGGTTTGTTTGGACATTTTACGGTTCGGACCTGGTCGGAACCGCGGGTCCTAAAACCGTATGCCCACCCCTATCATCACCCATCTGCTTTGTGGGTTATTTAGCTACTCCTCTTTCCAAGGAAAGTTTTAGTCCAAAATCCAATGGTCAATATAACTTAAGCTCATATATTCAACATATATGACTGTAATTCTATATAAGTTGTTCAATCCGAATTACCTTACATGTTGGATCGATTTTTCCAAACCTATTATTTTGACCGAATCGTTCTCTAATTCAATTTTTAAAATATTTATTTTATGCCAATAAGATCAAATCATGCACAGTGCACCTGACAACAATTAATCCATGGTTGTGTGATTAAAACTTTTGGGCTCAATCAAATGATATAGGAAATAAAAAAAATAGTTTTGTTAGCATGTGTCCTAAGGTTAAATGTTAATATATTGATAAATATGTAATTTATATGGATAATCTAACCAGAATATTTATCAATACACATTTTACTTAAAATGTGTATTGATAAATATAAAATATGTATTGATAAATGTGCTAGTGGAAAAATATATTCTACTATATAATGACAAAAGTAGGCTTCAACGTAAAAGTTTTATGTCCAAAAATATATTTTATTATATTCTTATTATACTATAGTAGAAAATACACATGCATTGCAAGTTATATTATTTGTATTTGTTTCTTTCTAATCTTATCAAAAAATAATTTAAATATTAAAATTAAAATTAAAATTATATATATATATATATATATATATATATATATATATATATATATATATATATATATATATTAATTAAAATATGTAAAAATTTAATTAAATTTCAATTATAGTTTGTTATGTATAAATATCTCTATGATATTGTTGAAAAATAGTTCAAATATTTAAATATATATTTGGATTAAGATTTGTTAAACAATTAAAATATTTTTTGATATTTTTCCTTTAAATTTAGTTTTAAACAGTTTTAAAATTAATTTTTAAATAGATATTTGTACGGTATAAAAGAGAGAAAGTTAGTTTTTATCCCTAATTTTGGCAAAATGGTGGATGAGGAAGTTAATTTTTATACTCCGTAATTTAAAAAAAAAAATATATAGACCATGATATACGTTCGGCTTAGACGGCTCACTTTTGAGCCATTTTGAAGTCTCATTATATAGTAGAAGATAATACCAAATGTATATTTCATCCATATTAAATTTAATGAACAATTTAATCAATAAGTGTCGATGAGGACATTTTTGGAATAAAAACTTCCACGATGAAGCCTACTTTTCTCTAATATAGATTCATTACCCCTTTGGACTAGGTGCATATTCGACATAGTGAATATTTGACATGAATTTTTGGTATATACTCAAATCCGGTTACCTCTTTGGACTCGGTGAATTTTTGGTATACTCGATAATTTAATAAATATCAAAAAGTTCATCTGTCAAATATAGTCTAGATTTTCATTGTCAAATTTTGTTGGTATACTCAATAATACTACTTAGAAATGGCTCAAAAATAAGTCGTAATATAAAACTAAAAAAGTTTAACTATCGTATACATATAAGATCTCTATATTATAATATGATTTTATAAATAGCTCAAAAATAAGCAGTAATATACTATCAATGATTAATATGTACAAATTAAAGAAATATAACTATCGAGTATGTTATCTTCTTGCTTAGTCGATGAAAAAATTAAAAATTAACTTGAACATAAAACAAATTCTAAATATATTCAAATTTTAAGTTATATTTAAACTAACTACATGATATTATCTAATTAAATACATAACAAAGATTCAAAAAAGTAACTTTATAATAAATCATAATAAAAATAGGTTCAAATCATATTTAAAATATTCTAATATAATTTAAATCTCTATCTTTTAAAAAAAATTATAAACAAATTTATTATAATATCATCCTATAAATATAGTGCTTTCTTTTTTTAATCACTTACCTCCTTCTTAAGCCGATCCACTCGGTCGAAGAGCTTTATAGCTTTGACATTTAAGAAGTTAACCTAGTGATTTAAGGTTAGGAAGAAGCCCTACAAAAGTTCTCCTACGTAGAATGACCTACGAGTTTCAAAAGTTTCCCTAATAATCAGTTCATACATGTCGAGCATTACACAAGTTAAATGTTCTTTAACAATCCTATCCTGAAAAATATTAAAAAAATTACATGGATTAATTTGGAAATGATCCTCCAATGTGCTTCAAGTTTTAGGGGCATCGAAACTGCTTCCGCTGCATAATTCCTCTAAAATAGGTTAGTCCCCATGCTATTAGAAGAGCAATCAGCTCATTCGAAACTTATTATACTAAGAAGAAAGTTGAGAATATTAATCAAGAACATTAGTGCTTGCCAAAGATCGAAAAACATTCATGAAATGCTACCAAGTGAGTTATCGACCTAATAAGACCAACATTTTCAATAATATCATCCTATAAATATTTAAAATATAAATGTATAATATTGTCTAAACATTGTGAAATACACATCTTTTACAATATTTTATAAAGTTTGTTAAATATAAACCTTTTACAATATTTCTTAACCGTTGTAAAATGATATAACATACACAACGTTTATATAAAATTGTAAAATAAAATTACTTTTACAACATCGAACAAATATTGTAAAATATAAAACAAATTACAACATTTGATAAACGTTGTTGAACATGACATTTTTATAACATTTTAAATACGTTGTCAAAACAAATACCTTTGACAACAGTAAATAAATGTTGTCAAAATGAATAAATATTACAATGTTAATCAAACGTTGTTGAAGACAATAATACACAACTTTCGTGAATGACCATTGTAGAAGCCTTAACGTTTTAATATAAAATATTGTTTGCACATGTATTTTACAACATTTTTACCATAAAGGTTGTAGAAGACCCTCATATTTAACAACGTTTTAAAGAAGTGTTGTAGATGGAATATTGTAAAAGAGGATTTTCCTTGTAGTAAGAATGACAGATTGTAGCAGCTCGAAGACAAGTTGTTGTCAATACAACTGGTGGAGAAATAATGACCCTTTGTGAGAAGTAGGAATGAGATCACCCTTGTGATACGATTCCTAATTTTGTGTCTCCACCGTCCAAATCTCATGAATAAAGGCCCTTACTACCATCTCGAGATAGCCCTTTTAAGCAAAAAGAGTTCTGAGCTCTCTGATGTGTGTGTCAAAGTGGTTCAACTTTATAGCATCCAAGATCACCAATACCAGTTCTGGGAATTTTTTTCAGTTGGTCCCATGCAAACATCAGAAAGAAGAGGAGAATACAATAAATGTTCTTTTCTTCTCGCAACTATTTATATGCAATTGAAGCTGAAACGTTATGCGCGTCCATAGGCGTATATTTCGGGAAGAAATTCCACGTGTTGTTTGGAAGTCAATATTGTCAGAACCGAGAAAGTACGGGATATATTAAGACAGTTACACAACAAAGCTCACGTATGCCCAAAATCGAGACGTGTCAACACAGTTACGCGACAAATGTTCAAATGTGCCAGGATCTTTAAAGTCAAACTATTTTTCATTTTATAATGAAAAGAAAAAAGAGACAGAGACTACAAGGTACTATGACCATTATGTAAAAATGATGATCTCATGTCACGTCACTTCTTTTTCCCACCATCAGCAGCGCTCAACTCCTCTTTATTGTGAATCCCCGAGCGATACATCAGATGGAGGAATCCTTCCCTCTGTTCTAGTGTGCCACGATCTTCGGAAGACGATGGCCCACCTTGGGAACGAGCGAAGACTGCTGGGTCAGGCCAAAGCAATTCAGGAAGTTCTCCGCCCTCAGGAATGGGTCGGCTTCCAGCAGATACGCCGTAGGCACAAAATTTGACTTCTCTTCAGAAGCCTCGCCATCGACAGTAAGTTTTGCCTTCTTTTTCATGCTCTCCTTGGGTGCCATGAGAATGAATAAGGAAGAAGGATTGCAACCCCATGCCTATATATATAGTGAAGGTCGGCTACCGCCGACTCTTCGTCTTTCCAGTATGGGCGCGTAACACTTAACGAGGGAGAAAAGAAAAAGATGTTTTGAAAAAGAGCGCCCCTTAAATAGGTTCAACGTTGGGAATGAACCGAGTATTTAATGCTCTGTTCAGTCAGGTTGTGCGACACTTACATTGTGCCGCACTCAGCTTACGCGGCCATCAGGTTGCACAACAATCATGTTGTACCACATCTTGTCGCACAACGTGTCAAATTTGCACCCAAAATACAGCACAAATTTTGAAGCATCGTACAACATGGGTCAACAGCAACCAAACCCTAAAGGGAGACGCAAGTTATGATTGTGCCCCACTCTAAAAAGAGTGGGTACACGACATCAGGAGACGACCAAATCCTAAATATGGTAGTCGATGATCGGGTCTATGATCAAGTGCTACCTTCCATGGTCGGGTTGGCTATCTTCCGACGTGATGAGGGTGGAGCTTGTGTGGATGGCTCGGCCACAGTCTTTCCTTTCTCAGCTGTAGAGTGCATGGGTTCCATTGCAGTCGATCGAAGCTCTCAAAGATCGAAAAGAATGAGAAGAAGAAAGGATTTCTCTCGAGCAATCCCAAATGATGTGAAGAATAAAAAACTCCAAGAGGGTACAGCTATTTATAGCCCAAATAGTTATGCAATATGTGGTGAAGAATCGGGCTCGAGTTGACTGGCGCAATCCAGACAAAACTAGCATCATTCAAAGTATTACAAAACTTTGAAGTATTTTCAAGTTTCAAAAACTTTGAAAGAGGTCTTGTAGAGGCTAAAAATTAAGCTATGCCACCCATTAAAGGTGCGATCATTAGGTGGCACCAAATCATTATGTTGCGCCAGACCATCAAGTTGTGCAGCATCAGGTTGTGCCAACATCAGGTTGCGCCAACATCAGGTTGCGCAGAAGACAGGTTGCGCGAGCGCCACATGATGCACTTTCTCGAGAAGCAATAACGGTATCATCATTACCTGACAACAGACAGCTCGAAGATTAAGGAAAATCTATTTGAATCCCGCGCAACGTGGCGCTCGAAAAGATTTTATCAGCATGTAATTAATGCTGACAGCTGGTTCACGCAAGTCATTATGTGGTGCGAGAATTAATCAATACAGCATAAAAGACCGAGTCAAATATGCTAGTTGTTGAGTTGTGTCCATGCACAACCTTGCTAGATGGCGCCACCCGATCAAATTTTTAGCAGAGTGACGTGGCGTGCAAGCTACCAACTTCGCAGAGCGTGCCCGCTACATTGCCCACGACGACCAAACTATGCCACAAGTCCACAACAGTTGGTACAACTGCTCGTGCTAGTTGTTACGTTGCGCCCACGCGCAACCTGATGAAGCTCGCACAAGGTGATCAAACAATGTTCAGAATAGGGTGACGTGGCTCGCAAGCCACTAACTTCACAAAATGTGTCCACCACACTGCCTACGACTAAGCACATCTCAATCAAATGATGCCACATGTCCACAGCAGTTGGTGCAACCGCTCGCGCAAGTGAATAGGAGGCACGCAACCTGAAGTGCACATTACCCAAAATAACTGCTAAACAGTTATTTTAATAACTCTATAAATAGAGTTTCAAATCAATTCTAAAGTATCATGAATGATCATAATCTCCTGGTAAAGTGATGTTGCATCCTCCAGAGGCTCGTGTCTTCGATATCATATCGCCCCAAGGGACAAAGTGATCGTCTTCTGATCAGATTTCTACAGTTGTACTTCCCTAGAAATCAATTATACACTTGTACTCTTTTCTCAGTTTGTAATAAAAAATTTGTTTTTGCAAGCACACCTATGGCTTTGTTAGGGAGGAATAGCACCCGACTGGGTCGCTAATGTTGTCCCAGTTATGAAGAAGATAAGAAAAGTCTGAGTCTGTATCGACTTCAGAGACCTCAATACAGCTTATCCCAAAGATGAGTTTTTTTCTTCCAATTACCGATGTCATGATCAACAATACCTGTGGGTTTGAACGAATTTCTTTCATAGACGGATTCTCTGGGTGTAGTCTGATCAAAATGAATCCTGAAGACGAAAAGCATATATCTTTTCGTACTCCTCTAGGAGTCTACTGTTACACAGTTATGCCATTCGGTCTCAAGAATGATGGTGCTACCTATCAAAGGGCTATGAGCACTATTTTTCGTGAATATTTACGAAAAATAGTCGAATGCTATGTCGATGATATTGTTATCAAAAGTCATTTAAAGAAAGATCACATCCAGGATCTAAAGACTATTTTCGATCTAATGTGCCAACATCAACTCAAAATAAATCACACCAAGTCATTTCTGGGAGTATTGTAAACCCCCATAATTTATAATTAATTTTTTATAATTTAATTAATTTTTGTTATGCCTTTCATTATTTATGGATTTATTTACTACTAGTTTATTAGTATAATTAATGTATGAGTGTATATATATAATATTATATGTGTGCATGCATATTTCTATTAAATTAGGAATATAATTAAATCTAGGATTTTAGGAATTTAATTGTAATTTTTGTGTACTTTTTGTTAGCTAAAAGAAAGATATATATATATATATATATATATATATATATATATATATATATATATATATATATATATATATATATATATATACTTAAGATTTCGGAAAAAGAAAATAAAAAGAATTAGAAAAGAAAAGAAAAAGAATTAGAAAAAGAATTAGAAAAGAATTAGAAAAAGAATAAGAAAAGAAAAAGAATTAGAAAAGAAAAAAGAAAAGAAAAGGTGAGCAACAGCCGCTCACTTAAGTGAGCGGGCCCACAGCGTAGCAGCGGAGCAAACCACCACCCCCCATGTGCGAGAAATAGTAGGTTAGTGGGAAATCGGGTAATCCGAAACCCATTAGTATTAGGGTTGGGTGCAACTTGTTACATATATCTTTTTGCACAGAACTCAAAACCCTAAACTTCCAAAACGAAAGTTATGGCTGATCATACCCTCTTCGCCTACGAGTTTGTTTCACCAGCGACGGAGCTTTGTGTTCGACGAACGGAGCATCGAAAGTCAGCCCTTCGCCACCCACGGAGCAGTTTTTCCACTCAAGGTACCCTACTTTCCTATGACGTAACTTTTTACTCGTAGCACCGATTTTCGATCCGTAAGATTTTTTGGAAAGTAGAGTTGACCCTCTTCGAGATCCTCTAGGTGAATTTTGAAACAATCCATCGACTTGCTCAAAAATTCGAGACGAAGTTGAAGAAAAACCTGTTTTCTGTAATACTAAAAACTATTGTAAAACGACAACTTGTCGGCCAATTTTCTTGCTGTGCAGTAAAGAGTTGTAGAAACTAATTAAAAACAGTAAAAGACAACATAACCGAGATCACAACACATCTTCTGGATCGTCATTTCGATTAACATGTAAAAGTAAATTGATGTTGAAGTTGGAGAAAAACCTGTGTTAATTTATATAAAATTTCTGAATTTTTCTCGATACGGCGTGCGCCCCGACAAACCAGGCAACGTGGTCGCACGCTATATGCATCGAAAGGCACGTATGGATGTTTCCGACGTGTGGTAACTGACGGAACTCAGTTTTGTTGTGTGTGCGCGACGAAATCCGTCCGTATCCGTCAAAATACCCTGTATCGCCAATTTGCAAACTTCGTCCTAACTTCGTGTACAGTCGTCGATTCAAAACAAAACTTACGCCAACAGGTCTGAATCAAAATTCTGGTCCTGAGTGCCAAGTTTGGTTCGATTCTGAGAAGGTGAAATCGGAACCCCTTTTTGGCGGGCCCGCGACCCACTCAAACGGGCAATTTTGTACACGGCTCATCAGAATCCAAAATGGACATACCATTGAGTTCCTCTCCTCAAACTAAATCTATAGACATATAGTTTGACGACTTTAGAGGCCATAGACTTTGGCACGCGTTTCGGTGCAAAACGGGTCCAACGATGGACATCGTTTTGACCCGAAATTACGATTTTGCCCCTGTTCCAGAATTAGACTTTTGGACAGGCATTTCCTAGGTATATATTTTACACCGAGTATGTTTTTGATGTTTGTTTCAACGTCCGGAGTTGTTTGAGATTGTGACGTTTCTTGGCTGACATTGTGATTACCTGGACTTGCCACTTTGCATCATCAGGCAAGATACCTTGCCAAATTACCCTGTGATTATTATATTTCTTATTTTTAGTTGTTATTTTCAGCATTCTTGTTTCTTGATATTTAAACTGTGCGTCCAAGTCACACTTGGGTGCAAGCGACTCTATCGGTCGTTTTTCTCGCCTTATTTATTTCTCTTGCATTGACTTAGTCTAGTGACCACCCATTGATGTTGAGGTATTGGTATATCTCATACGGCCTTGACACTTGTTGTATTATGTGATATGAGTCACATGTAGGAAACGTATTCGCGTAGTCGGCTGGCCACCGATACATATGGAGCGTATGACAGATAGGGGTAACTGCCAATAGAGTTGTATGCTAGAAGACTTGGCGGTTACTAGAGGTACATGTCAGTCATGGAGATGATGATACTAGACATTGGGTGGGAAGAACAATACCTGACGTATGGGCTTCGATTGTACTTCCCTTGTAACCTGGAAGCTCCGCTGGAGATACGGGTATGTTTAGCCTCTCAGGTTGGCCACTATCGTTCTTGGAAGTCATGCGCTTGGTTACTGGTGCCCAAGAGGGGACTATACCGGATCCTATATTCAGTCAGGGCTCATGCGTCGAAGGATTGTTTCTCAACTGCATATTCACAGTAGAATGGTCAGGACCCGATTGCATGCATACCTTTTCTCTTATTATATTATCACAGTTTATATGGCATAGTGTTTTCTTGTATCTTGCTACGTCCCTCTGAGGACCTGGTTATCTCTCCAGGGTTAGACGATTTTTCACAGGAGTACGGAGCGGCGTTGGAGCTATCCTACATTGATGACGAGGCAGTTTTTACCGATTTCTAGTCTATTCTATATTTGAGACATTAGTAGACATTATTTTTACTTCTCATTTCTTTCTATTTGCGGAGGTTGGACTCCGATCTTGTAAGACTATTTTTCATAGCTGTTTGGAGTGAGTATGTTCACCCGACTATCTTTTGATACACTTACTTATTTATTTGGACTTTATTATCTTCTGTGTTGAGCAGTGATGAGATTAGATTATATATTACTAGCCTGTGGTTATTTTATTTACAGCTTATGTGCATATTTGAGGATTCCATATATTGGAGTATTCTTCGTAAATGTGCAGCTGGCATGTTCATGTGCTTGGTCCTATGTATTTTGGGACTGGGGCGTGAGATATTTTTGTGGTGGCCCATGCAGGTCAACGTTAATATTATTGGGTTACATGACTGTGTCCAACAAGCCTGCATATAAGAATAGGAATATCTCATCCAGAACTACTACTACCTCTTAACTTTCGATCTTTTTGAAACTTCCTTGATTATTTAATTTACCTCCTATCAAATCTTTCCTAATATCAACTTATCTTTCTCGTGCCAACAGTATACATTTAAGAAGCGGACGCACTTCTGCCTTGGCCCTCACATCTGGTGAATAGGCTACTCCGGAGGGACAGAATCCTCCTATGACTCCAGCGACACCATACCAGCCAGGACAGTCGCAGCCTACTACGACCCCGACGACGGAGTACCCAGAGATCGCAGCATCCCCAGGCAGCCAGGCTAGACAGACCACCACTACACCAAAACATACAATTTGTAACACTTTTTTTTCTAATTCGTAATGGTTATAACTGTTGTAACTTAGTCACGGTAATTACCATGACAATAATTAAATAACTGTTACTAAAATATATTTTTAAAATTTTTATTTTTGTTTATTTTTTATAACAATAATTACTGTGACAAATGAAAAAGAAAATGTTACTAAAATTTTCAGTTTTTCTCCTTTAATTTTACACCCCTCCATTATTTCCCCCTCTTTCAATATAAGAGTGTTATCAAACTGAAATCACCCCGAGCTAGGGCTCTCGCCTTCCCGAGCCCTTCCCGAGACAAGGGACTCTCCTAACTCCCACCACCACCCTCATCTGGCAGCCATCCCGAGCCAGGCCTCCGCCACCACAACCCTCACCGGCGCCATCACCATGGCTGCTTGCTACTCTCGGAGTCGGAGCGTCGGTCCCGTGAGGAGGAAGATGAGTGGCATGAGTACGTCGAAGAGGGCTTCTCCGACCTGGAGGCCTACCGCCTCCAGGGATCCTACAGATCCGGCATCGTCGGGAAGTTCTTCCCATGTCTCCAAATTAATTTTTCTTTCATTACCTTCTTGAACGATTGGGGAATTTATTAGTTCCTTTGGCTGTGTTTGATTGGGCTTTTTTCCATGGAAAATATTTTCATCACAAATTTCCCATCAATTGTAGTGTTTGATAGCTTATATTTTCTATGGAATTATTTTCCAAAAAACTATTATTTTTTATATTTTCTTCTAAAATGGTGGAAAATGAAACTTGTCCAACCCATAGGAAAATATTATTTTCAATGGAAAACAACTATTTTCGATGGAAAATAATGACAAGCAAACACCTAAATTAAGTTTCCCATGGAATTTTTTTTAATTCCATGGAATTTTCCCCCTAGGTTTCCACCTTGCAATCAAACGCACCCTTATAGTGTTGTGTCACAAGCTCTAAAGCAATTAAGCATTTCTCTTGATTCATTTTTTTTCTTGTTTTGGAAGAATTTTCTGCTAAATAGCTTCAATGAACTTGGATTGAGTCTATGATGAAGAATATGTTTTTAATTAATGTTACAGGGCACATGGTAAAGAATGGGTGTAACTATTAAACCCATGAAAAGGATATAACAAACTGGAATCCATTAGAAAAGGATATAAATTGAGATATATTATGGAAGATTGAATTTATAGTCTCAAGGGTTAAGATAATGTTTATTCAGCATTAATATGTTTTCTTCACTATAAAGTGACTGAACTATGTACAGTGGACCACTAGTGGCTCCTTAATTTTAACTATCAATTCCTAACATTACAAAAGCTACGAATCTTCAACTGTTGCATCTACTTGTCTGAGGTAAAGTCTAGATCTTGTCCATAGCTTGGCAAATTGAGGTTGAATGTACAAATATGAGTATTATGCTGATAATGTGCCTATTTGACTCAGCTTGGCTCTGAGCTATCTAACATCAGTCCCCTCTTTCTGAAATTGAGGTTGGTTGTCCTTGTGATCTATAAATTCCTGCACCATCCTCTACATATGTGACCATGTCTGACCATGATGCCAATGTGGCTTAAGACATCATGATCTACTTTCTTTGTTGTAATTTATTCTAGTCATTAATGAGCTAAACACCATAGTCGAGCTTTGTCAAAACACCTGGTCTTGGAGGCAGACATGAAATGGGATTGCATAATCTTCAATATACTGAAGACACTCATTTTCAGGAATGAGGACCCTACACAGATTGTTATCCTTAAGTTTATGTTGCTTCAAAAAATGGCCAGGCCTCAAGATTAACTACAACAAGAGCTCAGTCATGGATATTATAGGCAATGAGAGTTGGAGTAGATCCATTACTGCTATTACCCTCGAGTGTAACTTTAACAGTGCAGTAAAATGGGAGACGACGATCTCCCAAAAGATGCAAGGGGAATACACAATCAGAATTGTAAAAGGGTTTGCAAAACTACGATAATGTATATACCAGTTCTAATTTTACGGCTGATGAGGCAACCATATAAGATTCTAGTAGAATAGCTAGTGTGGGGACATCACCTTGAGACCACACTTTACAGAGTTGTATCAGGAAGTCTAGAATCAAGGTCATCCCATCAGCCTACAATTTGTGAGGAGCAAATAAAGAACGCTATTTTTCAAAAATTCTCGTTGGTTGCCCTTTGCTAGCTTGAGTGAAGGAGCACATCTTGAAGTGGGGCTTTTCGAAGCCCTATACTATGGGTGTTCTTGATCCTAGACACATCGTACCTCATCTCTCTTGCCATAATGACATAGTCAAGGCCATGTCTGAGGGGGCTCACTCCATGGACAGTTGTCCTTGGAAATTACCCTAATTATGGACATTTTTAACATGTTAAAGTAAAGTCTTCCATCTTGGCAGTTGTCCTTCTTGCATAAGATGTATCACTGTATTGAATGACATACTATGGCTGAAGACCAACTGCTCAAATTCAGCTTATGTGAAGATTGAGTAATTTACACAGATCCATTATGATGAGTTTTTAGTACCTCCTCTCTGTTGGGCTTATGCTTTTAAGCCTTAATTAGCTTTTGACATTGTTGTCATTGTTTTATCTCAAAAATATCACCAAATACTATCTACAGCATGATTTGCTTATTTGATGCTCATCTTTGATATGAAAGTCGTATGATATCTGTAAATTGCAAATTTTTATTTATTAAGCTACCTATTATTATGTCAACCATTAAGAATTTATGATCTTCCTAGAAACATGTTTTTAGAATATAGATTGAGTAACAACTATTAGAGGATGTTATCTTTTATGCCTGGTGCCTTAGCGAATTGGTATTGAGCTATACTGCACGGACATGCCTCAGCGGATTGGTATGAAGCTATATTGCACGAACACGAGAAAATGGTGTTCGATCTTATCAATATGTGTCTGTACCTATGTTCGTGTCTCGACTAGCAACTACTTACTGTACTGATCTAATAATGTTTGTATCATGTATCCATACTGTATCCTTATCTATATTCATTAATTCATGCAACATAGGTTTGAAACAAGGTCTAGTTGTGCCATTATGTTGTGTGCATGCAAGTTCTAGTTATTTTAGGGAAGGTGTCATTGAAGCCTTTTTTCATAGAGATTCCAGACTGCTTGAGTTTTGTCCAAAGTTCATTGTACGTAGTATGTTGGATAGAAAGAGGAAAATAGCAAAAACACAATATAGTAGAAATGTCTTCCAAGCTTATGGATTAAGGTTCTCCCTTTACTATACCTCGGGTACATTGGCGGTGGGAGAGGGGGGCCTTAGGAAAATAAGGAAAGGATATGTTTGGATTAAAGTTGGTTTGTCTTTACATTTAGTATGTCTACGTTGATTATGTTGTTTATTCTTTTACTTTTAATGCCTTATAAATTTTGCTTGCATAATATCATTTTTATGCTACATTTTCTTTAACATATTTTCAGTTTTCATATGCTTTGTGCCTCATCTCATATTCTATCTTCTTTTGTATAGCCAAGTACTCCATATGCAATTCTTAACATTTAAATCATAAATTCTCTAAAAACAGAGAACATAGTGTATGATGTTAGTGGGAACAAAAATGAAATGAAGGTTTCTCAAGAAAGAATTTTGGAAAGTCTCTGGTTCATATTTAAATACTATTTTCCCCAACTTATGGGGTCATACTAAAATTCGTATATTATAGGTAATGTATGCTTTTAGTGGGAACAAAATGAAATGAAGGCACTCAACTTATTGCAGCAAATCGAGTACAACGGAGTCCAGGTTGATCTTGGTAAGAACTTTGAGATGGGTGTAACTATTAAACCCATGAATTTCTTATGATGAACACTCTGGGAAGGTAGATGACTTACTGTTGTTTAGTGTAGTATGCTTAATGGCAAAACCTTATAATTCTATAATGCAGTCTGAACAGGGTTTCTATTTTGTTGGAGATGAGTGCTCTGAACTTCTAAAACAGAAATTTCATCGGCTGATTGGGCAGGCAATTCCTGGTCCACAAGTTGTGGAAGTTGTTATGGAAAGACAATTACAAGTTTTATTCTTGTTATAAGTTTTTCCAGTCATGTAAGTTCTCTATTGTCATTCGCAGTTCAACTTTACTTATGGACCCTCTTTTTTTAGGTCCGGCTGGGAGCTAATAGTTGTGTATATTTTTCTTTCCACAAACACTATAACAGACCTTTGGGGGCAACATACTATTTTGGTTTATTTCGTGTGTTATCAACTTTTAATTTGTGCTCCTAGAGCTTGATAGAAGTAACATGGATATCCACGTGTAGTTTTTAGTTGCCTACTACCTTGCATAATAGACATGAGCATTTTCTTTTGCAGAGAGGTTTCACACACTAGCTCTTGAAGTCGTTCCAAAGTTTGGACTACACAACCGTACAGCTGCTTATCGGTTTGTCACATTGGACGATATGAGTTGGGTCTTGTTGCTAAATGATGGCTTTATCACTATACATGTCTCCATTCATGTTATTTTTAACCTTTTGATATGTGGCATGCTACAAGTGTCCGAGTTATTAATCATATCATTTATGCTTCACAAAAATAAGAAAGCACATATTTTCATTTGGGATATTAGTCATAAGTATATTACAGATCTCCCCATGGCGAGGAAAGCATCTCTCCATCGGTTCCTTGAGAAGAGAAATGATCAGTAAGTTTACTCACTCTAGTCAGCTAAAATGAAACCCTATCGTTCACATTAAAATCTGATATGACAAACATTTCCATTCTTTTAATTGCCAGCATTAATTCCAAGGCACCATATCAAGTAAAAGTTGAAGGATTCTCTTACATACTAGGCCAAGGCAGCGGAGAGCCAGCCATGGCTCGATTGAAAGCGAGTTTGAGCTCAAAATGAAGCTGATCAAGTCCTCACATACGCGACACACCCTAAGCTTAGATCGTCAATTTTCGTACAGTTTCTGCTCAGTAGTCTGGCTTTCTATTCTTTTTTCCTTGGGAGTGTAAAGGCGAAGGTTAGATTATTATTTTTCTCCATCTTGGAATGTCATTACAACCATTGTCGATATCTCCTTGTTAACTAATTGTAGCAAAGCTTGTCTACTACATTGAAGACAAAATCATATTTGAATCAAATTAGCTTTTTATATATGGACATCACTTTGCATTGTATAATTGTTCTCTCCAGTTATATGTAAAATCGTGATTGAGACAAATATTAACATAGATCTATTGTATTTTAATTAACCTCCACCTTCGGATATGATTTTAAAACACGGTTGATCCAATGGACTTTGACATCTTTGTTGTCATATTTTTGTAAAGAAATCTACTGTCTATGACCCTATTAAACTGAAGCGTAATATGTATAAATCAAAATGCTTACAATGCTAGTGAAGTTGTGGTTTTTAGTCTGGTGATATGAAGAAAAAACTATATAATTTTTTTTCAAAATAATAGATTTTTTCCTGTTTAGTGATGTGTGAAGTCCTTAATTTTGTTTTCTTTTTATCTTTATTTTTCCTGTTTACTGATGTGTGAAGGCCTGTCTGTGTCTGCAGTGATCTAAAGAAAATGAACAACATTGTGGTGTCTTCAAAGCTTCCAAGTGCATGGTACATTTGTACTGTTTACATATCTTTCTTTGTTTTTGAAAGTCTTCTGCATATTGAAGTTTTCTGCATATTATTTTTGAAAGAACATCAACTCTTGTAAGACAAGACATTTAGTTTCTTTTGTTTTGATCCTTCGTGCCTTGGAAAGGGTTACCTTTTCAGGTATTTGACCAAGCAAAAGTTCATTTTAATAGTACTGACCCAGGTATTCTATGTTATCCTTTTTGTGGACAAAACTTTGTCAGATGGCTTATCCCCAACATAATGTATATAGCTCTGATGTCATTAGTGAGTGAGTTATTCCTCAAATTATTGCTTGTGTGAAAATTGTGCTTGGTAAAAAGATGAAGAAAGCCTTGGTAGATATTTTTCAACTCTGATATTTGGACTATGGTGGTTTAATTTAACCACCGTTTGATCATATGGATCGTTTATTGTTTATCCTGATTGTTTAGCATTTGTCCTTTTTTTTGACACAAAAATGAGAAGTTTTGCGAAACAGGCATGGCATGTATAATAGGTTATCCGAATTTCGACACATGGATTCCCATTAGAAATCTTCTAAGCATATACTTCTTGTTAGAAATTTTCATCACCATGTGTACACCTCACATCACCATGAACAAGAAACATGTGTACACCTCACATCACCATGAACAAGAAACATATCTCAGAAATTGTTAAACAAATTTGGTTTGATATGTTGTTTTGAACTCGCATATTGCATAGTACATTCTGAAGGGGAGATCTCATCTTCCTTTGTATGTTAACACCGCTGATAATTTTCTGTCGAATAACTGTTGGGACACTTGATGGTACCCAACAGCTTTCAATTTTCTGTCGAATTATAAATTTGATACTGTTACCAAGTATCAAAGAATCATAGGATGTTGTATGTTTCCATGAACTATTGGCCATGTTATGGGTACATTTGACCCTTAAAATACCTTAAGGTATGCTTGTATGTTGTATGTTTCCACTTCTCTTTTGAGTTTTGAACTAAGATTAGGGAGAGGGTCTACTGCTAGGCAATGGGTTCAGCCAACCACAAGCAGTAGCAGCTAGGCAATGGCTATTATGGCCAGTGACTTATGAGTTCAAATGAGGTGCAACAGGAATGGGGTTCTGTTCTCAAAAATCTGGGATATAGGTAAGGGGGTTTTGCTATAGCAGTATGCTGCAGTGCTAGCAGCAGCAAGTGTAAGCTCTGTAGCAAACACAACAACACCAGTAGCAAGAATTTGCTATGACAGCAATAGTTTGCAGCAGCAGGATAGCAAGTAGAGCCCTGCAGCAATGGCCTCTTGGCCATAGGCTCAGTTGGGATCAACTGGCTTGTGTCTAGAGTTTGAAGGTCTAGAAGAGGGCTTGAAGGTTAACCTAATTTGGGGTGTCTCTAAATTCCCTACAATCTGAGACCCCATATACATTGGTGAAGACATTTGGAAATGACTGAACATGTGCTCTCATGTCTATATCAATCAATGCCCAAAACTTCTGCATGTGTTCTTCATTGAAGTTTGTCATATGTGCAAAGAACATATGCTCACATGTATGTTTTTCCTGAAACTTCTTTTACTAGTTTGCACGCTTTTTAATTTGATACTTCTTTTACTCTTACATGCAGGAATATGTACAGTTTTAGCATGGATGCAAGCACTTTCATTCTTCCTCAAGAGAGCCTCGTCTTGATTATCCAAAAACACAAGAGTTTGAAATGTTTTGTGGTTTGCTTCATGCATCTAGAGCCTTGTTTTGTTGTCATTGAAACTAACAATGGAATGTTTCCTTACTAAAATATTAATGTATGGATGCTACTGAACATCATGTGTGGTTTAGTTGCTTATTTTTCAAATATTATGTGGTTTAATTACTAATTTGAATGGTTGAATCATTATTTGAAATTATGTGGTTTTGTTTCTAGTTTGGAATGGTTGAATTGTTATTGCAAATTATGTGGTTTTGTTTCTAGTTTGGAATGGTTGAATTGTTATTGCAAATTATGTGGTTAATTAGTTACTTGCTCGGAATTGTTATTAAAAATTTTGTGGTTTAGTTATTGGTTTGGAATGGTTGAATTATTATGAAAGTAAAATATTATGAAATTGGATATGTTGTTTATTGTTTAGATACAAGTTGAATGTAGTTTTTTTTTTAAATAGTCCAATTGTAATGGTTATAACTGTGACAATTAGTGGAGAATAGTAACGAAAAAAATAATGTAGTCACAGTAATAACTGTGACAAAACAAACTTACTGCCACATTAATAACTGTAACAAATATTTGTTTTGGTCACGGTTATAACCGTGACAAATATTTGTTTTGGTTACGGTTATAACCGTGACAAATAATTGTTTTGGTAACAGTTAAAACCGTGGCAAATTAATAACCACTCCCCACTAGTAACGGTTATTACCGTGAGGAAAAATAATTGTCACGGTAATAACCGTGGGTAATCGCCTATTATGGTGTAGTGCACTACCATGCCACCGGAAGAGAATGTACCAATGCCTCTACTGTCACGACCCGCACCCGTTTTTTTTTAAAACGAATACGAGACGTGTCCAAGCCAGCCTACGCCGCAGTGTCGACTGTAGAACGCTGTCACGGCCATGAAAATCAAAATCACAAATAATGCTCATTCACAAAATTAATTTAATTTACAATGATCACAAGTTTTACATTTGTAGAAAAATATAAACTTGTACAAATAAATGAATGACTACAACTCAACTATCAAGCTAGTCTCTAGGCTTTGTCTGCAAGTATTCCCGTCACTCCCCAAGCTAAGTGAATCCACGGCTAACCTGAAAATGTTGGTTTCCAGTCAGGAATGGAACAAGCACAATTCACTGAATGCAATTTCAAATAAAGAAAATGACTATAAAACAAAGGTTAGACATCAATCATGAGTTTTGAAAATAAAAGTAAATACGGAAAACCAATAGCAATAAATAGATACAAAATACTTTCCCTAACTGTTAGAAATACCTTGATATGTGATCGGTCTGGGGTACTACACCGTACGGTCTACAATGTCTACTTGCATGAAAAATAAGCACGGTCAACAATGTCTACTTGTAGAAAATAAACACGGACTACAATGTCTACTTGCAGAAAATAAACACGGACTACAATGTCTACTTGCAAAAAAAACACGGGCTACAATGTCTACTTGCAGAAAATAAATACGGGCTACAATGTCTACTTGCAGAAAATAAACACGGGCTATGGTCAGATCACATATCTTTGGTATTTCTCATTCCCGACTCAATAATTTATAATAGAGTATAAAAATTACATAACCAATGACTAATCAATGAAATATAGTAAAGATCAATATCAAAATACAGACAATAAACTGTACTCGCCTGTGGTCCTCTGCTGGTGAAACCGACAACCTGAACCACTCAATGTGCCACAATAGTCAAAACACGTACAACAGTCCCCGAAAGCTGAAATAAACATTACCAATGTTCTTAGAATAGTCAAAATAGCTAGGATCGCCTGTCCTTAAGTCCAATTCCGGACACAGGGGCAAAACGGTAATTTCGGGCAAAAATGATGTCCGCCGTTGGACCCGCTTTGCACCGAAAAATGTGCCAGAGTCAATGGTCTCTAAAGTCGTTAAACTACATTTCTGTGGATCCAATTTTTTGATACGAACCCAACCGTATGTCCAAAGTTGGATTCCGGCGGGCCGTGCACAAAATCGCCCGTTGAGTGGGACCGTGGGGCCCGCAAAACGACGATTTTATCAACGGTCTCAGAATCGGACCAAACTTGGCATACAGGACCAGAAAAATGATATGGTCCAGATGGTGCAAGTTTTGTCTCGATCTGACGAGTGTGCACAAAGTAATTGAGAAATTTGCAAAGTGCACGATACGGTGAATTTTGACGGATACGCATCAAATTCGTCGCGCACACGCGACCAATTTGAATTCCGCCAAAGCCCACACGACCACGAAGCCGTTACACAACTTTCGATGCTTACGGTACGCGACCAAGTTGCCCGGTTTGGGAAAACGCACGTCGTGTGGAACAATTTCTAGTTTTAAAAACTGTTTTATTGCAGGTTTTTCTCGATTTTTAAATCGATTTAACTAGATGTACATTAGATATAATCAGAATCTAAAAAGTAGGGTTTGAAGATGTATAGGTTGTCTTCAAATCTATTCAGATGGATTTCTAAATTAATCAATAGATTGGTGATTAACTGGCTTCCAAAACAGGGTTTGGGACCGGGTTCTATGTCCTGTTTGGACTGATTTCCCATCGACTTCACGTCGATTTCCTGGGTCGATCGCTTGGTTTACTTAAATCCTAATCAAAAGAGCTTCTAGAGGGTTATGTGTACTACACGTAGGAGTTCGTAGTTCGTAAAATGATGAAACGACGGAGGAGAAAACGTACCGCGAAGCGCGGTTGGTTACCATGCTACTGCTACTGTTCTGCTGCGGTGTTCCGCTCGCGCGCGCAGGCGGGTGGCCAGCCTCCGACGATCGGCCGTGCGCGACGGTGGCGCTCAGCCGCGCGCGCGCATGGAGGATTGCGGAAAACTGGGATTAGGGTTTTGGTATTTTATATGAATTCCTCCTCCTCCTCTGTCGATCTCAACCTTTATACGAGTGTTCGGCCGAACCGAAATAATCTTAGTTATGTGGGCTCGGGCTCGGCCTGAGAGGATTCTCTGCTGTTCAATGGTAAGGTGAGTGTTGGGCCCACTTGTGTGGAGCCGTAGGTTCTTGGCTGTGTTCGGGACTGCTTGGCTTCACTGCTGAGTACAAGTACTCGGGTCGGGCCAGTACTAATTGGTGCTGGGAAAACTAGGATCGGGTGTGGGAACTTGGAATCGGCAGTTAGCAGCTCGGCTGGCCTGTTTTGGCCTGGGCCGGGCTGGAAAAAGTAGGGGATGGGCCTGCTACTACTACTCTCTTATTCATTCTCCTTTTTCCTTTACTAATACTTATTAGACATATATATAGACATATATATATATATATATATATATATATATATATATATATATATATATATATATATTTATATTTTATATTTATATATATATATATATATATATATATATATATATATATATATATATATATATATATATATATATATATATTTTATATATATATATATATATATAAAATATATATATATATATATATATATATATATATATATATATATATATATATATATATATATATATATATATATATATATATCTTGATAGAGAATAAAATACTAATAACTATTAATAATAAATAATTTATATTTAATCACCACAATAGTAATATTAATATTATAAAACCTCCATAAATAATAATAATAATAGTAACGAAATTCAATAAGTCAATAATTAATTTTTATAAAATCTAAAAATATCACCATTTAAATAAAATAAATAATAATAAAATATTTCAAAATTTTCGGGAAGGGGAGCTACAAATCTACCCACCTTAAAATAATTTCGTCCTCGAAATTCTAATTCGTAACTATTCCTTAAAAATCAAATTCTACTATTTCCTTAATTTCCTCAAATTTAATTTCTCAAAAATAGTTCATACCCTCCTCCTAACATTTTGTAACTACGAACTCCAAGGACTTCTACCCACCTCTGGACACACTACTCTCTCAAGCTATGTCACTAAAACTTTATAATCATTCAATTAATTGCTAACAAATTGCTACCAATAAATATCTATTGCTTTTGGTCTCTATGATCTTCCCTTATCTATCAAACAACCCAAAATTTAACAAGCAACCAATTTACACAAGTAGCTATGAAATATTAATAAATTCTTCTAAGCGTGACCATTCGTTACTTTACAATGGGAAGGACATGAAGATAAGGAAAAATAATCAAGGGCGAATGAGAAATTTCTAGAGCGGTAGAGGGTCACCAATGGTACAGACTGAAGGAAAGTTTATGAGCCATTGACCTATTTTGCTAGATTGGCTACTATAGTCTAGTCACTTGCTAAATCAAGAACCCTTCATTTCTTAGAGGGGGTTGCAATCAATGCAATGAAGAAGTCCCGTTCTCGAAATTCTAAATGGGTTCCATAATAGAATGGGATTTAAGAATTCAAGATTGTGATCTTTTCCGTGGTTATTTAAACACACAAGTAAGGAATATAAATGCAATACAAGGTCGTATCGTGACTTCCTGGTAGATGGAATAAGGGTTACGAATGTCATCACATTCAAAAAAGGTGGAGACTACATAATAGGTATGGGGACCTATTTCAAACAGTTCGGTTTTATAGACCAACTATGGGGGTTTTGTCTGAAGGAGTTTTACTGGGCCTTAATGGGTTTCCTATTTTGGATATCACTCGTTGGTTGGATGAACCTTGGACTTCAATCTATATTGACTGGACAAGATCCCAATGATAAAACTATTTCTACTAGGCTAGGGTAACCTAGAATAGATTTCAACCCAGGTGGTTGAGCTAGTTGCCAGTCGGTTTGGTTAAATAGGTTCTGTAAGCCCTGAAGATGCGCCTTCCGTGGCTTTTGTGTTTAAGTAGCACGAGAAGACACAGTTGAATGGCATCCTAGTGACATGTGCATAGTGGGCTTCGAGTAGATCACAACCATATATTGGGTCAAAAGGTTCGAGTCAAGGTTGAGTTTCTAATTGTGGTTGGAAAGTTTACCGGTATTATGGTAAGGGTTATAGCTAGTCCTTTTACCTGAAAGTCGTACCCTAAACATAGAGTACTAGGGGACGTGTTTGAGTGGGACATGATATACCTAGATGAAGATGGACTCATCTAGATCTTGCATATAAAATTTGTTGGAAGGTAACAGCTGGTCTTGTGCTCCGAATATTAATGGCACGGTCGGGGACATAAAATGATCTAAATGGAAAGTGGGAGTCCATGGGGCACTAATTATCATGCTAATAGAAATTATTTTAATCACTAGGTAATCCTTGTTTATTCCAAACTTTAGGAAGCTTACAGCTCTACCCACCTTAAAAGCTAAGTCATGGTCTTAGAAATAATGAGGTCAGAAGAATTTTCAAAGTCCGGTATCGTACCTCGACTCTTGGTAATAAATAATAAGGTACGGCGCAACGGAATATGGTAGATATAAGTCAAGTCAAGGATCGTTCCTCAATAGATGGAAAACGAGCGTGTACCATGACACATGGTCGATAAAATAGAATGACCTACTCGTCCACAGTATACATGAGTTGTCAACGGGGTAACCAACTCTAAGGCACATCATATGAAAAGGTTCCTAACAACTGGGTTGAGAATTTCTACTTGTGTCAACCTGCCAGACTATCGTCACAAGAGTTGTAGTGATCGTATATTACTGTTGGCAACTGGTAGATCATAATATGACAGGATATTCAAGCTATGGTATTGGCTAAGCTAGTGACTGTGGTGTTCCAACACTAGTTAGGTCTTAATAATAAAGTTTACATAACTAGAGTAATATTTGTTGGAAACCAATCTCGGGATGAGTGTCACGGTAAATGATTACCCTATTGTCCATCATCTCATGTCTAACTGTGTACTTCGGTCGAGAAAGGGTTGGTTCAAGGCTTAAGGGTTGCTAGTTAAGGCAAGCTTTAAGCAATCAATTAGAGCCTCACAATAAATTGGTTTCTTGAGAATAGATAGTCTCCTAGGTTGGCATTTTGACTAAGGGTAAAACCCTACTCATTCTCAAATTCGGATGGCTTGAAAGTCCCGATAACAGTTGGGCTCGAGAGGAGAACGAGAAACTCAATCACATGGCTGGCTGACGATAACTACCCTTGTGTATACAACTACCATAGCCATGGGGATACTCTGTATCTCTCTACCAATTACGAGCTTCTGTCCTTTCTAATCAGTGAAAGACAAAAACAATAAAGAGTTCAAGAAAGATGACACTGAATACAATTTCGTGATTCAAAAGCGAATGTATAATTTCAAGAGGAATTATCAAAGCAGTCGCGGATGAGATCCTAGAGATATCTACATCTCAATCCACGTAGGATAATTAGAAGAAAAGCGAACCAATTGTATCATGGTTGATCAGACCGTAATACAATGATTCTGATTAGACAATATGTTAGCAGGCGTCCCCACTAAACATATGTCTTGAATCAAGCTCGAGAACAGAGTGAGCTTGCAAAACTAGGCTGTAATTGCAGCGTTGGTCAAGATAGTCAAAATACAAGTACGCAAGATTTTTGAAAGGAGGCACTAGTAGTTCGAGTTCTGTGATAATCAAACCTTACTTGGTGTTCTTATTTATACAGTCATCCTACTATCTTCTTATTCATAAGACTTTGGTCAACCAATGGGTTATGACCTCTAAATTCTATATTCTAGGTAAGCCTATTAGTGTTAATCAATTACCTCGTCTATAGGTCACAAGGACCACGGAATGCTAGATCGGGAGACGTGCTACCCAACTTGCAAAACTTCTACTAATATCGGCTTTGGGGTCTTATGGGACATACATGGCATCGTCCTATCCTCCATAGTATCCTTAACTTGTAATCACGTCTGAAGTCATTTCACCGAGGACTACGCCTCGCCCGTAAAATTGGGCTGTGGTAAACCTTTGGTTTCGTGATTCAAATGTGACATGCTATCCGATACTCTACTTTATATTGACACCAGTGTAACTACGATCAAGGAGGACCACTAGCCATAGTTTTAGTAAAATTCTATAACCGATATTTTTTTAATCTAATTTTAACTCTGTGGGTCGTGTCTCGCCAGTGCGCTGTTGGCTGCAGTGAGTCCATAGTCTCCATATTTTAAATAAATGGCGACAGTGCGCTGCTGTCCTGCTATTATAGTTAACTAACCTTCTTTTAACTATATATGTAAAAACTCCTAAGCTTCTAGAGATTCAAGCAAGTCGACTATGTAATAAGGCATAAATATTTGTCCTATCAGTCACAATCTTTAAAATAACAGATTGCACAGGGAGGAACAACCTGAAGACAAAGAACTACAAACATTCTGGTATCTCTTTTATGTGTATTCGAGCCATGGGAGAAAATTTTTGGATCAGTCTGCCTCGAGATTCTCATTTGAATAACCGAATCAGGAATTATAAACTATTCCCTTACGGCAAAATAGGATTTTAAATGGACAATTCAGACTAAGATGTGAGGATGATATCTAAAGGGGCAAGGAGAAGGAATTGCACCCTTTATCAAGGTTAAACTATTAATTCTAGAAAGTCCTGTATCACCAAGTGAATAATCTATCCACATTGGATCATGTCGTCTTATCAAAAGGTAGTCGTGTACCTATGGGGATTGACAAACTATCAAAATTAATAACTCCTCATCTAAATTGCATAGCCTAGACTACCCATCGATAAATTTTGTATAAGGAACTCCTAGTCATAGTCATTCTCTTAAATTAAATTAATCCTTGTTCGTGAATGAGCATGTTCTAGTCGCAGGCTCGCAATAGTACAACTAATCTTAAGTACCATCACGAGTTCGCATGATTTGCGAAAACAGACCTGCATGGGCCACCACAAAAACTTGTCAAGACCCGCACCCGTTTTTTTTTAAACGGATACGAGACGTGTCCAAGCCAGCCTACGCCGCAGTGTCGACGGTAGAACGTTGTCACGGCCATGAAGATCAAAATCACAAATAATGCTTATTCACAAAA
The DNA here is from genome assembly GCA_029216955.1 of Iris pallida. NCBI lineage: Eukaryota > Viridiplantae > Streptophyta > Magnoliopsida > Asparagales > Iridaceae > Iris > Iris pallida. The sequence goes on along the minus strand of JANAVB010006800.1, from coordinate 3,665,093 downwards.
TTAATTTAATTTACAATGATCACAAGTTTTACATTTGTAGAAAAATATAAACTTCTACAAATAAATGAATGACTACAACTCAACTATCTAGCTAGTCTCTAGGCTTTGTCTGCAAGTATTCCTGTCACTCGCCAAGCTAAGTGAATCCACGGCTAACCTGAAAATGTTGGTTTCCAGTCAGGAATGGAACGAGCACAATTTACTGAATGCAATTTCAAATAAAGAAAATGACTATAAAACAAAGGTTAGACATCAATCATGAGTTTTGAAAATAAACAGTAAATACGAAAAACCAATAGCAATAAATAGACACAAAATACTTTCCCCAACTATTAGAAATACCTTGATATGTGATCGGTCTGGGGTACTACACCGTACGGTCTACAATGTCTACTTGCATAAAAAATAAGCACGGTCTACAATGTCTACTTGCAGAAAATAAACACGGGCTACAATGTCTACTTGCAGAAAATAAACACGGGCTACAATGTCTACTTGCAGAAAATAAACATGGGCTACAATGTCTACTTGCAGAAAATAAACACGGGCTACAATGTCTACTTGTAGAAAATAAACACGGGCTACAATGTCTACTTGCAGAAAATAAACACGGGCTATGGTCAGATCACATATCTTTGGTATTTTTCATTCCTGACTCAATAATTTATAATAGAGTATAAAAATAACATAACCAATGACTAATCAATGAAATATAGTAAAGATCAATATCGAAATGCAGACAATAAACTGTACTCGCCTGTGGTCCTCTGCTGGTGAAACCGACAACCTGAACCACTCAATGTGCCACAATAGTCAAAACCCGTACAACAGTCCCTGAAAGATGAAATAAACATTACCAATGTTCTTAGAATAGTCAAAATAGCTAGGATCGCCTGTCCTTAAGTCCAATTCTGGACACAGGAGCAAAACGATAATTTCGGTAAAAAATGATGTCCGCCGTTGGACCCGCTTTGCACCAAAAAATGTGCCAGAGTCAATGGTCTCTAAAGTCGTCAAACTACAGGTCTACGAATCCGGTTTTCCGATACGAATCCAACCGTATGTCCAAAGTTGGATTCCGGAGGGCCGTGCACAAAATCACCCGTTGAGTGGGACCGTGGGGCCCGCAAAACGACGATTTTATCAACGGTCTCAGAATCGGACCAAACTTGGCATACAGGACCAAAAAATGATACGGTCCTGATGGCACAAGTTTCGTTTCAATCTGACGAGCGTGCATAAAGTAATTAAGAAATTTGTAAAGTGCACGATACGGTGAATTTCGACGGATACGCATCAAATTCGTCGCGCACACGCGACCAATTTGAATTCCGCCAAAGCCCACACGACCACGAAACCGTTATGCAGCTTTCGATGCTTACGGTGCACGACCATGTCGCCCGGTTTGGCGGGACGCACGTCGTGTGGAACAATTTCTAGTTTTGAAAACTGTTTTATTGCAGGTTTTTCTCGATTTTCAAATCGATTTAACTAGATGTACATTAGATATAATCAGAATCTAAAAAGTAGGGTTTGAAGATGTATAGGTTGTCTTCAAATCTATTCAGATGGATTTCTAAATTAATTAATAGATTGGTGATTAACTGGCTTCCAAAACAGGGTTTGGGACCGGGTTCTATGTCCTGTTTGGACTGATTTCCCATCGACTTCACGTCGATTTCCTGGGTCGATCGCTTGGTTTACTTAAATCCTAATCAAAAGAGCTTCTACAGGGTTATGTGTACTACATGTAGGAGTTCGTAGTTCGTAAAATGATGAAACGACGGAGGAGAAAACGTACCGCGAAGCGCGGTTGGTTGCCATGCTACTGCTACTGTTCTGCTGCGGTGTTCCGGTCGCGCGCACAGGCGGGTGGCCGGCCTCCGACGATCGGCCGCGCGCGACGGTGGCGCTCAGCCGCACGCGCGCATGGAGGGTTGCGAAAAACTGGGATTAGGGTTTTGGTATTTTATATGAATTCCTCCTCTTCCTCTGTCGATCTCAACCTTTATACGAGTGTTCGGCTGAACCGAAATAATCTTGGTTATGTGGGCTCGGGCTCGACCTGAGAGGATTCTCTGCTGTCCAATGGTAAGGTGAGTGTTGGGCCCACTTGTATGGAGCCGTGGGTTCTTGGCTGTGTTCGGGACTGCTTGGCTTCACTGCTGAGTACAAGTACTCGGGTCGGGCCAGTACTAATTGGTGCTGGGAAAACTAGGATCGGGTGTGGGAACTTGGAATCGGCAGTTAGCAGCTCGGCTGGCCTGTTTTGGCCTGGACCGGGCTGGGAAAAGTAGGGGATGGGCCTGGGAAAAGTAGGGGATGGGCCTGCTACTCTCTTATTCGTTCTCCTTTTTCCTTTACTAATACTTAATAGACATATATATATATATATATATATATATATATATATATATATATATATATATTATATATATATATATATATATATATATATATATATATATATATATATATATATATATATCTACAATTATTCATATATATATATATATATATATACACACATAATTATATATATATTTATATATATATATATATATCTTGATAGAGAATAAAATACTAATAACTATTAATAATAAATAATTTATATTTAATCACCACAATAGTAATATTAATATTATAAAACCTCCATAAATAATAATAATAATAATAGTAACGAAATTCAATAAGTCAATAATTAATTTTTATAAAATCTAAAAATATCACCATTTAAATAAAATAAATAATAATAAAATATTTCAAAATTTTCGGGAAGGGGAGCTACATCTACCACCACCATTCCCTCAGCAGTTTTCCCCACAGTCGGGACCTCAGATGCCTCCGCCACCGACTGATGGGAGCCCTACTACTCAGTTTATGTACGCCATGATGCAGGCTCAGTGGTAGCAGACTGAGCTGATGAGACAAACGATGATGGCAGCATTGGCTAGACCTCCACCACCACCTCCAGTACCAGCACCAACACCGGCTCTGCATCCTTATGAAGCCTCTATCAAGAATTTCACAGATATGAACCCCAAGGCCTTTAGAGGAACGGAGAAGCCACTAGAGGTGTCACAGTGGCTTATTAGTACAGAGAAGCTACTGAAGGCATCCCAGTTGCCAGCTCGAGATTGGATAACAACAGTGGACCTACTGTTGGAAGATAATGCACACCACTAGTGGAAGACGAAAGAGAGACGATTAGGCGCCGGAATCACTTGGAAGCAGTTCTATGATGCTTTTTATGAGAGATTCTTTCCTATTCATGTCAGAGATGGTCTCTATGACCAGTTTCTTCATCTGAAGTAAGAAAATATGTCAGTTGATGAGTATGACTCAGAGTTCAATCGTCTAAGTAGATTTGGTACGGGATTGATACCGACAGAGTTAGAAAAGGCGAAAAGATTTCACTAGGGGCTTGCGCCAGAGCTCAAGTCTTATACGACTACCCAGTCTCGAGTCTCCCATTCAGCTGTCTTGGAAGAAGCTCGCACTCAGATATTTCACAAGGAGCAGCAGCAGACATCGAGACGCCATACCCCAGCAGTTACACCAGCCCGAGCTACTCAGGGTGGACCTATCAGGAGGACCACATGACAGCACCAGCAGAGGACTACTCCCTACCAGAATCCCACTTGCCACTATTGTGGAAAGCAAGGTCATATCAGAGATGACTGTCGACTTCGTTTGGGTTTATGTATGAGATGTGGATCAGGACAGCACTTGGCCAGAGATTGTCCTGAGCAGCAGGCTCTATTTTATGCACATCACGCCCAGAAACCCACAGCACTAGCACCTCGTCCACTATTACCACCACAGACCGCTCAGTACCATAAGGCCAGAGCTCAAGGCCCAGGACAGAACCATGGAAAGGCATTCTCTCTAGCTGTTGAGAATGTAGAGACAGAGGCAGAGGTCATAGCAGGTATGGTTTTAGTTGTATCTTTCCTGCTATTGTATTATTTGATACTGGAGCCACGTATTCATTTATAGCTACTAGTTTTGCTACTAGACACAGCATTCCCATCACACCCTTAGCTAAGAATGTTAAAATTCTCACTGGAGGAGGAGTTGTACCTGTTAGTGGTGTTTATAGACTTTGTCCTGTAGTGATAAGTGGCAGGGAGATGATGGCATGACTTCTTGTATTCTCTATGCCGACATTTGATGTGGTTCTTAGAATGGACTAGTTGAGCCAGCATTTCGCTCTCATAGACTGCCATAGGAGCATTATTATCTTTAGACCACCGAATGCGACAGAGTTTGAGTTCACCAAAGAAGACGGAGATAGTTGTGATGCACCCGCATCGGGGACTCATATGATGATGCATGACACCCCTCCGCACCCTATTATCACCGAGTTCGAGGATGTATTCCTCGAGGAATTGCCAAGATTGCCACCTGACCGAGATATTGAGTTTTTTATTAAGCTTATTCCGGGAGCCGAGCCTATTTCATCTCGAGTATATCGTCTGGCACCCAAGGAGTTGGTAGAGATGAAGACGCAGATTGATGACTTATTGGAGAAGGGCTTTATTTATGCTAGTGCATCATCGTAGGGAGCACCCGTACTTTTCGTACCTAAGAAAGACGGGACAGTGCACATGTGCATCGACTACAGAGCATTGAATGCAGCGGTGAAGAACAAGTATCCCTTGCCGCATATAGACGATCTATTTAATCAACTGAGTAGAGCAAAAGTATTCTCCAAGATTGACTTACGATCGGGCTATCACCAATTGAAGGTTCGGAAGGAAGAAATTGCAAAGACGGCTCTTCGATCAAGGTATGAACACTACGAGTTCTTGGTCATGCCTTTCGGTTTGACCAATGCTTCCGCAGTCTTCATGAATTTAATGAATAAGATCTTTCACCAGTACTTGGACAAATTTGTAGTAGTCCTTATAGAGATATCTTAATTTACTCCAAGAGTCAAGAGGAGCATGAGCAGCATCTACGAAAGTTTTGGGAACGTTGAGGAATGAGCGACTTTTCACGAAGCTTAGCAAGTGTGATTTCTTTCTCAAAAAGGTATCATTTTTTGGTCATGTTGTTACGGGTGATGGTATATCAGTAGACCCAGAGAAAATCATAGCAGTCGAATCATGGCCAGCTTCCACATCAGCTTCAGAGGTGAAAAGTTTCTTCGGACTTACGGGTTACTACCGACGGTTCGTAGAAAATTTCTCTCGAATAGCGGGGCCTATGACTCGATTAACTTGCAAGGATCAGGAGTTTGTATGGACAGACAAGTGTCAAGCTACATTTGACGAGTTGAAGAAGCGATTGACCACAGCACCGATCTTGACACTACCATCGGGCCCGGAAGGATTTGTGAACTACAGCGACGCATCCGGGAAGGGATTAGGATGTGTATTAATGCAGCACGGTCGAGTAGTAGCATATGCATCGAGATAGTTGAGAGTGCATGAGAAGAATTATCTGACCCACGATCTAGAGCTCGCAGTGGTTATCTTTGCTTTGAAGCTATGGAGACACTACTTGTACGGCGAGAAGGTTGATATCTATACTGATCATAAGAGCCTCAAGTACGTGTTCACACAAAAAGAGTTGAATATGCGACAGCGACGTTGGTTGGAGTTGATGAAGGATTACGAGATCGAGCTACATTATCATCCGGGCAAGGCTAATGTCGTGGCAGACGCATTAAGCCGCAAGCCCATGGCACACTTTTTGACTACGAAGAAGGAGTTGATTAGAGACTTGGAGCAGCTTGGTATTGAGGTAGTATTGCCTGGAGCTGATGGCGTATTAGTCAACCTCCAAGTGAAATCGTCATTGGTAGAGCGCATCAAGACAGCATTGCCCAATGATGCTAGATTTAGACGGCTCGGGGAGAGGTCTGAAGAAGGAGAGCAGACGGGTTTGAGGATCCACCCCGATGGGACATTGTGATATGGTGATCGTATTTATGTTTCCAATGGAAAGCTACGGCAGAAGCTTATGGCAGAGGCTCACAGTTCGACTTACTCTATTCATCCCGGAGGAACCAAAATGTACCGCGACTTATGACAGTATTATTGGTGGCACGGAATGAAGCGAGAGATAGCTCGTTTCGTTGCCAAGTGCTTGGTATGTCAACAAGTGAAGGCGGAGCACCAGAGGACGGCCGGATTATTGCAGCTGCTACCCATTCTCGAGTGGAAGTGGGAGCACATTACTATGGATTTCGTTAAGGGTTTTCCTCGGAGTCCTAGGGGACGTAACGCAGTGTGGGTGATTGTGGATAGACTTACCAAGTCAGCCCATTTCTTACCTTTCAGAGTGGGCCAGTCGACAGAGGTATTGATAGAGATGTATATGGAGCAGATTGTTAGATTACACAGTGTACCTGTTAGTATTGTGTCGGACTGCGACTCGAGATTTACCTCGCATTTTTGGAGGAGTATGCAAGAGAGTTTGGGCACCCGATTGAAGTTTAGCATGGCATACCATCCTCAGACAGACGGTCAGTCGGAGCGTACCATTCAAACGCTAGAGGATATGTTGAGAGCGTGCATGCTTGATTTTGGCGGTTCATGGGAGGACCATCTTCATCTTGTTGAGTTTTCCTACAACAATAGCTATCAAGCGAGCATTCAGATGGTTTCGTTCGAGGCGTTGTATGGTAGGAAGTGCCGGTCTCCTGTTTGTTGGAGCGAAATAGAAGAGCGACAGCTATTGGGTCCCGAGTTGGTCTTGAGCACAGTGGAGCCAGTGAAAAAAATTCAGGGTCACCTGCGAGCAGCGTAGGATCGTCAGAAGCAGTAGGTAGATAATCATTGTCGACCCTTGGAGTTCAAAGAGGGCGACCATGTGTTCTTGAAGATATCCCCCACTAGAGGTACGATTCGATTCGGAGGACGTGGCAAGTTGAGTCCAAGGTACATCAGACCCTTCGATGTCTTGGAACGTGTTGGAGAGGTTGCCTATAGATTGGCCTTGCCACCATCGCTAGAGGGAGTGCATGACATATTCCATGTATCTCAGCTGAGAAGGTACATGGCGGACAGCAATCATGTGCTTGATCACTCCGAGATTACGATTGGATCAAGTTTGTCGTACGAAGAGCAACCAGTAGGTATCCTCGATCGTCGAGTGAAGGTGTTGCGGAATAAATCTAATCCATTGGTTCGCGTGGCATGGAAGCATCACTCGCCAGGTGAGTCTACTTGGGAGCGCGAGGACGACATCCAAAATCGCTACCCGCATTTGTTCGAAGACGAATGTATGTTTTGCATTTAAGCTTTTAAATTACTATCAATTTCCATGTATTGCATTCGATCCCCCGACCTTAGTTTAATTTCGAGGACGAAATTTTCTTTAAGTTGGGTAGGATGTAAACCCCCATAATTTATAATTAATTTTTTATAATTTAATTAATTTTCGTTATGTCTTTCATTATTTATGGATTTAATTACTACTAGTTTATTAGTATAATTAATATATGAGTGTATATATATAATATTATATGTGTGCATGTTCGTATTTCTATTAAATAAGGAATATAATTAAAAATAGGATTTTAGGAATTTAATTGTAATTTTTGTGATAATTTTTGTTAGCGAAAAGAAAGATATATATATATATATATATATTTATCTATAAATAAATATATATATATACTTAAGTTTTCGGAAAAAGAAAAGAAAACGAATTAGAAAAGAAAAGAAAAAGAATTAGAAAAAGAATTAGAAAAGACTTAGAAAAAGAATTAGAAAAGAAAAAGAATTAGAAAAGAAAAAGAAAAAAAGGAAAGGTGAGCAACAGACGCTCATTTAAGTGAGCGGGCCCAAAGCGTAGCAGCGGAGCAAACTCCACCCCCCCTCCACCCCGCGCGCGCGCACGAGAAACAGTAGGTTATTGGGAAATCGGGTAATCCGAAACCCATTAGTATTAGGGTTGGGTGCAACTTGTTACATATATATCTTTTTGCACAGAACTCAAAACCCTAAACTTCCAAAACGAAAGTTGCGGCAGTTCGTTTCACCAGCGACGGAGCTTTGTGCACGACGAACGGAGCATCAGAAGTCAGCCCTTCGCCACCCACGGAGCAGTTTTTCCACTCAAGGTACCCTACTTTCCTACGACGTAACTTTTTACTCGTAGCACCGATTTTCGATCCGTAAGATTTTCTGGAAAGTAGACTTGACCCTCTTCGAGATCTCTAGGTGGATTTTGAAACAACCCATCGACTTGCTCGAAAATTCGAGACGAAGTTGAAGAAAAACATATTTTCTGTAATACTAAAAACTGTTGTAAAACGACAACTTGTCGGCCAATTTTCCTGTTGTGCAGTAAAGAGTTGTAGAAACTAATTGAAAACAGTAAAAGACAACATAACCGAGATCGCAACGCATCTTCTGGATCGTCGTTTCGATTAACGTGTAAAAAGTAAATTGATGTTGAAGTTGGAGAAAAATACGTGTTAATTTATATAAAATTTCTGAATTTTTCTCGATACAGCATGCGTCCCGACAAATCGGGCGACGTGGTCGCACGCTATACGCATCGAAAGGTGTGTATGGATGTTGCCGACGTATGGTAACTGACTGAACTCAGTTTCGCTGTGTGTGCGCGACGAAATCCGTCCGTATCCGTCAAGATATCCCGTATCGCCAATTTGCAAACTTCGTCCTAACTTCGTATACAGTCGTCGATTCAAAACAAAACTTGCGCCAACAGGTCCGAATCAAAATTCTGGTCCTGTGTGCCAAGTTTGGTTCGATTCTGAGAAGGTCGAATCGGAACCCCTTTTTGGCGAGCCCGTGACCTACTCAAACGGACGATTTTGTACACGGCTCATCAGAATCCAAAACTGGACATACCATTGAGTTCCTCTCCTCAAACTGAATCTGTAGACATGTAGTTTGATGACTTTAGAGTCCATAGACTTTGGCATGCGTTTCGGTGCAAAATGGGTCCAACGGTGGACATCATTTTGACCCGAAATTATGATTTTGCCTCTGTTCCAGAATTAGACTTTTGGACAGGCGTTTCCTAGGTATATCTTTTACACCGAGTGCGTTTTTGATGTTTGTTTCAGCATCCGGAGTTGTTTGAAGATTGTGACGTTTCTTGGCTGAATTGTGATTACCTGGACTTGCCACTTTGCACCATCAGGCAAGATATCTTGCCAACTTACTCTGTAATTATTATATTTCTTATTTTTAGTTGTTATTTTCAGCATTCTTGTTTTTTGATATTTAAACTGTGCGTCCAAGTCACACTTGGGTGCAAGCGACTCTATCGGTCGTTTTTCTTGCCTTATTTATTTCTCTTGCATTGACTTAGTCTAGTGACCACCCATTGATGTTGAGGTATTGGTATATCTCATACGGCCATGACACTTGTTGTATCATGTGATGTAAGTCATATGTAGGACACGTATCCGCGTAGTCGGCTGACCACCGATACGTATGGAGCGTACGACGGATAGGGGTAACTGCCAATAGAGTTGCATGCTAGAAGACATGGCGGTTACTAGAGGTACATGTCAGTCACGGAGATGATGATACTAGGCATTGGATGGGGAGTACAATACCTGACGTATGGGCTTCGATTGCACTTCCCTTGTAACTCGAAAGCTCCGCTGGAGATACGGGTATGTTTAGCCTCTCAGGTTGGCCACTGTCGTTCTTGGAACGTCATGCGCTTGGTCACTGGTGCCCAAGAGGGGACTATATCGGATCCTATATTCAGCCAGGGCTCATGCGTCGAAGGATTGTATCTCAACTATATATTCACAGTAGAATGGTAGGACCCGATTGCATGCATACATTTTCTCTTATTATATTATCACAGTTTATATGGCATGGTATTTTCTTGTATCTTGCTACGTCCCTCTGAGGACCTGGTTATCTCTCCAGGGTTAGTCGATTTTCCACAAGAGTACGAAGCAGCGTTGGATCTATCCTACATCGATGACGAGGCAGTCTTTACCGATTTCTAGTCTATTCTATATTTGAGACATTAGTGAACATTATTTTAACTTCTCATTTCTTTCTATTTGGGGAGGTTGGACTCTGATCTTGTGAGACTATTTTTCATAGCTGTTTGGAGTGAGTATGTTCACCCGGCTATCTTTTGATACACTTACTTATTTATTTGGACTCTATTATCTTCTGTGTTGAGCTGTGATGAGATTAGATTATATATTACTGGCCTGTGTTTATTTTATTTACAGCTTATGTGCATATTTGAGGATTCCATATATTGGAGTATTCTTCGTATATGTGCAGCTGGCATGTTCACATGCTCGGTCCTATATATTTTGGGACTGGGGCGTTATAAGTTTCTAGTAGCAAATTTCTTGGATTCGTTATTACCTCTAAAGTATACACATTGACCCAGCCAAAGTCAAAGCCATTCAAGAGATGCTTCCTCTATGCAACCTAAAAGAGCTACGAGGATTCTAGGGACGACTTGCGTATATCAGGAGATTCATCTCAGATCTATCTAGATACTACAGATCGTTCACTCAGTTAATGAAGAAAGGTGTGTCTTTCGCTTGGACTGGTGAATGCCAACAAGCATTTGAAGACATTAAGCGATACTTGATGAACCCTCCAGTCCTAGTTCCTCCGATCACAGGAATACCTTTCCTGATGTATGTTCGACCAATAGATCACTCTCTCGGTGCCCTTCTATCCCAGAAGAATAATGAAGGCCATGAGCAAGCAATCTACTATTTTAGCCGCACAATGAACGATGCTAAACATCGATATAGTCCGGTCAAAAAAGAATGCTTAGCCTTGATGTTCGTCGTCCAGAAGACGCGATATTACATCATGGGCCAGACCATCCATGTCATCTCCAGAGTTAATCCTCTGCGAGTTTTGATAAAAAATCCTAGTACACTCAACTCCAGGCAGGCTCCATGGACGATATTGCTAGCACAGTATGACGGTCTATGTTTCACAGAAGTCTGTTAAGGGTCAAGTCCTACCTGACTTTTTGGCTGCTCATCCAATCCCTGAAACCTCCAAACTCTATGACAAAATTCTAGATGAAACTCTAGAGTCTAACATGACTTTAGAAGGAATACTCGCTTGGTGTCTATTCTTCGATGGTGTATCTAGAATCGGACATAACGATATTATTATCGCTGGAATAGGAATTGTCCTCATTTCTCCAGAAGGGTTTGCCATTCAAAGAGCCTATTCTCTGGACGAGCCATGTTTCAACAACGTTGCTGAATACACTGCTTTGCTCATCGGCCTTCAGTTAGCTAAACAGATGGATATTGACTATCTTAAAGTATATGGAGACTCTAAACTGATTGTCAACTAGGTTAGAGGTACGTATGAGGTCCGATACCAAGATCTCATCCCCTACCAAGAAACAGTAATTAAACTGGCTATGTCATTCAAAGGTTTCTTTATTAAGCATGTACGTCGAGCATACAATATATAAGTTGATGTGCTCGCTAATCTAGCAGCAGTGCTAGTTGTTCCTGTGAAAAGGCAACATTTGATCGTCATCACTAATCATGAATTATTCTGTATCGAAAATAATCTGAATATTAAATTCAGCAATGCGGTTGAGATAGGCACTATTAGTGAAGACTAGAGAACTCCTTTCATCGACTTTACAGTGCATGACATCTTGCCGGAAGACCCTAAAGAAGCTACGACAATTCGTTGTCAGTCATTCCGATTCTACTACAATTACTCGTCCAAGACACTCTACCGGCGATCTTTTGACGGTATGCTTCTATGCTGTCTTACGGGCGATAAAGCAAAATAGATACTACATGAAGCTCACGACGGTGTCTGCGGTTTACATCAGCCCGATCCTAAGCTGCAAGACCGTATTAGACACATGGGATACTGTTGGCTTACTATGGTGGTAGATGCAATTGAATATGCAAGAAAATGTTGAGCATGTCAAATCCATATAGATTTAATCCATTAACCATCAGAATTCTTGCATCCTACTACAGCATCTTAGCCCTTTGAAGCCTGGGACATGGATGTCATTGGTCATATCAATCCGCCATTATCTCGAGGATATTGGTTCATCCAAGCTATAACCGATTACTTCTCAAAATGGACAGAAAGTATTCCCCTAGCTAAAGTCAAGACAAGCAGTATCATCATCTTTATCAAGCATCATATCATTTATCGATTCGGAGTTCCTCAAAGAATCATTTATGACAATGGACCTTAGTTCATGAGTCAAGCATTCACTCGATTCTGTAATGACACTCGGATCAACAATATTGCTTCTACGGCTTATAATCCTGCAGCTAATAGTAGAAGCATTCAACAAAACGATCATCAAACTTCTTAACAAGTTCGCTTCTACCAATAAACGCAACTAGAGCAAAAAACGTGGTGAATGCCTATAGACGTACCGTACTATAATACGTACCCCAATTGACTATACACCCTGCTCTCTAGTGTACGAATGCGAAGCTATTTTATCGTTGGAGATTCAAATTCCATCCTTAAGGATAGATATCGCCAATGAACTCACAGTAGAAAATAATGATCGTCGTCGACTTCAAGAGCTTGAAGAACTCGATGAGAAGCGACTGCTAACTCAACAGCATATTGAGCTATATCAAGTTCGTATCTCTAAAGCTTTCTACCATAAAGTCAAAGTACGAACCTTTAAAAAGTTGAACTAGTCCTTACTGTCAGACGTCCTATGACTATGACACACATGAGTAAGGCAAGTTTGAGCCAAAATAGGAAGATCCCTATGTCATAAGCAAAGTTTTCTCTAACGGAGCATATTACTTGAATGGGATGGATGGTCGAATCGCTATGATGCCTATCAACGGCAAACTTCTGAAGAAATATTATGTTTGAAAGTGTGTATTATATTTTCTAACAAATATTATACATACACAAATCTTCGAATTATTATCTTTTATTCACTCTTCCGTGAATAAACCCAAAGATAATAAGTCCTCAAAATCTTCAGTGGAGTCTATCCCAGATCTTATGGTACATCCTCAAAAGATTAACCTATAATATCCATCACAACATATCATCACAATGTCAACCAAGTTATTTTAAAAGATATCATATTTTTTAGCCCTAATTGGTTTAAAGATAATCAACAGACATACGAATTCATGTCCACATTACCTCTAAATTCTATTGGCTGTATCAACGACTTGGCACTGATAACGTTGTTTCAAAAATAACATCATGTTAAGTTATATTTTGTCACGTGCATGACCTCTGAACAGATATAATAAGTGGTGCTATTTTCAAAGAATATCATGGTTCCTTTTTTTAACCTATTATCTGTACCTAAAAACCAAGGTGCGTCAAAGATGATAAGTCTACAAAATCATAAATTCTTGACAAACGAGTAAATAAAAGGTTCTTTATTTTCTCTCTCCATAAAAAGGAGTAAAGGACTACATTTGCAAAAAGAGAAAGCAAACTACATCTTAGAACATCAAAAAGCAACATTAAGCAGGAGATATTGAGATAAGAAAAGAAAGTTGCTTTTATTCATTTGCACGAGGATAGCTATGCTGGGGCAGGTACCACTCTCTCAACTATCACGCATATGAAGGTCCCAATTGATCGAGTTCCTCTACAAGAGTCGGGTGATTGGAGCTCCCGGTGCTACTCCTTTCTGAAGTCGGTTCCTCCTTAACGGTGACTTCGATTTTTGGAATAATTTCTATCTTAATAGTCACCAAATCCTCTTCGACAAATGGAGACAGCACTTCCTCCTTGACGGTGACCTCAGCTTTTGGTATCACCATGGACGCTGTAGAAAAAAAAGAAACAAGAGTTAAAATCATGAAAAAAAATATTCTTACAAGTTAAGAAGATGTAGGTGATTTTTGTCAAAATTGCGCATGCAGCATGACAGTTCTCAGTTTGCGCATGTGGTATGACAAGTTCTTATTTTGCGCATGTATAAGACAATATGCTATTGACAAGATTTTGACACATAGCGTGCAGCGCACTTTAAATAAACAAAGGGTGCGCGATATGTTTTTGGCCAACACTCTAAAAGAGGTGGTGCATTTTTGCACAGCACTAACCAATACACTGAAAGAGGCGGTCGATGTTGGCTTTAGTTCGTGCTATCATCAAATGGCACTGACTATATTGTTCGTCTTCCCCGACTATTTATTTCACCTTCAAGAGCGGGGTTGGCTTCCTCGGCTCTCGCCGACGGCGGTGCGTGCTGTGGTACCCTCAACGGCGACGTGTACGACGGAGCTCCGACGGTGTTCTTGCCCTTCCCTGTAGTGATCTCTTTGGTGCCATTGTCGACGATGAAGAAAGCTTCGAGAACTCGGAACGAGAAGGAGAAGAAGAAGACGAAGAGAACTCGAGAGAGAAAAATTCTAAGTAAATAACCCTCTCTCTCTCTCTCTTTTCAAAAGGCTATTTATAGCCTAAGCCTACGTGTAACATCTGTGCCAATCACGCATGGAACAATGGGTCGGTTGGGATTTTGTGCGCGCTAAATCTTCTGAAATGCTTCTTGTTGAAAGTATTTCAAATTTTAAAAATTTTGAAATTTGAAAACTTTGAAGGGGGTATTGTATAAGCTTCAAAAATACTAAAGAATGTATTACGCCACTTACAAATGGCGTCAGGCTCTATCCATCAAATAGCACCCAGTAACAAATAGTGCACATCATTAAATGGCGCTGGCCATCAAATGGCGCCTGACTCGTGTGAGCTTCCTCGAGAAGCTAAGTTGTTAGTCATAATGACTGACAACACGAAAATCGAGAAACATCCCTTTGAATCCCGAGCACATGACGCTCGAGGAGGATTATGTCAGATCGATCATAATAAACTTTGTCATTTACTCTGTGCTATTTATTATTTGGTGCGAAATGACCAACTCCTTACAGAATCAACACTAAGTGCATTTTACCAATTGGTGCTCCTCAACAGTGTCCGTTATTCATCAACTGGCACCAATCATCATCCAGAAGCAGTTAAGATGATGTGGCATACGTGCTACTAATCTCAAAGAACGTACAAGCAATACTGCCCATGACCAAGCACACTTCTCTCACAAAATGCCACGCGTCCCATGTAGTTAAGCTAACTGTTCGCGCATATGGATGGAACAGAACGGGGTGCACCAATCAATGCATAATCATCATGTTTTGTACTGTGTGCCAATCATTGCAACTGATTGACAGTTATCACAAAACTCTATAAAAGGAGTTCAAATCATCTCTTAAAGCATCATTAATGATCATAATCTTCTGAAAAGGCTTCCGCAGTACATTCAAGAGCTTTTATCCTCTAACATCACATCGTCCAAGGAATAAAATGATCATCTTTTGATCAGATTTCTAAAGTTGTACTTCTCCAAAATCAAATTGTACTTTCTTTTCTTAGCTTGTAGATCAACTTTTGTTCTTACAAACAGCATCGATTATCGACAGTCGTGCCTTGATCGTATCTTGGTCAATCAAGCCATGTTCGACGTCACCTTTCGCATGAACGTATCCTATCTTAGCAGCAGTGAGTCTGACCATGCACCCCAGCTTCTGGAGGTGTCTACGTACGCCCCAATCACAAGCAGACCGTTCAAATTCTAAAATTTCTGGACGACCCACCCCGAGTATGAGACTGTTGTTCACAGAGCTTGGGGTAGGTTTCACCACTTATGCCCCCTCATCAACTTTGCTAGCAAACTTCGAGCGGTCGAATTTGCGCTCTCCCATTGGGGTAAGAAAATGTTTGGTGACCTATTTGAGGAGGTTAGAAAAGTCGAAGATGACGTCGCCCAAGCCGAAACTTTGTTTGCCGAGTATGGTGCAGACGACAACCTTTCAGCAATGAATAGCGCCAGAACTAGGCTCCAACAGCGCATTGATATCGAAACTATTTTCTGAAGGCAAAAGGCGAGATTAAAATGGGACCATCACGGCGATCAAAACTCGACATTCTTCCACGCTTGCGTGCATCACAAGCGTAGCAGACTATTTGTCCACTCCATCACTGATGCTCATGGTAGGCCTCTCAACAACCATACTAATATCCAAGACGAAACGATCGAGCACTTCTCCTCTTTGTTTAATAAAGTGCCCATTATGTAGGATGAGAGGACGATAGAGGTTATCCCGAACGTTATCACCTCGAAGGAAAATGTTCGGCTTTGCCTTTCTACCACCGAAGATGAGGTCTTAGAAGCCACTAAGGCACTCAGCAATGACAGCGCGCCGGGAACTGATGGGTTCACCGGCCTATTCTACTCCACAACATGGGACATCATCAAGCAAAATCTCATGGAGGCTGTCAACACCTTCCTAGAAAGGGGGCCCGATATCCTAGAGAGATTGCTAACATGTTCATCGTCCTAATTCCTAAATCAGCAAACCCAAGTTCCTTCTTCGACTATCGTCCGATTAGTTTATGCAACTTTGTCAACAAGACTATCTCCCGTGTGATTACCAATCGTATGGCTGGGATACTCCCCAGGCTAGTACCGAAGGAACAAAGCAGATTCGTCAAAGGTAGGGATATTGTCGACAACATCATGCTCGCTCAGGAACTCGTCTGCGGCATGGGCTTCAAGAATCTTGGCGGTAATGTGGAGATCAAGATCGATATAGAGAAAGCCTATGACCGTCTCGACTGATAGTTCCTTATTTGGGTCCTCTATCATTTCAATTTTTTGGAGCACTGGATCGATATCCTTTGGCGTTCGGTTGCCGATACGTGGCTCTCCCCTTTCATCAACGGAGTGTCCGCAGGATTCATCAAAAGCGTAGCGTGGTTTACGTCATGGACAACCCTTATCGTCGTCCATTTTCATCCTAGCAGCTGAAGTATTGAGTCACAACCTCAGTTGGATGGCCTCTACGTCAAGCATCCAACGAAACAGGACCACAAGCGGCTGCACAATCGTTTCTCGCTTGGCCTTCATCGAACGACCTCCTCTTATTCTCCTTCGGTGATAAGAGAGCTACCCACAACATAACCAAGACACTAAAGTAGTACAAGCGCATCTCCAGTCAGAAAATCAACTCCGCCAAAAACTATATTTTTGTCCAAGAGTCCACTACCGAGGAACGTACTACGGAGCTGGCCCACATGTCGGGTTTCGCGGTGCAACACCTTTCCTTCATATACCTGGGATGTCCTCTTACTTACGGTCATCGCAAGACCCCTCTTTTGATTCCCTCATTCAGAAGATCAGAAGCAGGATCGAGGGATGGCATAACAACCTGTTGTCACTAGGGAGTAAGCTTGTTACAGTAGCATGACACCACGAAGAGGTACCAGGTAGGGTAAAGCCTCGGCTTTGCGAGCCATATCATAGCGGCGTAACACCGCACGGAAGCGCAAGGCTTCATGCTGGGTAGTTTGGCACTACAAAGAGGCCTGTGACCTCATGCTACAGTAGTATGACACTACGATGAGGTACCCATGTGGGGTAAAGCCTCGGCTTTAAGCCTTGTCATAGCGGCGTAGCATCGCAAAGAAGCGCAATGCTTCATGCCATGACTCTTTATAAAGAACTCACCTATAGTGTATGGACAGAGATATCAGGCCGTCTCTTGAGGGTAAACTTGTAGACGCCCAAAAAATTATACACTGAAACCAGGCTGGCATAAGGCCTTCAATGTGCAGCCAGAAGCACAGTTGATGTCATTATGTGAGTAGGAAGAATTGCAGTTATGGTGCAGAATTCAAGGCTTAGTCCATTTTTGTATCATGCTGTTATTTAACCTATGCGGGAAGATTCAAGTCGTAGCGACATCTCTCCTAATGTATGATGGGCAGTAACTGTGGGGAACGCTCAACCCATATATTGAGATATGTGGGGGATTGTTGGTGTTTTTGTCTTTGGACTAGAAAAGAAAGTCCCACATCGGCTACACCAAATGGTGAGTATCTCAATATAATGCATTGCTTGTGTTGAGGTGTGCACATGAGGTGTAGTGGAGCACAAGTTTGTGCCATGTGGAAGTATTTTCCTAGAAGGAAAAAGGATTAAATCCAACAAGGATGCAAGTTAATTTTTGTTGTGCGGACTCGGACTCGGACACGGACTCCAGGATGTCTCGTGCATGCACGGGAGTGTTCGGGGGGTAGGCGTGGACTGGCACACTTCTATGCTGGTTATGGGATGATCTAAAATATCAAACTCTATTTTTGAGTATTGGTATTTTAGTCCCACATCGGATAGGAGAAGAGGTGAAGTCTCAACTCCACTCTATAAATAGAGCCCCTTGGCCTCCTTTGAAAGATACACCAAGAAGAGAGTTGAGGGAGTCTGTTAAGTCCAGGAAGCCCGTTCAAGTCTCAAATATTGACTTACGAGCGTTCCAGAAGTTCTTCGTGAACTTGCTGGTTCCTGGAAGCTCTTCGTGCTCGTGTGGGGCGAATAAAGCTTTGAGCAATGGTGGTTCATTCACCCCAGCATCTCATTCTCGCCTGTCATCGCTGCTATTGCCTTTTACAGTAACTTCTTTTTAGAAGCTCTACTGCCGATAGTTGCTTGAACAAAGTCTCTTTAGATTTTTTGTGTATTACGTAGAATCTTTTTAGATCCTCGTAATTCAGAATCCTCCAGGATCTCTGTTGCACATCTTCTTTAAGGTGCTGCATTTGAAATGTTGTGTGTACAATTGTTTCAGTTTCAGAATTTTCTATCGAAAATTGTGCCTCGGCACTAACAATCTCAAAGCTTTATTGAGAAGATGGATAATTCTCGTGCTTCGCTCATCGATACCGACTTTAACAAGTTGGAGAAATTCGATGGCGAACACTTCCAGATATGGAGACGAAAGGTCACTTTAAATCTTCAACTCGTGAATGTTGATCACGTGCTGTCAGAAGAAGAACCGATCGTTCCAACCACTGGATCTGCTGCGGCTGTGGCCGCTGCTACGACCAAGCAAGCGAAGTGGAAGAGAGAAAACAGTATATGCAAACTACTGATACTCAATTCCATGGAAGACTCTCTGGCAGAGTCCTACTCCAAGAAGACATCTGCCAAAGAGATATGGAACTCCTTGGGAAAGCTCTATGAAGATGACGAAAACCGGTCCAAGATCTTTATGGTAGAAAAATTTCACAAGTGGACCTTCGAAGACGAGAAGGCGATGCTGCCCCAAGTGAAGGAGTTTCTGAAGTTGCATTAGAAACTAGAAGACGAGAACATGACCTTCGTTGACAAGTTTGTCGTTGGAGGGATCGTCGCGAAACTTCCTACAGAATGGAGCAACTTCTATGCAAGGATGCATCGAAAGAAGATGGAAATTAGCTTGGAAGATTTCTTGGAAGAGATCCATGTTGAGGACGAGATGCGCTCTCAATAGAAGATGGATACTCTGTCCAAACAACTGGCGAAGGCAAATCTGGTCCAAACCAGAGAGTACCAGGGGAAGCAGGCTGCTTCTCATCGCAAAAAGAAGGACTTCACGAATCTGAAAGTGAAGGGTCCTGCTTTCAAGCAGCAGAAGTCAAAGTCCCATGTGACTTGCTTCAATTGTGGCAAGAAGGGCCACTACAAATCCGAATGCAAGTCCAAGCCCAAAGAACAAGGTAAGCCTAGTAAGGTTTCTATGATTACTAATCTAGTTGCCATGATAGCACAGGTTGCAACTGTGGGGGCTGACTTGGACTGGTGGATAGACACTGGTGCGACCTTCCATGTCTGTTCAGACAAAGACTGGTTCGTCTCTTATGAGCCAACTTCAGAGAAGGTCATAATGGCAAACCAGGCACATGCTGAAGTACTGGGGATCGGGACGGTGGAGCTGAAACTCACATCGGAGAATACTCTGACGCTTCAAGGTGTGAAGCATGTTCCAGTAATTGCTAAGAACCTGATCTCTGGAAGTCTGCTCTGCAACGCAGGCTTGAGGATGGACATCAATGCTGGCCAGTTGGTGATGTCCAAGAAAGGTACATTCTTGGGGAAAGCTTTCCAAACTGAAGGAATGTACAAGATTCAGCTTGTTGTAACCCAGCATGATAATATAACTGTAATCACTTTTTCTGATTATTCTCTTGAGTTGTGGCATAATAGGCTAGGACATGTTCATTGTAAAAGGATTAACAGAATGTCTAGTCTAGGACTTATCTCCAAGTGTGGGGGTAAGGTAGAGAAATGCGAAGTATGTGCTCAGACGAAGATCACAAGGAAACCCTTTTACAGGGTCCATCGAAGCACAGATCTTCTGGAGTTGGTTCACTCAGATATCTGTGACTTCAAACAATTCTCTACAAAGGCCGGGATAAAGTATTTCATTACTTTCATCGATGACTTCTCAAAGTATGCTTTCGTCTACTTGCTCAAGTCTAAAGACGAAGCACTCGAGAAGTTCAAAAAGTTCAGGGCCGAGACTGAGCGGCAAACTGGACAACAACTCAAGAGGT
This sequence comes from Iris pallida, assembly GCA_029216955.1. Lineage (NCBI taxonomy): Eukaryota > Viridiplantae > Streptophyta > Magnoliopsida > Asparagales > Iridaceae > Iris > Iris pallida. The sequence continues at coordinate 3,644,742 of JANAVB010006800.1, read as the reverse complement.
TAAGGAGTGATCGAGGCGGAGAGTATCGGTCTCATGAATTCTTATCATTCTGCAAAGAACATGGAATCATCAATGAGACAACGGCTCCGTACTCTCCTCAATCCAACGGAGTAGCAGAAAGGAAGAACAGAACGTTGACAGAGATGATGAACTCCATGCTGTTGACTGCGGGTCTTCCAAAGTGTTACTGGGGAGAAGCTGCACTAACGGCAACGTTCATTCTGAATAGAGTGCCATATGCAACTTTCGACATAACTCCTCATGAACTCTGGTTCAAAGTCAGACCTAACTTGAATGTCATTCGAGTGTGGGGGTGTCTGGCTTATGTGAAGCTCTCGGATCTGAAGATTCAGAAGCTGGGGACAAGGACTACGAAGGCGATCTTCTTGGGGTATGCCGAGAAGAGTGATGCTCGGAGATTCCTTGATATCGAGTCAAACCATATCATCGAATCTCGCGATGCTGAATACTTTGAAGACAAGTTTGCAAAACACAAGAATATTGTTCTCGCGGATCTTCCGAAGAATGATGAGGGTACAAAGCAGACAGAAGTCTTTAATAAACCAGTAGTCCAAGATGAAGCTGTTGTCAAGGAGACACCAGCTGAACCAGAACTCGCTGAGCCGTCAACTAAGCGAACGAGGAGACCGAAAGACTTCGGAGATGACTTCGTCACCTATCATGTGAAAGCAGATCCGCTTACCTATGATGAGGCGATGAAGACCAGAGATGTTGTATTCTGGAAGGAGGCGATAGACAACGAGATTGACTCAATCACCTCCAACAACACATGGGTATTGGTTGACCTGCCAGAAGGAGCAAGACCCATCGGATGCAAATGGATCTTCAAGAAGAAGATGAAAGCAGATAGAACCATTGACAAGTTCAAGGCCAGGCTAGTGGCCAAGGGGTTTGCTCAGAAGCAGGGGATCGACTACTTTGACACTTATGCTCCAGTAGCTCGGATGACAACCATCAGATTGTTAATTGCTCTAGCAGCAATACACAAGCTGGTGATACATCAGATGGATGTGAAAATGGCATTCCTTAATGGCGAGCTGACCGAAGAGATCTACATGCAACAACCAGAAGGTTTTGTCGTCAGAGGTCTGGAAGACAAAGTATGCAAGTTGATGAAGTCTCTGTATGGTTTGAAACAAGCTCCCAAAATGTGGCATAAGAAGTTTGATAAGGTGATAAGGTCAAATAGCTACAGGGTCAGTGAAACAGACAAGTGTGTCTATACGAAGTTTGCTGACGGAAGAGGAGTAATCGTATTTCTTTACGTGGACGACATGCTAATCCTAAGTACGGATTTAAGCTGCGTCACAGAGACAAAGAAATTCCTCTCGACCAAGTTCAGTATGAAGGACTTGGGGGATGCCGACGTAATCTTGGGGCTCAAGATCATCCGGACAGGCACTGGAATAGCGCTGTCACAATCTCATTATATTGAGAAGATGCTCACTCGCTACGGGTATCAAGATCTTTCTTTTATTGATACACCGTACCGGAGTGATCAGAAGCTGGAGCCAAATTCGAGGAAAAGCGTCAGGCAGTTGGAGTACGCTAGCGTCATCGGAAGCTTGATGTATGCTACTACTGCCACAAGGCCTGACATAGCTTTTGCAGTGGAAATGCTGAGTCGGTTCACTAGCAATCCAGGCGTTGAGCACTGAAAAGTTGTGAAGCGTGTTATGAGATACCTCAAGAAAACTCAGACATATGCACTTTTCTACAGCGGAGATCCGTCAGTAGTGGAAGGTTTCAGTGATGCTAGCTGGTGTTCAGATATGGAGAGCGAGTATTCCACAGGTGGATTCGTATTCGCCATGGGCGGAGCTGCTATATCGTGGAATCGAAGAAGCAGACTATGTTATCTCGCTCCTCCATAGAATCTGAATTCTTTGCATTGGATGCTGCTGCAGATAAAGCAGAGTAGCTTCGGGAGCTCATGTATGATCTTCCGGTGGTTGGGGCTCAGATACCGGCAATACCGTTATATTGTGACAAGCAGTGGCATCAAATGAACTCTTCAACGGGAAGAAGAGAACGGTGCGGTTGAAGCACAGAGCAGTACACGATCTTATCAAGAGAGGTGTTATTGCAATGATTGATGTTCGGAGTCAGAAGAACCTGGCAGATCCGTTCACCAAGGGCCTCAAGCGCCAGCTGGTCGATCACACAGCTTGTAAAATGGGCTTGAAGGCATTCTGATATTGTGTTATTACATTCCTACCATAAAGTTTTATGCTATTAGTTCAAAGAGAAATCTACTAGGCATCTAGCTTTTGGTTCAAGGGAGGACTATTAACCAGAAGAATATCAGGAACGGTAGGTACTTGTCCTATGTGACATGGAGAGGTTACGGACCTATAACCACTGTTGTCTACTGTTGTTTTCTGCGAAAAACGGATCCTGTGGGAAGGTTGGCTTAAATGCCTTAATGAGTTCTCAGGCAGAGTGAATGCCTGGAGTGCTTTACAGAAAGCACAGTAGAGCAGCACTACAAGGAGTGTAACTCCATGCTACAGTGGGGTGACTCCACCATGAGGTTCCCAGGTAGGGGTAATGCCTCGGCTTTGCAAGCCAAGTCACAGCGGAGTAGCACCACAAATAGGCAGGTAGCCTAATGTTGTATGATAATCGTAATAAAGAGAGGTAGACAGCACTACAAAGAGGACGATGTCCTCATGTTACAGTAGCATGACACCACGAAGAGGTACCAGGTAGGGTAAAGCCTCGGCTTTGCGAGCCATGTCATAGTGGCGTAACACCGTACGGAAGCGCAAGGCTTCATGCTGGGTAGTTTGTCACTACAAAGAGGCCTGTGACCTTATGCTACAGTAGTATGACACTACGATGAGGTATCCAGGTGGGGTAAAGCCTCGGCTTTCAGCCTTGTCATAGCGGTGTAGCACCGCAAAGAAGCACAATGCTTCATGCCATGACTCTTTATAAAGAACTCACCTATAGTGTATGGACAGAGATATCAGGCCGTCTCTTGAGGGTAAACTTATAGACGCCCAAAAAATTATACACTAAAACCAAGCTGGCACAAGGCCTTCAATGTGCAGCCAGAAGCACAGTTGATATCATTATGTGAGTAGGAAGAATTGCAGTTATGGTGCAGAATTCAAGGCTTAGTCCATTCTTGTATCATGTTGTTATTTAACCTATGCGGGAAGATTCAAGTCGTAGCGACATCTCTCCTAATGCATGATGGACAGTAACTGTGGGGAACGCTCAACCCATATATTGAGATATGTGGTGGATTGTTGGTGTTTTTGCCTTTGGACTATAAAATATAGTCCCACATCGGCTACACCAAATGGTGAATATCTCAATATAATGCATTGCTTGTGTTGAGGTGTGCACATGAGGTGTAGTGGGGCACAAGTTTGTGCCATGTGGAAGTATTTTCCTAGAAGGAAAAAGGATTAAATACAACAAGGATGCAAGTTAATTTTTGTTGTGCGGACTCGGACTCGGACACGGACTCCAGGATGTCTCGTGCATGCACGGGAGTGTTCGGGGGGTAGGCGTGGACTGGCACACTTCTATGCTGGTTATGGGATGATCTAAAATATCAAACTCTATTTTTGAGTATTGGTATTTTAGTCCCACATCGGATAGGAGAAGAGGTGAAGTCTCAACTCCACTCTATAAATAGAGCCCCTTGGCCTCCTTTGAAAGATGCACCAAGAAGAGAGTTGAGGGAGTCTGTTAAGTCCAGGAAGCCCGTTCAAGTCTTAAATATTGACTTACGAGCGTTCCAGAAGTTCTTCGTGAACTTGCTGGTTCCTGGAAGTTGTTCGTGCTCGTGTGGGGCGAATAAAGCTTTGAGCAACGGTGGTTCATTCACCCCAGCATCTCATTCTCGCCTGTCATCGCTGTTGTTGTCTTTTACAGTAACTTCTTTTTAGAAGCTCTACTGCCGATAGTTGCTTGTACAAAGTCTCTTTAGATTTTTTGTGTATTACGTAGAATCTTTTTAGATCCTCGTAATTCAGAATCCTCCAGAATCTCTGTTGCACATCTTCTTTAAGGTGCTGTATTTGAAATGTTGTGTGTACAATTGTTTCAGTTTCAGAATTTTCTATCTCTTTTATGCTTTTCGAGGCATAAGCATATCATCCGAATAAAGCAATAGGTAGATGTAATCTCCACCAAAACGTTTATGAAAGTAAACACAACAGTCATACTTACTTCGGGTGAAATCATGTCATGTCATGAAGGTGTCGAACCGCTTGTACCACTGTCGAGGCGACTGCTTCAACCCGTACAACAATTTTTTCAACAAACACATGATTTTCCTTGTCAACCACCTTGAAGCCCTCCGATTTATGCATATAAATTTCTTCATCAAGGTCGCCATGCAAGAATGCTGTCTTTACATCGAGTTGCTCTAACTCGAGATCATGATGAGCTACTAAGCTCAACAATACGCGAATAGAAGTGTGATTGACCACCGGAGAAAAGATCTCATTGTAGTCCACTCCTTTCTTCTCTGCGAGGCCCTTCCACTAATCTTACCTTAAACCGAGTGCCAACTGACTCTGAAGAAGCTTTCTTCTTCTTGTACACCCATTGGCATCCTATAGCCTTCTTGTCTTTGGGCAATGGAACCAAATCCTATATATAGTACCAAATCCTATATACAATTTTTATGTAAAGACTCAATATCTTCCTGCATAGCCACCATCCAGTTCTCACTGCTAGTATCTTTGACAGCCTGTTTGAATATGATAGGCTCGTTATCCTCCACTGCTAGTGCATATGACACCACATTTAACTGTCTATAGTGCGTTATCGGTTCCTCAAAATCCATACATATGTACTGGCTTGACCGATCTCCTTGGTTTAGTGGTGGCTAATGAATCTTGCTGCTGGTGTTACTTATCCTATTGTTGTTGCTCTTGTGGGGCATGATGAACATCTTCAAAAATTTCTACCTCATCTGATGCATCCTTAGATGACTCAATCTTAACAGTTTGAGATTTGCTAAATACCACCATGTTGATCAGACTCACTCTTTTTGTTTGAAGCCAACACTGAAGAATCATCAAATATAACATACCTGCTGATTAACAACTTCTTATCCTCCAAGCTGTATAGTCGGCATTCCTTCACTCCTTGTGCATAACCCAAGAATATGGCTTTCTAGGCTCTCAGATCCAACTTACCCTCATTGACATGATAGTAAGCTTTGTATCCAAACATGTGCAAAGTGCTATAATATGCTAATTTGCTAGTCATCACCTCATATGGAGTCTTACAATCTATAGTCGGAGTTTGTGATCTATTAACCAAGTACCGTGCCATGTGCATAGCATCCGCCTACCATTTTTTGCCTAAACCGACATTGGAGAGCATACATCTTACTTTCTCAAACAAAGTTCGGTTCATCCTCTCTACTAACCCATTCTGCTACGATGTGTTCCTGACAGTCCAATGTCGAACGATACCTTCTTGAGCACAAAAGTCTTTGAATGGTCCATAGGTTTATTCAGTACCATTATCAAACCTCATGTCTTTAACTTTTTGCTCGTTCTGTTTTCTATAGTCGCTTTCCACTGCTTGAACTTTTTGAACACTTCATCCTTGGATTGATAAAATACAGCCAACATAACGTGTATAATCATCAATAAAAGTAACATAGTACCTTGCTCTATTCTTGGAAGAAATCTTGCTAGGTCCCCATACATCTGTATGCACATAGTCGAGAATGCCTCTTGTCTTCTACTTGCTTGTACTGAAGCCACCCAGTGTTGCTTGCCATAAACACAATGCTCACAGAAATCTATACTTGTCTTCTTCAAGTTCTTCAGTAACCCCTTGCTTGCTCAGTAAGGACAGGTATTTCTCACTCATATACCCAAGTCGTATATGCCAAAGACGCGTACTATCAGATAAATCAGATGTACTAACTGCTAAAGTCCCAGACATAGTGCTTTCCAATAAGATATAAAGGTTACCCTGTCGGTGATCTTTCATCACCACCAACGAACCACGAACAACCCTCAAGACTCCACCCTCGACGAAGAACTTATTATCATTCGAGTCAAGCATACTAAGAGAAATATGATTTTTGTTGAGGTCGGGAACATGTCTAACATTGGCCAAAGTTCGCACAATTCTATCATACATTTTTACCTTGATAGATCCAATTCCAACAGCTCGACATGCGTTGTTGTTGTCCCTCAACACAGAACCACCATTTGTCGCCTTATAGGAAGAAAATCACTTCCTCTTTGGACACATATGGTACGAGTATCTGGAATCGTGAATCCAATGGTCATTCATGTTGTCATATGCCACCGAAAAACAGACTCCATCACTGTCAGCTTCTGAAGCACGATTTGCTTCATCACCTTCTCTTTGTCTTATTCTCATTTTATGTTCTTCTTCTTTGGATGAGGACACTTATTTACATAATATCCTTTCTCATTGCAATTGAAGCACTTTACTTTCTCAATAGGTATCTTGGACTTGGATCTTGACCTTCTGCTGTAAGATGCTTTATCGCTTGTCCTCCATCTTGTCGTCAAACCTTGGGCTTGGTCTCCACCATTTTTGCCATTAGAAGCCAACCTTCGTACCTCATTAGACAATAAGGCACTCGTAGCCTCTTCTACGAAAATTGAGTCCTTTTCGTATAGTAATGTTTGAATAAGATTCTCATAAGAATTGGGCAAAGAAAATAATAGGATTAGTGCCAAACAATCATCTTCTTCATGTATATCAACATCCTCCAAGTCAAAAATAATTCGATTGAATTGATATGATCCCGAATTGACATACCTTCCTCCATCACTAGTATGTAGAGAGACTTTAACATATAAAGTCGGTTGGTAAGATTCTTCGTCATGTAGAATGATTCTAACTTTAACCAGAGCCCAGAAGCGGCAATTTTGTTCTTTATAGAGTACACGATATCCCTTTCCAAACACAGGCGAATAACGGCACATGCTTCAAGATCAATGTTGTCCCAATCATCATCGGTCATGTCATCGGGCTTCTTTGATTTTTTTGTGAAGCTTTTGAGTTATGAGAGCGTTATTCATCTGGCTTTTCCAAAAGCCAAAATCATTCTTTCCGTTGAACTCCTCAATTTCATACTTTTCGATCCTGCTTGACGGAGCCATATCAAGAATATATCCAATTAACTTTCTCTAAGAACTTTGTTGGATACCTTGCTAGACTTCCAAAGCTCTGATACCAATTTATTGGGGCACAGCAAAAATAAATCCAAAAAATCAGAGAATATCTTAGAGAAAATTTACAATCACAAAAATAATGATTTATGTGATTCGACCAAGATGCCTACTTCCACAGATGAAGGTGATTTAGTTCCACTATGAAGAAAAAAAGAAATTACAGTAGCTCTCAACACTTCTCTCTTATCACAAAGATTAAAAAAAAGCTCTCAAACTTTTATGTTGAACTTATTCAAAACTTAGCTCTCTTGTGTTGAACTTATTCAACAACTTGAGCATAATGAGATGTCTCAAGAGCACCTATAGACCCCTTTATATAGCATAGAAATCCAATCCTATGTAGGCTAAAACATATAATTGTAATCCTATGTAGAATTATCATATATATGGTCAAATCCAATCTTATATAGGATTACCATATATATGATCAACATGGGCCTATTTTAGGACATTTTCCTTCAGTCGTCAAGGATTTTCTTTGGCATCCAAGTGCCATTGTTGTGAGAAGGCAGAGGATGAAACCGTCCACCATTTATTTGTCGTCGGCTGGTTGGCCGAGTCGGCATGGACGGAACTGCGTCGCATCGACAGTTCGTTCATCCTCTTAGAGGAATGAACTCGCTACAGCACCTTGTCGTCCAGGCCTCCAGTCACCCCGACCACTCTTTCCAGATTACCTACATTATCGCTCTTGGGTAGGTTTTTTGGAAGAACCAGAACAAACTCCGGTACGAAGGCTACTCCTTTTCGCCCGCGCTCTTATTGCGCGAACTTCTCCGCCAAATCGACAAATCGAAAACCAGAGTTGGTGTTGGCTAGATCTTTGTTGCGGGTGGGAGTGGTCGGAGCGGTGCGTTCGCCCTATAGCTCGGTGCACAGTCTGCTGCTACCACCCTCCATGGCCGCTAGTCCACCCCCCCCCCCCCCCCCTCCCCCCCTCTCTTGTTATTTTGGTTCACATTTTGTAGAGAGGTGTCTCTGTCCGCTCGAGCCTATTATTTTTTGTTAGGCTCCTTTTTTTATTTTTGCTTCCCCCTTTTAGGCCCATGTTGCCCCCCTCCCCCTTTGTTGTATTCCTCTTTGCCTGTCCAGGGCTTTTATAAGATCCTATCTTTCTCAAATATATATATATATATATATATATATATATATATATATATATATATGGAGGAGGGATCCACATCCCCTCATTTTTGCATCCCCAAACATCCCCATGTTTACAACCGTTTGATGTTGTTTAAGTCATATAATCTTAACCATTGATTTGAACCATTCAAATCAATGGTTAAGATTAGATGACTTAAATATATATATATGTATAGAGAGGGAGAGGGAGAGAGAGAGAATAAGGGAGATGAGGTGCCACCTTATGGGTGGTGGCTATGTGTTTCCATGCTATCATCATGTTCTAAAAAGTGTGCACAAGTGCATGGTAATAGCACGGGAGGATGATACATAGCCACCTCACCTTGAGTTGGCACCTCACCCCTCTCTCTCTCTCTCTCTCTCTCTCTCTATATATATATATATATATATATATATATATATATATACAGAGCCGGCTCAGGCCCAGGGCGGGCCGGGCTCAAGCCCAGGGCACCAATTATGTTGGGGGCACCAAATTTTTCTCAAAGTCCTATATATTATGGATCTGGGCCAATTTTTTGATAGCATATATTTGCTATAACCCAAACCAGTAACCGAACAAAGAAATCAGCGGCCAAAAATAAATAACCATCCCACCAAATCAGCAGCAACATATATTTGCTATTACTCTTCCGTGAATGTCTCCTCGTATTCTCTTCCATTTTCGGTTCTACTTTCCATTTCGTCATCCGAGAGAAAAGGGCTTTCTCTATTTCTTTGTAAAAAAAATTATGATGGAGACGATTCTTATTCCCAACGGTAAATTTTTGATTTTATTGCTCTCTTTATAATTGGAGTTTATCTATAAAAAAATTCATCTTCACTCTTTCTTTTCAGTTTTCCCCTGTTCTGCTACTGCTAGGGCTCTCTTCCTCTATTGTGATTTTGCTTCTGTTGAACAACCAAGATTAATATATTTTACTGGTATGGATCTAATTTTTTTACTGCTTTATTTGTAAAATTTAGGCATGTTCTTCTGACTTTTGTCAAATTAATGTTATGTTGCCTTGTATATATTATTTAATTGCAAGCCATATTAGTTCAATCAACCATTTATAATTAACCAAATCTAGGAATGTTCTTCCTCAATTGTTAACAACATTCTGAATCTACATACTGACATGTATATGAGTATATCATTGGTGAATTACAAACAAATTTGTGTAGAAAGTCCTACGCATATCAGAGTGACGGACGGTGAGTCGGTGACAGTAGTTGGTTTTCATTATTCGAGAGTGTTTGGTTTTCATTTTAGAGTGGTTTTAATGCATTAAATTATAATTTATAAGTGGTTGATTTTCATTCTAAAGAGGTTATATTTTAACAAATTTAGGGATAGTTTTCCTCCATTGTTAAAAGAATCTGACTTGTACAAACTCATTTTAGCATTTTTTTTTTTAAACTTGCTTTCTTTTTCTTTTTTTATCTTTTGTTGGTACCAGTACAAAATTTGTTAATGACAATACCTCTTTTCTTTGCAGACAATGATTCTTGGAATTACAATTTGAATTGGAAGTTACAATTTAAAGAAAAAGAACTCAAGCCAGGTTTTATTGTTCTTTGCTGAATATATTTTGTTTGCATATGCTTATGTGTTGTGATTTTGTTTAGTTAAAATTTTTTGTTTTAGACTATAAAATGTTCCCTAGGAAACAATTCTGTGGAAATTTGAAAACAAAAAAAGAATGAAGAGATAGCCGATCACTAAAAGGATCTCTAAAAAAATACTTTTGCAACAAACATACTTCAGATGAAAGTTTGAATCAACCCAATGAGCTTGAACAAGAAACTATTTTGAATGAAGTGGTAGAAAATAATAATAATGTGAATGAAGATATTGATGATGTAGGGGAAAATGAACATGAAACAAGCATGCATCATTCTTCGCCAGAACATGTAGTAGAACATGAAAGTGATCAAAATGGTGGTCATTCTTCTCCAAACCATTTAGGAGAAGATGAACCTGCTGGTACTGTACCATTGTTGAATATGTATGATCCAGGTGTTTGGGATAATATTGATGACAATATGAAAGATTTCCTTGTAGAGAAAGGACCTATTAGAGAAGATAATTTAAATTTTCCTCTGGATGAACATTCTAGACATTTTTCTACTAGCTATTATAAGCGGCCAATGAATAATGGAGAGTTTCATGATAGAAAATGGTTTGTTTACTCAAAGTTGACTGATAAAGTGTTTTGTTTTTGTTGCAAGTTGTTTAGTATAATTCCATCTAGAAGTCAATTAGCAAGAGAAGAAATTAAAGATTGGAAACATATTGGTGAGAAACTTATACAACATGAAAGAAGCAAAGAATACACTCTTAATTGTACTGCTTGGGTTGAGTTAAGTAAGAGATTGCACCACAATTAAACAATTGATAAAGAATTACAAGAGCTTATTAAGAAAGATAAAGAGCATTGGAAACAAGTAATGCTTAGAATAATTGTTGTCGTGAAGTGTCTTGCTCTACATAATTTGGCATTTCGTGGAACAAATGAAAAGATTTATGAAGATTCTAATGGTAATTTTTTGGGCTTAGTTGAAATGATTGCGGAATTTGATCCGGTAATGCAACAACATTTTCGTCTCATTCAAGATAAACAGATTCATTATCATTATCTTAGTCATAAAATTCAAAATGAGTTGATTACAATTGTAGGATCGAAAGTGAAGAATGCAATCATTAAAAAAAATAAAAGAAGCAAAGTATTTTTCAGTTATTCTTGATTGTATTCCTGATGCAAGTAACGAAGGACAAATGACATTAATTATAAGATGTGTAGATGTGTCAAGTACTCCAATAAAAGTAGAAGAATTTTTTCTAGAATTTTTAAATTTGCAAGAAACAACTGGATTAGGACTTTTTACAGAGTTGATAGCTGCAATTAAATCTCACTTGATCTTGACATTGATAATGTGAGAGGGCAAGGTTATGATAATGGATCCAATATGAAAGGAAAAAAAAATCTAGGTGTGCAAAAAAGATTACTTGACATTAATCCTAGAGCTTTTTATATGCCTTGTGGTTGTCATTCTCTTAATTTAGTTCTTTGTGATATGGTAAGTTCGTGTGTTAAAGCAAAATCTTTTTTTGGAGCATGTCAATGCATATATACTGTGTTCGCTAATTCTACAAAACGATGGGCTGTTTTACTTGATTATGTAGATGGTTTAACTTTAAAATCATTGTCTACTACACGTTGGAAAAGTCATGTAGAAAGTGTCAAAGCAATAATGTCTCAAGTTTTTGAAATTAGAGAAGCATTGTTTAAATTAGCAGAGATTAGTGATGATGCTAAATTAAGTAGGGATGCTGAAATTTTAGCAACTCAAGAGTTTTCTAGCTTTGATTTTATTTTAAGCTTGGTTATTTGGCTTGAAATTCTTGTAAAGATTAACATGGTTAGTAAGAAACTACAATCTGAAGACATGAGTGTTGATGTTACAGTAAAATGTTTGGAAGGACTTGTTTCTTTTTTTGAAAACTATAGGGAAAATGGGTTTAATTCTGCTATGATTGAGGCAAAAAAGATTGCATCTAATTTGGAAATTGAGCATGTTTTTCCTCTTAAGCATCGAAGTTGTAAAAAAAGACAGTTTAATGAAATTGCTAATACGGAAAGGGAACAACAATCAGCCGAAGAATCATTTAGAACTGATTATTTTCTTGTGGTAGTGGATATTGCTCTTGCTGAATTGAGAGAGAGATTTGAGCAATTACATATATTTCAGTCTATTTTTGGTTTCCTGTTTGATGCAGCAAAGTTAAAATCATTGGATGATGATGAATTGAAATATTCTTGTGAGAATCTTGATAGGGCCTTGAAAAATGGTAATGCTTCTGATGTTGATTTAGGGGATTTGTATTCAGAGCTACAAATAGTGCAATATATCTTACCTAGTGAATCATATGATACAGACAAGCCATGGACAACAATTAAAATTTTAGAGTTTCTAAAAAGCATGGATATGTTTCCGAATGTAATGATTGTTTACAGAATTTTGTTGACTTTGCCTGTGACTGTGGCATCTGCGGGAAAAAGTTTTTCTAAATTAAAATTATTAAAATCTTATTTGCGGACCACCATGACTCAAGATAGACTTAATGGATTAGCAATTATATGCATTGAAAAAGATATGCTGAAAACCATTGAATATGCAGATATAATTGATGATTTTGCTTCCAAAAATGCAAGATGAAAACATTTTAAATGATACATTTTTTTTCTAGTTTTTATTGCTTGTTTTCTTATGTGCTTGTGGTTATTTGTTTGAGGTGGATGATGAAGAAGCTTTTGGAAGAAAAAAGACAGAAGGTTTTCCTTTTGGCCATGAACGGGATACGATGAAGATGAAATGATACGAAGAAGATGAAGTGATATTTAGGCTTATAAATTGTCTCGAAACATAATTGTCATCTATTATTTAGCTTTTTCGATCTGAATCTATATTCAAAGGACATGATTTTTTTATCACATTGTATTTTGTATTGAACTTAATTAATTGATAGATGGACTGGACTCCCTTTTGTTTTTAATACATCGTTAGAAGAAAAAAGGGCACCATTTGAAAACCGGTAAATTGTATTTACCTTGTATTTTTACTATATTTATTATGCTGTATTTCTTCATGCATTTCCTAAAAATATTCGACAAAATATTATTTCCTAATTTATTTTCTGTTTTTGGGCCTACAGTTTTGGCTCATTTGGGTAACCTATTCTTGGTTCACCTTGGTTCATCATGAACCCATGGGTCCAAGATTCTATATAATAACTCAACACATTCTCTCTCCTCTCATTTATTTCCTCTCATTTACTTTCCTCCACCAACCAAATATTTTCTTCCACCAACCAAGGCAAGTACCAACTTGCTCAAGAGATGGATCCATAAATGTTGTTGATATTTTCTTACAAAATTACTTGTCAAAATATGTTCTTCTTCTTATTCTATACTAGTTTATAACTTGAAGTTTTCCATTTTGAAGCTTTAATTTTTGTAGATCTAGGTTTTAACCATTTTCGGATCTTCTTGGTTTTTATCTAGCAAACTTCATTATTTTCAAGTTTTGATGGTTCCATGTTGTAGAGAATTTTGTTCTACCCCATTTTGACCTAAGAAAGTTCCGATTTGGGCTCCGGATGAAGGTTTTGTGTAGCTTGGAAGCCATGGTTGCTTGGCTCCTCTTCTCGGACGAGTGGAGAAGAAAAGCAGTACTTGACCGCATGAATCTTCATGCGGCAAGTCTCTGGCCGCATGGCCTTTCCAGCCGCATGAGACTCGTTCGAGCTCAGCCGCATGGAAAGTCCTTCCTAGCCGCATAAGACTTGCTTGAGTACTTGACCGCATGAATCTTCATGCGGCAAGTAATTGAGCCGCATAGCCTTGTTCAGACTCAGCCGCATGAGCCCCTGTTATCTTGAGTCGCATGGACTTTATGCGGCTAGCTTTCAGCCACATGAGTTCTTTTTGCACCCAGCCGCATATGTGCTACTGTTTTGGGCCGCATAAGGCCCATCCATCTTCCAGCCGCATACGCTGACACCCCTTCGTCCGCATGAACCCGCCCTTCCAGCCGCATGCGCCTTGGGGCTCCCTGAGCCGCATGAGCGTGTAGTCCCAGCCGCATGAACCAGTATTGACCCGGCCGCATGGACTCACTCCCCTTGGGCCGTATGGACTTTTGTGCCCTATATTGTTACCTTATTATTATTATTATTATATATATATATATTATATGCCTATTTTATATCCTTACGCCTTTTGTCCCGAGCATGATATGAGCACTAATGTGACCCCGGAGAACAAAGTGTTCCTCCTTGATACATATACCTGAATATCCCAGTTCTTGTTCATGCTCGACAAATGACTCGTAACTCCACGTGGCGTATTTGCAATGATGCATTACACTAAGGAGGGTAGAACATGTTGACATACTGATTGACATGGATCCTCTTTGGGGTACTCGTACTAAAGTACGACTTTAGGAGGATAATCATGCAGGCCACAGCATGTGAGTCCAAGATTACACCTAGGATTAAACTAGGCAACTAAACATACTAGATGCATGGGGAGGGCAAGAATCCCGAGATCGTGTTACACCAGTCGCCTTGAGATACTGTCTTGACGCGCCGGCTGGTCTCCACGGATACTGTGTCATCTGCAACGAGTGGATGACTGTATCCGATTAATTTCTGCTATATATTATATGTTTTAGCAAGGTGGCCTTGCGAGGGACCTGTGCTCAATCATACCTGTCTACGCGAACCCCTGGGTGGGCTAGCCTTGCTGGAAAGATACGATCTGAGGATTTCTACATAACATGATGCGAGGATAACCTCGTCCCACTAGAAACTTGTAGACTTGATTGGCCGTGAAAACGACTTGCTTGTATCCTATTACCTTCCGTGAGTAACTGAGGGAAGCGGACTGTCATGGTACGTGATCCAACCCATGTTCTTGTTTGATTGTTGGGTTGGTTATCGTGCTATGATAGGCTGTGGACCGAAGTTATGAACGAAAGACTTATTCTGATTATGGAGTGCTACTTCTGTGAATGACTGAGGAACATGGTCTATCATGGTACATGATCCAACCCATGTTCTTGTTTGATTGTTGGGTTGGTTATTGTGCTGTGATAGGCTATCGACCGAAGTCACGATCAAAAGATTTTATTGTTTATACCTTTTAACTTATGTGAAAGTTATAGAGTACGACACGTCCCGACTCCATGCGGCACCTTTTGTCCTTGTTTGGTTGTAAGGGTGCCATATGGGTTCGAGGATGTTGCGCTACCCTATAATAGTAACATAAGTATTACTATTATCAATCATTCCATTAACTGGGTTTTTAGTCTTATCTCTTGTGCCCCTTTGGCGGTACTTGCTATTCGGGGCTGACCCCGCTGGTTTTGTTTGGCCAGATCTCGTAGCAGAGCCAGAGGACACTATCTTCCTCCCTGACATCCATGGTGCATACTAGGAGCATGGCAGTTCGGGGACTCGAGTGGGTTTCTTCTCCACCACTCGTGCTTATACTTTCGCGGCGTTTAGCCACCGGCACCTGTTAGCCGGATTACTTAATATTTTATGTCAGTACATGATTGTAATTAAACAGACTGCAGCTGTGTATAATTTTGTACTCCTGACTCTCTGAGATAGCTAAATTATAAAGCTAGTCTCTCATGATCATTTTGATGAAGCGTCAGGGATGCCTTACTGCTTTATCTTTAATGTTCATCTATTTGCTGATGTGATTTGATTGATTGAGACATAGAACTCTGTGGGACCATAGGAGACTTGATTGTAGCATGTACCCCCTAGTCTCTCGACAGCCACGATCGCCGTATAACGTTACGTACCTCATATGGAGTAGCTGGCCTAGTCCGTCTCCGTATTTCGGTACTGGGGCGTGACAAGGTTTTAGTGGTGGCCCATGCAGGTCTCATTTTCAGACTTGTGGGGTATTGCGAATTATTAGGAGTCTCAATCAAAACTTGTTCCCCTTGAAATACTGTTTCGAATTCTCTGTCCTTGCCTTGATCTCTAACCTGACTTGCATCCTCGAAATCTTCCTCGTCCGGACTTGATAATCTTATATTCTTTTCTATAGGGGTGCTTCATTCTCAGTAGCGGGTGAGGCCCATGAGGAAGAGCAGCAAGAGCATGGCTCGACTGGGCAGCAACAGGGGAGAGAACCTTCTCCAGTGCAGGTACGAGCAGAAATGGAACCAGAGGCAGTGCAGCCGCAGGTTATTGAAACTCCTGCAGCACCAGCAGCGACGGCAGTACCAGACGACGTAGCACTCCTGGAGATCATCCGGGGGTTTCTTGTCACTAACCAACAGCAACAGACTCGACAGCAGGAGCAGAACGTGTTGCTGAACCAAGGGATTCAATTAGCTCTTGAGAGGAGTGCCGGGGTTGACTCGGGAGCATCAGGAAGGTTCCGTCGCTTGAACCCGAGGTATTTTGATGGCACGGAGGATGCCATCACTGCGGATGCATGGATTCAAGACATCGAAGCCATTCTTGTGGCAGCCAAGGTTCCAGATGATGAGAAGGTTGATCAGGTCAAACTGGTACTTCAGGATCTTGCCCGCGACTGGTGGACATCAGAAAAAGTTGGTACAAGACGCCCTGTTCGTTGGACCACCTTCAGTGACAGATTTAAGGCCAAGTATTTTGGCGTAGTAGCTCGATATGAGCTCCAGCAGAAGTTCATCAGTCTCAAGCAAGCAGGCAAGACCGTAGATGGGTATGCAGCAGAGTTCTGCAGATTGTGCCATTTCGTACCAGCAATGGTGGCAACGGAGCCAGAGAAAGCTATAAGGTTCCAGCAGGGACTTCATTTGGAACTACTACAGCTTGTGGAGGGACACGACTACCAGACGTTTGACGCTGTTTTGACGGCCGCTCGGAGGCACGAGCTTACCCAGCAGAGGTTGGCATCGAGGACAGGAGGTCAGAAGAGATCTCATTCCCAGGTTGGAGGAGGAGCAATGCAGCGAACATCGGCACCAGCACCCGGTGTACGTATTCATGATGCAGGAGCACCGCGGAGGACGGCCGTGTCAACTAATACAGCGCCAGTTCGGCATCAGCAGCCGAGAAACCAGCAACAGCGTCAGGGAGCACCCCAGGGCTGTACATTCTGTGGAAAGGCAGGACACACGAGGGAGGTGTGTCGGTCAGCGAATGGCTTATGCTTGAGGTGTGGTAGTTCAGACCACCGTATCTCCACTTGTCCTATGATGCAGAGGCCAGGAGGGCCAGCTCAGCAGTTTCCAGCATTGCCAGCTCCAGTGGCAACCCCGAGTGGAGGGCCAGTATTAGCAGTAAGGCCCCTAGCCCAGCGTCTACCAACGCAGGCTCAGATGTTCCGCCAGGCACAGGAAGCCGAAGGCCCTCAGAGGCAGCAACAGCATGGTCGAGGAAGGCCGCAACAAGGGGCTCCGCGGGGCCAGGCTCTCACATTGACCTTGGGAGAGGCTCTAGCGTCTAGTGACGTGGTGGCAGGTAAAATTCTCGTCGCCTCATTTCCCGCTGTAGCATTATTTGATTCAGGCGCTACTCATTCATTCATCTCTGCACAATATGCTACACGAATTGGATTAGAGTTTGAGGCATTGCCGGAGAGGATGGATATACTCACCGGCAATGGGCTCGTAGAAGTTAGCAGAGTACGCTTTTCATGTCCGGTGGAGGTGTGTGGGCATTTACTGCCCGCATCATTGATTGAATTCCCTATGGGGAATTTTGATGTCGTTCTTGGCATGGACTGGTTGAGAGACAGTCATGCGACAATTGATTGTAGAGGAGGTAGGGTCATATTCAGCGTTCCTGGGATGGAGCAGTTCATCTTTACTCGAACCTTGAAGAATCAGGCCGGAGGCGTCATCTCAGCAGCAGTGTCAGAGCCAGGACAGATTCCGAGAGTGGTCGAAGATTTTTTCGACGTCTTCCCTGATGAGCTCCCAGGGATACCCCCAGTCAGAGAGGTAGAATTTAGCATTGAGTTGAACCCTGGAACGAGGCCTATTGCAGACAGAGTTTACAGAATGTCGCCGTCAGAACAGGATAAGTTGTATCAACATGAAGAAGAGTTGAAGTCTAAGGGATTCATCCGAGACAGTAAATCGCCCTGGGCTGCGCCAGTGATTCTAGTTCCCAAGAAGGATGGGTCGACGAGGATGTGCATCGACTACCGCAAGCTGAATGCAGTAACAGTGAAGAATAAGTACCCGCTACCAAGGATTGATGACCTGTTTGACCAGTTGAGCAAGGCCAGCGTCTTTTCCAAGATCGATCTTCGGTCGGGATACTATCAAGTAAGAGTCCGGGAGCAAGACATACCGAAGACAGCATTCTCAAGGCGGCTGGTGTAACACGATCTCGGGATTCTTGCCCTCCCCATGCATCTAGTATGTTTAGTTGCCTAGTTTAACCCTAGATGTAATCTTGGACTCACATGCTGTGGCCTGCATGATTATCCTCCTAAAGTCGTACTTTAGTACGAGTACCCCAAAGAGGATCCATGTCAATCAGTATGTCAACATGTTCTACCCTCCTTAGTGTAATGCATCATTGCAAATATGCCACGTGGAGTTACGAGTCATTTGTCGAGCATGAACAAGAACTGGGACATTCAGGTACATGTATCAAGGAGGAACACTTTGTTCTCCGGGGTCACATTAGTGCTCATATCATGCTCGGGACAAAAGACGTAAGGATATAAAATGGGCATATAATATATATATAATAATAATAATAATAAGGTAACAATATAGGGCACAAAAGTCCATGCGGCCCAAGGGGAGTGAGTCCATGCGGCCGGGTCAATACTGGTTCATGCGGCTGGGACTACACGCTCATGCGGCTCAGGGAGCCCCAAGGAGCATGCGGCTGGAAGGGCGGGTTCATGCGGACGAAGGGGTGTCAGCGTATGCGGCTGGAAGATGGATGGGCCTTATGCGGCCCAAAACAGTAGCGCATATGCTGCTGGGTGCAAAAAAAACTCATGCGGCTGAAAGCTAGCCGCATGAAGTCCATGCGACTCAAGATAACAGGGGCTTATGCGGCTGAGTCTGAACAAGGCTATGCGGCTCAATTACTTGCCGCATGAAGATTCATGCGGTCAAGTACTCAAGCAAGTCTTATGCGGCTAGGAAGGACTTTCCATGCGGCTGAGCTCGAACGAGTCTCATGCGGCTGGAAAGGCCATGCGGCCAGAGACTTGCCGCATGAAGATTCATGCGGTCAAGTACTGCTCTTCTTCTCCACTCGTCCGAGAAGAGGAGCCAAGCAACCATGGCTTCCAATCTACACAAAACCTTCATCCGGAGCCCAAATCGGAACTTTCTTAGGTCAAAATGGGGTACAACAAAATTCTCTACAACATGGAACCATCAAAACTTGAAAATAATGAAGTTTGCTAGATCAAAACCAAGAAGATCCGAAAATGGTTAAAACCTTGATCTACAAAAATTAAAGCTTCAAAATGGAAAACTTCAAGTTATAAACTAGTATAGAATAAGGAGAAGAACATATTTTGACAAGTAATTTTGTAAGAAAACATCAACAACATTTATGGATCCATCTCTTGAGCAAGTTGGTACTTGCCTTGGTTGGTGGAAGAAAATATTTGGTTGGTGGAGGAAAGTAAATGAGAGGAAATAAATGAGAGGAGAGAGAATGAGTTGAGTTATTATATAGAATCTTGGACCCATGGGTTCATGATGAACCAAGGTGAACCAAGAATAGGTTACCCAAATGAGCCAAAACTGTAGGCCCAAAAACAGAAAATAAATTAGGAAATAATATTTTGTCGAATATTTTTGGAAAATGCATGAAGAAATACAGCATAATAAATATAGTAAAAATATAAGGTAAATACAATTTACCGGTTTACGTATTAAAATACGTATTCCAGGATCGGGGAGTGACATATATATTCGAAATGGGGAATTGGACTCAACCAAATAAGAAGAAAATCTCACACCTTAACAACATGAGCTAGAACAAATATTTAACTATAATTGGATAAAAAAATTATTATACATTATCATACGTATAAAGTACGTACATTTACTTGTATATATAAGGTTTCTCTCTAATAAGGGCCGACACGTGACCAACAGACCACCGACAATGTAGGAAGGTCGTTAAATATGAACTTGAGACAAATTTGTGGCCACGCCATCAACAACTTGATGATGTGATGCAGAGGCCAGTTGCAAAACAGAAAATTATAAAAAAAGCATTAAATTTTAATACAATTGTAAAAAAAGTATCAAGTTCTGTGAAATTATATTTTGAGCATCCATTCGGCAATTCGATTGTCGTATAATGATGTCAGCCGGCCCAGCTTCGATTAACCGTTAACCCAGAATGGATTAAAACAAAGGGGAGAGATTAAAGAACAAACGGCAAATCCAAAGCCGTTCGCTGACGTCGGCATACGGCAATTCATTTGCCGTTTGTGTTCCTTTTTTTTTTCTTTTTCTTCAATTGAATTGTCGTTTTTGTTTTATATTTTTTTTTAGATTTTTTTTTACGCTGACGTCAACCGACGTCAACATACGGCAAAGGAATTGCCGTTTGTGTTTTTTTTTCTTCAATTGAATTGCCGTTTTTGTTTTATTATTTTTTATTTTTTTTCTTCAATTTAAATGCTTTTTTTGTAATTTTCTGTACAAATTACTTTAGCAAGCAAGTTGGCTCACGTTAGTAAATAGTTTGCTCACACAAGGCTCATGTTAGCAAATGTTAGCAAGCTTCCAAATGAAACAAGTTGGCTACAGGTCACAACCAAATGCTCATATGAGGACATTCAATAGGAGGTAGACACATGGACTAGAATTTTCGTTTAGGTCCTTAGAGCATCTCCAACCCTATTGTGACTTTAAAAAAAAGTCAATGCCACATAGGAATGACAAATTTTTATTCAAAAGTTCTTCTCCAATGCAATTGTCAAGTCAATTGTGAAGCTTATGTGGCAAAAATTAAAGAAGATATTGTGAAGTTGATTGTCTTGTTCTAGACAATGCACTTGACAATGTCTTCTCTTCCATGTCATCAATTATGAATAAAAAATATTAGAAAAAAGAAAGAAGATGAGTAGTTGTCTTAAAAGTTGTCTTGGAAGTTGGAAAAAATACTTTTTATTGTCTTCTCAATACTTTAGCATTGGAGAGAGTTTTTCGATCTCATTGTCTTTTGAGATATAATTTTGCCACATAAACAAGACATTGTCTTGTTGCTCATGCCACATAGGAGCCACCTAAGACTCACAAGTCACAACACTTAACAAGACAATAGGGTTGGAGATGCTCTTAAAGAAAACTTGGTTTGTCTCATAAGCTCACATGAGCACTCAAAAAGAAATCAAGCATTAGAAACGGCAATTCCTTTGCCGTATGATGACGTCGGCAGACGTCAGCGTAAAAAAAAATTAAAAAACAAAAACGCCAATTCAATTGAAGAAAAAGAAAAAAATTGAAATAACACAAACAGCAATTGAATTGCCGTATGCTGACGTCAGCTGACGTCAGCGAACGGCCTTGGATTTGCCGTTTGATCGTTAATCTCTTTCCTTTGTTTTAATCTATTTCTGGGTTAACGGTTAATCGAAGCTGGACCGGCTGATATCATTATACGACAATTGAATTGCCGAATGGATGCTCAAAGTATAATTTTACAAAACTTGATGTTTTTTTTATAATTATATTAAATTTTAATGCTTTTTTTGTAATTTTCTGCTTGCAAAATGGTTCAGTTCACACCAACGTGTGCATGGTTTCATGGTTCAGTTCAAACTGAAAGAAGTTCACATATACGAGTCATAGACTGTCAACGCGTGACGATTTTTCTCACTGCGTACATCCTAACCTAACGTTTGAATTTTGACAGTTAATCTACTTCATGGGTCAAAGTGTGTATTGGTCCGCACGGTCCGTAATTTGGTCCGATCAAATTCGGAATGGGTCGGCATGGATTCAGTCAATGATTACGATCTGATCATTTACTGAAAATGAACAAAATATTTTCACAACGGCTATATTCTAAGAGTATTGGTGGTCAACTGGTATCCGAAAATATCTATACGAAGAACTTAGTTCATCCAAATTAATCATAATTTTTTTCTCTTCTAATACTTACAAACAATCTCGTATTATTATATTTGATGAAGTAAATATTTTCTAGAGAGTGAAGTGCAATAAAAATCACAAGTCCGAAGAAATTAGAAGCTTCAACTTGATCAACCACCACCAAATTGTAACAATTCTACATCCGGATTTGGAAGAAATCAAATTGAGATTTAAGTAAAAAAAAAATATTATTATAAAAGTAATTAATTTTGATATTGAAAATTGATTAACTTTTTAATTACAAAATCTTTAAAAATATATAGTGTGAAAATCCATGATACTACTGGTTCTAACGAACACTATGAAAATATTTTAGAAATTTAAAAAAAAAAAAATGGTTACAATATTTTATAGCAATTTTAATAATAATTGGTATGCTTATAATCATGTAGAAAATGAACAATCACTGGCACAAATGTCAACTCCAGAAATTAGAAGTATTAATAGTAATATTTCAACTAGAAAAAGGTTGATGTTATATGACTAGTATATTAAACTATTTGTCACATATAATAAGGAGAAGAAAAAAAAAGTCTTAGATTCCAACCAAAATCAATATATAAAGCTGCACAATGCATAAATACAAAAAACAAATTAAATGAAAAAAAAAAAAATGATGCCCCAAAAACTTTGAAGAGATACTATGAAAGCTATTAATTTTGGGAAGCACACAATTAACCAGTCTTTAAGATCTTCAATAAGAAACTTATTATGTTGCTGGTAATAAAACTAATTTAATAAAATATTAAACAACAATTTAGAGTGAATCGTTTATGACCATTAATGTAATACATAAATTCTTGTTTTGATAACTATTAGAGCATAAACTGTTAAAATATTTGAAAAAGAAAAAATAGCTTTGAAAAAAGTTTTTAAAATATTTTTTTTTGTAACTTTTGATATATGGTCCAGTAAACAAAATTTGTCTAAGGCCATTGAAAATTTTGCATTCGGGATCGGCTATCGACGTAGTCATGTTATAAGTTTTACATGAATATGATATTTATAATAGTTTTTTAATTTCTTTTGATAATGTAAGTAATAATTTTTTTTTTAATCAATATTTTAAGATTTCAATTTCTACCTATATTAGAAGGAATACTTTTTCATATAAGATGTTCTTGTTTAATTGTTAATTTAATTGTATAAGAATATTTTCAATTTTTTAAGCAAATTTATATATTAGAACATGTCTAATAAGTTGAACACTTTACCAAATAGCAACAAGAGTTTAAAATGTTGTGTGCATAATATAGTTTGACATTTAGAAGATTTGTTAATGATACAACACATAGATAAAATTCTACCTATTTGATGTTGAAATTTGGTATTAAATATAGATATATTATTACATACCATATTTATGTAAATCCAAGTATTACCCAATATTAGAGAATGATTGGTTAGTTGCTACTTCAATTTTTTAATTCTTAGAATTATTTTAGAGTACTATTACATGTATTTTATTCAGAGTTTATTATCCAACTTCTTCTTTAATTTTAACATACATTATTAATATTACTCATTTATTTGCAAAATATGGAAATGTTTCTAGTTTTGATTATGTCGTTTCTAAAATACTTTTTTTCCCTAAAATATTAACTTTTTAATATTGTTTGGTTGCGTTTTTTAGATTCTAAAATCAAACTAGATGGTGTACTTATATTGTTAGATAATTTTCATGACAATATGAATGTTGAGGTAAATAGCTTAAAATTTGAGATTAAAGAATGTTTAGATACTCTAGTCAGTTTATATGAAGAAAAATTATATCGAACCGAATAAAAGTAGTAGATCTAGTTTAATTTCTAAGTTATCTCATGTTAAGAGTATACTACAAAGAAAAAACAAAAATAATCTTCTCTCCAACTCAAGAATTGTTCTTGTATTTATTCCTATGATGAAGATGACGACGATTCTGGATCATGTTTTTCAATTTTAAAGTGGTGAAAAAGACATGAAAATTTTTCTATACTTTCTTCTTTGGCACATGATTCTCTAATGGCCTCAGTGACCAAGGTAGCATCAAGAATATTGTTTTAATCCAGATTCAAGAATGCTAAGCAAAAAGAGATGCAAGAAGCTACCGGATACTTTGAAAGTCTACATTTGCATTCAAGATTGAGTTCGTGTGGAAAAATGGATCAACGCTTAAGAGATGAAAGTCCCGACATTAATAAACTTGATTTTCAATCTTTTACTATGGACGACCATACTTGAGCTGAAGAATGAAGTGACAACAAAGTTTCAAAAATAATGGAGAAATACCAAAGACAGGAGACTTGAAGATAAAAGTATATACTCACTCTTTAAGCTTTCCAAAAGAAGAAATAGAAACATCATATTAATTTTTTTAAGTAAATAAAATAAATAAAATTTATTTTATATTATTTTTTTTATAAGTCCAATGTTTTTATGTACATTTTTAGCCCAATTATTTTGGCCATAAGCTAAAGCCTAATTTCTGTTTAAACCATGGTCAACCAGGAACCAGCCCCAGCTTAGCTCAATTAAGCACGAACAAAAAAAATTGTATTCTAGATGTCGGGCTGGATTTGGATTCAGGATCTCTTGCCCGGCCTGGCCTGGCCTCGTAGTCAGGCTGGCCCGACCATGCCTAGGTCACCACAAACCCGATGAAAATTGGGCATGGCCCGATCCGGTCCAATACACACCTTGATATATATATATGCATCTATGTAAATGAAATGTATTGTTGACTAAATATGACTTTGTATCTCTCATTTTTGGCTTTGTCTATGACGAAATTATTATATGCACACAGATCTCCAAAACCAAACTAGGTGAAACTAACTTGTGACTCTTAGGATATGCTTGGCAATTGTTGGGATAACAGTTATGAGATACTTTTGAAGTGCCGGTTATGAGCGATTATGAGAGGTCTGTTTTTGAGTTATTTTAAGTAGCAGTTTTTAAACCAGTAAACGCATGCTTGGTAATTCATTATCGAGCAGTTCTGAAAAAAAATTAAAAGAGTAAAGTTATATATTTAGACATGTAGAAACAACAACTCTCCCAAAGCAAGATTATATTATTGCTTATTGTTAGGTAACAAAAAGAAAATATTGTCACTTTCAATTTTGTTATATTATTAGGAATTCATAACCAACTTAAATTCTTCTTATATTTATTATTTATAGATATAAAATTCATGGTCACAAAAAAAATGAGAAAGAGAAAATTAGGTATTAGACTAATTTAGGTAGAAATTGTAATTATATTTTATGATGAGGTTATAAATAGAAGAAGATAATAGAAACTCCCAAAACCTACCAATTTATGATGTTTATAAATATACCAAATTTACACAATATTGATTTTGGAAAAAAAATTGAGCCTACTAAATTCAGTGTCAAAAAAAAATTATCAGGATATCTTTTTGAACACTGCATAAACGAGTGGCTCAAAACACTTCAAAAACGATGAAAACATGAGAGTTATCATCAAGTTTTCTTTGTATGTATGTCAGTTATCAAGTTTTCTTTGTTATGTTAATTTGATTTTCTAAGGTTCCTTTCACTAAGTAAACTGTATGACAATTCAAACGGTTCAAGAGCGTATTGGCATGTAAGATAAAATTCATTGGTCAAACATGAGAGTTAGAAACATGAGAGTCATCATCTGCATTATTCAGGTAACAAACATGAGAGAAACAAATCATGTGGTTATTATGCAACAAGTATGGAAAAAATCAGTTTCAAGAATCATGCACGAATTACACAGACCACGTACCAGAGGTTTAAAACGCCAGGATAGAGCAGGGCGGATGCAAAAATGTATACTATGGTGGAATAGAATGGATTGGGATGGGTTAGATGTGGGATAACTCCCAAAAAAAAAATATATATATATAAAAAAAATTTATTTTTTGGGGATGGGCTGGAGCCCACCCCACGCTCCACTTGGATCCGCCCCTTGGTTGGAGGGATAGAGTATAGATAAGAAACAGAAAAAAGAACTGGTTCCTTGAAGTAAAAAAAAAAAAAATCTAAGGATGAGATGTATGAAATTCAACAGTTTTTTATATATGGTAGAGTTTTAAAATTTAAGAACTCGTGAGTTTCTCTAGTATTTTGAAAAAAAAAACTGGTACACGTCAGTGAGGTTCTTCGAGTTCCAAATTTGCTTCCTGTCATGCTTTAAATAGAGAAACCGAAATGATACCAAGAAGTAACTCAATCATACTAGATTAGATCTTGACCCTATTTGGTTCACTGTAATTTAATCATAATCGTAATTTAATTAAATAAAAAAAAAATTATTTTGTCATTACGATTACATTACAGCGAACCAAACGAGTTTGTCACACATGTTTTATATTGCAAATGGAACTGGTTTTGGACATAATAATTTCATGTAGTAAATTTGATGATTGTTAAAAGGGAAAAGTTGAAATTTCATGATGCTTGATTAGAAGTCTAAGACAGGGATGAGGATAACACAAAGAGCTCCAATAAGAAACAATACACTAAATAAAGAGGGATTAATTGACAGGACTGCTACTCCACCTAGAAATGATTGATGTCCCTACAAATTATTAACATGAAAAGTAACCTTATAAGCCAAAACCTAACACAGTATTTTAGTAATTAGGGGCAAAATGATCAACAAAACAACAAATTCTTCCATTCTGATTCGCTAAGGACATCTCCTTGCCCAGTAATTATGGACAATAGTCAGCTAAACAATATACACAAAGTTTAGCCAAACGGTTAAGACCGATGCATCTCGCTTCCCCCGTGAGGTTGCGGCCAAGCAATGGGGAAGCCATTTAATTCCCCTTTGGGGAAATTAATTGGTGGGTGGCAGTGCGTGGTACGGCTACCGCTACATTAGACCTTCGGGCTAGGAATTATTATATATATATATATATATATATTTTTTGAAGCAAGGGTAATTAGTTTTCGGAAACGTTTCCACTGTGACCACTCGGACCGTATGTCTCACCACTACCACTAGGCTAGGGATCATTGGCAAAACATATATATATATATATATATAATGAACTCTGGCTTAAGTGGTAAGAGTGAGCATGGCCGCCCGGAGGTTTGGTTGTCCAATCCCGAACTAGTTTTAGTCCCTTGACCCTTATTGTAAGCCGTTTACGAATTATCACGCACGACTCTGCCCCTGGAGTTGTCCTAAGTTTGTTCAAGTCCGAAGTCTTGTCTGAATTAGACTCAAGATGGACAAAAAAAATTATTCAGTGAATTGGACTCACGTAAATCTTGATGCTTCTCCACTTAAACGAATAGAAATGAGTACATGAGATCAAATAAAAACGGCATAGAAATGAGTACATGGGATGAAATAAAATAAACGCCAATAGGAATTACCAGTGAAGCCTTTTGTAAAGGAAACTAGTCAATACGATCATGTATGTTACAATGAATTAGATGTAGCTACCAAAAATCTGACTTAACGGCATGCAATCAGTAAAACTACAATCAGTAGAACTTCCTAAGTGACTGGATCGTTT
Source organism: Iris pallida (assembly GCA_029216955.1). Taxonomy (NCBI): domain Eukaryota; kingdom Viridiplantae; phylum Streptophyta; class Magnoliopsida; order Asparagales; family Iridaceae; genus Iris; species Iris pallida. The sequence continues at coordinate 3,617,226 of JANAVB010006800.1, read as the reverse complement.
AGCCTCTGACCGCGAATCAGGACGGCCCTGGCCCAGGGCAGGCCGGACGACGGCCCAGGGCCCTCTGACGAAAGGGGGCACCAACATGGAACTATCTATAATAGAATTAGTAAATATCATGTCTTTTTTAAACAAAAATATTGTGGTGCAGTGGTTACAATGTTAGACTTGTATATAAAAGATCTTTGGTTCAAATCTTGATTTACAAATTTTATTTTATTTATACTTTTTTTTATATTATGTATGGGCCCATTTAAGAAATTTTGCTTCCGGCCCCTAATTGCTCAGGGCCGGCCCTGCCACGAATTGACCTTTTCACGATAAGGTCGACAGGGGTTGCAGCGGGGCGGTAGCCCTCTTGTCCAAAGAAAGTTTCGGGGCTAAAAAATCGTGAGTATGCTAAATATTTTATATGTAATTAAGTCGTCATAATATTCTATATCTATAAAAGAAAATTTAGAACGTAACTTATATATTATTTTCATAACATAGTAAAAATTTTGCTCGCAACAGACGTGGCGTAGCTTCTCGATCTGAGAAGTGAATCTCGTTAAATAGTTCTTTTGCGTTCTCTCTTCTTCTCGCAAAGGGGCAAGAAAACCTCACAATTTCCAAGGCATGAAGAGGTGGTAAATTGATTCAGAAGTTGGTCATGCATCGTGGTCTTCGTTGGTGTCAAGCTGTCAACAGTGTCCCAACGAATGAGGACCTGCCATAATGCTAAGATAGCAAATTTTGACCACATGTTGCTATCCACATTGTGGCTGCCTATGGATTAATAACATTAATGCACTGGTCCGGAACATTATCAGCATGTACACTATCATATCATATTACATGGTCAACAAAATATAATCTAATTTGGTATGCCATAGCATTGTCATTGTTTTTTTTCTAAGGACACCACCCTTTTTGCTAGAGACTAGCACAAAAATATTTCAAAATATTATAAGTTTGCCATCAATTTTTTTTACTTGGAACTAATCCAAGCAAAGGTATAAATATCAACTTTTGTTTTCTTTTTCTCTCTCTCTCTACTCTTTTCTTTTCTCCCTCAACTCCTTTCTTCTCTCCCTCAACTCTAGGTCAAAGAATTTAACCCCAAGTTTTTTCCCAACCTACATTTTTTCCAAAATTTTCTCTCAAATCTAGGTCATTGATTTTTATCCCAAATTTTTCCCTCAACTCTAGGTCATTGACTAGTAAGTCATCGAATTAATATATGTTTAATGTTTTAAACATGAATTTCACATATAAAAAGTTGAATTATGTGTTTAATTTAGAAAAATATTGAACATGGAACAACCGGGATCATCAAATGTTATATACTCTCTTTCCGCCACGTCCGAATAACACCTTGATGCATCGGAAGCCCTCTTGGTAACTAAATTTTAACTTTTCATCGGATGAAAAATCGAGTTGTGACACAGAGGACTGTCAACTCTCTGGCAGTCCCGATCATAGATTAGGACTGCCAGAGAGGTGGCAATCCTTCACATATGTCCTTCACATATGTAGGACTGCCAGGGGCCTGACAGTCCTACATATATTTTTTTGCGATTCTAAAATTTTGACAAAAAGTGCTAAAACGGAGGTCCAAACATCATTTTTTTGCGATTCTAAAATTTCGAAAGGCCGTCTAACTGTGAAACGGTTAATCTCATGCTCCACAAAGATACGCTCATTTTGCGACAAATCGGGCCTCGTTTCGACCTCCCAGTCAAAAGTTATGGCCCTCCAAAGTTTCAACTGACCATAAAATGCACCGAAATGACCATTCTCCGTCTTAATTTACACGGAGAATGGCTATTCTCAGTGTTAAAACGTAGGTGAATGACCATTCTTCGTGTTAATTTACACGGGGAGAATGACCATTCTCCGTGCTCCCTGCTCCGTGCTAAATTACAGAGACTTACAAATAGGACTGCCACACCCCTGGCAGTCCTACATTAAATTAGGACTGTCAGGGTGCTGGCTGTCCTAATTCAATGTAGGACTGCTAGGGGGGTGGCAGTCCTGATACAGGATCAGATAGCCATTCTTCGTGCTAAATTACACGGAGAATGGCCATTCTCCGTGCTAAATTATACGGAGAGTGACCATTCTCCGTGCTCCGTGCTCCGTGCTAAATTACAGAGACTTACAAATAGGACTGCCACACCCCTGGCAGTCCTACATTGAATTAGGACTGCCAGGGTACTGGCAGTCCTAATTCAATGTAGGACTGCTAGGGGGGTGGCAGTCCTGATACTGGATCAGATAGCCATTCTCCGTGCTAAATTACACGGAGAATGGCCATTCTCCGTGCTAAATTACACGGAGAATGGCCATTCTCCGTGCTCCGTGCTCCGTGCTAAATTACAGAGACTTACAAATAGGACTGCCACACCCCTAGCAGTCCTACATTAAATTAGGACTGCCATGGTGCTGGCATACCTAATTCAATGTAGGACTGCTAGGGGGTGGCAGTCCTGATACTGGATCAGATAGCCATTCTCCGTGCTAAATTATACGGAGAATGGCCATTCTCCGTGCTAAATTACACAGAGAATGACCATTCTCCGTGCTCCGTGCTCCGTGTTAAATTACAGAGACTTACAAATAGGACTGCCACACCCCTGGCAGTCCTACATTAAATTAGGACTGCCAGGGTGCTGACAGTCCTAATTCAATGTAGGACTGCTAGGGGGGTGGCAGTCCTGATACTGGATCAGATAGCCATTCTCTGTGCTAAATTACACGGAGAATGGCCATTCTCCGTGCTAAATTAAGAGTTTTTAGTTGAGGAGCTCCACACAGAGTTTGATAAGTAGGACTGCCACCCCTGGCAGTCCTATACTGAAGTAGGACTGCCAGGGTGCTGGCAGTCCTAACTCAAACTTGCTGTTGCAGCAAGTTTCAGTCAGGACTGTCAGCACCCTGGCAGTCCTACTTTAGTGTAGGACTGCCATGGGGCAGGCAGTCCTACTTATCATACTCTGTGAAAGAGTTTTCAGTTGAGGAGCTCCTCACAGAGTTTGATAAGTAGGACTGCCACCCCCCAGGCAGTTCTATATTGAAGTAGGACTGCCAGGGTGCTGGCAGTCCTAACTCAAACTTGCTGTTGCAGCAAGTTTCAGTCAGGACTGCCAGCACCCTGGTAGTCCTACTTTAGTGTAGGACTGCCAAGTGGGTGGCAGTCCTGATACTGATACTCTGTACATAAAACAACAATTCATCACAAGTACATAAACAACAATAATTTATCACAACTACATAAATATTCCACATCCATCTTAAGATTCATCACAATAATTCATCACAATAATCCAACTACAATAATTCATCCCAGTAATTCATCACAACTACAATTCATTACAACTACTTAAGTTTCAAAAATTTCACATCCAAATTAAGTTTCAAACAAGTACATAACTGTCACGACCCACACCCGCTATAAGGGCACGTGTACGTAACAACGCCCAGCCCTCACCGTAGAAACGGCATGGAACGCTGTAGATTTTCTACTCTAACAACAGTTTATATATAATATCAAAACCTGTCGAGAATATGGTCAACTCCGAACGGAGGACAAGCAATGATAATATATGAATACTCAATCACAACTCTAAGATAATAAGTAAAGACTGAAAGATAAAGACAACAAGACTATAAAATATAACCTGTCAAGTCCATCACAAATAATATATAAGTCTAAGTCCAAGTCTCTAATACAATCCCAAAATATAATATAATAACAAGTAGTAAGCTGGAGACAAGGTCCAGTCCAAAATGTCTAGTCTAACTAAACTAAGCTAGAGGCTCGTCGGGCGGAGCTAAGCCCTGCTGAACCAAGGTCTCCAAGTCTACGTCCACTACGTCAACCGGACCGTAGTAGGTAGGACAATCCTCTTCGCCACAATCTGTAAAATTTTGTCAACATATCCAGTCAGGATGGAACGAGCACAAATCTCAAATAACAATTCTAGTTAGACGATATTAAAAATGTAGCAGTAAATAGAGAGAATCTACGAAGTAAATAATGTGTACATGAATTATGGTAAGGCATGTCAAGGCTGTAATCTGAATATAAGAACAGGAAAATAGTATAAATCATGTACAACAATCTGGAACTATATCTATGTGAGTTTAGTATTAGTTTCAACATGTAATCGACTTAGAACTTGATACAATGTTTGGCATGGCTAATCATACGTGAGTGTATGATTAACACTATACAATGAGAATACTATAGTGATATAATGATGATACAATATAATACCATGGGGTATTGATCACATATCTACGCTAACACCCCCATCCCTGACTAATATAGTGGATCCAGCCATGACACGTCATGATACGTATTCTCTGAGGAGGTCGCGAGCCTACACAGGAATCGTATCTATACAATGAACAATAAACAATGAAGACTTGCCCAGTGTATACCATATATAAGAGAAATAACATCTTATGACGGGATCCAGACAAATATCAATCCGTGTGAACAATATGTCAAGAGAACAAGGATAATCTACACTAAATACTAGAAACAAAGACGATATCATAAAACAGAAATATTATCAGAGAATGTACTCGCCTGTACTGTGATGGATAAGTCGACTGAGTCCAAGATCAGTGCCTCGAGGACCTATAGATGGAATACTGTATCAATATAATGGTTTGGAAGTGAAATTAAGTCATACTGAGTCAAAATAGGTCATGACACGTCAAACTAAGTCAATCTAGGTCAACCAAGGTCAAACTAGATGGTACAGGGTTAATCTAAGTCATATTATGTCACGACCCGCACCCTAGAGTTAGGGCACGAGAACGTAACAACGCCCAGCCTACGCCGCAGTGTCGGCGGTAGAACGCTGTCCTAGGTCTCATGCATCTAACAGTGTAAGGCTAAGCAGTTTATACTCCCCGAATGGGGGTGACATAGCAGAATGTAAACTCAATCACATCTAAGGTAGAGCATAATGAAAGATAGATAAAACATGAAATCCAAAAGAGATACAGGAGATAGAAGTCTAAGTGTCTAAGATACATAAACCCAGAAGTACATCTCAAAACTCAAATACACTAATCCACAAGTAAATACAACTCCCGACAAAATGAAATAACTATCTAAACAACCTCTACTGTGTCTCCTCTAGGCTAGCAGGCAATCCCAGGCCATCTGTAAAATTTATCAACAGGTCCAGTCAGGACAGGAGCGAGCACAATACATCTCATACAGTTCATATCATGTCAGAAAATATAAAGCAGGCAATATAATAAGATACATGAAATGCTGTAAGAAGATGTACATGAAAACAGGAGAGATATTTGATAACTGGAAATATATATACATGATAAGTAAGAACTGTAAGTGACTAGTGATTTAGAGTACGAGATGGCATGTAATTGGCTTAGGTTGAACATGATGTACATGAGTGAACATGTAGGACATCAGCCAATAAGGCTGTGTTGTACATGATAAAACATGAAAAGTAACAGAGTGAACATGATGGGTAAATCACATGACCATTTATACTCACCCCTACCCACAATCAATACACAAGGATCTATTCAAGTTACGTTACGGACATGATATTTTGGTTATACAAGAAACACATGAGGAAACATAAGCGTACATGAAAGAACATGAGAGTACATGAACGTACATGTAAGAACATGAGAGAACATGAGTGTACATGAATAACGCAGAAGCAAGGAATATATGATGTACATGAAACACATGTCATAAAGTATCCGATGCGCCCGCTAAGGGGGATAACATCCCAAGAAGAGATCCATATAGTACCAATCCGTGATGATAATGTGACAGCATCAAGTAAAAGTAATCTAGAGCGAGAATATAAGTCGTGACAAGTATGAAACGATCAGAGAATGTACTCGCCTGATATCTGAATGTCCAAGGTAAAGATACTGTCCGAGGAGAGGTGTCTGGCTCCTAATTAGAACAGCACAAGTCACAACATGTCCAGAAGGGTAATATAAAGCACTACAATGCATTCTACATGAATCTAGGTCAAACTAGGCCAAAGTCAACCCTTGGTCAACTCTGGTCAACTGTACTAATCAAACTAGGTCATGTCCTAACCCAGTAAGTCTTACTAGGCCTAACCAAGACTATCCTATCAAGCACACATCAATACAAGGCTATACAAGCCAACATACACCCAACTCTATATAGCATGCAATTATTCAATACTCAAATAGGCAAGAATTCACATTGGATATACACTAGGTAATCTATTACTTTAAGCTATATATGTCTACACATATATACACATGCATATATTGGTATTCAACATTAGGTCTATAATCATGGTATTTTAAATGGTTATATAAACTTATATATTACAACACAATATCCTAACATATATATAATATACATACATAGCTAAGTTAACTATATTCATAAATACTTATTTAAGAGGCTATGTGTGTGTATGTGAACATGGCAAAGGGGCAAGTGAGGGTTAAATGGGCATACATAGTGTATACATATCAAAGAGTGTCAAAGTGTAAGTGAACAATGTGTCTAGAGTGATAGTGTTAACATAGTGTAAGGGGGTACATGAGGTAATATAGGATTTGTGTTAACATAGAACATTACATCTCATTAACTTGTATATTACATACATTACATCTATTATTACATTACATTCATGCTTGCTTTCATTCATCATTCATTATTCTCTTGCACCACTATATGCACCATACATTACATACTATGGAACATACATATTCATTACAAGCCATACTTATACATGCTTACATTAGATAGGATACTTACACCTCATACATTATTTATTTAACCATTTACTCATGCTTGTATTCTCTATTTAATTACATAATGTATATACATTAACATGGGTTAAAATCAAATAGAACATTATATTACACACAAGGGTGCACAAAATACATATGCCGAATAGTAACTCCTACTAATAATCAATACTGTACCATCTCAGCATGAATTAAAATTTAGAATTAAAGTATGTTATAGATCTATATGTTAGCTTTCCGAAACTTTAAACGGATCGCGTTTTCGTTTCCAAAAACTCCCGGAATCGCGAAAACACCGAGAACGCGTTTGTCTTTCGTACAACTGACACTCAAATAATTCTCCAGAAAGTTACAGAAAGAATTAGGCCTATTAATACATGTTTTTGGAAAGCTAACTTCAATACGCTTCTTTTAAAAAAAACGGGAGATTAAACCGAGCTTTGATCTAGAAGTTATGACATTTCTAAGTTAGGGCTGAAATTAAAAACGTGGATAAAAATAATGACGGATTTAGGTAGTTTGAGACAAAAGAACACAAGTATATAACATAATATATCAAGAACTCACTCTCTACACTAATATATATATATGAGACACTATAGAACACATCTCCAATACAAAAATATGAGATTAAACATGTAATAATTCATTCATACATAACAACAACACATAGTGTGTCCAAGATTTTTTCACATGGACACAACCACAACACAAAGGACACTCCTATGACCTCCAAATGGACACGAAATGGACACAAATGGAGATACAACTATGGGATCATTCCTACGGGTTCAAAATAGACCTATATGGATGAGAAAATGAAAAGGAGAAGGGATTTATACCTCCCGGTAGATCGAATCGAAGAAAAGCCTTCCCGGAGCGACACCGACACGTAGAGATTCCAAAAGGACACGAACGAGCTCCGAATCCTCCCAAACTTGGGTAGCTTTCTCCTTGGCTAGAATGGAGAAGGAAAAAAGAAGATTTGGTGGTGAAATAGAATGATTTGGTGGAGAAATTGCTAGGAATTGCTCTCTAGGAATTTGGGGAAGAACAAGAGAGAGAGTGTGGATGAGAATAATGAAATGAACTTGAGCCTATCCTCTCCCAAAGTGGCTGGCCATATGGGGCTATTTGTCCTATTATGGTAAGGTCCAAAATGCCCCCACTAACCTATTCTATGAGTATTAGGAAAGGGCTAATTGGTTGGGGCTAAATTAGTCATTCTAAAGTCTCTAATCACACTAACCTTATCCATAATAATTAGTCTAACCTCTAACTAAAATATTTCTATCATGTGGACTAAAATTAATATCATGTGGGCCATGACTAACTAGTGTGTGGGTCCCACTAGAGTCAAACTACCCCCGGGTCCCCGTTTCAAGTCGGATTGAGTTGAAATTCGAACCCGACTCAAATAACCCCAAAACAATATCATAAATAATAAAATAATATCAAAATAATTCAAAGAGGTCAAATGCAAAAATATCCTTAGGCCAAAAATGACATTAAAATATCATAATCACATGGTTAGGCTCTAGGTCAAACAGTCTCTAGGGTTTCACTAGCAAAACGTCAAAACCACAAGTCATTGATTTAAATAATTTTAAAATGATTTAAAATCACCAAAAATCATATCATGAATTAAATATCATTATTAAAATAATTATAAACATGAAATTTCAAAATTACCCTCATTTGGGAAACTGGCTGCTACAACTCTACCCACCTTAGAAAAATTTCGTCCTCGAAATTAAAATGTCCATACTCCCTCTAGGTCAAACCCCCACAATCAAAGTCCCAGATTAAAACAAATCATGTGATCAAAAGGACGACATACAGGGTCATGGCATACGGTGGTAGTGAAAGTCTCATCTAGGTATACTAGTCATGCTAACCGAAACGGTCATAGGGTATCAAAACATACAAGCAATCTAGGGTGCTAAACTAGAGAAGTTACAGAAACAACAAACCATCAAAACTGTAAGGCGGTCTACCATCCTATATGAAACTGGTACTTATCAAAACAAAATAAAGGCAACTACCAATTATCTGAAAAAGGGTACAGAAAATTAAATTCAAAAATTAAGGAATTAAAAATCACTTGCATTGAAATCCAAATCACAATATATATATATATATATATATATATATATATATATATATATATATATATACAGAGAGAGCGTTAGAGAGGAAAAACTAGCATTATGTAATGTTATGTGGTTTGTGTGTGTATGGATGTATGTGAAATATACATGAAATTGTATATGAGCTATCCTGTTACACTACTCATGGCATATGGGTTAACAACCTACAATACACAACCTATTTAATCATAACATGCATTGCTAACCATAAACATCTATAAGAGGTAGAGATTTAGTTATGTATATACATATATTATAACATGTATGCCTAAGCTCTATATATCTATACAAGTATGTGATCATAACATAGAGAGGAAAGGTTAGGTTACATGACAGCGTATACTAAGTTAGGGTGTGTGTGTGACCTCGTACAGGGTTATAGCTTAGTATTGAAAGGTTAAACCCAGTTTTAGTTCAGCATTTACATACAAAATCTGAAAATAAGCTAACATTTAAACCAGTGTAATATTAACAAAATGCAGTCTCAGATTTTACAAATTTAACATAACTTAACCAATTTCTCTAAAAATTGAAACTCTGCAGATATCATACATGTGCAGTTATGTAGACAAAACTAATAACATGAAGTTTATATTTAAATTACGAATTTAAACTGGAAAAGCAAAAAATCAGAAATATTGGGGTTTTGAAAATTTTAACATTAACAACATATTAATATGTATTTAGATAGGTAGAAAATCAAGTGTAGCATGCATACGTATCAGGCAAGTGTCCACTATGTAAATATACTCATATATTCTCATGTCCCAAAAAAAATTAATTCTACGTTAAGACCAACATTTAGATTCCTACCAAGATCGCAAAATAGGTGATTGACGAAATCAAGGCAGTTTTATTATTATTATTCAATACTAGAATAATAGCAAGAAGGAAATAACGATAAAAGTTGTTTGCTTATTTGCCTAAAAGAAAGAACCATTTTAAAACCAGAGCTAAATATCAAATCCAAGATAAAGTCTAGCAAAATTATCGATTTATTGTATTAAGAAGAAACTCATAGCAAGAAGTTACACAAGCTACTCCTAAGTTAAATAATTAGAAGCAAAACAAAGCAAAACAAATAATAATTCTTTTTGAAGGACTGCATCAAAGTAGAGAAAACATGCTTGAAAATATTTAAGGTACAATCTGATAATCATATGCGTCTATCCAAAATCATGGTACTCTAAATCCCCGTCATACTAGTAAGCAAGGCTATGATAATCACAGAGTCCTTGACTTATGCACATACCTCTAGAATCATGGTATTTAACATTTTCGCGGTGCCGCTAGCTTGGCTGCGAAAACCTTAAATTCCCACACCCGAGAAATATATCCAGAGTCAGACTATATGTCCTCACCATGCTGGCTAATGTGACTATAGAAGACTAGATTCCATAACATAGATGACCTAGCCCATATAATTTCATCTTGTCAAGAAAATTAAATTAAATCAACAATGAATACCCATAAATCAAATCAAATTTATCAACGAACTTCAAAATTCAAAATGAACAAAAATCCATCAAAATACAACTCGGATGCAACAGCTATCATCAAGATTCAAAATTCGACAATCATTCATCAAAATTAATGAATACAACTCAAATTCAACCATAATCCATCAAAATCAAATTTAACAACAGTAAGTAAAATAAATCAAATCAAGAAAAAAAGAGTTCTCAAATCGAAGTTAAAAAAAGATTCTCAAGGGTCGTTCCGGGAATCTCTCAAGGGTTCCTAACTGTGATTGAGTACCTTCAAGATATATCCTATTCCTACTGCAGGCTGTAGTGGTACTCAAGTTCGAATACCACTACATAAACTCGACCTGCATGGGCCACCACTAAAAATGTGTCACGACCCGCACCCTAGAGTTAGGGCACGAGAACGTAACAACGCCCAGCCTACGCCGCAGTGTCGGCGGTAGAACGCTGTCCTAGGTCTCATGCATCTAACAGTATAAGACTAAGCAGTTTATACTCCCCGAATGGGGGGTGACATAGCAGAATGTAAACTCAATCACATCTAAGGTAGAGCATAATGGAAGATAGATAAAACATGAAATCCAAAAGAGATACAGGAGATAGAAGTCTAAGTGTCTAAGATACATAAACCCAGAAGTACATCTCAAAACTCAAATACACTAATCCACAAGTAAATACAACTCCCTACAAAATAAAATAACTATCTAAACAACCTCTACTGTGTCTCCTCTAGGCTAGTAGGCAATCCCAGGCCATCTGTAAAATTTATCAACAGGTCCAGTCAGGACAGGAGCGAGCACAATACATCTCATGCAGTTCATATCATATCAGGAAATATAAAGCAGGCAATAGAATAAGATACATGAAACGCTGTAAGAAGATGTACATGAAAACAGGAGAGATATTTGATAACTGGAAATATATATACATGATAAGTAAGAACTGTAAGTGACTAGTGATTTAGAGTACGAGATGTCATATAATTGGCTTAGGTTGAACATGATGTACATGAGTGAACATGTAGGACATCAGCCAATAAGGCTGTGTTGTACATGATAAAACATGAAAAGTAACAGAGTGAACATGATGGGTAAATCACATGACCATTTATACTCACCCCTACCCACAATCAATACACAAGGATCTATTCAAGTTACGTTACGGACATGATGTTTTGGTTATACAAGAAACACATGAGGAAACATAAGCGTACATGAAAGAACATGAGAGTACATGAACGTACATGTAAGAACATGAGAGAACATGAGTGTACATGAATAACGCAGAAGCAAGGAATACATGATGTACATGAAACACATGTCATAAAGTATCAGATGCGCCCGCTAAGGGGGATAACATTCCAAGAAGAGATCCATATAGTACCAATCCGTGATGATAACGTGGCAGCATCAAGTAAAAGTAATCTAGAGCGAAAATATAAGTCGTGACAAGTATAAAACGATCAGAGAATGTACTCGCCTGATATCTGAATGTCCAAGGTAAAGATACTGTCCGATGAGAGGTGTCTGGCTCCTAATTAGAACAGCACAAGTCACAACATATCCAAAAGGGTAATATAAAGTACTACAATGCATTCTACATGAATCTAGGTCAAACTAGGCCAAAGTCAACCCTTGGTCAACTCTGGTCAACTGTACTAGTCAAACTAGGTCAAACTAGGTCATGTCCTAACCCAGTAAGTCTTACTAGGCCTAACCAAGACTATCTTAGCAAGCACACATCAATACAAGGCTATACAAGCCAACATACACCCAACTCTATATAGCATGCAATTAATCAATACTCAAATAGGCAAGAATTCACATTGGATATACACTAGGTAATCTATTACTTTAAGCTATATATGTCTACACATATATACACATGCATATATTGGTATTCAATATTAGGTCTATAATCATGGCATTTCAAATGGTTATATAAACTTATATATTACAACACAATATGCTAACATATATATAATATACATACATAGCTAAGTTAACTATATTCATAAATACTTATTTAAGAGGCTATGTGTGTGTATGTGAACATGGCAAAGGGGCAAGTGAGGGTTAAATGGACATACATAGTGTATACATATCAAAGAGTGTCAAAGTGTAAGTGAACAATGTGTCAAGTGTGATAGTGTCAACATAGTGTAAGGGGGTACATGAGGTAATATAGGATTTGTGTTAACATAGAACATTATATCTCATTAACTTGTATATTACATACATTACATCTATTATTATATTACATTCATGCTTACATTCATTCATCATTCATTATTCTCTTACACCACTATATGCACCATACATTACATACTATGGAACATACATATTCATTACAAGCCATACTTATATATGCTTACATTAGATAGGATACTTACACCTCATACATTATTTATTTAACCATTTACTCATGCTTGTATTCTCTATTTAATTACATAATGTATATACATTAACATGGGTTAAAATCAAATAGAACATTATATTACACACAAGGGTGCACAAAATGCATATGCCGAATAGTAACTCCTACTAATAATCAATACTGTACCATCTCAGCATGAATTAAAATTTAGGATTAAAGTATGTTATAGATCTGTGTTAGCTTTCCGAAACTTTAAACGGATCGCGTTTTCGTTTCCGGAAACTCCCGGAATCGCGAAAACACCGAGAACGCGTTTGTCTTTCGTACAACTGACACTCAAATAATTCTCCAGAAAGTTACAGAAAGAATTAGGCCTATTAATACATGTTTTTGGAAAGTTAACTTCAATACGCTTCTTTAAAAACGGAAGATTAAACCGAGCTTTGAGCTAGAAGTTATGACATTTCTAAGTTAGGGCTGAAAATAAAAACGTGGATAAAAATTATGACGGATTTAGGTAGTTTGAGACAAAAGAACACAAGTATATAACATAATATATCAAGAACTCACTCTCTACACTAATATATATATATGAGACACTATAGAACATATCTCCAATACAAAAATATGAGATTAAACATGTAATAATTCATTCATACATAATAACAACACATAGTGTGTCCAAGATTTTTTCACATGGACACAACCACAACACAAAGGACACTCCTATGACCTCCAAATGGATACGAAATGGACACAAATGGAGATACAACTATGGGATCATTCCTACGGGTTCAAAATAGACCTATATGGATGAGGAAATGAAAAGGAGAAGGGATTTATACCTCCCGGTAGATCGAATCGAAGAAAAGCCTTCCCGGAGCGACACCGACACGTAGAGATTCCAAAAGGACACGAACGAGCTCCGAATCCTCCCAAACTTGGGTAGCTTCCTCCTTGGCTAGAATGGAGAAGGAAAAAAGAAGATTTGGTGGTGAAATAGAATGATTTGGTGGAGAAATTGCTAGGAATTGCTCTTTAGGAATTTGGGGAAGAACAAGAGAGAGAGTGTGGATGAGAATAATGAAATGAACTTGAGCCTATCCTCTCCCAAAGTGGCTGGCCATATGGGGCTATTTGTTCTCTTATGGTAAGGTCCAAAATGCCCCCACTAACCTATTCTATGAGTATTAAGAAAGGGCTAATTGGTTGGGGCTAAATTAGTCATTCTAAAGTCTCTAATCACACTAACCTTATCCATAATAATTAGTCTAACCTCTAACTAAAATATTTCTATCATGTGGACTAAAATTAATATCATGTGGGCCATGCCTAACTAGTGTGTGGGTCCCACTAGAGTCAAACTACCCTCGGGTCCCCGTTTCAAGTCGGATTGAGTTAAAATTCGAACCCGACTCAAATAACCCCAAAACAATATCATAAATAATAAAATAATATCAAAATAATTCAAAGAGGTCAAATGCAAAAATATCCTTAGGCCAAAAATGACATTAAAATATTATAATCACATGGTTAGGCTCTAGGTCAAACAGTCTCTAGGGTTTCACTAGCAAAACGTCAAAACCATAAGTCACTGATTTAAATAATTTTAAAATAATTTAAAATCACCAAAAATTATATCATGAATTAAATATCATTATTAAAATAATTATAAACACGAAATTTTAAAATTACCCTCATTTGGGAAACTGGCTGCTACATATTAGGCCTAACAAAGTCATACTAGGTCAAGATAGGTCTAGATAGGTCAACCTTGGTCATAGGAGGACATTAGAAGTCAATCTGAATCAAACTAGGTCGAAAATTAGCTTACTGTTGACTTTTGGTCAACGGGCAACTCTGGTCAACTCTAGGTCAACTCTAGGTCAACCCTAGGTCACTGGTGACTAATAGTTGACTTTTGATCAACTGCTCAAGTTTAATGGAATTTGGGACTAAATTGGATAAAGTGTTGACCCATAGTTGACTTTTGGTCAAAAAAGTCAACCGTGGTCAACCGAGGTCAAGACTAGGTCTAGGCGACTATTTCTAATCATTACCAACAACCTATATCCAAGTCCATCTTGGACTTCGAAACTCAAATCTTGGCCGTAGGCCAATATCCTAATTTACCATTTTCGAAGGTAAATTTTTAGCCTAGGTGAATATCAAGTTAGCCTACCTACGCTTGGTATTTTGACCCGTGCTCCCTAGGGTAGTAGGATACTAACCTACACTAACTTTACCTACCAAGTTACCTAGGTAAAGTGGACATCCAGTCCATCTTACGGTCCATATTGTCTAATTATCCATTATCTTGGCAAAATCTCACTTTTGCTTCTAACTCCCACTCTAGGCTTTCCTACTTCATTCTAAGCTTCCCCCCACTCTCTATTATGGTATTTAAACCCTCTCCTTGAATCTCGATACCGTATCACGGTATCTTGATACCTAAAAGTCAAAAAGGGTAAAAATCTCCTTATCTTGGCCTCTAACCAATACCCTTGCCTAATTTACCCTCACTCTACGTACCCCTCAATACCCTACCAAGGTATTCTAACACTTACCCTTGTATCTTGATACCGTACCATGGTATCTTGATACCCTATTTGTTAAAAAGGTAAACATCCTATTATCTAGGCCAATCTTGTATTCCGAAACCAATATCTTGGTTTAGGCACTAATACCTTAGCCTAGCTAAACCCGTATTTTAATACCCAACCCATACCTTAGTCTCTACCCAATACCTTAGCCTCTAGGTATCCTAGAAAGTTTACCAATACCTTTGGTATCTCGATACCTACCTTAACTAACTTATCTTGATATCCTCAAGATATCCCGTATTTTGAATATCCAAGATACCCTCTATCTTGGATATCAAGATATCCAAGAATCTACCTATCCAATATCTAATATCTATCAAATAACTTATATATATATATATATATTTTTAAATAACTTTTATATATATTTATATATATATATA
This sequence comes from Iris pallida, assembly GCA_029216955.1. Taxonomy (NCBI): domain Eukaryota; kingdom Viridiplantae; phylum Streptophyta; class Magnoliopsida; order Asparagales; family Iridaceae; genus Iris; species Iris pallida. The sequence goes on along the minus strand of JANAVB010006800.1, from coordinate 3,601,444 downwards.
TATATATATATATATATATATATATATATATATATATATATATATATATATATATATATATATATATATATATATACTAACCATATTAGGATATCTAAACACTAACTTAGATATCCTAATATACACTAACTTAGATATCCTAATACATACTAACTTATCTTAACATCCTAACATCTAACATCTTAGATAACTTAGGATTTCTAACTAGTATATAACTCTCTCTAATTCAATCTAAACTACTCACTAACTACCTACTATCTTCCAATAAAAGTGGGCTTAAAGGGGGCTAAAAAGGGGCTAAAAGGGGGGGTTAAATGGGTGCAAGGAGGGGTGAAATGGGTGCCATGGGGGCTGCCCTGCAGCCCCCAACTGCTGCTGCTGTAGCAGCTACAGCTGCTGCCCCTACTGCTGTTTAAAAACAGCATGTTGCTGCTGTTGTGAAGTGGGGGCAACAGCCCCTCCCCACTAACTCCTCTATAATTCATTCATCCCTTCATCCATTCATTCATTCATCCATCTATCTACCTATATATCTATTTATCTATATATATATCTCACACCACACTCTCATCCACACTAGCGCACACACATACATCCTCCACAACCAACACACACAATCTATTCCCCCCACTCTCATTATCTATGCACACAAGCACACATCCACGCAACACTCGCACTAACATATACATATACAAAATACACCAAAATGACCCAAAACCTTTTGGCGACTCTGGGGTATCCGATTCGCGATACCGCGTGATACGGACACCAAACCTATCCGGATTCGATCCAAACTCTACCCACGAGTTCTAAATAATGATTAGAACCTATTCTAAGTATTAACTTGCCGATTCTAGTGTCGGTGCAAAAAAAGTCACCCGTGTGTTGGAACCCGAAAACCCCGAAAAAGCCTATTTTTATGATTTCTCTCAAAACGACCCCAAGTATCCAAATATGGACACGTACCTAGCCTCATCTCACCCAAACTAACCTAATTAGGTCTAATTAGGCTAGGGGTAACACCCAAACATGTCAATTTAGGATTTTCCCCAAAATTGGCACTAAACCTAACCCGAAAGTCCCGAATTGAGTCCAATGGGTTCCAAACCTCTTCTAATGGGTTGTCCTATGCCTCGGGTATCCTCTAATATGCAAATAACATTAATTAGGAGTAATTACAAGAGTTAGTGTAGTGCTCCGAAATTCGAGATACGTATTTTAGACGTGTTCGTATTTCTGACCCGTATTTCTCATTTTCTTTGATTAGTTAGTTGTGGTTTATTTTCATATTTAGCATTGTGGTTTAATTGTCGTTTATTGTTCATGGATTTATTTTGATTAAGTGGAGCTTAGTTTTATTCAGATAGGAGAAGGATTGGGTTGGTTCGGCTTGGCTTGGTTTACTTGGTCCATCATGAACCAAGGTGAACCCCTACCTACCACCCCCATCATCATTTATTAACCCCACCATCTTTCTCTCTCATCATTCACTCTTCTTCTTCCTCACAGTTGCTCTCCACCTACCAAGAGGTTTAGGCAAGTGCAATCTTGCTTCTTGAGGGATCTTAATTTTTATTGTTTCATTCTCTTCTTTATATGATTATAAGCCTCTTTAGAACTTGGAGTTTTTAATTTTGATGGATAGATTCTTCTAGATCTACATTTTAACTTTGAGTTCATGGAGTTTTCTTGGTTTTGATCTACTAAAACTAGTTATTTTTGAAAACTAATAGTTCCATGAGCAAGAGCACGAAATTTCGTGTGAATTTGGTTTTTGATTCACCTCATTTCGAATTAAAATAAAGTTTTTATGGCCAAAACAAATTTTCTAAATTTTTATCTCGGCTGAAGAATCTGGTTCTGGCGTAAAATGAAATTTTACGAAGGGAAGCTAGCGTAAAATCAAATTTTACGCAGGAAGGCTTGCGTAAAATGAAATTTTACGCAGGAAATCCTGGAATTGCGTAAATTACGCTGGATTGTATCCAGAATGTAATATTTTACGCAGGGAACCCTGGAATTGCGTAAATTACGCTTGATTGTATCCAGAATGTAATATTTTACGCAGGGAACCCTAGAATTGCATAAATTACGCTAGATTGTATCCAGAATGTAATATTTTACGCAGGAAACCCTGGAATTGCGTAAATTACGCTGGATTGTATCCAGAATGTAATATTTTACGCAGGGAACCCTGGAATTGCGTAAATTATGCTGGATTGTATCCAGAATGTAAAATTTTATGCTGGAACCCTCCCCTTTTGCATATTTTACGCAGAATTGAATTTTTGGCTTAAAAAGTGTGCAGAATGACTTTTTTTGCCAAGTTAAGCTATTTTCTAGCCAGAATTTCGAAAAACTTAGAACATGAAAGTTTTAGATCTTTGTCTTACCTTTCCGAATATCTCTGGAGCACCTTAAATTGAGTTCGTATGTGGAAGTTATTCCCCGTCTCCCTGAGCTGCATGATTCCTCCACAACTCTTGCACCCTGTTTATATTTAGTTATTGCATACACGCTTATACCAGATTAATGTTAATTTTAATTAATGACATGACATTATAGTGACCCGTCGTGGCGCACTCTTGACAGTAATTTATCATGATATATATATATATATCTCGAATGCTGTTGCGACGGCTAGCATGTCATGACAAAATTAAATGGCCTGGACACCGTGGGTAATTGTGTTTGTACAAAATAAACCGATAATGTTTGCATCATGTCTAGGACAGGGATCCCCGAGTACCACGGTCAGGGATACCTACAGTAATTGACTAAGGCTAATAAACTAGAATAATTCAGTAAACATGAAGAGATTCCCAGCTACAGGCAATCCCGTTATCTGGGCACATTAGTGGACTTGTAGCCTACCGACGAGTAGGGCACATTTCTAGCACACCGTTGCGTGTTGCATTCTCCATAAACAGAAATTCGACCTGGATAACCGGATGGTCTGCAGGGCTTGTGGCTGTTGGGATAATCTCATTACATCTTGCTAGTAACTAGGCCTGTGATAACCCTAGTTAGTTAAAAGTATCAAGCCGTACTCTTGATTGGCTGTGATTGATTGGATGGAGTTTATCCCAGCTTAATCTTGTCCCGATCCTCTACAAGATTGTGACACGACATAATTATTGATGCTTGCCTTAACAATAACGATCGGGGGTCCAGTTCTGTTCAGGCGAAGGCTTACAATCCCGGTCCTTGTTTGGTTTAAGGGTTGTAACCTGGCTCCCGGAGCAGTTCTGTGTCATCTCTTCGTTTATTGTCGTATTGTACCCCATGCCATGCTCGTCATATTTTAACTTACTTCAACAGCATGATTAATTATTTATACTGGCCTTAACAATAAAGATCAGGGGTCCAGTTCCGTTCAGGCGAAGGGTTACAATCCCGGTCCTTGTTTGGTTTAAGGGTTGTAACTTGGCTCCCGGAACAGTTCTGTGTCCCTATTCGTTTATTGTCCTCACTGTACCAATAGTATTTGAGACAGGTTTCTATTCAGGTGAAGGGTTACAACTCCGGTCCTTGTTTGGTTTAAGGGTTGTGACCTGGCTACTTGAATGGTTTCTTCGTACTCAGTTTACTGTGGTTATCTCTATTATTAGCAATTCTTTATTTATTATCTTTATTATTCTATTATTGATGTGCTAGTTTTAGTTCCTAAGTGAAGCCTCCTTTGTGGCACTTGCTCTTTCTGGGGTCTGACCCAGCTGGTTTTGTATGGCCAGATATCGGAGCAGTCCCAGAGGATCTACCTAACTTCCAGCCAGATGGTGACCACCAGGCGTAACCCTGGCAATGAGTGGATTTCTTTTTGTCCTCCCACTTTATTGTAAAATTATTCTTTTGAGGCGTTTAGCCGACGAGCATGTGTTAGCTCGATTGCACCTTTACTTACTGTCTGCCTACGGGCTGTAACATGATTGACAGATCCTAGGGTTGATCATGTATGACTGAACTCTTGCTAGTCTTGACATTTTGTACGACTAGCTTCATGATCATCCAATATGTAATATTGGGGACGCCTTACTATTGTATATTTGGTGGTCTTACATCTTGTAACATTCACTTACTTGCTTGTGATTGAGACAATAGGCTTGTTCTTGACCATAGGAGACTGATGGATTGTAGTTAAACCCTCATATATCTAGACAGCCGTGACCGTATAATGAGGTGGATTCCATTTTATTATACGTAGCTGGCTATGTATGCCCCCGCTCTCCAGTATTCTGGTTCTGGGGCGTTACATGGTTTTAGTGGTGGCCCATGCAGGTCTTGTCAATCAAGATATGTGAGGGTTTACCGAATAGATGTCTCAATCAGTACTCGCCCTTGATCTCTGCTCGTATCCCCTTGATTCCTGAAATTCTTGTCCTGATCACATGCTTGTAATCGTTGATCTGTCCTGGTCCTTCCTTATTATTTCCATGTCGTCTTCTACAGTGGCATTGAACCTGGACCTGCCGATCAGCAAGGCGGATCACCTCCCGTGGACCAGCAGCAACTAGAAGATCAGGCCCAGCACTCAGGGGCAGCATCCCGAGTCATGCCTACCGGGAATTCAGAGCCACCAGTTCAGCCAGTTCAGCCTACAGAGCCTGATGATGGCACTTTGGTAGGTCTCATCAGGACCTTGTTAGCTTTCCAAGGTCGTCGAGGTGATGCATTGCACCAGGCAGTGGAAGATGCTCTGAACAGAGGCGGTCATCCAAGGAACAGTGCAGCGAACAGTTTCAAGCGCCTGAACCCCCCATTCTTCGATGGCAGCGAAGATGCTATCGCTGCTGATGCATGGCTCCAGGATACTGAAGTCATTCTAGAGGCAGCCAGAACCCCGGAGGACGAGAAGGTGGCCGTGGTGCGTCTACAGTTACTGGATCTTGCCCGCAGCTGGTGGGCAGCTCAGGCCGTTGGATTGGTGGCGCATATTGCTTGGGCAGTATTCCATGAGAGATTCCAGACGAAGTACTTCGATACGGTGGCTCGGTACGATCTACAGACCAAGTTCACCAATCTGAAGCAAGGAGGCAGAACGGTCGACGGGTATGCGGTCGAGTTTTCCAGGCTTAGTCGGTTTGCTCCCACTTTGGTGGCGACCGAGTTTGACAGAGCCCAGCGATTCCAGCAAGGGCTCCATCTCGAGATTTTGTTGGCAGTGGAACAGTTTGAGCATCAGACTTTTGATGCAGTATTGAGGGCAGCTAGGAGGCACGAGTATACCTCCCACAGGATCGTGGACAGGACCGGAGGTCGGAAGCGATCTCACGGCCAGATGACCCAGTCGACAGCACCAGCCCCGGCAGTTAGGGCTTTGACAATTGGAACTCCGAGGCAGGCGGCCTCAGTGACGTCGGTCACGTCCCCTCCGCAACAGAAGTCGAAGCAGTCTTCCGCAATGGGCTGCACTCATTGTGGGAAGCCAGGACACGTTTCGGAGTGTCGCAGAGCGCAGGGATTATGTTTGGCTTGTGGGGCACCAGACCACAAGATAGGGTCCTGTCCGAATAGGGCCAGTTCATCATCGGCCCAGAATAATCCCTCAGTAAGGGGACCAGCCCCAGTCCAGCAGCAGCAGCAGTACCAGCCTCCGAGGCTATTGCCGCCTCAGGTCTTAGCCTTCCAGCTACAGAGACCCCAGCAGTATGCCCAGGTTCAAGCTTAGATCCAGAATCGGCAGAGAGGTATATGTGTCCTATTGTCTTATTTTCCGCCGTCGTTATACGGGACACATGTCATGTTTCATGTATCCTAATTACAACGGTATATCCCGGCCCGAGCCATGTCCTAGATCATTCAAAAATGGTTATTGGTACCAACCTTTTTGTATGAGGAGAGGCCCGTGTCCCTGTTTGACCAAAGAGAGAGACCCTAAGCGCAAGACTATCAGTTTAGTTCGTGTTGCTTGAGTTCATCTCTCTTTGGGAGAGTCAAACGTGGGAGTGTGAGGATGATATCCGATCACGTCATCCCAATCGGTTTGGCTCGTGAGGTGTACTATCTTCTTTATGCCTTGCACTTCGATTCCTTGCTTGCATGTATGATTGTATGAATGATTGGTACCGTAGATTGCTTGCAATAGTATAGCTGTCCCGACATCTCTAGTCTCTTGATTAAATTTTGAGGACGAAATTCTTTTAAGGTGGGTAGGATGTAGTGTCCCGAAATTCGTGATACGTATTTTATACGTGTTCGTATTTCTGACCCGTATTTCTTATTTTCTTTGATTAGTTAGTTGTGGTTTATTTTCATATTTAGCATTGTGGTTTAATTGTCGTTTATTGTTCATGGATTTATTTTGATTAAGTGGAGCTTAGTTTTATTCGGATAGGAGAAGGATTGGGTTGGTTCGGCTTGGCTTGGTTTACTTGGTCCATCATGAACCAAGGTGAACCCCTACCTACCACCCCCATCATCATTTATTAACCCCACCCTCTTTCTCTCTCATCATTCACTCTTCTTCTTCCTCACAGTTGCTCTCCACCTACCAAGAGGTTTAGGCAAGTACAATCTTGCTTCTTGAGAGATCTTAATTTTTATTGTTCCATTCTCTTCTTTATATGATTATAAGCCTCTTTAGAACTTGGAGTTTTTAATTTTGATGGATAGATTCTTCTAGATCTATATTTTAACTTTGAGTTCATAGAGTTTTCTTGGTTTTGATCTACTAAAACTAGTTATTTTCGAAAACTAATAGTTCCATGAGCAAGAGCACGAAATTTCGTGTGAATTTGGTTTTTGATTCACCTCATTTCGAGTTAAAATGAAGTTTTTATGGCCAAAACAAGTTTTCTAAATTTTCATGTCGGCTGAAGAATCTAGTTCTGGCGTAAAATAAAATTTTACGCAGGGAAGCTAGCGTAAAATCAAATTTTATACAGGAAGGCTTGCGTAAAATTAAATTTTACGCAGGGAACCCTGGAATTGCGTAAATTACGCTGGATTGTATCCAGAATGTAATATTTTACGCAGGGAACCCTGGAATTGCGTAAATTACGCTGGATTGTATCCAGAATGTAATATTTTATGCAGGGAATCCTGGAATTGCGTAAATTACGCTGGATTGTATCCAGAATGTGAAATTTTACGCTGGAACCCTCCCCTTTTGCATATTTTACGCAGAATTAAATTTTTGGCTTAAAAAGTGTACAGAATGACTGTTTTTGCCAAGTTAAGCTATTTTCTAGCCAGAATTTCGAAAAACTTAAAACATGAAAGTTTTAGATCTTTGTCTTACCTTTCCGAATATCTCTAGAGCACCTTAAATTGAGTTCATATGTGGAAGTTATTCCCCGTCTCCCTGAGCCGCATGATTCTTCCACAACTCTTGCACCGTGTTTATATTTAGTTATTGCATACACGCTTATACCAGATTAATGTTAATTTTAATTAATGACATGACATGATAGTGACCCGTCGTGGCGCACTCTTGACAGTAATTTGTCATGATATATATATCTCGAATGCTGTTGCGACGGCTAGCATGTCATGACAAAATTGAATGGCCTGGACACCGTGGGTAATTGTGTTTGTACAAAATAAACCGGTAATGTTTGCATCATGTCTAGGACAGGGATCCCCGAGTACCACGGTCAGGGATACCTATAGTAATTGACTAAGACTAATAAACTAGAATAATTCAGTAGACATGAAGAGATTTCCAGCTACAGGCAATTCCGTTATCTGGGCGCATTAGTGGACTTGTAGCCTACCGACGAGTAGGGCACATTTCCAGCACACCGTTGCGTGTTGCATTCTCCATAAACAGAAATTCGACCTGGATAACCGGATGGTCTGCAGGGCTTGTGGCTGTTGGGATAATCTCATTACATCTTGCTAGTAACTAGGCCTGTGATAACCCTAGTTAGTTAAAAGTATCAAGCCGTACTCTTGATTGGCCGTGATTGATTGGATGGAGTTTATCCCAGCTTAATCTTGTCCCGATCCTGTACAAGATTGTGACACGACATGATTATTGATGCTTGCCTTAACAATAACAATCGGGGGTCCAGTTCTGTTCAGGCGAAGGGTTACAACCCCGGTCCTTGTTTGGTTTAAGGGTTGTAACCTGGCTCCCGGAGCAGTTCTGTGTCCTCTCTTCGTTTATTGTCTTATTGCACCCCATGCCATGCTCATCATGTTTTACCTTACTTCAACAGCATAATTAATTTTTTATACTGGCCTTAACAATAAAGATCAGGGGTCCAGTTCCGTTCAGACGAAGGGTTATAATCCCGGTCCTTGTTTGGTTTAAGGGTTGTAACTTGGCTCCCGGAACAGTTCTGTGTCCCTATTCGTTTATTGTCCTCACGGTACCAATAGTATTTGAGACGGGTTTCTATTCAGGTGAAGGGTTACAACTCCGGTCCTTGTTTGGTTTAAGGGTTGTGACCTGGCTACTTGAATGGTTTCCTCGTACTCAGTTTACTGTGGTTATCTCTATTATTAACAATTCTTTATTTATTATCTTTATTATTCTATTATTGATGTGCTGGTTTTAGTTCCTAAGTGAAGCCTCCTTTGTGGTACTTGTTCTTTCTGGGGTCTGACCCAGCTGGTTTTGTATGGCCAGATATCGGAGCAGTTCCAGAGGATCTACCTAACTTCCAGCCAGATGGTGACCACCAGGCGTAGCCCTGGCAATGAGTGGGTTTCTTTTTGTCCTTCTACTTTATTGTAAAATTATTCTTTTGAGGCGTTTAGCCGACGAGCATGTGTTAGCTCGATTGCACCTTTACTTACTGTCTGCCTACGGGCTGTAACATGATTGCCAGATCCTAGGATTGATCATGTATGACTGAACTCTTGCTAGTCTTGACATTTTGTACGACTAGCTTCATGATCATCCAATATATAATGTTGGGGACGTCTTACTATTGTATATTTGGTGGTCTTACATCTTGTAACATTTACTTACTTGCTTGTGATTGAGACAATAGGCTTGTTCTTGACCATAGGAGACTGATGGATTGTAGTTAAACCCTCATATATCTAGACAGCCGTGACCGTATAATGAGGTGGATTCCATTTCATTATACGTAGCTGGCTATGTATGCCTCCACTCTCCAGTATTCTGGTTCTGGGGCGTTACAGTTAGAGTTATGGTTTACCTCTTGGGAGTTGGAATCCCAAGAAAAAGCCCCAAAATTGGTTCTTTTTGGGTCAAGGGCCAAATCTAAGCCTCCAACCCCTCCATGCTAGGTTCTAATTAGATAAAAATCACAAATAAGAGATAAACAAGGGTTAGCACCAAGATTAGGAAGAGATCTAGAGTAATGGAAGAGATTGGAAGAGATTTGACTTACTTTGGAGCTTAAAATTCAAAGGGAAAAGAAAGGGGTCTTTGTAGAATGAGAGAAGGGAAGAGAGAGATAGTTTTTCTTGAAATGGGAAGAAGAGAGGGAGTGTTTGCTGCTGGCCGGCCATGTATGGGAGGTTTGGGGGCTTTGGCAAATGTCCAAAATGCCCTCCAAGCCTCCTCTAGGTCAAAATTGACTTAAACAATTTTTCGGGGTCGGAAAAAACCAAGTTAAAATCTGCAAATTGACCGATTAAGTCACGGAAAAATTGTCTAAAGGTACCAGACTAATTTGTGAGATTTTATGGGCCATATCTAACTTAAGTTTGGATCCCGATCAGAGTCTAAGCTACCCCGGGTCCCCGATACAAGTCGAAATGAGCTAAAATTCGAACCCGACTCTAAAAATCCCCAAATAACAATAAAATTAAATAAAAATTCCTAAAATTCCTAAAAATGCCAAAATTACCATTTTACCCTAAATTTTGAAAATAGGCAGTTACAATAACTATTCCACATCCAACTTAAGTTTGAAACAAAAAAAATATCCAGATCCAACTATATATCATGCCGGGCCTTTGAACGAGACTCCATGTTGTTCATGAAGGGGAAGTCGACTACGTCGTTGATGCGATCAAGCTTGTTTGCGACCGCGACACTAGTGTCACTTTGGCAACCTCTCCGAGCTTTGGACGCCGGTTCGAAAATTGTTATCGGACGCTCGAAAGGACGTCCCGCACGTTCCTTCCGCTTTGACGCGGTGGGCCGTATTCTTTTGTTAGCGACAGGTGGACTGCATGACAACATACAGTTATTAAATAATAGAAACATAAATAGGACATGCAGTTACCCCCGCATATGAGCATCATGCAGTTACCCACTCTCATATGTCATTACAGTAGGACTGCCAGGCATGTGGCAGTCCTAATGTAAATCAGGACTGCCAAGAGGACTGCCAGGACTATGGCAATCCTGATTTACATTAGGACTGCCACATGCCTTGCAGTCCTACTGTTATGAGACCCGAACTGCCAAAACGAGATGCTAGTTTGCCGTGTTCTAGGGTTAGGGTTTCAACATAAAATGTGGGTTTCTTGTGTTCGAAAATTATGGAAGAGAACCATAAAGAGATTCTAAACCTATTTTATCAAAACTTTTTCAAGAATTAAAAATATTCTAGGGTTTTGAATAGAATGTATAAAATTCTCGAAGAAATTAGGGAAGAACGTACCTAGATTCCGGTTGCTTTGACTTGCGTGTCATCTCTTCGAATCTACGAAGGTTGTGGAAGAAATCTTGGTGGAGGAATTGGGAGTGGAGTGGTAGAGAATAAAAAATTAGGGTTTTAGGAGAGGGAGAGGGAGAGAGCTCTTTTTTTCTTCTTGAGGAGAGAGAGTGTAGAATGACAAATGAAATGAAATGAAGGATTTGGGGGGTTGGGCTGCCCCTAGCAAATTTTGGGTGCCCCCTAGCAAATTCTCCACCTTCTTGGGCTGCCCCCAAGTAAGTGATGCCCCCAAGCAATTTTGGTAATGCCCTTAGAAAAAACCTTGTTTTTTGACTATGTGATATAACAATTGGACAACAAAGTATGTTGCTTTAGGTACTGTTTGGGAAGGATGGAAAATGGGAGGAATGAAAAAGTTGAGGAGAAAATGAGAGAAAAATTTTAAATGATGGTGTTTGGAAAGGAGGAGAGAAAATGGGGAAGAAAAATTTGAGAGAAAAAAGTAGGTGGGTCCCAGCAAAAAAATTTCCTCCCAAAAGTGGGAGGAAAATGGAGAGAGATGAGAGGAATTTGAGTGAATTTACCCCAAACCCCTCAAAAAGTTAATATTAAATCATCATTTGAGAATACCAAGGAGAAAATAGTAATTATACCTCTATCCATAAACAAATAAAAAATTGTGTTTAAACTTTTCCTGCCCCTACTTTTTATCCATCCAAACAAAGGAAGGATTCCATATTATTTGATCCTGTTAAATCCATTGATGATTCCGTAGTTGGTCAAGTAGGAGAGTTTAAGTTGGAATCTTGCAATAAGCGAATCATGTACCTCACAGAAGAATCCTTTTATGCAATGCCACTTGAAAAGAAGAATCCATTTATGCAATGCCACTTGAAAAGAGGGAAAAATTAGGGGTGCAACTCGGACGGGCTAAACCCGAACCCGACCGGGTAAACCAGTTAATGGGTTGGGTTCGGGTTGAAGATATTCGGATTCGGGCTTCGGCTCGGGTTAAAATATTTGAACCCGATCAAAAAATCGGGTTGGGCTTGGGTTCATGTGTTGGGTAACCCGAAGAACCCGACACACACACACACACACACACACACACACACACACACACACACATATATATATATATATATATATATATATATATATATATATATATATATATATATTGTTTCACTACTTAAATAAAAAGTTTAAACTATAATTTTTTTTCACCCGAACTCTTCAATTCCTTGTCCTAAATCTCATTTCAGTTTTATTTTGTAATGATTGAGGCTTGATTGCTATTTGATTATGCATTTAATATTACTCTTGTTTAAAATTATTTCAAATGTCATATTAGAGTCCGATAAACCCAATGGACCCGACCCAACCCGAGTCCAACCCGATCGTCCGGACTTGGTCTTGGGCTTCATATGTTGAACCCGAAGTCGGGTCGAGCTTGGGCTTGGGCTAGGTTTATGATCTATCGGGTTGGGCTCGGGTTGACCTCAAACCCGACCCAACCCGCCCGAGTTGCACCCCTAGGAAAAATGTGTTAGAAAGCAAGAAATCAAAGACCTCACAACACCCCAAGGTTCAAGTGAAATGAAACATAATTGTTGCTTAGATGTGTGATTCATTAAATTGCACTTTCTGAGACACTGGAAGTCTGAAACTAATTTATGAAACTTCAGAACAGAAATATGGATGAACAAATTGAATATATATATCTACATCCACAAAATTAGAAGAAAGTGGTATCACTGACTATCTAACTGAAGGTCTTAAAATGGTGAAGCACCAAAAGCCAAACTGGTTCAAAGATAGCATTTTTATTTCCTAGAACATCAATAAAATCCATGATCGAACTCCACAACTACAAGTTAGGCCAGAGGTCACTGCAAGAACAGTCATGAGCTTGGACTGAAATAACCGAGAGCATCAGTATTAACTTGTCTTCAGAAGCTACTACTCAGACCACAATGTTTCCTATCGAAACAAAAATATTCTTAATGCATTGGCTTTTGGAAGCACACATGTCCGGAAGTCCGGTCACCAGCATTGATCCTGCACTTCCAGGCCTTTAGAACATAGCAATAAATTTACTTAGCCAGCGTGGAGCATTACAAGAAGATTTAGTCTAAACTGTTGCCATTAATACATTCTATTGAGCAATCCAACCATACCCGAAGGTTGTAGTCTTAGGAAACGTAAAGTTGAATTCTACATCAAGAAGGGAAAATTAAAAAAGCATAAATAGTGAACACAGGTGAAACAAAGTCCCACTATCAGTCCAAGCCTCTATAGCCAACAACTTCAATGATGATGAGGCCCATCATGCTGAAAGGTCTTAACTTCTATATCAGAAGTTTCTCGATTGCCTCCTGAATGTACACAAGGAAAAAACAGTTAGCAAATGATCACTGCAAGATGCTATTTAATTTACGCTTGGAGGCCATTGGGCAAAAAGATGATTGTGATGTTTACCTTTAGTTGCTGGATCTGGCTTTTCAATTGGCTGCCTTCATTGCTAGTCACGGAGCAAGCAATCACAGACCTTGTAACTCCACAAGCTCGACCAAGTGCCTGCTTAGAAGGAACAAAGACATAGGGCACATTCTGGCACAAGAAAACATACAAGTTGTTAGATGCCTGGATTCATTAACACTGCTGTTGAAACAAACTATTTTAAGAAAGTCGGAGCAGAAATCTGAAGAAATATTGTACTAAGTCGTGGTTATCTTAATTTTAAAGGTACTACATTCTGGCACGAGAGAACATTACAAGCTTCTTAATTGGCTGAATTTATTTATGAACACTGATATGAGAAAACCCTTTTAAGAAACTTGAAGCAGAAATCTCCGGAAATGTTGTATTACATTAGTTGTAGCTATCATAGCTTTAAAGGCTACTGAAGACCCAAGTTACGTGTAATAGAAGCCTCCGAGCACAAAAGGAGGCATGGATTAAGAAATGTCTATTAACACTGTCTCATATTGCCTACTTGAAAATTTGAAGAGTGAATCATCAAACCTTCAACAACTAAAGGATTTTGGTAGTTTGGGTTGCAAATAGCTGACTAAAGCTAAATACTAAATGCATGCTTATAGTAAATGAAGTTGGACAGGCTCGTAGGACCAGTATAACTGCTTCAATCATGAAAATAAACCAATCCTTAAAAGAGTTCTTATCAAGTTTTTACAAGTTGCTTGTAACATGAAACTCAAAGCTGACATACAAAACTTGATGTGCTTATAAAAAAGCTTCATAATACAGATACAAAGTTTAGGTGAATGTCAAAATTACCAGGTTAACTATTAGTACTAAATTCTTTTTGCGATTGCCAACAAGTCCACATTTCTTTTTAAGTCTTGATGCACCCAAGACCGACTAAGAAAAGACAATGTCAAACAATCAAGACAAGCAGCAAGCAAGACAAGTAGCAAGCGTCTGATTGTGAAGCTCATAAAACAGGCATGTCATTAGACAGGATCTAGACTGGTCAAGGTCATGGATTTCCTGCACTCCCCTTCCTCCCCCTTCTAAAATAAGTAACAAAAATATTACCAGTGAAACAGCATTTGACAAACAGTCAAAATTGTTGATCCTATTAACGAGGAACCTAAAGGGCATTACATGAGATGGCATAGCATATTTGCTCACCATGTAAGGATCTTCAGAATCTTGTACAATAAATCGTGAAAACAAAAAATGCATCTACAAAGTAAGAATTGAAACAGATGATGCACCACACATTTCATAATTTACTAAATGGAACCTCTCAAAAGCACTGATCTATCCTGTAAATCTACTGAGTACCAACAATTACATCTGCAGCTGTTTCAATGTGAAACAAAAACTACAGCCTGCCTGTGATGATTAATCTGAAAGAAACAAAAAATTTAAAAAGCACGGCATACAGTCACTGTTGTTAGAAACCCACTTGTGTTCTTCTCATAGAATTGTAGCATAGAACACGAGAGAAATCACTAATCCTACAATAAACTTCTCATTCGTCAACTTTACTAGGGGTACACTGTTTGATCTTTTCTGATGAAGAATTGAATACGTTGTTGAACAATTTAATACTTGTATTTGAGGAAGTGGGATAAGAATTGAAAACTACAAAGATAATCAGTTGTAGATGATGGATTTCGAACATTCCCAATAAATAAGTTAATGCTCCATCAGTTATTAGTAGGTTTTCTCCTTCCCACATCTATACCTGTTCACTCCCTCATCTGCTCTGCTCTTGGGACAGACTAGAACATAAAGATGGCTTCTTTGTTTATGCCCTAATACCAGAACAAAGAGGAACTGACAGCAAGATATTAAAGCACTGAATATCAGAGCGAAGAAGAATAGAAAAGAGCACCTGCAACGACCAACTGTCAGCCCATTGGTGCCAAGCGAACTTAGGAAGCAGGGAAAGAAGGAAAAGGATTTAGGAACAGGGAAGAAAGGGTGAGAAAGAAAGAAATCTTAAGCTGGTCCCCAATAATTCTCAGGTAACTAATACATCCAGCCATTGTGAACTCATCTGATCCGCTATAATCGAATCCAAGTGAGTTGGGTCAAGCATGGCTACACACGCTTAGACATTCTTTCACGCCTAGGCAGAATGCCTAAAACCAAATTAGCAAAGGTGCTTATGGCTTTAAGCAAAGCTATAAAGGTGGGAGCCTATAGGTGCCTGACTAAAGAAGAACTTAGTCACAAGTTCAACATTTGGTAATAGTTCATTAAGTGGAGTTTCAGAGTTCAGGAAATACCAAGAGAAGTCAGCATAAGGTTGCAAAAGTTCACTCACACATGCACGTGAAAGTTGAGAGTTCTTGTAACATCTAGTGAACTCAGAATAAGTATAGCCAAAGTTTGTCTATATATATATATATATATATATATATATAGGGAAGGGATATTGCACCAAACTTATTGCATCAATTATTGCACCAAACAATCTCAACCACACATTTATTTCAATCATGTGGTTATAAAGCATGCTGACGTGGCAACAACTTTATGGAATGCTTTATAACCACATGATAGAAATAAATGTGTGGTTGAGATTGTTTGGTGCAACAATTGATGCAATAAGTTTGGTGCAATATCCCTTCCCATATATATATATATATATATATATATATATATATATTTTTTTTTTTTTCTTTTTTTTTATATTTTAAAAACCAAAGCCGGTGGACGACTCCACCCGACCTTGGCCAGGAGGTCGTGGCCACCGCCACCTCCGTGGGAGGGAGGGCTTGAACCCGGCCCTCACCCCGATGCACGGTGGTGTTACCAGTACACCACAACTCGATGTGCTATATATATATATATATATATATATATATATATATATATATATATATATATATATATATATATATAAAAGATATAGAGAAACTTGGATACTTTGATCCAACCACACACTTCTTGTAAGTGGATGGCTTGTCCCGAACCTTGGTTCGGCATACGGAAAAAAATTCGGGACGGCAAAAGTACGAGTATAAATCGGCTCAGTACAAATAAAATACGTTAAAAAATTCGGTCAAATATCCGGAAAAAAATTTTTGAGGTTAGAAACTTCACATTTTTAAATATGTTGTCGAATTTAGTTAATTAAACAGGTTCTAAGCACGTTTTTTGTGCCAAAATTTTCAATAATTTATACATAACATGTTTAAAACCGCACATGCTTAAAATTTACGTACCGACTTGGATCTGTCAAAAGTACGCAAGTATTATACGTTTATGAAAGATACGGAAAAATTCGCTTATAATACGAGTTTTATTCGGGTGATTGCTAACAAGGGTCCCGAAGTGTTTCCGCCATAATTTTTTACAAGCTGCTGCCCTTGTTTCTAAATAATGTTTCTTCTGATATAAAATCGGAACAAGCTATCCATATAAAATAGCCTTATCTAACCTCCAAAGGCACATGAGCTAATATGTGAGTCATCATAGTCATGTGTCCTTGATAATGAAACATGAAATTCATCATGTATTTTCTCCAAGGGAGGAAAGGCCAACCTAGACGTTCTAGCATGCCAATCTGCACTAGAATCCCACGCTCAAGTTGCCTTCATAGAAAGACCTCATAAGTCATTTCAATGGAGATACTTTGAGAATACATGATCTCTGCATCAAGTTTCTTCAACCCTTTATTCAATTAGTATCATAGTTTCTTTTCTCCATTTTCATTTTTACCCACTATAATTAATTATGTTTAGAACATTTCATATGATTACCTAAAAACTAAAAAGTTACTAGTAACCACTCTCTCCTTTAAGAAGCCATCCTCTATTATTTTGAGTTTAAGAAACTTACCAAGTATATCTCAAGGTAGTCTTGAGTAACCAAAAGAACATGAACACAAAAATCAGCATGACAAATGCTATGAAAAATACACATATTGTCATGACTAGATGTTTTAACAATTTGTATGAAATGCAATGTGTACGTATTATCCATAAAACCTGTCATATAATGGTGA
Source organism: Iris pallida (assembly GCA_029216955.1). Lineage (NCBI taxonomy): Eukaryota > Viridiplantae > Streptophyta > Magnoliopsida > Asparagales > Iridaceae > Iris > Iris pallida. The sequence goes on along the minus strand of JANAVB010006800.1, from coordinate 3,584,425 downwards.
ATGTAACCTCATGTAAATCCTCCCATGGGACAAATAGTACCAGAGTTTGAGAACTCGGTTTCAGTATAAGTATTCAGTTTTAGACCTTTAAGTTTAGGCAGTATTGGTAATATAATGGTCGAGTGTAACCTCGTGTAAATCCTCCCATAGAAAAAAAGTACCAACGCTTGAAAACTCTATTTCGGTATAAGTATCAGCTCCAGACCTTCTTAGGGTCTGCTTGGCAATTGTAAGGGTAGCGGTTATGAGGTAATTTTAGAGTATCGGCTATGAGCGGTTATGAGGGGTCCAATTTTGGGTGGTTTTAAGCAGCGGCTTCTAAACCAGACCAACCCATGCTTGGTAATTCATTAACGAACGGTTCTGAAAATTTTTACGCGGATATTACCTATATGTCCATATATAAACAAAACGGTTCCGAGCACGAGAACTGATACCCAGTCTACGCCTCAGTCAGGAGGAAGAAGCCCATATTATGAACAAAATAATATAAACACATAAAATAATAGAAATGCCTGCTTGAAAGTAGGGGAGAGATTTTAGAAACTCACCGGAGAAAGTAGCCATAGTTTGGAAAAGTAGAAGAGACAGAAAAATGAGAAAGAAAAATAAGGTAGGGTATTAATAGTTATAATTATATATTTTTTGTGAGGATATAATAAATGGAATAAAATAATAAAAGTCCTCAAAATTCACCGATTTTGGGTGTTTATAAAGCCACCTAAAATTATACATTACACCGTTTTTGGAGGGTTTTTAAGCCGACCAAAACCAGTGCCTCAAAAAAAATTAAGAAGAAGGGATTTTCATAAACAATCGGTTTAAAATACCCCAAAACCGGTTAAAATACCGTTACCAAGCGGACCCTTAAGGTTTTGGCAGTATTCAAGATCTAAAATGAAGTGCTACTCATTACACATATTTTTATGTATTATTTATGCAGTTTGAAACTTTGAATATACAGAATATATAATAACCACAATTGCGCACCAACCAACTTGACCGAAACACACACTAGCGTATCGCTTGCATTAATAATAAAATATAACTTCTATTACCAAAGAGATTCAGCCAGTACTGGTCAGCTCTGATAGAGATTTACCGATGCTAACAGATTCTCTCAAGAGACCCAAATCCTATTTTGGACAATATGGAGACCTAAATGCAAATTTTTCAATTATACGAGACCTTAAAACTAAATCAAAAATCCAAGGGGAACTCATGAGGAACTAATGAGTTCTTAATTTTAAAAACTCAGCCAATAATAGACGTTGGATTACATGCATCTCATCCCTTAATTTTTTTTTCAAGGATACTAGACAAAACAAAAAAGTCAAAGGCCTAAATGCAAAAAATAATACCCCATATTGAAAGTTCATCTTTGAATTCCTATTTGAGTTTCTGTAGTCGAACTCAAACTAAATAATCTTATTTCCACAAAGTTCTATTTTGACATACTTTTTGTTCTGGGCCTTTAATTCTTTAGAAAACCAATTGCCATTAATGAAATAACACTGTGTGAATCTATAAATCATCGAAACAATATAGACCCACTAACAGACCAAGCACAAAATCAATCGCCACAATCCCCAAGCATCAAACAATCACCTTGTCCTCCGCAAGCAGAGGAAGATGGAGGAGGATCTCGAGCGGCTCGGTGTCGGCCGCCATGACGACGAACTCCGATATTCCCCTGTTCAAAGTCTTCGTCGCTGCAAACAAAAGAGGTGCCGTCACCTGTTAATATCAACAATTCCAAGGGGTCATAAGCAAAAAACCAGCCACCGAAGCAAAGCAAACCTTCGTTGGCGCCCTTCTTGAGCTGCTTGTAGTTGGCGGCCTGCTGGATGAGGTCGAGGATGGTGATGGTCAGCTGCGCGTCGGCCAAGGGATACGCCTTTGGGTTGACGACGATCTCCGTGCCCTAAAGTATAAAATTTCTATTATTGGAAATTTTTTGTGGATGGAGTGAAAGAAACCCTAAAAAAACTAGAGTAGTTCACAAAGAGAAAGAGAGAGGAAAATTTTACCATTTGTTTCTTTTTTTTTTCTGCGAGAGGAGGAAAAGATGTAGTTTTGTTGCGACTGCGAGGAGGAGAAGGAAGGAGAAGAGAAACCCTAAGCTAGGGTTTTATCGAGTACACTGATTGGGGATGGGCCCCACTCGAAAACATGATGGACCCAATTAGCGGGTTCTGGATTTTGGGTTTGGGTTGAAACCCGAGTTGGATCATGGGCCTCTCCCGGGTTGGTCCAATCTAGAACCATCAATAAGGAAATATCTCGTTCTGGAAGCTTCACATGAAAACGACAAAATTTTCATTTTTAAACCAAATTATTTCTTATTAAATTATAAGATATGTGTTGTTCACAAAACTTAAAGGGGTCATCCTACAATTTTTTTTTTCTATGTATAAATAAGAAAAGTAGAACCGGAAAAATATGAACAATCATGAATGGATAAGTAAACGTCGTCTCTCTATCATTTTCCAATTTTATTTTTTTCCCAAACTCTTTAGGAATATAATGTTTTGTAATATTTTATTATTAAAAAATACAAAAACAAGTGGCTATAAGTGCCAATGTGTATAAAATGTTCGTAATTTGTGGATAAAATTTAAATATGTGTGCTCTTATTCCTACCAGTAAATGTACGTATTTTGTACGTATAATAAGAATATTATTTAATCATAGTCAGTGGCGTAGCTACTTGGTCCCCAGGGGGTGCAGCTGCGCTCCCTCGATTTTTTTTTTATACATGTTGTGCGAAAGAAAATAGGCCCTTTTGGAAAAAATTCTAGACACTTTTTTGGAATAAAAAAGAGAGAAGAATCTGAAGCATTTCTTTCCAAAAGGACCTATTTTTTTCCACTCCATCTATGGTGCTACTTGGTCTTGTTGTGTCATGTCGGACACAACAACTGTAGAGAGGGTATTTTCTTCAATGAAAATTATCAAAAAATTATTACGTAATTGATTGGAAGATAAGATTATGAATGATTGTTTGGTGGCATATATTGAAAGAGACGCATTGGATGTCGTTGATAATTAAAATATCATTCATTATTTCAAGAATATGAAGTCTTCATATAATTTATTGTAAAAAAACAATTATTTATATATATATATATATATATATATATATATATATATATATATATATATATATATATATATATTCTACTATATAATAGGAAAACTTAGATGGTGAAACTTTTGAATTCCGAAAATACCCTTACATACTTATACTAATTAAAAATAGTTCATTAATTTTAATAAGAACAACTTAGTAATTAGAAAGACTACCATTTGGTCTTCCTAAAGAGTCTTCCTAAACTAATTAAAAAATGTTAAAATACGTGCAAGGCACGTGCACATATGCTAGTATATATATATATATATATATATATATATATATATATATATATATATATATATAGGTAAATTTATAAAATGTCCAAAAATCGTAAAAGTTTTATGAAAAATTCACCGCTAAATAATATTTTATCGCGTGCCCAGAATTAGCGAAAAATATATAAAAGGGTGCGGAATGATCTTTTTGTCTTTCTAATTTATTGAAAACACCCATGAAACCTACTCTTCAAAAAAAACGTTTCGATTCTTACTCTTCTTCCATACGCTGCTCACTTTCGAATCTAGGTTTTCTCCTCCAAAATCTTCAAACCTTACTTCAAAAACTCGTCAGTGACTCTCCATTCGCAATCTTCACACCATGTCGTCATCACCAGTTCCCACTTCAGTGAATGATGGAGAATCACAGAGAATTAAGAGAGTTGCAAATAAGCCAAAGGTTAAAATGCAGAAAAATGGCCATTTTTCGTCTTAAAATCATAGATAATTGCCATTCTCCGTGTTAAAATGACGGAGAATGGCCTTTCCCCATGTTAAAATACAGGAGAATGACCATTTCCCGTGTTAAAATGACGAAGAATGTCCATTCTCCGTGGTATAATCACGGAGAAAAGTCATTTCCCGTGTTAAAATGTAGGAGAATGGTCATTCTTCGTGTTAAAATTACGGAGAATAGCCATTTCCTGTGTTAAAATCACGGAGAATGATGATTCTTCGTGTTAAAATGCAGGAGAATAGTCATTCTTCGTGTTAAAATACGAAAAATTGACATTCTTCGTGCTAAAATTACGGAGAATTAAAATGAATGAGAATGGTCATTCTCCATGCTAAAATCACGGAGAATTTTCATTTTTCGTGTTAAAATGACAAAAAATGGCCTGCAGGAGAATAGTCATTATACTGAGCCCTATGTTCATCCCATTAGTTTGGGCTTAAAACTTAGTAAAATGAACATATTAAATATGATTCATTATACTGAGTCCTGGGTTTATCCCATGAATTTGGGAGTCTTTAACCGACAGCCACGTGGCCTGTGGTTGGGACCACACTCATCCTATATAAGGGAGAGTTTTTATGAAGAGTCGCATCTTACTCTCTTAGCATTCCCAACATCATGCTTGACCCAGACTTAGCTTCGAACGACCGTCGTTGGCCTTGCACAAGTTTGGTGTTGGTTGTGGATCCCTTCGTTCAAAAAAACTGTGTCTTTGTACAAGAGTTGATGATGAGTGTCGAGATGTACCGGAATGCCCACCATGAGGAGTTAGAACCCAAGCGAGTTCTTGGAGGTCCTGACGACAGGGTTTCGGTTGATTGCCAACCCGAAGAGCAACACGTTGTTCTCTGCCCTGGTCATAGCGGCTGCACGCCTTCGTTATGCTGGAAGAGCCTCATGAGCTACCGCAAACCAATAGCTGCTTCAGAAAGTGGTATGCTCTGACGAGAAAATGGCTCGCTGCGCATCTGGGGGGTTCTATGGGTGCAGACCAAGATGGCGACTGTATTCACATCTTCTATCCGCAGTCTCTTGCCACAAGGGTAAAGGTTGTGGAGCTATTCAGTGTAGAGCAATAATTGCTTAGTTCTCACAAAAGAGTCCTATGATCATACTGTGAAAACTAACCCCATTGTAGATCTTTAGGAGTTATTTCCATATAATCACAAAGAATCTGTAATAGACCCTTGTACGTGTGATTTTTTGTGATGACCATAGTTCGTAATTACGTATTTTGGAATACGTGTACGTATCTGACTCATATTGCATGTCTCCTGGCTGTTGGCCCAATGATTATATTGTGTTTTTGAATATGGCTAATCAGTTAAGTTTAACATAATGATGTCACTAATATTCATATACTCACTATCATGTTGCTACTTAAACTTAGCATTGTCCTAATTGTCCTATATTATATTGCTATGCTTGTATCGTACTGCAACATATTTTGTTGGCCTAACATGCTATCATGTTGTTACTTAAACTTAGCAATGTCCTAATTGTCCTGTATTATATTGCTATGCTTGTATCGTACTGCAACATATTTTGCTGGCCTAACATGTATTTGTAGACATGCAGTAAGCATGATCAAACATGATCAAACAGGACATAGGCAATGAAGAATTATTGATGGAGCGAAGACGGCGTCATACAAAAAGATTTCTCCGAACCGCCTAGCGACCTATCCGGGGCATCGCATCGGGGGTTCCGCTGCCCGGTCAGTGGACAGGGATCGAGGGGGCAGCGCCCCCCGTCGGGGGTTCGGGGGCGAAGCCCCCGAAAGGTATTCAGATTTTCAGATCTGTTTATCTTCGGACGACTGCTGTCAAAGAAAAAGACGTCTTCAGTTCTGCTCAGATATCAGAAGAAAGGCGTCATCAGAGGGCTCTTGGTTTTCCTAATTGTTCTAAGTCTGTAATCTTCAATTTATTGAGTCTAGGAGAATGTGTACGTTGAGTCGCACTGAGTCATCTCAACCCCTAGACATATCTTTCCAAGCTCTACCATTCAAACAGACCAATTCCTGAACCAAGCCCAAGCTCCACAAAGTCCAAAAGCCCAATGGACCAATTCTGTCTGCTGGAGACAGAGTTCGGGCCGAACTCTGCCTCCACACAGAGTTCGGGCCGAACTCTGTCCCCTGATTTCCAGCACCCTGATTTTTAGGGCCTGCTTGCTACAAGCTGTCCAACGGCCAAAAATTTGAATTATCTATACCGAATTCTGGCCGAATTCTGCTTGTCCCGAACCCTATAAATAGGCCTTGGTTTCTCTCATTTGAAACCATCCACTCTTCTATTCTTCTTCTCTTACATAGCCTATATAGTCAAGAGCCTTACTCTTCCAATCTACTAGCCACAAAACTTCCTAAGCCCCAAGGTGCTCAAGTGCGATTCAGCTAGAAGTTTTTGTGCAAGAGTTGAAAAGAAAAGTCACTTGGACAATTCCAAGTCGTTTGGAAAAATCCAAGCAAATTGTCACTGCGATCCTCTGTAAGAAGTTGACGTGCTCTTCTGAAGAAAAGGCACGGGTTGTAAACTACTATTTCACAAATAGTGGATTTGAATCCTGAGCTAGAGTTCTCAGGCCTGGACTAGTCCTCCACGAGGAAAACAAGGTTAAAACTGCTGTGTTTGCGTATGCTCTTCTGATCTTTATTTACTTCCGCATTTCCTTCTGATTTATTTACTATCTTGATAGTTATTTTGTGGAGGTGATATAGAGTTAATTTTTATTTGGTGATTATCGACACAAACTCTATTCACCCCCCTCTAGAGTTGCCTACACTTGTGTTTTCACTGGCTTGGTTCGGCTTGTTTGGGATGGCTTGGTTCGGCTTGGGTTGCTTATTGGTTCATCATGAACCAAGGGGAGAACCCTTATCTACCACCACCATCCCCATTTATTAACCCAACACTCTTTCTCTCTCCTCATTCACTCTTCTTCTTCCTCACCATTACTCTCCACCTGTAATGTCCCGCTCCGTACGGCGCATTACGCTGAAGCGTTGACTCAACGAGTCACGTTGATGCAAGGAAATGTATCGATGCAAAACGATGTGAGAGTTAAGTTGTCCCGAGCAATGCATCAAACTAAGTTGATACGAAGAGTTGTCTTGTCCCGAAAGAATGCATCGAGTTGAATCGATGCGAAGCGCCGCGTTGCCCCGAAGGATGAGTGCGTTGAATCGGCTCGAAAATTCTAAGAAATCGAATCGACCAAGGCACAAGTCCGAATCGTTGCAAGTATTGATTTTAGTTGGTTTCGTGTGCAGGTTATACTTTGACGGGAAAATATTAGAGGTCGATCTTTTACAATATTTAGTAAGGGGTCCGCGAAATCAAATCGTCGCCTTGCGACGGGCTAAGACTTGGGCACGCTAAGGAAAATCGGACGTATAACTCAATGAAGCATGAAGTGCTCGAATGGCTAAGTCAGGAGAGTGGCCGTGCAACAAAGTTATGGAATCGAGCCGCATCGGCTCGGCGAAATGACGAAGGCGTATCGACTCAAGGTGGGAGGATTGACTTCTTTTTACTCCTTCATTCGATAAGTCAAATATATCATTGTATGCTAAGTTAACCTATCGACGCCACGGGCGTGGCCGATCGGAGATAAAATCATAGTGTGAGTCGAACACCAAGTTAGAATAATTGAAATGAAACGTGCATCAATATGCACGAGTCGCTATGGGACATTGGATATCGCATAGGCGAGCGCCTCGGTGCGCAAGCCGAAAGAACATGGGATAACTGTAATCGGCGAGTGCCTTAGTGCACGAACCATACCGTGCCTTTGTTGCACGAGTTAGACGGCTAGAACATTGAAAGACAATAGGCGAGCGCCCTAGCGCGCAAGCCCCGAACATTGAATGCTAAGTTATAGAACATGGATATACGGTCGAAACGTGCCTACGTGCACGGGATAATAAAAGATGGCTTCGTTGCGAGAGAATATAGTTGTGGCATGAATGTGGAGGAACTGTCGGATATGACAAGTGCCTCGAAAGGTGTTCAAGACCCTCGGGTCGTTCGGTTGACGAGCATTGAGTTGAGGCACGATGCCATTGAATCATTGAAACGAAGTATGAAATGTAAGAACACAGAAAGCTAACGAAAGAGATGCGAGATGATAAGTCTGAGTCTCGGACTCAAGACTATGTTTGGTTGTTTGAATTTGATTACTTGAATGATAGGGCGTTGCATGGTCGATTGGAATGGGCTCGAGATTAAATTGTGATAATAGCCCGTGCACGGGTGTTTCCCCCAAACGGTTAAATGCCAGAGCGCCCCGGAACCGCTTTGGCCGCGGAGGGATTCGAATAATCTTTGTAGGTGCACATCCTTAAACAAGATGGGAAAAGCCGCAAATGATGGTATGCAACGGGAACGTTTCGGTTGTTGGGATGTGACCCAACCCGTGAAACGCCGAGCAGTCCGACCAAATAGAGAGAAAAGAACGAGAGAAAAGAAAGGAACTCCTTTAGTTCATTCCGGCGCGGATACGCCCACGACCTTCATATAGTTAAGGAACGATGGGTTGAAAGTGTAGGCGCAGATGCGTCCCGCATAGAGATCCTGCTTAGAGATGCACAATAACATGACAGGAAAGGATTATGGCGAATTCACCTTGCGTCGGTGCAAGGGCGAGTGCTTCGACTTGGTAAGTCGCGCCACGAATCAAATACGAGATTGTTTGCTTGCTTGTACATTCAATTCGATAATATGATGCTATGATAACATGCTTTACGCTTTCGAAGATGCCATAAAATTGACCCTAAGGAGAACATAGCAAGATCATAAGCTAAGTTGCATGATTCAACATAAATATTAAAATGTCGGTTTGGAAAGATGATCCTTGCTTCAGTACATGCGAGGACGAACGTACTGATTCCCCACCAGCTTCATGCAGGGTGCAGGGAATGGATTGCTCGCGGCGAAGTGTTGCTTGAACGTGTTAAGGCTTGGAATGCCGAAGCGCATTGAAGCGTGCTATCGCATTGACGCTCGGACTACGCAGCTGGATTTATGCGACCGAGATATAGAAGGCATGATGTATAGAACGGTGAAATCCTTTGTGGGCAAGAGAGAACCTGAGTGTTGTAGCCAATCTGGCATATATTGTTAGGCTATCGAAAGCCATTGTGATCTCAGTTTCGAATATCAATAAAGAGAATTGTTTCGTATACTCTGTTTTCCTTTCGTTGTTAATATCGAATCAAAAGATAACCATTTGAGAACTTGTCATCTTGCCTTGCACGAGCGCAACTCCAGGCTCGTGCGGCATCACGCCCCCTGCGAGGACGATGATTTGGGTGATTCCGGGTCGGGGCATGACAAATTGGTATCAGAGCTCTAGGCTCAATTTCCTCTGGACGCTCGCTTCATTACAATTCTAAAAGTTGTCCACCACCACTTGATATCACTCTTGACTCTACTCGATGCTGCACTGGATGTTCCATACAATAAGTCTAATACAATCGTGTAATTTTGCCGCATGTGTTTTGGAAATTACACGATGTTTGCTAAGAAAGTCGCGAAGGGTATATTGCATTGAATGCAAACGAGCCGTAAAAATGTTAGTTACTGCAAGCGCAATAAATTGTGAAATACGATTTGAGATGTTGTCGCAATGTAACATGTTGAATGAAAAATAATATGATGCACGAAGTGCAACGAGTAATGGCGAATATGCGTTAAAATGAAAGTGAGAAGTGATAAGCCAATACCGAATGTGTTAAAACGGATTGTGCATTGACTTGGAAAGTCGAGAGTAATTTGTTGCACGAGATGCGGTAAATGTCGGAAATGATCGTTGCACGATGTGCAACGTGTATTGAAAGTAAAAATTATTGCACGTGGTACAACGCATATCAAATTAATCATTGCACGAAGTGCAAAGGAAATTGGAAATGAATCGTTGTACAAAGTGAAATAAAAGTGTCGGAAATAAATCGTAGCACAATGTGCAACGCGTATCGAAAGTAAAATTTGTTGCACGGGGTACGACGCATATCAGATAAATTATTGCACGAGATGCAACGTAAAGAAAGAATTGAATTCATAAATCGATAGAACGAATCGTTCGGTTGTACACCAAACTTATGTTGGCAAACGAGAACATTGACCGAGTTGTGTCAGATTTTGATAGAATCAAAGTTACGGTTGTGATCAAGCACGATCACTGCAGAAATCGTGAGTCGGAAGAGATTGTCGGGTTATACTGAGTATAGTACGAGGAAAATGGCTTGATTCCGAGTGGTATATGCCATACCACGTAGGCGATGAATGACTCGATTTCGAATGGTATATGGTATATCACTTGTACGATAAATTGCATCGACGCTTTGTGAGAATTACGGAAAGTTTGTCCACAACGGACGGGGGAGTACCGAGACTCAATTGAAATTTTGTATGACGGTATGTTGATGCAAGTGTTCTTCGAAATTCGGTTGGAACGATAAGGCGAGACTCGTATCAATGAACGGTACGTCGGACGAGAATGATAAGTCGGTCGGACGACCGAGACTAGCGAAACGATTATGCCTTGACGCAATAATCGGATCGACGGAAAAGGAATACTCGAGCTTACAAATGAGTCGCACGACTTGCGATCTCGGTAGAAATATTGGGCGAGACGAATCGAATCGCACGACTTGCGATCTCGATAGAAATTTTAGGCGATGCAAACATTGAAATTGAATCGCACGATGTGCGACTTCGGTAAGAAAGTTGGTTGACGTAAGAAATCGTGCCTAAGAAATAGTTGGTTACGTTACGGCAAAACTCATTTGAGTACGACTGAAAATACGCAAAACTTAGAGGATGAGATCGAATAACTCGAGGGCACGATGTTAGATAATCGGTAACTCGGTTACGCGATCAAAGTATAGCGGGATGCGGCAAATCGAAAAATGAGTTGATGCGTATGGAAAAGTTTGTTGCGAACTTGGATGTATGCGATGCGAGTTAAGTTGACGTTGAAACGGATTCGAAGTCGACCCTCTTGCTATCGAAATTGATATGAACTATCAAGATCGATATGCAAGGAAACGTAAGCACGATGTGAGAATACAAAATGGAGTGCGCCCTGTGCTATCAAAATTTTGTAAGTAAGGATACGAGAATGAACGAACTTGGTTGATCGTAAATTTTGCTCGATGCGTATAGCATCTCGTGTGTCAACCCGTGAATAAGATAGACTCGAACTTGATGCGAGTAGATGTTTCATAAATTGCGGAATCATCAACGGCAGAGCATGACTTGACTCGGAGGATAGTTGCGTATCAGTTTGCGCCGTTAGAAATGGTTTTGTCTGAAATTGGGTAGTCGCATAGAATCGTCGGAACGTGATTTGGCTACGAAATAAGATATAGCATGGTTCGTAGTAAACTATCCTTCGGTTCCACAATTATCGAGCGTAGCTTCGGGGCAGCTGACCCTAGAAGACTTGACCGCCAAATCGAATTGAATGCTGCAGACCGTAAGATGACCCATACGATATCGTATATGAGATTGCACCGATAACAAATATAACACGGTGCATGTTGACGATAAGTCTAGGCGATCTAGAATTGTTGGAACAGCTTTCGATTGAGAATGATATAGTTAGATTTTGAGTATTCGTCGGATGAATACTTGAATGGTTATGTTGGTCGACGGTCGAACTAGAATTCACCAACGGACTTGGTGATTCGGATATGCGATTGCGAGAAACGTGCTATACACGAGAGGGAATGATAAGGGAATAACTTATGAGTCATGTCGTTAGATTCGGATTCACCTTGCAATTGAGCTTGCGTGAATCGAACTTGTATTCGATGTTGCGAGATGGATAAGTTGGGAAATTGAACGTAAGACGCATCGTAAAGACCTTCGTGCTAAGGCGATCGTTGTCTTGAGCACTGTCGCCTTGATGTAAACTTTTGTGTCGGATAGATTGTGGCCTTTGTGCAATGTCAATTTAAAGTTACGTCGGGAGAAGTTAAGCACGGGGACTACGTAAGTAACCTAACGAGCGTAGTCTCGAATATTGATAAAGAAATCGTATCGAGATAAGCTGCATAAGCAAGACTTCGAAAATAGTTGGATAGCGACTTCGAACGCAAGGCATTGCGGAGACTCGTTGTGATTGGATGCGCGATGGCTTGACGCAATGCGTAGAATTGATAGTCCCGATGGAACATACGAAACGAGAAAGGCGATTATGAATCGCATCGCGTGCAGTGACTTTATTGAATAAATCACGTATGTATCGAATATACGTATGCGATGAAATTTCGAGAACGGTTGCTAAGGATAAGTTCGATCGAGAGTACGAGATGGCAAGCATAGGATTGAAATTTACCTGTCAGCTTTGTTCCAATTTGCTACCACTGGAATTGGTCAAAATAAATATATCTTCGGGACGCCTTGAATATAGGTATGGATCCAAATCGAGTTGTATACAAAATTCAAATCGAGCTGCAGGGAAGACTTGAAATGTTAAAATAAAAGCTTACAAGATAGTGTGAGATTGAACAATGTTGGTGGGACGAGATCGTGATACGATCTATAAAACACTTAGTCGGAGTGTTGGTTTTGGTTCGAGGACGAACCTTGTTTTGAGTGGTATATTCTGTAATGCCCCGCTCCGCACGTCATATTACACTGAAGCATTGACTCAACGAGTCACGTTGATGCAAGGGAATGTATCGATGCAAAACGATGTGAGAGTTAAGTTGTCCCGAGCAATGCATCAAACTAAGTTGATGCGAAGAGTTGCCTTGTCCCGAAAGAATGCATCGAGTTGAATCGATGCGAAGCGCCGCGTTGCCCCGAAGGATGAGTGCGTTGAATTGGCTCGAAGATTCTAAGAAATCGAATCGACCAAGGAGCAAGTCCGAATCGTTGTAAGTATTGATTTTAGTTGGTTTCGTGTGTAGGTTATACTTTGACGGGAAAATATTAGAGGTCGATCTTTTACAATATTTAGTAAGGGGTCCGCGAAATCAAATCGTCGCCTTGCGACGGGCTAAGACTTGGGCACGCTAAGGAAAATCGGACGTATAACTCAATGAAGCACGAAGTGCTCGAATGGCTAAGTCAGGAGAGTGGCCGTACAACAAAGTTATGGAATCGAGCCGCATCGGCTCGGCGAAATGACGAAGGCGTATCGACTCAAGGTGGGAGGATTGACTTCTTTTTACTCCTTCATTCGATAAGTCAAATATATCATTGTATGCTAAGTTAACCTATCGACGCCACGGGCGTGGCCGATCGGAGATAAAATCATAGTGTGAGTCGAACACCAAGTTAGAACAATTAAAATGAAACGTGCATCAATATGCACGAGTCGCTATGGGACATTGGATATCGCATAGACGAGCACCTCGGTGCGCAAGCTGTAAGAACATTAGATAACTGTAATCGGCGAGTGCCTTAGTGCACGAACCATACCGTGCCTTTGTTGCACGAGTTAGACGGCTAGAACATTGAAAGACAATAGGCGAGCGCCCTAGCGCGCAAGCCCCGAACATTGAATGCTAAGTTATAGAACATTGATATACGGTCGAAACGTGCCTACGTGCACGGGATAATAAAAGATGGCTTCGTTGCGAGAGAATACAGTTGTGGCATGAATGTGGCGGAACTGTCACTCCCCGATCCCAATAGACGTATTCTTTCATGAATTCTGTACATGGTATCCCGTATTTAGCATCTGCATAATTCTATTTATTATTATTTAATGGTTGCATGTAGTTTTAAGCATGTCATTAGTGGAATGGTTAGAGCATGTTTAGAGGTTAGGGTTTTCTTAATCCAATCTAACCCCTATTTATATTCTCTTCCTCACTCTCTCTCCTTATTCACTCCTCCATTTATTTTCCTCAACCACCATCCTTAGGCAAGTACAACTTGCTCAAAAGTAGAGATTTGTGCATTTTTCATTTTAGATTTTTCTTTTGATATTATTTGTCTATATTGTTCTTCTCTTCATTCTCTACAAGTTTAGTTCTTGGAGTTTTGATTTTAATGGCTACTTTGGTGTAGATCTAAGTTTCTAAAACTAGGATTTTATGTATTTACATGGTTTTGATCTACCAAACTTGGTTATTTTCGAAAACTAATGGTCATAGGTTGTAGGAAATTTGATTCTACACAATTTTGACCTTTGAAAAGTTAGATTTCGACTTGTTTTGAGGAAGTTATGGCCAAAATAATATTTGGATATTTTCTATGTCATCAGTCCTGGTTTGGCAGGGACGATGAATAGTGCCGCTGCATAGTGCCACATAGTGCCGAGCCGCATAAGAATGTTGCATAGTGCCGCATAGTATCGAGCCGTATAAGAATGCTGCATAGTGCCGCATAGTGCCGAGCCGCATAAGAATGCTGAATAGTGTCGCATAGTGCCGAGCCGCATGAGGATGCTGTATAGTGTCGCATAGTGCCGAGCCGCATAAGAATGCTGCATAGTACCGAGCCGCATGAGGATGCTGCATAGTGCCGCATAGTGCCGAGCCGCATGAGAATGCTGAATAGTGCCGTATAGTGCCGAGCCGCATGAGGATGCTGCATAGTGCCGTATAGTGCCGAGCCGCATAAGAATGCTGTATAGTGCCGAGCCGCATGAGGATGCTGCATAGTGCCGCATAGTGCCAAGTCGCATAAGAATGCTGCATAGTGCCGCATAGTGCCGAGCCGCATGAGAATGCTACATAGTGCCGCATAGTGCCGAGCCGCATGAGAATGCTGCATAGTGCCACATAGTGCCGAGCCGTATAAGAATGCTGCATAGTGTCGTATAGTGCTGAACAGTGCCGCATAGTGCTGAATAGTGCCGCATAGTGCCTATTTTGGCTGTTTTTGGCTATTTTAAGTCCTATTTGGCTGAATTGTGGCCAGAATTTCTCCTAACTCCCAACATAAAAGTTGTAGATCTTTGTCTTGGCTTCAAGAATCTTCATGACTAGCGAGCTCTTCACACCCTAAGTGTATAGTACCTTCTTGTTCTATTTTTCTCTTGTATTTTGGTCCTCATTCCTGATCTAACTCCTATGCGTATGCTGGATAACCTATGTGTGTACTAAGGTACAATCTATGTGAGCATCGATGTGTTATCCTATGTGCTAAGTGTTCCTATGTGATACCTGTCAGTACCTCCAAGAGTCCAGCATTTACATAGCAATTGGTCAGTAGCAATGACGTGGCATTGTTGTGTGTCGCATTACACCAAGAAGGGGGTACATACGTATGACTCTATGAGCCCGTAAGGATCACTTCTTGGGATACTCGTACAATGTACGACATATAGGAGAGTGAGCATGTGACCACGACATGTGAACTCCGAGAATAACCTAGGGATTAACTAGGCAACTAACTTGGTAGATGCATTGGGTGGAAAGAATCCCGAGATCGTGCCATACTAGCCACCCCAGGACCAGTCCTGACGTGTCGGGTTGGCCACCACGGATATGGTTTCACTCGCCTATAGCGGATGGCTATATCCGACTCCTACGAGCTATGTGTTATATGTTTTAGCGCGGTAGCCCTCCGGAGGACCGGTGCATAATCAATGTGCTATATGTCTTATGGTTTCGCTAGCCCTGCTGGGTTGACACGATCTGAGGATTCCTTTTAATCATTATCGCGGGGATAACTCCGCCAAATATAGAAAGCCGCATGAATGAATGGCCGCTTGAAAAATGACTTGACTGTGCCTTATAACTTCCGTTAGTAGCCAAGGAACATGGACTGTCATGGTGCGTGGTCCAACCCATGTCCTTGTTTGGTTGTTGGGTTGGGCTATCGTGCTAGGACAGGCTGTGGACCGAGGTTACGACCGGAAGCTTTTATTATTACTAGTATTATTATTATTATTTGCTTGGATTTTATCTCACACTTTTGTGCTTCCTTGTGGTACTTGTTATTCGGGGCTGACCCCGCTGGTTTTGTTTGGCCAGATCTCGTAGCAGCGCCTGAGGATCCAAACTTTCTCTTCGACGTCAATGGTGCATACTAGGAGCATGGCTGGCGGGGGACTCGAGTGGGTTTCTTCTTCACCACTCTAGTATCTTTACTTATGTTCTGGCGTTTAGCCACCGGCACCTGTTAGCCGGCTAATCTGGATATTTTGTCTTGCATAATTTGTAATTAAATCAGACTGCAGCTGAAAACAATTATGTACCTATGACTCTCTGGGCTAGCTAACTTATAAAGCTAGATCCCCATGATCATTTTGATGATGCGTCGGGGACGCCTTACTGCTTTATCTTATATGATCATTATTTACTGCTTCTTGTTTGATTGATTGAGACCTAGATGCTCTGTGAGACCATATGAGACTTGATTGTAGCATGCACCCCCTTGTCTCTTGACAGCCACGATCGCCGTATGACGTTTAAATACCTCGTATGGAGTAGCTGGCCTAGTCCGTCTCCGTATTTCGGTACTGGGGCGTGACAAGGTTTTATTGGTGGCCCATGCAGGTCTAATTTTCAGACTTGTGGGGTGTTATTATTATAGGAGTCTCAATCAAAACTTGTTCCCTTTGAATCTCTTGCCTCGATTTCTCTTCCCTCATCTTGATTGATAACTTGAATTGCATCCTCGAATCTTCATCGTCCTGTCATTTAATATCATGTATCTTTTCCTATAGGGGTGCTTCATTTTCAGTAGCTGGTGAGGCCAACATGGAGGAACGTCCAGTAGAGCATGGCTCGACGGGGCAGCAGCCGGAAGGAATGCCTTCTCCCGACCAGATCCGAGTGGAAGTGATATCAGAGCCAGTGGAGCCGCAGGTTCTAGAAACTCCCGCAACCCCGGCGGTACCGGCAGCGACGACAGTACCTGATGCTGCAGCACTCCTGGAGGTCATCCGGGGATTCCTGGCCACTCAGCAGCATCAGGTGGCAGCCCATCAGCAACAGCAGACCCAGCAGCAGGAACAGAATGTGCTATTGAATCAGGGGTTACAATTAGCCCTTGAGAGAAGTGTCAGAAATGATTCGGGAGCGTCAGGGAGGTTTTGTCGACTTAATCTGAGATATTTTGACGGCACGGAGGATGCCATCACGGCGCATGCATGGCTTCAGGATACTGAGGCCATTTTGACTGCAGCTAAGGTTCCCGCAGAAGAGAAGGTTGACCAGGTCAGACTGTTACTTCAGGATCTCGTCCGCGACTGGTGGGCATCGGAAGAGGTTGGAATGAGGCGTCCTGTTCCTTGGGATAGCTTCAGTACCAGATTCAAGGCCAAGTACTTTGGCGTGGTAGCGCAGTATGAGCTACAACAGAGATTTATCAGTCTCAAGCAGGCTGGTAAGACGGTGGATGAATATGCAGCAGAGTTCTGCAGACTGAGTCGGTTTGCACCAACGATGGTGGCTACAGAGCCAGAGAAGGCTATGAGATTCCAGCAGGGACTTCATTTGGAGATTCTACAGCTAGTAGAAGGGCACAACTATCAGACTTTTGACGCCGTTTTAACGGCTGCTCGGAGGCATGAACTCACCCAACAAAGGTTGGTGACACGACATGGGGGCCAGAAGAGGTCACATCCCCAGAGTAGGGGCGGAGGAGCAGTACAGCGAACATCGGCGCCAGCACCTGGCATCCGTATTCATGAGTCAGAAGCGCCGCGGAGGACGGCAGTATCAGAAATAACAGCACCAGCTCGGCATCAGCCGTAGAGGAACCAGCAGCAGCGCCAGAGGGCGCCCATTGGATGTACTTACTGCGGTAAGGGAGGGCACACTAGGGATGTGTGTCATTCAGCTAACGGATTGTGCATGAGGTGTGGCAGTCCAGACCACAGGATTGCCAATTGTCCTATGATGCAGAGGCCAGGAGGGCCAGTTCAGCAGTTTTCGGCGTTGCCAGCTCCGGGGCAGCACCGAATCGAGGACCAGCATTGGCCGTAAGGCCGCTAGCCCAGCGTCTACCGACACAGGCTCAGATGTTTCGCCAGGCGCAGAACCAGGAAGGCCTGCAAAGGCCACAGCAACAGCATGGTCGAGGAAGGCAGCACCAGGGAGCTCAGCAAGGCCAGGGCCAGGCCTTCACCTTATCACTGGAGGATGCACTAGCTTCAGGCGACATGGTTGCAGGTAATATTTCTGTTACCTCTTTTCCTGCAGTAGCATTGTTTGATTCGGGGGCTACCCACTCTTTTATATCTGTACGATTTGCGACACGTATTGGATTGGAGTTCGAGACATTGCCAGAGAGGATGAATATACTCACTGGTAATGGGCTCGTAGGAGTTAGCAGGGTATGCCTAGCGTGTTCGGTCGTAGTGAGTGGGCGATTATTGCCCGCATCTTTGATTGAGTTCCCTACGGGCAACTTTGACGTTGTCCTAGGCATGGACTGGTTGAGAGACAGTCATACGACTATAGATTGTCGGAGAGGTAGGGTAGTATTTAATGTACCTGGCATTGAGGAGTTCGTCTTTGTTCGATCATTGGAGGATCGACCCAAGGGCATCATTACAGAATCATTGGCAGAGCAGGAGCAGATTCCAAGAGTGGTCAGAGAGTTTCTTGATGTATTTCCAGATGAGCTTCCAGGTTTACCACCGGTGAGGGATGTAGAGTTTTGCATTGAGTTGAATCCTGGGACGGAGCCTAAAGTCGGCAGAGTTTATAGGATGTCGCAGTCAGAGTTGGACAAGTTGCACCAGCATGAAGAAGAACTGAAGGCGAAGCAGTTTATCCGAGACAGTGAATCACCCTGGGCAGCACCGGTGATTTTAGTACCCAAGAAGGATGGATCGACGTGAATGTGCATTGATTACCGGCAGTTGAATGCAGTAACAGTGAAGAACAAGTATCCATTACCAAGGATTGATGACTTATTTGATCAATTGAGTAAGGCCTGCGTCTTCTCTAAGATTGATCTTCGATCTGGATATTATCAAGTGAGGGTCCGGGAGCAGGACATACCTAAGACAACATTTAGATCGCGGTATGGACATTATGAGTTCCTGGTGATGCCATTTGGATTGACTAATGCCCCAGCCGTGTTCATGGACTTGATGAACCACATCTTTCTACCCTATTTGGATAAGTTTGTAGTAGTATTTATAGATGACATCCTCGTTTATTCCAGTAGTGAAAAAGAACATAAAAAACATCTTCGGACAGTTTTGCAGACCTTGAGGGAGCACCAACTTTATGCGAAGCTTAGTAAATGTGAGTTTTGGTTGGATCGTATTTCGTTCCTGGGACATATTATTTCTGGAGCAGGAGTGTCAGTAGATCCGAAGAAGGTTGAGGCAGTAGAGAATTGGCCAGTTCCGAAGACGGTAGCAGAAGTGCGTAGTTTCTTGGGATTGGTAGGTTATTATCGGAGGTTCGTGGCAGATTTTGCCAGGATTTCGGCACCCTTGACGCGTTTGACGCATAAAGATGTAGAGTTTGTTTGGTCAGCAGAATGTCAGACATCATTTGAAGAGTTGAAGAAGAGATTAATCTCAACCCCGATCTTGACACTTCCAGTAGGATCGGGAGGGTTTACAGTGTATTGTGACGCATCCGGGAAGGGACTTGGGTGTGTATTGATACAGCATGGTAAGGTGATAGCATATGCATCTCGACAGCTTCGGGATCATGAAAAGAACTATCCGACCCACAACCTGGAATTAGCAGCAGTAGTGTTTTCGCTTAAGTTATGGAGGCACTATTTATATGGGGATCGAGTAGAGATTTACACTGATCATAAGAGCTTAAAGTATGTATTTACCCAGAGGGACCTGAACATGAGACAGAGAAGATGGTTGGAGTTATTGAAGGACTTTGATGTAAATCTTCAGTATCATCCAGGCAAGGCGAATGTGGTAGCAGATGCCTTGAGCAGGAGAGGTGGTGCATTCGTTTTAACCTCGCAAAGGCATATTTTGGAAGACCTTCAGGAAATGGGAATTGAAGTGATCTTGCCACAAGATACAGGAGTTATGGCCAGTTTACAGATTCAGTCTACTTTAGTAGAGAGGATCAGAGCAGCCCAGGTAGAGGATCCGCGGATCCAGAAGCTTCGATCAGAGTGTGAGTCAGGTCTCAGAAAGGAGTTAGTAATCCATGAGGATGGTACACTTAGGTTCGGAAACCGTCTTTGTGTACCAGGTGGAGACCTTCGACAAGAAGTTATGTCAGAGGCTCATAGTTCTCCTTATTCCATTCATCCCGGAGGCACAAAGATGTACCAGGATATGAAGCAGCACTTTTGGTAGAATGGCATGAAGAGGGAGATAGCGAGGTTCGTATCCAAATGTTTGGTATGTCAGCAAGTGAAGGCAGAGCAGCAGAGACCAGCAGGGTTGTTACAGCCGCTTCCTATTCCGGAGTGGAAGTGGGATCACATCACGATGGACTTTGTGACCGGTTTACCTAGATCTCCGACCGGTCGAAACGCAGTTTGGGTAATCGTGGATCGGCTCACGAAGGTTGCTCATTTTCTTCCTTTCAGCGTAGGACAGTCTACTGAGCAGCTGGCAGAAATGTATATGAAGCAGATTGTAAGGCAGCATGGTGTTCCAGTCAGCATAGTATCAGATCGAGACACACGGTTCACCTCTTATTTTTGGCGAAGTTTGCATCAAAGTTTGGGTACTAAGTTGAGGTTCAGTACAGCCTATCATCCGCAGACGGACGGACAATCAGAGAGAACCATTCAGACCTTGGAAGATATGTTACGGGCTTGTACTTTGGACTTCGGCAGAACTTGGGAAGATCATCTTCATTTAGTAGAGTTCTCTTACAATAATAGTTATCAGGCAAGTATACAGATGGCACCGTTTGAAGCATTATACGGAAGGAAGTGCAGGTCCCCTCTGGCATGAGACGATGTGGGAGAAAGAAAATTGTTGGGACCAGAGATGATCACGCAGACAGTGGAGACAGTCAAGTTGATCAGAGAGCGGCTTCGAGTCGCGCAGGACAGACACCGACACTGGGCAGATCAGCATCGTAGGCCTCTAGAGTTTGGCGTTGGTGACCAAGTATTTCTGCGGATTTCGCCTACTCGGGGTGTCATTAGATTTGGAACCCGAGGAAAGCTTAGTCCGAGATTCGTTGGTCCTTTTGAGATTCTCGCTCGGGTAGGCGATGTTGCTTATCGGCTTGCCCTTCCTCCCTCGCTATCTGGCATACATGATGTGTTTCATGTATCTCAGTTGCGTGGGTATGTCCCGGATCCGAGTCATGTCCTCAATCATTCGGAGTTAGTCGTTGGTACGGACCTAACTTACGAGAAACAACCCGTGTCTATTTTGGACCGGCGAGAGAAGGTGCTTAAGTACCGGACTATTAACCTTGTCCGTGTCGCTTGGGGCCATCACTCTCCGGGAGAGTCAACCTGGGAACGCGAGGACGAGATTAGATCTCGGTATCCGCACTTGTTCGACTCAGAAGGTATGTTTCTTCTCATGCCTTGGTAATCCGATTACATGCATGTTTTGCACCATTTTAAAATATGTGATCAATGACTTCTAATGATAGGTTGCTTGTGTATATTGTAATTACACCTTGCTTGTCCGAATTTCTCTATCTTGTCTTGGCAGAAATTCCGATGACGAAACTTTTCTAAGGAGGATAGAGATGTCACTCCCCGATCCCAATAGACGTATTCTTTCATGAATTCTGTACATGGTATTCCGTATTTAGCATCTGCATAATTCTATTTATTATTATTTAATGGTTGCATGTAGTTTTAAGCATGTCATTAGTGGAATTGTTAGAGCATGTTTAGAGGTTAGGGTTTTCTTAATCCAACCTAACCCCTATTTATATTCTCTTCCTCACTCTCTCTCCTCATTCACTCCTCTATTTATTTTCCTCAACCACCATCCTTAGGCAAGTACAACTTGCTCAAAAGTAGAGATTTGTGCATTTTTTATTTTAGATTTTTTTTGATATTATTTGTCTATATTGTTCTTCTCTTCATTCTCTACAAGTTTAGTTCTTGGAGTTTTGATTTTAATGGCTAGTTTGGTGTAGATCTAAGTTTCTAAAACTAGGGTTTTATGTATTTACATGGTTTTGATCTACCAAACTTGGTTATTTTCGAAAACTAATGGTCATAGGTTGTAGAAAATTTGATTCTACACAATTTTGACCTTTGAAAAGTTAGATTTCGACTTGTTTTGAGGAAGTTATGGCCAAAACAATATTTGGATATTTTTTATGTCATCAGTCCTGGTTTTGGCAGGGACGATGAATAGTGCCGCTGCATAGTACCGCATAGTGCCGAGCCGCATAAGAATGCTGCATAGTGCCGCATAAGAATGCTGCATAGTGCCGCATAGTGCCGAGCCGCATAAGAATGCTGAATAGTGCCGCATAGTGCCGAGTCGCATGAGGATGCTGCATAGTGCCGCATAGTGCCAAGCCGCATAAGAATGCTGCATAGTGCCGAGCCGCATGAGGATCCTGCATAGTGCCGCATAGTGCCGAGCCGCATGAGAATGTTGAATAGTGTCGCATAGTGCCGAGCCGTATGAAGATGCTGCATAGTGCCGCATAGTGCCGAGCCGCATAAGAATGCTGCATAGTGCCGAGCCGCATGAGGATGCTGCATAGTGCCGCATAGTACCGAGCCGCATGAGAATGCTGCATAGTGCCGTATAGTGCCGAGCCGCATAAGAATGCTGCATAGTGCCGCATAGTGCAGAGCCGCATGAGAATGCTGCATAGTGCCGCATAGTGCCAAGCCGCATGAGAATGCTGCATAGTGCCGCATAGTGCCGAGCCGCATAAGAATGCTGCATAGTATCGCATAGTGCTGAACAGTGCCGCATAGTGCTGAATAGTGCCGCATAGTGCCTATTTTGGCTATTTTTGGCTATTTTAAGTCCTATTTGGCTGAATTGTGGCCAGAATTTCTCCTAACTCCCAACATGAAAGTTGTAGATCTTTGTCTTGGCTTCAAGAATCTTCATGACTAGCGAGCTTTTCACACCCTAAGTGCATAGTACCTTCTTGTTCTATTTTTCTCTTATATTTTGGTCTTCATTCCTGATCTAACTCCTATGCGTATGCTGGATAACCCTATGTGTGTACTAAGGTACAATCTATGTGAGCATCGATGTGCTATCTGTCACGCCCCGATCCGGGAGGATCGAAAATAAGCCACTGGACGTGATGCCGTACAAGTCTAGATTGCACTTGTACAAGGCAAAACCATTACAGTTCCTGGTAATTCTCAGAAAACATCGACAATGCAGCGGAACCAAGCAGATAAATTGAAGTCACACAATTTATATAGAAATGTATCTCTTTATTGATAATC
The DNA here is from genome assembly GCA_029216955.1 of Iris pallida. Taxonomy (NCBI): domain Eukaryota; kingdom Viridiplantae; phylum Streptophyta; class Magnoliopsida; order Asparagales; family Iridaceae; genus Iris; species Iris pallida. The sequence goes on along the minus strand of JANAVB010006800.1, from coordinate 3,561,289 downwards.
AAAATGGATTACAAGACTTGCAGCAGAATACAGAGTTTACAACTGAATACAAGACTCTTGAGTAGCCAACTGAATGTATACACTTGCCCCTTTAGGCTACAAATGAATATACCGACTTCTTTACAATGACTTGCCAATTTGGCTACAATCTCACTGGTACATCTGAGTTCCACTGTTCCATACATTATGTCCCGTATAGCAGAAGACATCGTCTTGAAAGAAGAGCTTCTGCACACCCATCCGATTCATCGATGCCAAGCACTGATTCACAGGATTTCTCCCAAGCAAACACTTGTAATATTGCCCACAACGTGGGTCAGTACATCATCAATGTACTGGCGAGCGGTGCTGGCCCAACTCACCTAAGAAGACAACACTAAGTAATCATGTTACAGAACATTATTAACAGTTGTCTTTCTCGTTGCCTTAGGGTCAATTTCATGTTATAGCCGACAAGAAGTAAAGCATGCAAATCTCATAGCCAACATAATTTAAAGCATGCAGTTATCACCCTTTGGTGATTCTTACCCACGGTCGTGTAGCCATCCCTGTACATTTATAATACTTACTCTGACTGCACAAGACATTGTTAGGAACAATATCATGATTCAATATGAATATCACCGTTCAGGTGATTCTTACCAACAGCCGACATCCTTTCCTGTATTTGAGTAATAACTTACTCTGCCTGCATAAGACATCATTAGCACTAGACCTATCTATATGAAGGTCACTGGCGACACGCCATCTTGGATCATCTTCTGGTGAACGGCTAACTCCAAATGGGGTGCGAATCCATAGGAGGTTTCCGAAACACCGTGCTACTACTTCAGCACTATAGGATTTCAGCGTCCTTTCAGTGGGCGGTAGCAAGCCCCCACTGCAAGTCCTGCAATCCCAATGTCAGTACATCGACACCATCCTTGTTCCCCCTAGGACGAACCGGGTTCCATGGCCCAGGAATACCGTTCGAGGAACGAAACCTTGTCGACAAGTTGTCCATGACCATGCAACTATATGCAACTTATCTAAGAAGAAAACATATAATGCATGATAAGAAAAACTAAGCAAAACCATCATTCTCATCCATCTTGCCATCTAGCCATCTTGCCTTGAGCCAATGCTCACATTATTATCTGCCCATCCAGGGTCTTAGTGAAACCAACATTCTACATCGGCACAGGATAATAGAATGTTGTTTTCCAATCTCCTTTGCCATATCTTTCCAACCAACTCAATGTACTTACCGCCCAATCTTGGGACTTAGCATCTGTTTAGCATACATTCATTCGAATGCAAATTAAGCATACTCACTGCCCAGTTCTTGGGTCTTAACATCTGTTTTGCCATCTATTCATTGAGCCAAAGCTCGATATACTCACTGCCCAAGTATTTGGGACTTTGCCTTCACCTGTCATGTATTTCATCGCAACAGCGTACAAGCATACAATTCACTTAGCCACAACAGTTTACGTTAATGTGATTATTATCTTTCATTATCTTTCCAAATTCCATGCAAGGCGTTATTGAACAAACTCAACTAGAAACATAGCATACTCATCCTTATTTTAAGCGTGAAGCTAAAGGATCTTTGAAGGGTTCAACACTACTCACATTCATAGGACGATTCCCGCCACGATCGCATAGTCTTCCAAGCGATCCTTCGCATAATCCCAAGTCCAACAAGGCTTCATCGAACCAACCATCCATCATAAGGCATCTTGCGGGTCGGGGCACTACAATATATACCACCCAGAAAAAGTTTCGTCCTCGAAACTTAAAACAAAACTCATCCCCAAAACTTCAACCAAGCTTTTCATGAAACTTCTCAACAATCAACTTGCACCATTTAATATTCTTCTGCAATCTCTCGATTAATTTCAAGTAATGTGCCATCTCGTTACAGCATCCCAATTAATTCAACATAGTTTACCATCTTTGATCTTTCCTCCGACACTCGTGCAAATCCTTAGCACATGATAATCCTTCCCGTGGCTTCGTTTGAATTCAGCATACCACTTAGTCGGAATCATACACATATTTTAGGCGTCCCCGAAATACATGCACTTCAGCCAAGTTCAGTGATAGAAAAAACGAACAAGCTACGGTGTACCTTCCTTTCCTGAACATCAGTAATTCTTTGAGCATCTCGTATAATCCCACTTGTTTATTCAATATTCCAACCAATTACTAAGACGATAGATGTCGCCAATTCCAATTCGATAAATTTTCCTCAACCGATCCAACATTTCAAAATATTCAAACTTAGATGTATCAAGTATTCCTTTCAAGTTCATTGTCATCCATGCCACCAAAGTTGATAAATCCCATAGCAACATTTTATTTCGATACCCCGATTCTCATCGGTCAAATCTTGTACTCATCATCGATCGCATCCATACACATTGTTTGCAACTCATAAATTCTCTCGATCCTGATTCATCCATCAAATTGTACCATCATCCCACTCTAGTAATATTTCTTGCTGTCCTCCAACATTTTCTCGTATTGATCAAGCCAACATATTTATCCTCTCGTATAGGCAACTATCATATTCCAGCAACATTAATTCTGAGGATCATTCATATTCACATTCGCCGATCTCGGCTACATGCACTATCCAATTCCGTCATTACACTTATCCTCAATCTTGATCCGGTCAATGAAATTATTCCAACTATTTCAAAGCACTACCAACAATTTTCGCAGCTCAATATTAATCAACCAACCCAACCAGTTCTAACAATTCCCAACATTTCAACCAAGACAACTCAATTTCCGAAATCAACATGATCCGTCATCCCATCCAACATTATAACATCAAAATTTCCTAAATATCTATTCCATTCCAAAGCCTACCTTCCAACACATCTTATTCATTCCAACTATACTCACGCAACACCAATAGGGACATCCTACGGTTTTCCAATAGTCAACTTAGCATACAATCAAGTCTCTACGGTCAGCTAATCTAAGCTAAACCCGACATTCAGCTAACCCAGATGAGATGAGTAGCTATCAGGGACATACTTATCTCTTATCTTAGAGGCAACCAATTCTCAACATAGGGCAACTCTATGGTCTGACCAACTTAGGGACATGGGACGTCACCCCAATCTTATGAACTTATATCCAACACGGACAACTGAAGAACATAGCCAACCAATCTGAGACTTAATCAAGCAACCAACAATCTAGGCAATAAACCGACACTCTAGGCAACCAGCCAACAATCTAGGCAACCAACCGACAATCTAGGCAACTAGCCAACAATCTAGGCAACCAACCGACAATCTAGGGTCAAGTCTTTCTACCCGTACTCATACTCGAGTCATACCCAACGAAGTCTCATTCTAGACTTACCCGCAACCGACAAAATCTATCCGACAATTCTATCCAATAATTCTATCCCACAACTTTATGGGCCAATCTCGAAGCTATCATATAAAATTCCTTAATCGAGTATCCAAGATTTCAATTTTCAACTTACATAGACATAGCATCACTTGTTCAATCCGACTTGCATCCTCATATCGTACTCATATGTCTATTCAATCGGGTCAACTATTCTGAATTATCATCCGACATTGTTATCTCAATACTTTATCACTTATGATCTCTTTCTACGGTCTCTTTGCGACATATTCGTTTCCCATATTTTTAGATCATCGATACGGTCCGTACACTTTTAACCAACAAAATAAGGCAACTACATAATCATATTTCTTCCGAGGCATCCTTTATAAATTTTCTAACACCAACACGGACATCTCTTAGCAATTCACGTTAACCATCAATATTAGTTTTGTATCATCTTCTTCTGATTCCATAAGAAGATTTACTATTCATGCACCAATCCAATCTCTATAGCACCAATCATCTCGCATCATATATCGGTCATCTTAGTGGACATGACATAACTCATCGGCTAAGTCATAATCCAACAATTCTATATTCCACCAAACTTGTTATTCAAGCGACAACATCATCTACCAACATGGTCTATTACATATCGCTGCACCTCGATACTTATTTGTGTTCCAGCCATTCGACTTTCGTAAGGAACATCTACTCTTTCGTACGTCAAGGGACAAGTACCCATTCTCTATGCCTCAAAATAGTCAAGGGTCATAACTTGTTAATTCGGAACATCAATTTCCTTCAAGCACACTGTACTACGTGCTAAGATTATCTATTCCACAAGCCCATTCTCTAACTTTTCGGTTGTCGATGCAACTCTCTGCATCTTCTAAATCATTCGCAACATCCCGATAAGCGTCTAACATTACCATCAGTTCTATCGATATCCAACATGCAATTTCTTTAACTCAATTCCAACATTGTTCAATATTCGGTCCATAGTTATTCCCGCAAAATCATTCGATAGCAATACCACACTATCGTTACCAAGCCTACAATCCTTCTACCCAACTGATTCAAGTACTCGCCTGAATCTGAAATTCTTTTCTTTCCCAACCAAGGCATCATTTCATATTCTCAATTCTCTTATTACCCAACTTAATGCTAACCGACAAGGTCTAGCGATGGTTCATCTGAACACATCAAAATCTCACAACGGTCATCCAACTTAATCATCAAGGGACATTCTTAGCCGTCATGTATCAATCGTAAGCTCAACTACGATTCGATACCACCCAATACCTTATAGGTAAAGCAATCACAAAGTCATAAACACAACAAGGGTCAAGGGACATCTTATCACGATGAGGGTATATATAATATACCACCCAGAGCTCAAGCCATTCCAAACACAATATTCCTTCGTATCAAACCGACATCCAATATGGACTATCCATCCTGCAGTGGTTATGCTGACCACAAATACCGACTCAAAATTCGGTCGATTCCCATTCACTGAAATTCATGCACATTCTGTTCCAACATACCATGCCATCACCCACTGTCGATTGCTGCATAACAATCGACTCCAAAGAATCCCACACATAAGACATCCAGCATATATCACAAACTTATTATAGCATCGCATCATTGTTAATCTTTTTGGTATCTTTTAGAAATTCAACAAAGCACGCATATCACAGCCCATATATTTAGACTTATTGTATGGAACACCCAGTGAGAGGTTAGAATGATCAACGGACTTTCAGTCAAGGGAACAACTTAGAATAGTTTGGAAGCAACACAGAACAATCGCAGAAGCACTATGAATCATCATAGAGGCAACTTTGATTTCATCGCAAAAGCAACTTTGAGTATTCGCGGAAGCAACTTTGATTCACCGTAGAAGCAACTTTGAATAATCGGAGAAGCAATCTTTGAATCATCGCGGAAGCAACTTAGAATCATCTTAGTAGCAACATTGATTCGAAACAAATCGAATAGGAATCCAAGGACGTAAAGCCGTGCTCTGATACCATTATGTCACGCCCCGATCCGGGAGGATCGAAAATAAGCCACTGGGCGTGATGCCGTACAAGTCTAGATTGCACTTGTACAAGGCAAAACCATTACAGTTCCTGGTAATTCTCAGAAAACATCGACAATGCAGCGGAACCAAGCAGATAAATTGAAGTCACACAATTTATATAGAAATGTATCTCTTTATTGATAATCAAAATGGATTACAAGACTTGCAGCAGAATACAGAGTTTACAACTGAATACAAGACTCTTGAGTAGCCAACTGAATGTATACACTTGCCCCTTTAGGCTACAAATGAATATACCGACTTCTTTACAATGACTTGCCAATTTGGCTACAATCTCACTGGTACATCTGAGTTCCACTGTTCCATACATTATGTCCCGTATAGCAGAAGACATCGTCTTGAAAGAAGAGCTTCTGCACACCCATCCGATTCATCGATGCCAAGCACTGATTCACAGGATTTCCCCCAAGCAAACACCTGTAATATTGCCCACAACGTGGGTCAGTACATCATCAATGTACTGGCGAGCGGTGCTGGCCCAACTCACCTAAGAAGACAACACTAAGTAATCATGTTACAGAACATTATTAACAGTTGTCTTTCTCGTTGCCTTAGGGTCAATTTCATGTTATAGCCGACAAGAAGTAAAGCATGCAAATCTCATAGCCAACATAATTTAAAGCATGCAGTTATCACCCTTTGGTGATTCTTACCCACGGTCGTGTAGCCATCCCTGTACATTTATAATACTTACTCTGACTGCACAAGACATTGTTAGGAACAATATCATGATTCAATATGAATATCACCGTTCAGGTGATTCTTACCAACAGCCGACATCCTTTCCTGTATTTGAGTAATAACTTACTCTGCCTGCATAAGACATCATTAGCACCAGACCTATCTATATGAAGGTCACTGGCGACACGCCATCTTGGATCATCTTCTGGTGAACGGCTAACTCCAAATGGGGTACGAATCCATAGGAGGTTTCCGAAACACCGTGCTACTACTTCAGCACTATGGGATTTCAGCGTCCTTTCAGTGGGCGGTAGCAAGCCCCCACTGCAAGTCCTACAATCCCGATGTCAGTACATCGACACCATCCTTGTTCCCCCTAGGACGAACCGGGTTCCATGGCCCAGGAATACCGTTCGAGGAACGAAACCTTGTCGACAAGTTGTCCATGACCATGCAACTATATGCAACTTATCTAAGAAGAAAATATATAATGCATGATAAGGAAAACTAAGCAAAACCATCATTCTCATCCATCTTGCCATCTAGCCATCTTGCCTTGAGCCAATGCTCACATTATCATCTGCCCATCCAGGGTCTTAGTGAAACCAACATTCTACATCGGCACAGGATAATAGAATGTTGTTTTCCAATCTCCTTTGCCATATCTTTCCAACCAACTCAATGTACTTACCGCCCAATCTTGGGACTTAGCATCTGTTTAGCATACATTCATTCGAATGCAAATTAAGCATACTCACTGCCCAGTTCTTGGGTCTTAACATCTGTTTTGCCATCTATTCATTGAGCCAAAGCTCGATATACTCACTGCCCAAGTATTTGGGACTTTGCCTTCACCTGTCATGTATTTCATCGCAACAGCGTACAAGCATACAATTCACTTAGCCACAACAGTTTACGTTAATGTGATTATTATCTTTCATTATCTTTCCAAATTCCATGCAAGGCGTTATTGAACAAACTCAACTAGAAACATAGCATACTCATCCTTATTTTAAGCGTGAAGCTAAAGGATCTTTGAAGGGTTCAACACTACTCACATTCATAGGACGATTCCCGCCACGATCGCATAGTCTTCCAAGCGATCCTTCGCATAATCCCAAGTCCAACAAGGCTTCATCGAACCAACCATCCATCATAAGGCATCTTGCGGGTCGGGGCACTACACTATCCTATGTGCTAAATGTTCCTATGTGATACCTGTCAGTACCTCCAAGAGTCCAGCATTTACATAACAATTGGTCAGTAGCAATGACGTGGCATTGTTGTGTGTCGCATTACACCAAGAAGGGGGTACATACGTATGACTCTATGAGCCCGTAAGGATCACTTCTTGGGGTACTCGTACAATGTACGACATATAGGGGAGTGAGCATGTGACCACGACATGTGAACTCCGAGAATAACCTAGGGATTAACTAGGCAACTAACTTGGTAGATGCATTGGGTGGGAAGAATCCCGAGATCGTGCCATACTAGCCACCCCAGGACCAGTCCTGACGTGTCGGATTGGCCACCACGGATATGGTTTCACTCGCCTATAGCGGATGGCTATATCCGACTCCTACGAGCTATGTGTTATATGTTTTAGCGCGGTAGCCCTCCGGGGGACCGGTGCATAATCAATGTGCTATATGTCTTATGGTTTGGCTAGCCCTGCTGGGTTGACACGATCTGAGGATTCCTTTTAATCATTATCGTAGGGATAACTCCGCCAAATATAGAAAGCCGCATGAATGAATGGCCGCTTGAAAAATGACTTGACTGTGCCTTATAACTTCCGTTAGTAGTCAAGGGACATGGACTGTCATGGTGCGTGGTCCAACCCATGTCCTTGTTTGGTTGTTGGGTTGGGCTATCGTGCTAGGACAGGCTGTGGACCGAGGTTACGACCGGAAGCTTTTATTATTACTAGTATTATTATTATTATTTGCTTGGATTTTATCTCACACTTTTGTGCTTCCTTGTGGTACTTGCTATTCGGGGCTGACCCCGCTGGTTTTGTTTGGCCAGATCTCGTAGCAGCGCCTGAGGATCCAAACTTTCTCCCCGACGTCAATGGTGCATACTAGGAGCATGGCTGGCGGAGGACTCGAGTGGGTTTCTTCTTCACCACTCTAGTATCTTTACTTATGTTCTGGCGTTTAGCCACCGGCACCTGTTAGCCGGCTAATCTGGATATTTTGTCTTGCATAATTTGTAATTAAATCAGACTGCAGCTGAAAACAATTATGTACCTATGACTCTCTGGGCTAGCTAACTTATAAAGCTAGATCTCCATGATCATTTTGATGATGCGTCGGGGACGCCTTATTGCTTTATCTTATATGATCATTATTTACTGCTTCTTGTTTGATTGATTGAGACCTAGATGCTCTGTGAGACCATAGGAGACTTGATTGTAGCATGCACCCCCTTGTCTCTTGACTGCCACGATCGCCGTATGACGTTTATATACCTCGTATGGAGTAGCTGGCCTAGTCCGTCTCCGTATTTCGGTACTGGGGCGTGACAGGAACTGTCGGATATGACATGGTGTCTCGAAAGGTGTTCGAGACCCTCGGGTCGTTCGGTTGACGAGTATTGAGTTAAGGCACGATGCCATTGAATCATTGAAACGAAGTATGAAATGTAAGAACACAGAAAGCTAACGAAAGAGATGCGAGATGATAAGTCTGAGTCTCGGACTCAAGACTATGTTTGGTTGTTTGAATTTGATTACTTGAATGATAGGGCGTTGCATGGTCGATTGGAATGGGCTCGAGATTAAATTGTGATAATAGCCCATGCACGGGTGTTTCCCCCAAACGGTTAAATGCCGGAGCGCCCCGGAACCGCTGTGGCCGCGGAGGGATTCGAATAATCTTTGTAGGCGCACATCCTTAAACAAGATGGAAAAAGCCGCAAATGATGGTATGCAGTGGGAACGTTTCGGTTGTTGGGATATGACCCAACCCGTGAAACGCCGAGTTGATGGAAAAAGCCGCAAATGATGGTATGCAGGGATTCGAATAATCTTTAGTCCATTCCGACGCGGATACGCCCACGACCTTCATATAGTTAAGGAACGATGGGTTGAAAGTGTAGACGCAGATGCATCCCGCATAGAGATCCTGCTTAGAGATGCACAATAACATGACGGGGAAGGTTACGGCGTATTCACCTTGCGTCGGTGCAAGGGCGAGTGCGTCGACTTGGTAAGTTACGCCACGAATCAAACACGAGATTGTTTGCTTGCTTGTACATTCAATTCGATAACATGATGCTATGATAACATGCTTTACGCTTTCGAAGATGCCATAAAATTGACCCTAAGGAGAACATAGCAAGATCATAAGCTAAGTTGCATGATTCAACATAAATATTAAAATGTCGGTTTAGAAAGATGATCCTTGCTTCAGTACATGCGAGGACGAACGTACTGATCTCCCACCAGCTTCATACAGGGTGCAGGGAATGGATTGCTCACGGCGAAGCGTTGCTTGAACGTGTTAAGGCTTGGAATGCCGAAGCGCATTGAAGCGTGCTATCGCATTGACGCTCGGACTACGCAGCTGGATTTATGCGACCGAGATATAGAAGGCATGATGTATAGAACGGTGAAATCCTTTATGGGCAAGAGAGAACCTGAGTGTTGTAGCCAATCTGGCATATATTGTTAGGCTATCGAAAGCCATTGTGATCTCAGTTTCGAATATCAATAAAGAGAATTGTTTCGTATACTCTGTTTTCCTTTCGTTGTTAATATCGAATCAAAAGATAACCATTTGAGAACTTGTCATCTTGCCTTGCACGAGCGCAACTCCAGGCTCGTGCGGCATCACGCCCCCTGCGAGGACGATGATTCGGGTGATTTCGGGTCGGGGCGTGACAAATTGGTATCAGAGCTCTAGGCTCAATTTCCTCTGGACGCTCACTTCATTACAATTCTAAAAGTTGCCCACCACCACTTGATATCACTCTTGACTCTACTCGATGCCGCACTGGATGTTCCATACAATAAGTCTAATACAATCGTGTAATTTTGCCGCATGTGTTTTGGAAATTACACGATGTTTGCTAAGAAAGTCGCGAAGGGTATATTGCATTGAATGCAAACGAGCCGTAAAAATGTTAGTTACTGCAAGCGCAATAAATTGTGAAATACGATTTGAGATGTTGTCGCAATATAACATGTTGAATGAGAAATAAAATGATGCACGAAGTGCAACGAGTAATGGCGAATATGCATTAAAATAAAAGTGAGAAGTGATAAGCCAATACCGAATGTGTTAAAATGGATTGTACATTGACTTGGAAAGTCGAGAGTAATTCGTTGCACGAGGTGCGGTAAATGTCGGAAATGATCGTTGCACGATGTGCAACGCGTATTGAAAGTAAAAATTATTGCACGTGGTGCAACGTATATCAAATTAATCGTTGCACGAAGTGCAAAGGAAATTGGAAATGAATCGTTGTACAAAGTGAAATAAAAGTGTCGGAAATAAATCGTAGCACAATGTGCAACGCGTATCGAAAGTAAAATTTGTTGCACGGGGTGCGACACATATCAGATAAATTATTACATGAGATGCAACGTAAGGAAAGAATTGAATTCATAAATCGATAGAACGAATCGTTCGGTTGCACACCAAACTTATGTTGGCAAACGAGAACATTGACCGAGTTGTGTCGGATTTTGATAGAATCAAAGTTACGGTTGTGATCAAGCACGATCACTGTGAAAATCGTGAGTCGGAAGAGATTGTCGGGTTATACTGAGTATAGTACGAGGGAAATGGCTTGATTCCGAGTGGTATATGCCATACCACGTAGGCGATGAATGACTCGATTTCGAGTGGTATATGGTATATCACTTGTGCGATAAATTGCATCGACGCTTTATGAGAATTGTAGAAAGTTTGTCCGCAACGGACGGGGGAGTACCGAGACTCGATTGAAAATTTGTATGACGGTATGTTGATGCAAGTGTTCTTCGAAATTCGGTTGGTACGATAAGGCGAGACTCGTATCAATGAACGATACGTCGGACGAGAATGATAAGTCGGTCGGACGACCGAGACTAGCGAAACGATTATGCCTTGACGCAATAATCGGATCGACGGGAAAGGAATACTCGAGCTTACAAATGAGTCGCACGACTTGCGATCTCGATAGAAATGTTGGGCGGGACGAATCGAATCGCACGACTTGCGATCTCGATAGAAATGTTAGGCGATGCAAACATTGAAATTGAATCGCACGATGTGCGACTTCGGTAAGAAAGTTGGTTGACGTGAGAAATCGTGCCTAAGAAATAGTTGGTTACGTTACGGCAAAACTCATTTGAGTACGACTGAAAACACGCAAAACTTAGAGGGCGAGATCGTATAACTCGAGGGCACGATGTTAGATAATCGGTAACTCGGTTACGCGATCAAAGTATAGCGGGATGCGGCAAATCGAAAAATGAGTTGATGCATATGGAAAAGTTTGTTGCGAACTTGGATATATGCGATGCAAGTTAAGTTGACGTTGAAATGGATTCGAAGTCGACCCTCTTGCTATCGAAATTGATATAAACTATCAAGATCGATATGCAAGGAAACGTAAGCACGAGGTGAGAATACAAAATGGAGTGCGCCCTGCGCTATCAAAATTTTGTAAGTAAGGATACGAGAATGAACGAACTTGGTTGATCGTAAATTTTGTGATTGATCAAAGACGAGACTATAAGTCATCGACGATTGTTCGATGCGTATAGCATCTCGTGTGTCAACCCGTGAATAAGATAGACTCGAACTTGATGCGAGTAGATGTTTCGTAAATTGCGGAATCATCAACGGCAGTGCATGACTTAACTCGGAGGGTAGTTGCGCATCAGTTTGCGCCGTTAGAGATAGTTTTGTCCGAAATTGGGTAGTCGCATAGAATCGTCGGAACGTGATTTGGCTCCGAAATAAGATATAACATGGTTCGTAGTAAACTGTCCTTCGGTGATGATCCACAATTATCGAGCGTAGCTTCGGGGCAGCTGACCCTAGAAGACTTGACCGCCAAATCGAATTGAATGCTGCAGACCGTAAGATGACCCATACGATATTGCATATGAGATTGCACCGATAACAAATATAACACGGTGCATGTTGACGATAAGTGTAGGCGATCGAGAATTGTTGGAACAGCTTTCGATTGAGAATGATATAGTTAGATTTTAAAAATTCGTCGGATGAATACTTGAATGGTTATGTTGGTCGACGGTCGAACTAGAATTCACCAACGGACTTGGTGATTCGGATAGGCGATTGCGAGAAACGTGCTATACACGAGAGGGAATGATAAGGGAATGACTTATGAGTCATGTCGTTAGATTCGAATTCACCTTGCAATTGAGCTTGCGTGAATCGAACTTGTATTCGATGTTGCGAGATGGATAAGTTGGGAATTTGGCTAGTAAATTCCTACTCGTTAGAAAATTGAACGTAAGACGCATCGTAAAGACCTTCGTGCTAAGGCGATCGTTGCCTTGAGCACTGTCGCCTTGATGTAAACTTTTGTGTCGGATAGATTGTGGCCTTTGTGCAATGTCAATTTAAAGTAGCGTCGGGAGAAGTTAAGCACGGGAACTACGTAAGTAACCTAACGGGCGTAGTCCCGAATATTGATAAAGAAATCGTATCGAGATAAGTTGCATAAGCAAGACTTCGAAAATAGTTGGATAGCGACTTCGAACGCAAGGCGTTGCGGAGACTCGTTGTGATTGGATGCGCGATGGCTTGACGCAATGCGTAGAATTGATAGTCCCAATGGAACATACGAAACGAGAAAGGCGATTATGAATCACATCGCGTGCAGTGACTTTATTGAATAAATCACGTATGTATCGAATATACGTATGCGATGAAATTTCGAGAACGGTTGCTAAGGATAAGTCCGATCGAGAGTACGAGATGGCAAGCATAGGATTGAAATTTACCTGTCAGCTTTGTTCCAATTTGCTACCACTGTAATTGGTCAAAATACATATATCTTCGGGACGCCTTGAATATAGGTATGGATCCAAATCGAGTTGTATACAAAATTCAAATCGAGCTGCAGGGAAGACTTGAAATGTTAAAATGAAAGCTTGCAAGATAGTGTGAGATTGAACAATGTTGGTGGGACGAGATCGTGATACGATCTATAAAACACTTAGTCGGAGTGTTGGTTTTGGTTCGAGGACGAACCTTGTTTTGAGTGATATATTCTGTAATGCCCCGCTCTGCACGGTATATTAAGCTGAAGCGTTGACTCAACGAGTCACGTTGATGCAAGGGAATGTATCGATGCAAAACGATATGAGAGTTAAGTTGTCCCGAGCAATGCATCAAACTAAGTTGATGCGAAGAGTTGCCTTGTCCCGAAAGAATGCATCGAGTTGAATCGATGCGAAGTGCCGCGTTGCCTCGAAGGATGAGTGCGTTGAATCGGCTCGAAGATTCTAAGAAATCGAATCGACCAAGGCGCAAGTCCGAATCATTGCAAGTATTGATTTTAGTTGGTTTCGTGTGCAGGTTATACTTTGACGGAAAAATATTAGAGGTCGATCTTTTGCAATATTTAGTAAGGGGTCCGCGAAATCAAATCGTCGTCTTGCGACGGGCTAAGACTTGGGCACGCTAAGGAAAATCGGACGTATAACTCAATAAAGCACGAAGTGCTCGAATGGCTAAGTCAGGAGAGTGGCCGTGCAACAAAGTTATGGAATCGAGCCGCATCGGCTCGGCGAAATGACGAAGGCGTATCGACTCAAGGTGGGAGGATTGACTTCTTTTTACTCCTTCATTCGATAAGTCAAATATATCATTGTATGCTAAGTTAACCTATCGACGCCACGGGCGTGGCCGATCGGAGATAAAATCATAGTGTGAGTCGAACACCAAGTTAGAACAATTGAAATGAAATGTGTATCAATATGCACGAGTCGCTAGGGGATATTGGATATCGCATAGGCGAGCGCCTCGGTGTGCAAGCCGTAAGAACATGGGATAACTGTAATCGGCGAGTGCCTTAGTACACGAACCATACCGTGTCTTTGTTGCACGAGTTAGACGGCTAGAACATTGAAAGACAATAGGCGAGCGCCCTAGCGCGCAAGTCCCGAACATTGAATGCTAAGTTATAGAATATGGATATACGGTCGAAAACGTGCCTACGTGCACGGGATAATAAAAGATGGCTTCGTTGCGAGAGAATACAGTTGTGGCATGAATGTGGCAGAACTGTCGGATATGACATGGTGCCTCGAAAGGTGTTCAAGACCCTCGGGTCATTCGGTTGACGAGCATTGAGTTGAGGCACGATGCCATTGAATCATTGAAACGAAGTATGAAATATAAGAACACAGAAAGCTAACGAAAGAGATGCGAGATGATAAGTCTGAGTCTCGGACTCAAGACTATGTTTGGTTGTTTGAATTTGATTACTTGAATGATAGGGCGTTGCATGGTCGATTGGAATGGGCTCGAGATTAAATTATGATAATAGCCCGTACACGGGTGTTTTCCCCAAACGGTTAAATGTCGGAGCGCCCCGGAACTGCTTTGGCCGCGGAGGGATTCGAATAATTTTTGTAGGCACACATCCTTAAATAAGATGGAAAAAGCCGCAAATAATGGTATGCAGCGGGAATGTTTCGGTTGTTGGGATGTGACCCAACCCGTGAAACGCCGAGCAGCCCGACCAAATAGAGAGAAAAGAAGGAGAGAAAAGAAAGGAACTCCTTTAGTCCATTCCGGCGCGGATACGCCCACGACCTTCATATAGTTAAGGAACGATGGGTTGAAAGTGTAGGCGCAGATGCGTCCCGCATAGAGATCCTGCTTAGAGATGCACAATAACATGACAGGGAAGGATTACGGCGTATTCACCTTGCGTCGGTGCAAGGGCGAGTGCGTCGACTTGGTAAGTCACGCCACGAATCAAACACGAGATTGTTTGCTTGCTTGTACATTTAATTCGATAACATGATGCTATGATAACATGCTTTACGCTTTCGAAGATGCCATGAAATTGACCCTAAGGAGAACATAGCAAGATCATAAGCTAAGTTGCATGATTCAACATAAATATTAAAATGTCGGTTTGGAAAGATGATCCTTGCTTCAGTACATACGAGGACGAACATACTGATCCTCCACCAGCTTCATGCAGGGTGCAGGGAATGGATTGCTCGCGGCGAAGCGTTGCTTGAACGTGTTAAGGCTTGGAATGCCGAAGCGCATTGAAGCGTGCTATCGTATTGACGCTCGGACTACGCAGCTGGATTTATGCGGCCGAGATATAGAAGGCATGATGTATAGAACGGTGAAATCCTTTGTGGGCAAGAGAGAACCTGAGTGTTGTAGCCAATCTGGCATATATTGTTAGGCTATCGAAAGCCATTGTGATCTCAGTTTCGAATATCAATAAAGAGAATTATTTCGTATACTCTGTTTTCCTTTCGTTGTTAATATCGAATCAAAAGATAACCATTTGAGAACTTGTCATCTTGCCTTGCACGAGCGCAACTCCAGGCTCGTGCGGCATCATGCTTCCTGCGAGGACGATGATTCGGGTGATTCCGGGTCGGGGTGTGACACCACCTACACCCAAGAGCCCTAGGCAAGTGCAACTTGCTTCATGATGGATCTCAAGTTTTATTGTTCCATTCTTTTCTTTATATGATTATAAGCCTCTTTAGAACTTGGAGTTTTTGATTTTTATGGATAGATTCTTCTAGATCTACGTTACAACTTGGGGTTTCATGAGTTTATGGAGTTTTTCTTGGTTTTGAGCTACTAAAACTTGTTATTTTTGAAAGCTAATAGTTCCATGAGTAAGAGCACGAATATTTCGTATGAATTTGGTTTTTGATTCACCTCATTTCGAGTTAAAATGAAGTTTTTATGGCCAAAACAAGTTTTCTGAATTTTTCATGTCGGCTGAGTGAAATTTTACACAGGGAACCCTGAAATTGCGTATTTTACGCTGGATATCATGGTGCATGTTGGGTCGGTTAGCCCGGTACCCGGTACAGGCCCGGACTGGCCCGCGGTCAAATCGGCCCGGCCCGGCCCGACCCGTCCGAGGCCCGAACCGGCCCGCCCCCCACCCCCCAACGGGTCGAGACGGGCCTCCCCCCCAGCCCGAGCCCGGCCCGAATTTTTTTTTAACAGTTGTAGGCCCGGCCCGAAGCCCGGCCCGGTTGGACCGGTCCAGCCGACCGTTGGACTGTTCAATTTTTTTTATTCTGCCGACCATTTGGGGGGGTATTTTACCAAAATGTCCCTCCCATATAGCCATTTTTAAAACGTTGGGAGGGGCATTTTGGTCATTTTGGGCCCAAAATTTCCAAAATAATCCTGAAAAATTTATATAAATTGGCCAAAAATCCCATTTTTCAAACACAACTCTTTCCAAACATTTCTCTACATTTCTCTACGGTGTTCTACGGCTTTTCCTCCCTGGAGCTCTGGTGCTCTACGACTTCCCGATCTTCCTCCCAACTCCATTCCGGCTCTACGGCTTCCCGATATTCCTCTCAATCCCTTACTTTCTTTTAACAAAGTTTTACTTTATTTTATTTTATATATTGCTGGTGAAGGTTCAAACCCACCTGATCTTGCTGGACAGACTTACCAATTTTTTAATACTTTTTTTGACGGTACTCAAATTTCACCTGAGCAAGTAGCAACCAATCCGATTCCGGAGGGGTTCCAACCATCTCCTCCGGATGTCGCTAGTTCCACCCAACGTCCTGAAAAGAAAAAAAAGGTCTAAGTATTGGGAATATTTTACTTTGATTTTTGAAACTAATCCTGAAGGTTCGCTTGTTTTAGATGCCAAGGGTGAACCAATACCGTACAATGCGCAATGCAAAAAATGTTGCAACCAGTATGCATGGAAGAAGGGCGGTGGCACCGGGACCATATCCAGACATTACGACACTTGCTACGGGAAGGACACACTTCAAGCGTCCCAAACCCAAATAAGCTTTGGCACCACCGGTTCTTCAATGGGTAACTTTACTTACTCAGTTGCTCGGCATAAAACTAAATTAACTAAACATATTATTCGTGAAGAACTTCCTTTCACGATGGGTGAAAGCGAATCTTTACGAGATTATGCATCAATTTCTCTAAACCCCTCATTTACTAGAGTTAGTAGACAACAAGCTCGAAATGAGGCTATTCGTCTCTTTAACGAGCGGAAAGCCGCTTTGAAAGCAAATTTTCAAAATTTTAGTAAGTTGTCTATTACTTCTGATATTTGGACTACTAAGTGGAGTTATGCTTACATTTGTATTACTGTGCACTATATAGATGCACAATGGATGTTGCAAAAACGCATCATCTGTCTTAAAATTATAGAATTTCCACACACGGGCGCTGTAATTTCAAGTGAGATTTCAAAACACGTGCGTGAATATGATATTCACCATAAAAAATTTCTATCTCTTTGGACAATGCATCAAACAATACTGCTGCTATGTCTTCTTTGTCAGTGATTTTTCAGCCTATTTTAGAAGGTAGACTTTGCATGTTAGATGTGCTTGCCATATAATTAACTTAGTTGTTAAAGAATGTTTACAATTTTTTGGTCCCCATTTAGACACTCTGTGACAATGCTTGCTCCACCTAAACTCGTCTCCAAGTAGACAGCAAAATTTTGCATGCACGTGCGCACATTTTGGTATTACTTTTAGAAGATTTGTGAAGGATATACCAAATAGATGGAACTCCACCTACTTGATGTTGAAATCTGTAATTTCTTTTAGGAATGCTATTACATATTATTGTACTTCGGATGTCAGCTTTGACTATCAAGTTACTACTGATGATTGGGTAGCAGATGAAAGTGTTTGTGAATTTTTAGAAGTTTTTTACAATGCTACATGTATTCTTTCTGGTGTTTATTATCCCACATCTTGCTTAGCTTTACGTGAACTTTGTAACATGTCTTATTTATTTTCTAAATATAGAGATCATCCAAATTTTGAATATGCGGTGAGAAATATGGAAGCCAAATTCAAGAAATATTAGGGTGAAGTACCTCTTTTATATTGTTTGGCTTCCATATTTGATCCTACAATCAAATTGGATGGCGTAGAGGTTTTATTAGATGGATATGGAGAATATATGGGTATAGATGTTACTGACATGAAACTAGAAGTTAAAGTTGCGTTGGACAGGTTAGTTATACTGTACGAAGAAGGAGCAACGTCGACCCGACCAACTCAGGGGGGGCTAGTAGTAGCTCCGACTTGGCGTCTAAGCAATCAGCAGCCGGTCGCATAATACAAAGGAAGAAACAAAAACAATCATCCCAACCTACTCAAGAGTTGTCTCTTTACCTTAATTCTTATCAAGACGAAGATGAGACTCCAGATCACTTCGCCGTTTTAGAATGGTGGAAGAGACACGACAAGAGATTTCTGTTCTTTCTACAATAACACGTGATCTACTGATGGTCCCGGTGTCTACGGTAGCATCGGAGTCCTGTTTTAGTACAAGTTCAAGGATGTTGAGCGATAGGAGGAGTCGCTTGAAGCCCGATATCTTGGAAGCACTAGTGTGCGTACAAGATTGGATGAAAGCCGATAAAAGAACCCAAAACCAGAAAGATGAAGAAATCATGATATCCACGAGCTGGATTTGGAATCGCTTTCACTGCATGAAGGCGAACAACAATGAGGCTACGGTGCAAGGTATTAGGTATGTACATTTAAACTTATACCTTTATACTTAAAATATTTCAATTTTAACTTATACTTTTAAATTTTAACTTATACTTTTCAAATTTTAACTTATACTTTCAAAAACTATTTTTTATTTTTAAAAAAATATTTTTTAACTCCGCCTATGCCAAGCAAGCATTTGTCGGTCCCAAGCCCGGATAAAGGAAGAGGGAGAAATATTTTTTTTTACTTTTACCATTTTTTTTCAAAATTAAATTACAAATTTTTTTTGAAAATAATTTAACAAAAGAAAGTTAAATAAAGTAAGGAAAATTAAATAATTTAGCAAAAAAAAATAAATTACAATATTTTTTGACAATTCCTTTTAACAAAAAAAAGTTAAATAAAGTAAGAAAAATTAAATAATTTAGCAAAAAAATAAATTACAAATTTTTTTAGAAAAAAATTAACAAAAAAAGTTAAATAAATTAAGGAAAATTAAATAAATTAGCAAAAAAAATAAATTACAATTTTTTTTTGAAAAAAATTTAACAAAAAAAAGTTAAATAAATTAAGAAAAAAACCCATCAAAACCGGGCCGGCCCGGTTCAACCGGCCCCAACCGGCCCGAACCGACCAAGGCCAGGCCCGGCCCGTGGACCGGTTCGGCCCGGACCGGCTACACCATAGTCCGGTCCACTGGGCCGGGCTGGGCCTACATGTGCTGAACCGGGCCGGGCCTGGCCCGGCTCGTTTGGACCTAAGTGTCGGTCCAGGACCGACCCGAGCCCGATCTGGCCCGCCAAATTCGGCCCGTGGGCCGGCCCGGACCGGACCGTATGCACCATGAGCTGGATATCATCCAGAATGTAAGATTTTACGCAGGGAACCCTGAAATTGCGTATTTTATGTTGGATATCATCCAGAATGTAAGATTTTACGCAGGGAACGATAAAATTGCGTATTTTGCGATGGATAGTATCCAGAATGTGAAATTTTATGCTGGGAATCCTAAAGTTACGTATTTTATGCTGGATAGTACCCAGAATGTGAAATTTTACGCTGGAACCTACCCTTTTGTGTATTTTACGTAGAATTGAATTTTTGGCGTAAAAAGTACACAAAATGACTGTTTTTGCCAAGTTTAGCTACTTTCTAGCCAGAATTTTGAAAAAATCTTAAAACATGAAAGTTTTAGATCTTTGTCTTGCCTTTCCGAATATCTCTGGAGCACCTCATTCTGAGTTCGCATGTGGAAGTTATGTCCCGTCTCCCCTGATGCCGTATGATTCCTCCACAACTCTTGCACCCTGTTTATATTTAGTTATTGCATATACGCTTATACCAGGTTAAATGTTAATTTAACATGATATATATCTCGAATGCTGTTGCGACGGCTAGCATGATATGACAGAATTGAATGGCCTGGACACCGTGGGTGATTGTGTTTGTACAAAATAAACCGGTAATATTTGTATCATGTCTAGGACGGGGATCCCTGAGTACCACGGTCAGGGATACCTACTGCAATGGACTAAGGCTAATAAACTAGAATAATTCAGTAGTCATGAAGAGATTTTTCAGCTACAGACAGTCCCGTTATCTGGGCGCACCAAGTGGACTTGTAGCCTACCGACGAGTAGGGCACATTTCTAGCACACAGTCACGTGTTGTATCCTACATAAACGGACATTCGACCCGAATAACCGGATGTCTGCAGGGCTTGTGGCTGTTGGGAATAGTCTCATTGCATCTTGCTAGTAACTAGGCTTGTGATAACCCTAGTTAGTTAAAGTATCAAGCCGTACTCCTTGCTTGGCCGTGATTGATTGGATGAAGTTTAGCCCAGCTTAGTCTTGCCCTGATCATGTACAAGATTGTGATATGACATGATTAATTATGCTTGTCTTAAACAATAACGATCAGGGGTCCAGTTCTGTTCAGGCGAAGGGTTATAACCCCGGTACTTGTTTGGTTTAAGGGTTGTAACCTGGCTCCCGGAGCAGTTCTGTTTCCTCTTTTCGTTTATTGTCTTATTGTTCCCATGCCATGCTCGTCATTATTTTGTCTTACTTCAATAATATGATGATTAATTATACTGGCCTTAACAATAAAGATCAGGGGTCCATCTCTGTTCAGGCGAAGGGTTACAATCCCGATCCTTGTTTGGTTTAAGGGTTGTAACCTGGCTCCCGGAGCAGTTCTGTGTCCTATCTTCGTTATTATTTTGTTACCTAACCAATAGTATTTGAGACAGGTTTCTATTCAGGTGAAGGGCTGCAACCTCGGTCCTTGTTTGGTTTAAGGGTTATAGTCTGGCTACTTGAATGGTTTTCTCGTACTCAATTTATTATTGTTATCTCTATTATTATCAATTTCTTTTATAAGTTCTCTTTAATTATTCACTTGTGATATGCTGGTTTTAGTTCCTAAGTGAAGCCTCCTTTGTGGCACTTGCTCTTTCTGGGGTCTTATCCAGCTGGTTTTGTATGGCCAGATATCAGAGCAGCACCAGAGGATCTACCTATCTTCCAGTCAGATGGTGACCACCACGCGTAACCCTGGCAACGAGTGGGTTTCTTTTTGTCCTCGCACTTTATTGTAAAAATTATTCTTTTGAGGCGTTTAACCGGCGAGCACGTGTTAGCTCGTATTGCACCTTTACTTACTGTCCGCCTACGGGCTGTAACATGATTGACAGATCCTAGGGTTGATCATGTATTACTGAACTCTTGCTAGTCCTCATATTTTGTAACGACTAGCTTCATGATCAGCTGAATATGTAATGTTTGGGATGCCTTACCATTGTATATCTGGTGATCTTATATCTTGTAACTTTACTTGCTTGCTTGAGATTGAGACATTTAGGCTTTTTATTGACCATATGAGACTGATGGATTGTAGTTAAACCCTCATATATCTAGACAGCCGTGACCGTATAGTGAGGAGGATTCCATTTTATTATACGTAGCTGGCTATGTATTCTCCCGCTCTCCAGTATTCTGGTTCTGGGGCGTGACATGGTTTAAGTGGTGGCCCATGCAGGTCTTATAAATCAGGATATGTGGGGGGTTTATCGAATAGATGTCTCAATCAGCTCGCCCTTGATCTCTGCTCGTATCTTCTAATCCCTGAGATTCTCGACCTGGTCACATGCTTGTATCATTGATCTGTCTTGGTCCTTCCTTATTGTTCCCTATGTCTTCTTCAGCGGCATTATTCCTGGACCTGTCGATTAGCAAGGCGAAGCACCTCCTGTGGACCAGCAGCAACCCGGAGATCAAGCCCAACATTCAGGAGTAGCCTCCAGAGTCATGCCTACTGGAGGAGAGCCACCAGTTCAGCCCATCCAGCCTACAGAGCCTGATGATGGCACTTTGGTGGGTCTCATCAGGTCACTATTAGCCTCACAGGATCGTCGAGGAGATACCTTGCACCAGACGGTGGCAGACGCTTTGACCAGAGGAGGTCATCAGGGTAACAGCGCGGCCAACAGCTTCAAGCACTTGAACCCTCCCTTCTTCGACGGCAGTGAAGATGCAATCACTGCAGATGCATGGCTTCAGGACACAGAGGTGATTCTAGAAGCAGTCAGGACTCGAGAGAACGAAAAGGTAGCTGTGGTGCACCTACAGCTATTGGATCTTGCTCGCAGCTGGTGGGCGGCGCAGGCCGTTGGATTAGTGGCCCATATTGCCTGGGTAGTATTCAGGGAGAGATTCCAGACCAAGTATTTTGATGATGTAGCTTGGTATGATCTACAAACGAGGTTCACCAATCTGAAGCAGATGGGCAGGACGGTCGATGGATATGCAACCGAGTTTTCCAGGCTTAGTCGGTTTGCTCCCACCTTGGTGGCGACCGAGTTTGATAGAGCCCAGCGGTTCCAGCAGGGGCTCCACCTAGAGATTTTGTTGGCGGTGGAGCAGTTTGAGCATCAGACCTTTGATGCAGTACTGAGGGCAGCCCGGAGGCATGAATATACCTCCCAGAGGATCGTGGATAGGACCGAAGGTCGGAAGCGATCCCATAGCCAGATGAACCAGTCGTCAGCCCCAGCCCCGGCAGCCAGGGCTTTGAACATTGGAGCTCCGAGGCGGGCGGCCTCAGTGACGTCGGTTCAGCATTCCACCCCGAAGCACCCTCAGTAGCAGAAGCAGAAGCAGTCTTCCGCAGTGGAATGTTCACACTGCGGGAAGCCAGGGCACGTGGTATCAGAGTGTCGTAGAGCACAGGGTTTGTGCTTGGTTTATGGTACCCCGGACCACAGGGTTGGGAACTGCCCGAACAGGGGAAGTTCATCAGCTTTCTCTAGTTCTTCAGTTAGAGGACCAGTACCAGTCCACCGGCAGCAGCAGCTGCAGTACCCGTTCCCGAGGCCATTGCCGACGTAGGCCCAGGCATTCCAGCAGCAGAGACTGCAGCAGTATGCCTAAGCCCAAGTCCTGATCCAGAGCAGGCAGAGGAATTTCCAGCATAGGGGACCCGTACCTAGGGGACATGGTCAAGTGCTGGCCTTGACCATGGGAGAGGAAGGAATAACACCCGGTGAGATAGTGGCAGGTACTATTCTCGTCAACACCTTTCCAGCTTCAGTATTATTTGATTCTGGTGCCTCGCATTCATTTATGTATGCACGATTCGTGACACGGATAGGATTGGAGCCCGAGTTATTATCAGTGAGGCTCAATATACTTACTGGTAATGGTCTTGTGGGAGTAGATAGAGAGTTTTCTTCGTGTCGGGTCGTAGTAAGCGGTAGAGAGTTCCCCGCTAGATTGATAGAGTTCCCGATGGCCGATTATGATGTGGTCTTAGGGATGGATTGGTTGAGGGACCAGTATGCTATGATAGACTGCCATTTTGGCAGGGTTGTTTTTAGCATCCCAGGCGAGCCGGAGTTTTCCTTTTCCTGAGGTAAAGTTGAATCTTCTCCTCCCGTATTACGGATGACAGTAGCAGCAGTACAGTTACCCCGGATCGTCGAGGAGTTTCTAGATGTTTTCCCAGAAGAGCTTCCGGGAATGCCGCCAGAGCGAGAGATCGAGTTCACCATAGACTTGATCCCCGGGACTGCACCTGTGTCAGAGAGAGTCTACAGGATGGCGCCGTCAGAATTGGAGATATTGTACAAAATGATTGAAGAACTCAGAACCAAGGGATTCATTCGTGCTAGTGGATCGCCTTGGGGAGCCCCGATACTTCTTGTAAAAAAGAAGGATGGTATATCCAGATTATGTGTTGACTATCGTACCTTGAACTCAGTGACAATCAAGAACAGATATCCTCTCCCAAGGATAGATAACTTGTTTGATCAACTCAGAGGAGCAGCAGTATTCTCGAAGATAGACTTGCGCTCAAGGTACCATCAGATCTGAGTCAGAGAGCAGGACATCCCGAAGACAGCTTTCAGATCACGGTATGGGAATTGGGAGTTCCTTGTAATGCCATTTGGAGCAACCAATGCGCCGGCAGTATTTATGGATATCATGAATCGCATCTTCATGCCTTAGTTGGATCAGTTCGTGATTGTATTCATAGACGACATCCTGGTCTACAGCAAGAGTGAAGCAGAGCATGAGCAGCATCTCAGAGTTGTCCTCCAGATTCTTCGAGAGCACCAATTGTATGCCAAGTTCAGTAAATGCGAGTTCTGGCTTGATCATATTTCATATTTGGGTCATATCATCACCAGAAGAGGAGTAGAAGTGGATCCCTAGAAGATCGTGGCCATCGAAACGTGGCCAGTGCCCAGCACAGTTGCAGAAGTTCGCAGTTTTCTTGGATTGGTCGGCTATTACCGACGATTTGTTTCGGACTTTGCTCGGATTTTAGCACCACTGACGCAGTTAACCCACAAGGATGTACAGTTTGCTTGGACCGCAGAATGTCAGGATTCTTTTGAGAAGCTGAAGCGAGGCTTGATGACGGCACCCATTCTCACACTTCCAGATGTGACCGAAGGATTCTCAGTGTATTGTGATGCTTCAGGCCGAGGTTTAGGATATGTTTTGATGCAACATGGTAAGGTAATAGCTTATGCGTCACGACAACTTCGTGATCATGGGAGGCATTACCCAACCCATGACTTGGAGCTGGCAGCCGTGGTGTTTGTGCTAAAGCTTTGGAGACACTACTTGTATGAAAATAGGGTAAAGATTTTTACCGATCATAAGAGCCTGAAGTATGTGTTCACTCAGAAGGATCTTAACATGCATCAGAGGAGATGGCTAGAGCTGCTTGTGGATTATGATGTCAACCTGCAGTATCATCCTGGAAAGGCCAACGTTGTTGCAGATACATTGAGCAGGACAGTCGGAGTTTATTTTCTGACAGCGCAACCAGAGCTGTTAGCAGATCTTCAGAAGATGGGTATAGAAGTTGTTCTCCCTTCCAGTGTGGCATTGATGGCCAGTTTACAAGTTCAGTCCACTATCATCGAGAGGATCCGGATGGCGCAGTCAGCAGATTCCAAGCTTCAGCGACTCGGAGCAGAGTACGAGGCAGGACGAAGACCATAATTATACATCCATGAAGATGGTATATTTCGACATGGTGAGCATCTTTGTGTACCCAGTGGAGATATCAGACAGGAAGTCATGGCGGAAGCTCACAGTTCTCAATATTCGATTCATCCCGGTGGCACGAAGATGTACCGAGATATCCGTCAGCACTTTTGGTGGAATGGCATGAAGAGGGAGATAGCTCGGTTTGTCTCTCAGTATTTGGTTTGCCAACAAGTCAAGGCTGAACATCAGAGGCCAGCTGGACTTCTTCAGCCCTTGCCAATTCCAAAATGGAAGTAGGAGCATATAACCATGGATTTCGTGACTGGATTACCTAGGTCCCCGGCCGATAGAGAGGCTATATGGGTTATAGTTGATCGGCTTACGAAGGTGGCTCACTTTCTCCCATTCAGAGTTGGTCAGTCGACGGCTCAGCTAGCAGAGATGTACCTCAGGCAGATCGTCCAACTTCATGGTGTACCAGTCAGTATCACCTCAGACAGAAATTCAAGATTCACGTCGCACTTTTGGCGTAGTCTGCAAGAGAGTTTGGGAACTCACCTCCAGTTCAGCTCAGCTTATCACCCGCAGACAGATGGTCAGTCGGAGCGCACGATCCACACTCTTGAGGATATGTTAAGATCTTGTATGCTCGACTTCGGTGGTTCATGGGAAGATCACCTGCACCTGGTGGAGTTCTCGTAAAATAATAGTTTCCAAGCTAGCATCCAGATGGCACCATTCGAGGCATTGTATGGCAGGAAGTGCAGATCCCCGCTAGCATGGGACGATGTTGGAAAGAGGCAGATGCTTGGTCCAGAAATGATCACTCAGACAGTCGAGGTGGTCAGGAGAGTTAGAGATCATCTTCGCGTTGCACAAGATCGCCAACGCCATTGGGCCGATTCTCATCGACGTCCCCTTGAATTTTATGTCGACGACCATGTATTCCTTAGGATCTCGCCTAACTGTGGCGTCATTCGTTTCGGCGTACGGGAAAAGCTTAGTCCTAGGTATATAGGGCCGTTCGATATCCTAGAGCGAGTAGAAGATGTGTCCTATCGTCTCGCTCTTCCGTCGTCTCTGAGTAAGGTGCATGACGTGTTCCATGTATCCCAACTATGACGGTATATCCCGGACCCAAGCCACATCCTGGATCATTCGGAATTGGTTGTTGGTACCAACCTTTCGTATGAGGAGAGGCCCGTATCCATATTGGACCAAAGAGAGAAGATACTGAAGAACAAGACTATCAAGTTAGTCCGTGTTGCTTGGGGTCATCACTCCTTGGTTGAGTCAACGTTGGAGCGTGAGGATAATATCCGATCGCGATATCCCGACATGTTTGACTCGTAAGGTATAATGTCTTTTTTATACCTTACGCTCTAAATTCCTTGCTTGAAATGAATGATTGCATGGTTGATTGCTTAAATATAGCTTGTCATTGCCTCTCTAGCCTCTTAATTAAATTCCGATGACGGAATTCTTTTAAGATAGGTAGAGTTGTGATGACCATAGTTCGTAATTACGTATTTTGGAATACGTGTACGTATCTGACTCATATTGCATGTCTCATGGCTTGGTTCGGCTTGTTTGGGTTGGCTTGGTTCGGCTTGGGTTGCTTATTGGTTCATCATGAACCAAGGGGAGAACCCTTACCTACCACCATTATCCCTATTTATTAACCCAACACTCTTTCTCTCTCCTCATTCACTCTTCTTCTTCCTCACCATTACTCTCCATTACTCTCCACCTACACCCAAGAGCCCTAGGCAAGTACAACTTGTTTCTTGATGGATCTCAAGTTTTATTATTCTATTCTCTTCTTTACATGATTATAAGACTCTTTAGAACTTGGAGTTTTTGATTTTTATGGATAGATTCTTCTAGATCTACGTTGCAACTT
Source organism: Iris pallida (assembly GCA_029216955.1). Taxonomy (NCBI): domain Eukaryota; kingdom Viridiplantae; phylum Streptophyta; class Magnoliopsida; order Asparagales; family Iridaceae; genus Iris; species Iris pallida. The sequence goes on along the minus strand of JANAVB010006800.1, from coordinate 3,534,032 downwards.
GGGGTTTCATGAGTTCATGGAGTTTTTCTTGGTTTTGAGCTACTAAAACTTGTTATTTTCAAAAACTAATAGTTCCATGAGCAAGAGCACGAAATTTCGTATGAATTTGGTTTTTGATTCACCTCATTTCGAGTTAAAATGAAGTTTTTATGGCCAAAACAAGTTTTCTGAATTTTTCATGTTGGCTGAGTGAAATTTTACGCAGGGAACTCTGAAATTGCGTATTTTACGCTGGATATCATCCAGAATGTAAGATTTTATGCAGGGAACCATAAAATTGCGTATTTTACGCTGGATATCATACAAAATGTATGATTTTACGCAGGGAACCTGAAGTTACGTATTTTATGCTGGATAGTGTCCAGAATGTAAGATTTTACGATGGGAATCCTAAAATTGCGTATTTTATGCTGGATAGTATCCAGAATATGAAATTTTATGTTGGGAACCCTGAAATTGCGTATTTTATGCTGGATAGTACCCAGAATGTGAAATTTTACGCTGGAACCTACCCTTTTGTGTATTTTACGTAGAATTGAATTTTTGGCGTAAAAAGTACACAGAATGACTGTTTTTGCCAAGTTTAGCTACTTTCTAGCCAGAATTTCGAAAAAATCTTAAAACATGAAAGTTTTAGATCTTTGCCTTGCCTTTCTGAATATCTCTGGAGCACCTCATTCTGAGTTCGCATGTGGAAGTTATGTCCCGTCTCCCCTGATGCCGCATGATTCCTCCACAACTCTTACACCCTGTTTATATTTAGTTATTGCATATACGCTTATACCAGGTTAAATGTTAATTTGACATGATATATATCTCGAATGCTGTTGCGACGGCTAGCGCCTGGACACCGTGGGTGATTGTGTTTATACAAAATGAACCGGTAATGTTTGCATCATGTCTAGGAGAGGGATCCCTGAGTACCACGGTCAGGGATACCTACTGTAAAGGACTAAGGCTAATAAACTAGAATAATTCAGTAGTCATGAAGAGATTTTCCAGCTACAAGCAATCCCGTTATCTGGGCGCACCAAGTGGACTTGTAGCCTACCGACGAGTAGGGCACATTTCCAGCACACAGTCACGTGTTGCATCCTACATAAATGGACATTCGACCCGAATAACTGGATGGTCTGCAGGGCTTGTGGCTGTTGGGAATAGTCTCATTGCATCTTGCTAGTAACTAGGCTTGTGATAACCCTAGTTATTTAAAGTATCAAGCCGTACTCCTTGCTTGGTCGTGATTGATTGGATGAAGTTTAGCCCAGCTTAGTCTTGCCCTGATCATGTACAAGATTGTGATATGACATGATTAATTATGCTTGTCTTAAACAATAACGATCAGGGGTCCAGTTCTATTCAGGCGAAGGGTTACAACCCCGATCCTTGTTTGGTTTAAGGGTTGTAACCTGGCTCCCAGAGCAGTTATGTGTCCTCTATTCATTTATTGTCTTATTGTTCCCATGCCATGCTCGTCATTATTTTGTCTTACTTTAATAATATGATGATTAATTATACTGGCCTTAACAAGAAAGATCAGGGGTCCAGCTCTGTTCAGGCGAAGGGTTACAACCCCGGTCATTGTTAGGTTTAAGGGTTATAACCTGGCTCCCGGAGCAGTTCTGTGTCCTATCTTCATTATTGTCTTGTTACCTTACCAATAGTATTTGAGACGGGTTTCTATTCAGGTGAAGGGATGCAACCTCGGTCCTTGTTTGGTTTAAGGGTTGCAGTCTGGCTACTTGAATAGTTTTCTCGTACTCAATTTATTATTGTTATCTCTATTGTTATCAGTTTCTTTTATAAGTTTCCTTTAATTATTCACTTGTGATATGCTGATTTTAGTTCCTAAGTGAAGCCTCCTTTGTGACACTTGCTTTTTCTGGGGTCTGACCTAGCTGGTTTTGTATGGCCAGATATCGGAGCAGCACCAGAGGATCTGCCTGTCTTCCAGCCAGATGGTGACCACCAGGCATAACCCTGGCAAGGAGTGGGTTTTATTTTGTCCTCTCACTTTATTGTAAAAATTATTCTTTTGAGGCGTTTAGCCGGCGAGCACGTGTTAGCTCGTTTTGCACCTTTACTTACTGTCCGCCTACGGGCTGTAACATGATTGACAGTTCCTAGGGTTGATCATGTATTACTGAACTCTTGCTAGTCCTCATATTTTGTAACGACTAGCTTCATGATCAGCTGAATATGTAATGTTTGGGACGTCTTACCATTGTATATCTGGTGATCTTACATCTTGTAACTTTACTTGCTTGCTTGAGATTGAGACATTTAGGCTTATTATTGACCATAGGAGACTGATGGATTGTAGTTAAACTCTCATATATCTAGACGGCCGTGACCGTATAGTGAGGTGGATTCCATTTTATTATACGTAGCTGGCTATGTATGTCCCCGCTCTCCAGTATTCTGGTTCTGGGGCGTGACATTTTTAATAAAAGAACTTTTTGTGATCTTTTTTGTTGTATGTTCTGTTAAAAAAATTTCTGTTGTATATTCTATAAGACCTCATTCAAAGTGTTAAAATGCAGAAAAATGACATTCACCGTGTTAAAATCACGAAAAATGGCCATTCGCCATTGTAAAATCACGAAGAATGACCATTCTCCGTGTTAAAATCACGGAGAATAGCCATTCTATCCGTTGTAAAATCACGGAGAATGACCAGTCATTCTCCGTGTTAAAATCACGGAGAATGGCTATTCCCGTGTTAACATGCAGGAGAATAGCCATTCTCTGTGTTAAACTCACGGAGCATGGCCATTCCCCGTATTTAAGTGCAGGAGAATGGCCATTCGTCGTGTAATTCTCATGGCGAATGATCATTCGCCGTGTTAAAGTGCCGGAGAATGTCCATTATTCGTGTTAACTATATTCTCCGTGTTAAAGTACCGGGGAATGATTACAGTGAATTGAACGATCTTTGCGATCTCTGCTGAAGATGAGAGCAATGGAATTCAAATCTCTCGTGAAGAAGAAGAAAAAGAAGACGAAAATCGCAATCCAAATATGAGTTTGTGAATTCAAATACATATATATAACCAAATTTGCGCGAATGGGTAGTTATGGTATTATCAAAATGACAATTTTGTAAATACAGACCATCTAAAGAGAATATTGAAATAGTTAACGTAAAAATACATAATGTTGGGTATTTCATAAAATCCACCTTGAGTGTGGGTTTTTCATAAACACCCACCCGAAAATGGGAATCTCAGCAATTTCCAGTATATATATATATATATATATATATATATATATATATATATATATATATATGCAAAAAAAAAATATATATATATATATATATATATATATATATATATATGCAAATGACCTCTAGCCTAGTGGTTAAGAGAGATGCATGTGGCCCAAGTGGTCAGGAGTTCGAGCCCCAGTGGAGGCGAGTTCGCCACAATTACCCATGTGGGTCAAGCCTGCACTTGGATTCAATAGCAAATTCTTCTCAATCAAGGGTTCCTGTAGCTTCTCTTAATTCTGAGAATTAACAGAACGAATTCAAAATTCAAATTACTAATTTTAACAAACTCTTGATTCCACCTGCTGCATTTTTCAATTGGCACCATAACTGGAGTGAGCCACATGCATCCCAACTTCCTTTATATACTGCTCGTTTCATCCATTCTCTCCATCAGCTCTTCGAGAACAGAACCCCATTCTTCCATTCCTCATTCTTCCTTATCAGTAATTTGAAGGCGATGGCGGAGACAAGGATGATGATGGCGACGACGGCGACGACGACACCCTCGGCGAGATAGACGGTGGTTCAACACAGCAGCATCAGTCCTACTTCGAGTTGGTGATCAGTAAGTACTGAATCTTTGAAGAGATCTACTTGTTGCTTGGTCCTTCTCTTGATCTTTTGTATTCGTAGATCTAAATTCGAGAGCGATTATCATGCCCCAGAACCAGAATACTGGAGAGCGGGGGCGTACATAGCCAGCTACGTATAATGAAATGGAATCCACCTCATTATACGGTCACGGCTGTCTAGATATATGAGGGTTTAACTACAATCCATCAGTCTCCTATAGTCAATAACAAGCCTAAATGTCTCAATCCCAAGCAAGCAAGTAAAGTTACAAGATGTAAGATCACCAAATATACAATGGTAAGGCATCCCAAACATTACATATTCAGCTGATCATGAAGCTAGTCGTTACAAAATATGAGGACTAGCAAGAGTTTAGTCATACATGATCAACCCTAGGATCTGTCAATCATGTTACAGCCCGTAGGCAGACAGTAAGTAAAGGTACAATCGAGCTAAACATGTGCTCGTTGGCTAAACGCCTCAAAAGAATATTTTTACAATAAAGTGGAAGAACAAAAAGAAACCCACTTGTTGCCCTGGTTACGCCTGGTGGTCACTATCGGGCTGGAAAGTCGGAAGATCCTCTGGAGCTGCTCCGAAATCTGGCCATACAAAACCAGCTGGGTCAGATCCCAGAAAGAGCAAGTGCCACAAAGGAGACTTCACTTAGGAACTAAAACCAGCAATTAACACATAATAATAAGTAGTAAGAACTAGAAATAAGGAAAATATATCAGGATGATATACGACGAGATAACCATAGGATTATTCAGATAACCATGTTACAACCCGTAAACCAAACAAGGACCGGGGTTGTAATCCTTCATCTTGTAACACCCACTTTTCCAAAATAAGGGTAAATTTGAACTTTTGTATTTTAAATCATTAAAATATTTGATTTTAGTCATGATATGATTTTTGGTGATTTTTAGTTATTTTAAAACTATTTAATTGAGTGAAATGTGAATTGGTATTTTGCTACTGTAACATTAGTCATACATGACCTAGAAGACTAATCATGACCAATGAGACCTAATCATGTGTTTAGGATTTCAAATTTCTACTTTTAAGCCTAGGGGTATTTTAGTTATTTTGACACTTTTGTGAAATTGTGAATTATATTAATTAAATATGTGTTAGTTAAATTGTTGAGTCTTGACCTAGAAGTTAGCCTAATCTAGATTGTTAATCATGACCCTAGAGACTAAGTTAGAGGGTTTCATTAAGTAATTACATTAGTGAAATATCTAGATATTTGTTAAGGAGATATTTTTATGCTAAAGGTTAAAGGATGTTACTTTAATTTTGAGCCCTTAGATTAGCTAGAAATTGTTGGAGAAACCTTAGCCCCTCATCCTAAACCCTAACCCTAACTTGATGGCAGCCAACACTCATCCCCACCCCTATAAATACATCCCATTAATCATTTGCACCAATTTTAATTCATTTTATTTGCCTCTTTTGTGTTCTTCCCTAAACTTCTCCCCAAATATCCAAATCACCTCCAAATTGAGCCAAACCTCTTGTATTGGGATCCCCTACCATTGAGGATGCTAAGGGAAGCTAGCTAGCAAGGTTGCACAAGCTTTTGGCATCATCATTTGAAGAGGACAACCCCCCCCCCCTATTCTAGGTTTTTATTGAGTTTTCACTCAATAGGTAAATACCCTCATAAATAGTTAAATTTCTGTTTTCTCTTCATGAATGGATGCATCTAGGTACCAGGGACCTATAGGCTAAGTTTGGTAGGAATTAAATTGGGTTTGGTGTCCGTATCGGACACGTATCTAGGTTAATACTAAAGTGTTTGATGTATTGCCTCTGTGAACAAAATGTTGTTATTTTCGAAAACTATTTGAACAAATTTCTAGCCCTATAGGTGCTGATCACGAATCACTAACACTGAGCACATTATCGTGTCGTATCCGTGTCAAAATTAGACACGAACACGCTGCACACACTGTACTGCACAGTGTGGCAGTGTCCTGCTACCATACGGTTCGTGCGTATTGCACAGTGCACTTGGACACGAGATATTCGACACACACGATAGGGCAGACACTGACACGAGGCTCCCCAAGTTGCATGAGTCCTCGTGTCGTATCCGACACGTATTCGTGTGTGCACTGGATTTGTACTATACGCTCACAGTGCAATTTCAGGCTCGGATACGGCTTGATAAGTCGGACACGGCGACATGTGGGTTCGATTCAGGGTACTAGGCCCCTAGCCCTACCCTAGGCGAACCCACATGTGTGATCACGAGATATAATTCGTGTCATGTCGTGTCCTAGACTCTCTGGAACACGTGCACGACACTGTCTGTTTGCAGACTTGTGTTTTGTGTAATTTAGCTGATTGGACACGTCTGTGTCGTGTTTATTGGACACATTATTTCTTGTGTGACACGTACACATATCCACAATGTACTACCAACCATTAACCTTACTTATTAACTGTTAATTCATGTTGCAATGGGCAATCCCCTATTTTTTTTCCTGATACTGTTAAGTATCAGTGAATATACTCACTGTTTTCTTTTGATTTGAAATTATATATTGAGTTCCTGTTACATTTAGATACCATGTTAGGATATAGGATTTTATGTGTTGAGTTAAATACCTGAGTTTGATTGAGTTGTTAAAACTGAATTTTAAGTTGAAAACCTGAGTTTGTGTTGAAGGGTTAACCTGTGTATTTATAACAGAACTGAGAACTTGGTTTTGATTTGTAATGAACTAACTGAGGTTGGTTTTGGGTTCAAGACTGAGAATGTGATATACACACAGGTTTTGAGGTACACCCTATTTTTTCCTTCCCTTTTCCTGTTTTATTTTCCTGAGATTTGGTTTCTTTACAAAACTGAGAACTGGGTTTGAATAAATGAATCTGAGAATGATTTGGACTGTGTAAAATGGATACTTAGATACCAAAACTGAGTTCAGTAATTTATACAATCTGAAATTTTACACTGATTTTGGGTTTTGATTTGTTAACTGAATTTAATTTGAAAACTGAATGTGTTTAGAAAACTGAATTTGGTAATACCTGAGTTCATTTTTAATTCCTGAGAATTCATTCACAAAGGAAAACTGAGAATTTCCATTGGATAAAGAACTGAGACTTTTCAAATGAAAACTGAGAAGGGGATAACATGATTAATAGGAGAATTTCCTATGTTGTGAAAACTGAGACTTTCCATAAACACAAAAACCTGAGACACACCCATATAAACTGTTCTTCCTGAGGATACATGTGTTAATGCACTTTTGAACTGAGAAATTGTTTCATTGGTTGATACTTGATTTTGATTGACATTTGGTTTCGATTTTTGATTGGGTACACATAGGTTTAGGTTCTGGTTATATAGGAAATTTGAGTGTTGGTTTTGTTTTGGAAAAAAACTGAAATCTAAACTCATCACACACCCTTTAACTTGATGAAATCTGAGAATCATGTATACATATTGATTGATTTAAGCTATACACATAGGGTAGTTCACTGTAATGTAGGAATTCATGTTGATATAGGAAGTTAGTTCACTGTTTTTGTCCTAGGTTATACACATTTATTCCTATTTTTCACTAATTTTCAGATAACACACACAAGGCCACATATATCACCCTCACACACACAAGTTTATTTCATAGACACACACACCCTCACTTTTCCCTATCACTCTTCACACACACATAGTGATATACACATCTATGCACACTCACACATTCACACATCCCTCTTTCTCACTCACACACATTGACACAATGTTTTATACACTAGCCTATGGCATTGCCCCATGCACACACATATATACCCTTAACCCTCTCTCTATATCTCTTTGTATATATGTTAGATTATATATAGTAAGTTATATATAAGTATATGATATAGGAATATATATATATATATTGTATAGATATATGTATAGATATAGATATCTATATATGTCCACTAAGTACCCTAGAAACTCTAGGCTATGGCCTATAGCCAATGAGATAGGTTTGACCAATAGGCCTAGTAGACCTAGATTGACTTAAAGGTTGACCCTTGTGGACCATGGTTGACCAAGGTCAACTATAGGTCAACTTTGACTTAGAAGGACTTAATGACTAAGGTTTAACTAAACCCTAGATAACTTGACTATTGACCAAAGTTGACCAGGAGTTGACTTTGGCCTAGTTTGACCTAGAATCATGTAGAATGCATAGTAGGACCTCATTTTACTATTTTGGACTTGTTGTGACTTGTGCTGTTCTGATTAGGAGCCAGACACCACTCCTCGGGCAGTACTTTTCATATTGGACATTCAGATACAGGCGAGTACATTCTCTGATCGTTTCATACTTGTCACGATTTATATTCTCGCTCTAGATTACTTTTACTTGATGCTGTCACGTTATCATCACGGATTGGTACTATATGGATCTCTTCTTGGGATGTTATTCCCCTTAGCGGGCGCATCGGATACTTTATGACATGTATTTCATGTACATCATGTATTCCTTGTTTTTGCGTTATTCATGTACACTCATGTTCTCTCATGTTCTTTCATGTACGTTCATGTACTTTCATGTTCTTTCATGTACGCTCATATTTCCTCATGTATTTTCTGTGTAACCAAAACATCATGTACGTAACGTAACTTGAATAGATCCTTGTGTATTGATTGTGGGTAGGGGTGAGTATAAATGGTCATGTGATTTACCCATCATGTTCACTCTGTTACTTTTCATGTTTTATCATGTACACATCAGCCTTATTGGCTGATGTCCCATCATGTTCACTCATGTACATCATGTACAACCTAAGCCAATTACATGCCATCTCGTACTCTACATCACTAGTCACTTACAGTTCTTACTTATCATGTATATATTTCCAGTTATCAAATATCTCTCTTGTTTCATGTACATCTTCTTACAGCGTTTCATGTATCTTACTCTATTGCCTGCTTTATATTTCCTGCCTTGATATGAACTGCATGAGATGTACTGTGCTCGCTCCTGTCCTGACTGGACCTGTTGAAAATATTACAGAGGATGAGGATGAGGCCCTTTACACCACCTATTACGGAGCAGGCTTAGTCGACACCTGCGACCTGGCTCCTCTGGAGGACCCAGCTGCAGTTCAGGATACTACTCCCATAGTCTAGGCTAGTCAGCTAGGCTTTATCTTTCTTTTCAGCATTGTTTTTGGCTTTCAGTTGTTGTTTTGAGATGTATATATTCTTTCATATTCTGTAATTGAGACTTGTACTCGGAATGTTTGCTGAGATGTTATCTTAGACACTAGACTCTTCTGATTATCTGTACTTCGTTTTGAGTTCTATGTCATATCGACTTTTCTTCCTTAGTTGTGATTGAGTTTACATTCTGCTATGTCACCCCCATTCGGGGAGTATAAACTGCCTGGCATTATATATTGTTAGATGTTGTGACCTAGGACAGCGTTCTACCGCCGATACTGCGGCGTAGGCTGGACGTACCCACTTCTCGTGCCCTTACTCTAGGGTGCGGGTCGTGACACATCTGAACGGAACTTGGTTTCCCATCATTTATCGGCAAGATAATATAAGAAATCAGGATATGTTACTATCTTGTACAGGATCAAGACAAGACTAGACTGATTATGCCTCATCCAACAATCACGACCCAGCAATAAGTACGGCTTGATACTTTAACTAACTAGGGTTGTCACAGGCCTAGTTACTAGCAAGATGCAGTGAGATTATTCCACAACCACAAGCCCTGCAAACCATCCAGGTTACCCAGGTCGAATATTAGGGGTTGAATTCAGGTGGGTACATCGTCCAGGAAACGCATGTACCCTTAAGTGGCTTGAAGGGTGCAACACATGACAGTGCGCTAGAAATGTGCCTTACTCGATGGCAGGCTACAGATCCCAAGCGCGCCCAGGTAACGGGATTGCTTGTAGCTGGAAAATCTCTTCATGACTACTGTGTTATTCTAGTTATTAGCCTTAGTCCATTTCAGTAGGTACCCCTGACCGTGGTACTCAGGGGTCCCATCCTAAGCATGATGCAATACAAGACTGGTTTAATTGTACAAGCACATTCGCCCACGGTGTCCAGGTCATTCATTCTTGTCATGTCAAGCTACCCGTCGTAACAGCATATCGAGATATATTATGTCAGGTTTATCATGTCAAGTTATCATGTCAAGTTTACTTATCAGGAGTGCGCCACGTCGGGCCACTATCATGTCATATCATTTGTCAAAAGTACACCACAACGGGTCACCATCGTGTCAGGAAATACACTTAAAATTAATATGGCACAAGCATACGTTTAGTAATTAAATATTAGCAGGGGTAAGGGCTGTGGGGGACTCATGCGGCTCAGGAAAATTTGTTCATGCGGCCATGCAAGTTGCATGCAAATAAATACAAGCAATTAATTTAAATGGCCATGTGGCTCACTTGGCCATATGCGGCTGAGCAATTGGCAATGGCCATATGCGGCTACAATTTGCAATGGCCATATACGGCCAAGAGTACAAGGCCATATGCGGCCAAATAGTGTTCCAAGTAAACTGTTGCATGCATGCATATGCGGCTAAGTAATGGCCTGGCAATTATTTAAAGGCCTATGCTGCTCAGGCTAATATTAATGGCTCATGCGGCCATAAATTGCCCATGGCCATATGCGGCCAGGAAAGGCCAATGGCCATATGCGGCCAAGCACAAATGTGCTTATGTGGCCAGTATTAACAAATACATGCGGCCATACATTAACAAATGCATGCGGCCACAATTTATTTTCTAAGGCCATGCATGCCAGTTTGTATTAGCCAAGGCCAGGCAAATATATACTAAATGCATGCAAGTATATACTAAATGCATGCAAGCTTATATACTAATGCATGCAAGCTTGTATTAGCAAAGGCCATGCAAATATTATTAAATGCATGCAAGCTTATATACTAAATGCATGCAAGCTTATATTAGCAACTGCAATGTATGCGGCCAAGCACACTTTTGTGCATGCGACCAAGCTATGAGTTCATATGCGGCTCAGCATTAACCATATGCGGCCAAGATGGATTGGCCTATGCGGCCAAAATTGGATTGGCCTATGTGGCCAAAATCAATAATTCCATGCAGCCAACAAATGGATTGGCCATGCGGTCAGGAATTGAATAAAGGCCATATGCGGCAAGAAATATTAATAAGGCCATGCGGCCAGCAAATATATCCATGCGACCAACATGTGTATCCATGCAAAGAATTACTAATGCATGCAAGCAATTCATTAATTGTTAATGCATGAAAGGCCAAGCAAAGAATTACTAATGCATGAAAGGCCATATGGCCATAAATGAATAGTGGCCATGCCAGCTAAGCAGTGCCATATGCGGCTATGCAAGGAAAGGCTCATGCGGCAGACTAAATAATTAATTCAATTAAATGGCCATGCGGCCAGAGAACTGTTCTTCTTCTCCACTTTCCGAGAGAAAGAACACCATGAAGTCATGCTTCCAAGCTCCATAAATTCGTCATCCAGAGTCCAAATCCGAACTTCCATAAGTCAAATTAGGGCAGAATGAAATTCTCTACAACATGGAACCATCAGAACTTGGAAATAACAAGGTTAAACAGATCAAAATCCAAAAAATCTAAAAATACCACAAAGCTTGATCTATAAGAAATTAACCATGGAAATAAAAAATGCTAAGTACTAAAGTGGGTTAGAAACACATGAGGAAGACAATAGAACAATAAAAATTGACTTCCTCCATGAAGCAAGATGCACTTGCCTACACCTCCCTCTCTCAGGTTGGTGGAGAAGTAATGGTAAGGAAGAAGAAGAGTTAATGAGGAAAGAGAAAGAGTGTGGGGTTAGTAAATGATGATGGTGGTGGTAGGTAGGGTTCATGCTAACCCAAACCCAACCAAACCCAACCAAACAAAACCAAGCCAAGCCACACCAGGATGAGCCCAAAATAATCTAAACTAGGATCAAGACGAGCATGACAAGTCTAACTACAGATCGAAATTTCGTACACGTATATAAAATACGTAATACGAACCACGAGCATTACAACTCTATCCACCTTAAAAGAATTTCGTCCTTGAAATTTAATCAAGAGGCTAGAGAGGCAAGGGCAAGCTATACTAAGCAATCAATCAAACGATCAATCATGCAAGTAAGGAATTTGAAGGTATGAGAAAGAGGGAAGACATCCTGCTAGGAACCTCTCTGCCGGTTCTGAATCTGGACTTGGACCTGGGCACACTGCTGGGGTCTCTACTGCTGGAAGGCTTGTGCCTGAGGCGGCAATGGCCTTGGAGGCTGGTACTGCTGTTGTACTGGTGCTGGTCCCATTATCGAGGGACTAGTTAGGTTCTCTGACGATGAGCTGGCCCTATTCGGGTAGGATCCTATCTTGTGATCCGGTGTCCCATAAACCAAACACAATCTCTGTGTTCTGCGACACTCCGAAACAACGTGTCCTGGCTTCCCACAATGAGTGCAGCCCATTACGGAAGACTGCTTCTGCTTCTGTTGCTGAGGGGACGTGATCGATGTCACTGAGGCCGCCTGTCTCGGAGTTCCAAATGTCAAAGCCCTGACAGTCGGGGTTGGTGCTGACGACTGGGTCATCTGGCCGTGAGATCGCTTTCGACCTCCGGTCCTGTCTACGATCCTGTGGGAGGTATACTCGTGCCTCCTGGCTTCCCTCAATACCGCATCGAAAGTCTGATGCTCAAACTGCTCCACTGCCAGCAGAATCTCTAAGTGGAGTCCCTGCTGAAACCGCTAGGCTCTATCGAACTTGGTCGCCACCAAGGTGGGAGCAAACCGACTAAGCCTGGAAAACTCGGCCGCATATCTGTCGACCGTCCTGCCCATCTGCTTCAGATTGGTGAACTTGGTCTGTATATCGTACCGAGCTACAGCATCGAAGTACTTAGTCTGAAATTTCTCTCTGAATATTGCCCATGAAATAGGGGCCACTAATCCTACGGCCTGTGCCGTCCACCAGCTACGGGCAAGATCCAGTAACTGTAGACGCACCACGGCCACCTTCTCGTCTTCTGGGGTCCTGGCTGCTTCTAGAATCACTTCTGTGTCCTGAAGCCACGCGTCAGCAGCGATAGCGTCTTCGCGGCCATCGAAGAACGGAGGGTTCAGTCGCTTGAAGCTGTCGGCCGTACTGTTTCCTGGACGACCTCCTCTGTTTAGAGCATCTTGTACTGCCTGGTGCAATGCATCACCTCGGCGATCTTGAGAAGCTAACAATGATCTGATGAGACCTACCAAAGTGCCATCATCAGGCTCTGCAGGCTGGACTGGTTGATCTGGTGGCTCTTGACCCCCAGTAGACATGACTCTGGAGGCTACTCCTGAATGCTGGGCTTGATCTCCAGGTTGCAGCTGGTCCACAGGAGGTACTCCGCCTCGCTGCTCGACAGGGCCAGGTACTATGCCGCTGAAGAAGACGACATAGGGAACAAAACAATAAGGAAGGACCAAGACAGATCAACGATACAAGCATATGATCAGGACAAGAATTTCAGGGATTCAGAGGATATGAGCAGAGATCAAGGGCGAGTACTGATTGAGACATCTATTCGGTAAACCCTCACATATCTTGATTTACAAGACCTGCATGGGCTACCTCTTAAACTATGTCACGCCCTAGAACCAGAATACTGGAGAGCGGAGGCGTACATAGCCAGCTACGTATAATGAAATGGAATCCACCTCACTATACGGTCACGGCTGTCTAGATATATGAGGGTTTAACTACAATCCATCAGTCTCCTATGGTCAATAACAAGCCTAAATGTCTCAATCCCAAGCAAGCAAGCAACTTTCACCAAATATACAATGGTAAGGCATCCCAAATATTACATATTCAGCTGATCATGAAGCTAGTCGTTACAAAATGTGAGGACTAGCAAGAGTTTGGTCATACATGATCAACCCTAGGATCTGTCAATCATGTTACAGCCCGTAGGCAGACAGTAAGTAAAGGTACAATCGAGCTAAACATGTGCTCGTCGGCTAAACGCCTCAAAAGAATATTTTTACAATAAAGCGGGAGAACAAAAAGCAACTCACTCGTTGCCCTGGTTACGCCTGGTGGTCACAATCGGGCTGGAAAGTCGGTATATCCTCTGGAGCTGCTCCAAAATCTGGCCATACAAAACCAGCTGGGTCAGATCCCAGAAAGAGCAAGTGCCACAAAGGAGGCTTCACTTAAGAACTAAAACCAACAATTAACACAGAATAATAATAAGTAGTATGAACTGGAAATAAGAAAAATATATCAGGATGATATACGAAGAGATAACCATGGGACTATTCAGATAACCAGGTTACAACCCGTAAACCAAACAAGGACCGGGGTTATAAGCCTTCATCTAAACGGAACTTGGTTTCCCACCATTTATCGGCAAGATAATATAAGAAATCAGGATATGTAACTATCTTGTACAGGATCAAGACAAGATTAGACTGATTATGTCTCATCCAACAATTACGGCCAAGCAATAAGTACGGCTTGATACTTTAACTAACTAAGGTTGTCACAGGCCTAGTTACTAGCAAGATGCAGTGAGATTATTCCACAGCCACAAGCCCTGTAGACCATCCAGGTTATCCAGGTCGAATATTAGGGGTTGAATTCATGTGGGTACATCGTCCAGGAAATGCATGTACCCTTAAGTGGCTTGAAGGGTACAACACATGACAGTGTGCTGGAAATGTGTCCTACTCGACGGCAGGCTACAAATCCCAAGCGCGCCCAGGTAACGGGATTGCCTGTAGCTGGAAAATCTCTTCATGACTACTGTGTTATTCTAGTTATTAGTCTTAGTCTATTTCAGTAGGTACCCCAGACCGTGGTACTCAGGGGTCCCATCCTAAGCATGATGCAAGACAAGACTGGTTTAATTGTACAAACACATTCGTCCACGGTGTCCAGGTCATTCATTCTTGCCATGTCAAACTAGCCGTCGCAACAACATATCGAGATATATCATGTCAGGTTTATCATATAAAGTTATCATATCAAGTTTACTTGTCAGGAGTGTGCCACGTCGGGCCACTATCATGTCATGTCATTTGTCAAAAGTGTACCACAACGGGTCACCATCGTGTCAGAGAACACACTTAAAATTAATATGGCACAAGCATACGTTTAGTAATTAAATAATAGCATGGGCAAGGGCTGTGGGGGACTCCTGCGGCTCAGAAAAATTTGTTCATGCGGCCATGCAAGTTGCATGCAAATAAATACAAGCAATTAATTTAAATGTCCATACGGCTCACTTGGCCATATGCGGCTGAGCAATTGGCAATGGCAATATGCGGCCAAGAGTACTAGGCCATATGCGGCTAAATAGTGTTCCAAGTAAACTGTTGCATGCATGCATATGCTGCTAAGTAATGGCCTGGCAATTATTTAAAGGCCTATGCGGCTCAGGTTAATATTAATGGCTCATGCGGCCATAAATGGCCCATGGCTATATGCGGCCAGGAAAGGCCAATGACCATATGCGGCCAAGCACAAATGTGCTTATGCGGCCAGCATTAACAAATGCATGCGGCCATAATTTATTTTCTAAGGCCATGCATGCCAGCTTGTATTAGCCAAGGCCATACAAATATATACTAAATGCATGCAAATATATACTAAATGTATGCAAGCTTATATACTAATGCATGCAAGCTTATATTACCAAAGGTCATGTAAATATTATTAAATGCATGCAAGCTTATATTAGCAACTGCAATGTATGCGGCCAAGCACACTTTTGTGCATGCGACCAAGCTATGAGTGCATATGCGGCTCAGCATTAACCATATGCGGCCAAGATGGATTGGCCTATGCGGCCAAAATTGGATTGGCCTATGTGGCTAAAATCAATAATTCCATGCGGCCAGCAAATTGATTGGCCATGCGACCAAGAATTGAATAAAGGCCATATGCGGCTAGAAATATTAATAAAGCCATGCGGCCAGCAAATATATCCATGCGGCCAACATGTGTATCCATGCAAAGAATTACTAATGCATGCAATCAATTCATTAATTGCTAATGCATGAAAGGCCAAGCAAAGAATTACTAATGCATAAAAGGCCATGTGGCCATAAATGAATAGTGGCCATGCCAGCTAAGCAGTGCCATATGCGACTGTGCAAGGAAAGGCTCAATTGGCCAACTAAATAATTAATTCAATTAAATGGCCATACGGCCAGAGAACTATTCTTCTTCTCCACTTTCCGAGAAAAAGAACACCATGAAGCCATGCTTCCAAGCTCCATAAATTCGTCATCCATAGTTCAAATTCGAACTTCCATAAGTCAAATTGGACAGAATAAAATTCTCTATAACATAGAACCATCAGAACTTAGAAATAACAAGGTTAAACAGATCAAAACCCAAAAAAATTTGAAATACCACAAAGCTAGATCTACAAGAAATTAACCATGGAAATGAAAAATGCTAAGTACTAAAGTGGGTTAGAAACACATGAGAAAGACAATGGAACAATAAAAATGGACTTCCTCCATGAAGCAAGATGCACCTGCCTACACCTCCCTCTCTCAGTTTGGTGGAGAAGTAATGGTATGGAAGAAGAAGAGTTAATGAGAAAAGAGAAAGAGTGTGGGGTTAATAAATGATGATTGTGGTGGTAGGTAGGGGTTCATGCTAACCCAAACCCAACCGAACCCAACCAAACAAAACCAAGCCAAGCCACACCAGGATTAGCCCAAAATAATCTTAACCAGGATCAAGACAAGCATGACAAGTCTAACTACAGGTCGGGATTCCGTACACGTATACAAAATACGTAATACGAACCACTGGCATTACAGCGATCGATCTCCTCTCGAGACTTTCCATCGAAGTTTTGATTGTTCCTGGCTTGAATTGCTCTTGGCTTGACTGTTCGACCAAATTGATAAGGTAAGGAACTGCTCAAGATCAGAATAATTTTAAATTGTGTTTCTTCTTTTGATTTGTTCCCAATTTCTTATATCGAGTTGTAGATCGGATTGAGGAGCTGATTGATCCGATCTGTTCCTTGGTCGATTTGGTGAACCTGAACCATTGGTAAGATCTGATCCTTATATCGAATCTATAACTCTCTTGATGTTGTTCTTCGAATTCCTTGATCGATCAGTGTTGGATCATTGATCAGTAAAGTTGTTATTATGAATGATGTCCTCTGTTTCCTTAGGTTGTTCAGATTTTAGATCAGTAAGAACATGGGGATCATAACAACCTTTGAAGAGTAGTGTCGTGGGACATCATTTCAGATTTTTTACATGTATTTCTTAAACCTCCAGTTTAATTTATGAGGATTGGTTGTGGTTGATTATAGGATTAATTATGGTAGAACTGAGTATCAAGTGAGAGGTGATGTTTCGGTTACAAATTTTATAATTCAAATGTCAAGCTCTGATACTTGTTAGGAATTGATCTCTGGTTTTCATTGAATCTACATTCCTCAGTAAATCATTAATAGTTGAGTTGGGATTTAAGCTAAATTTCTGCTCTGTCGAGTCTTGTGAACAATTGTTTTAGACAAATT
The DNA here is from genome assembly GCA_029216955.1 of Iris pallida. NCBI lineage: Eukaryota > Viridiplantae > Streptophyta > Magnoliopsida > Asparagales > Iridaceae > Iris > Iris pallida. The sequence goes on along the minus strand of JANAVB010006800.1, from coordinate 3,516,616 downwards.
ATTGTGGGTCATATCAGAGTAAGTATCAGAACTAGGAGACGCCTATTTTAGATTGATTCGGGCACTTCACTGAACATAGAAGTATATATTTTATTCCCTGTTGTGAGTATCACTGATCTTCTAAATCCCTGACAGATATTATCCTACTTGAGTGTCAAACACTTGTGAACGGACTACCACTTTGATTTGGTTGTCGAATTATCTATGGGTTCCAGTTCTAAATGATATCCATGTGACTTAAATTGTCAGCTAAACCTGGGAATGAGTAGGTGATTGTATCATGTTCGAATCCTACTCATTGATAGAGCATAACTTGAATCCTGGTTATTTGATGCATTAAGGTGAGGAATGTTGGACTGATTGGTGTCTTGAACTGAAGAAATGAACCAGTATCAGCTTGGCTGAATCCCTGGACCCATTTTAGCAACCTGCAGTTTTCTCAACTGTGGGAAAACAAGTGGTTAATTCATTCACTCTCCTTCTAGACATCAGTCATCTAGATGTGCCTCAAATTTGGGAAACTAGGCATGACTTGAAGAGTATCAGGAAAGTAGATATTAACCTATCATTAGATAAAGCACTGAATTTGGAAGTTGGTTTCTAATTCGATTTCAGGATTAAATTGATATGTTCAGTTTAGGTATTAATCTTCATTATGTAGTTAGGTATAACAGTTAGTAGGTTGATAACTAATACATTAGAATTAGGCTGAGGATGAGATCATGCCTTGCTTGAGTCCCTGTTTGCTAACAGTTATCAAAGTACTGACTCTGAGTTGTTTGATGCATTGGGAATTGATTCTTGATGATGTATTACCTGGGCATATCAGTTAGCTTATGTTTAAAATTCTTAAACTGATTTATTGTATTGGCTTTCATCTGAATCTGAGAGGTGGACTGAATACATGATGAGAGCAGGATTAAGTCTGTGATAGTTTTCAATTTAAACTGAACCTTAGGTTCAAATACAAGGTCTGAATTAATTAGTGAACTAAAACCCTATCAAGGTTCTGAGTAAATCACTGAACCTGAGATTACAGGTTGGTTCATTTTTTTTTAAATGGAGAGCTTTCTTATGCAATATCTAATTCAAATAATGAAATCTGAAACTGCAATATTTAGTGAGTTGACCTTTGAACCTGAGAGTTTATATTGGTTATTATCAATGAACTTGACTTTGTTATATACATTATCTTGGATGGTTAATGAAATTGGGAATTGGTTAGAAAACTCTTCAATAGGAACTTAGCTCATCTTATAAAAATAGCTATAGGGTCCACCTTAAGCAGGTTTTTATAAGCCACTTGTTTGTAATTTCAAATACCATTATGGTTCAAGACTTTCCTAACTCAAGATTAAAGTGAGTAAAATTGTCCATTTAGGTTATTCCAAACAAGTTAGTTAGCTTACTTTCTAGTTATAAATTAACTGATGATTATAAGGAATAGCTGTAGGAAGTTTAATGTTGAATAGTTAACATTTGGGTTTAACCAAATATCATAGTTGTAGTTAGGCATGTTTAGAATTGTAAGATACAAATTTAGAGATTGTGTAATTTTAATCAACTTGTACTTAAACCAGGAGGATATCCAGCTTCAGTCATTACCCGTACTTTTTCGGAACAAGGCAAGTACTTTTCTATGGTTTTGTGCATTTACATATCTTGTACTCTTCTTGTGACACGTCATGACACGATATTATGTACCCCTGTACTCTTGTATTCCTGTTCTTGTACTTGCTAGTGTCGGGTAGGGAAATACACTAGCCATGTGACCAAACCCGGTTACTATATTCATGTAGATAGCTTAGGCCTCGCATCGTGCACGCGGGCTCTAAGCCGTACCATATTCATGTACTCCTATACATGCACTTGTACTCACCCCAGCCGGTCACATGGACTAGATGTATTTCAAATATTGTGCACTTATCATGTCTTGTACTTAAGGATTATAGTTTCATTCCTGTACATTATATATCCTGTACTTTACAGTTTCTTGTACTTTATGTTCCTGTACTGCAGTTCCTGTACTTTATTTTTTGTACTACTTTTTTGTACTTTTCTGTTCATTCCTGTATTTCATTTTCCTGTACCCCTGTACTCAGTTTCATATCATGTTCTTGTTTCATTACCTAGAACTGTACTTTGCTCCGCTCCTGACTATGATATGTTGCAGGTGAGTTGGAGGCTCTGTGCGATTCATATTATGGCCGAGAGCCAGTAGATGCACGAGAGCCAGCTGGAGTTGCTCTTGACTTAGAGGCTGCAGAAGCCTAGAGTTTACCTTAGTATTTCTATATTGTCCTTGTATTGAGACTAGTAGACTTACTTTCATTTGCTGGAATGTAATAAATTCTGAGACATGTACTTTTATTCTGGGATACGTTTATAGATGTTGTGATTTCATACTTGTTCATGATTATCTGGTTAGATTTTCCTAGATTGGTACAGCTTACTTCGTCGTGTCCAACGACGAAGGCTGGGCGTGTCCGACTCGTGTCCGATTATTCGGGAGCGGGTCGTGACACACACACACACACACACACACATATATATATATATAAAGAAAAATAAATAAATAATATATATATATTATAAATGTGTTATTATATATATATATAATTTTTTTAAAAATATGGATTATAAATGTGTTATTATAATGGGCTAATTAGCGCTTAGACCCTGAATTTTATATAGGCTTATAGTTTAAGCCATGACATGTCAAATTAAAAAAAATGACCCTGAATTTTTATTTTTATTTTACTTTTTCCATTAATACCCTCACTAGCGTATATCAAAGTTTCTTATCATGCATGGAAGGGAGGGTATAATGGAAAAAAGAAAATAAAAATAAAAATCTAAGGTCAAACTTTTCAATTGGACATATCAGTGCTTAAACTCTAAATTGATATAAAATTTAGATATAAACACTAATTAGTTCTATTATAATTTATTATATGTAAATAATAAGTATTGCGCCCCTGGATAAAAGTTCTTGCTACGCCACTGATTATAGTCAAATATTTTTTTTTCTAACTCAAGTGGTTAAGGTGAGAGGTATTCTTCTTGTTTGCATGAGTTCGTTTCTCCATGTTGAATATATATAACAAATTTAAACTTTTCTCAACAATTTTTTACATAATTTTTTTAATAATAAAATGGACCATGGTATACATACGACTTAGATGGCTCATTTTTGAGCCGTTTTGAAGTCTCATTATATAGTAGAAGATTTTACAACCACCATTATTCTATTCTCTCTACATATATTGTTAATAAGAGATGCAAAGCAATTACATTCGACTATAATATTTCATTCTTTTATTTTACAATACGTTATCAACACGAGCGCTCGAGGAGTTTCGGACCACCACCGATAAAGATCATATTTTTTTACTTATATATTTTACTTATATGCTATGATCTAAAGCTTTTTTTTTTATGTTCGTTGATCATTGGTAGCCTCGTTAGAATTCTAAAATTGACCTAGTTGCAGATGAACTCTGAAGCTTATGTGAAAGAAAAATCTTCTTAACATATTACACTTTGAATGAGATTATTTGTAAGAAATAATAATGTCTTGTTCTCATTGATAGGGTTTGTTACGATATATATAGTGTCTACAGGATTGGGCTTTGGGCTTATGGGCCATAATTATATTAGTTATAAATATAATCTAACACCCCCCTCAAGTTGGAGCATGCAAGTTACAAATGTCCAACTTGGGAAGTAAAGAATCAAACACATGCTTTCCAAGGGGCTTAGTGAAGATGTCAACCAGTTGAGAAGAAGTAGGAACATGCGAGGCTATTACGGTGCCATCTCTAATAGCATAGCAAACAAAATACAAATCCACCTCAATATGCTTACTGCGCTCATGAAATATCGGGTTCTGAGCCAGGTGCAGGGCTGACTGACTGTCACAATACACCGACATAGCGGACTCCTGGCGAACGCCCAAACACACCAATAACTCCTTCAACCATTTCAACTCACAAACAAGCGCAGCAAGAGATCGGTATTCAGCTTCAGCGGAAGATCGGAAAACAGTTGATTGCTTCTTGGTCTTCCAAAAAATAGGAGACCCCCCCAGAAATACCAACCAGCCTGTAATAGAGCGACGAGTCAAGGGACAACTGGCCCAGTCGGAATCACATCAACCAGAAATACGGAGATCACAATAAGCTTTCAAAAGAATACCCTGTCCCGGTGCATGTTTGAGATATCTGACAACTCACAAAGCAGTATGCCAATGATCTTGTCGAGGCTCCTGTGAGAATTGAGACAAGATATGCATAGCATAGGCTAAGTCAGGGCGAGTAAATGATAGACAAATTAACCTCCCAACCAGCCTCCGATAAGTCTCTGTATCCGCCATCTTTGGACTAGTCGATTCTGCCAGCTTGTGATTGGGCTCCATGGAAAAGCCAGCAGGTCGAGACCCCATTAAGCCGCATTCTGAAATGATGTCCAAAGCATACTTCCTTTGACACAAGGAAATTCCTTCTGCACTCCGAGCCACCTCTATGCCAAGAAAGTACTTCAACACACCAAGGTCCTTCATGTGAAAGCAAGAACTAAGGTACTTTTTGAAAGCATCTAAAGCACCTGAGTCATTACCAGACACAATCATATCATCCACATAGATCAAAACATGCAACTCTACCTTCCCTTTAAAAAGAAAGAAAAGGAGATAATCGGAATAAGATTGAATAAATCCATAGGATATTAGAGAAGCGGCAAGCTTAGCAAACCAACAACGTGGTTCCTGTTTCAATCCATATAAAGAATTACGCATGCGACACACTTCGTTGGGTTCACTATGCAAAAAACATGGCGGCAACTTCATATACACTTCTTCTGTCAGATCTCCAGGAAGAAAAGCATTGTGCACATCCATCTGGTGCAAAGTCTAGCCTCTCACAGCTGCAACAGCCAAGAACGCCCAAACTGTAGGCATCTTAGCTACCGGGACAAATGCCTCTAAATAGTCGATCCCCTCAACCTGATGATTATCGAACACAACCAGCCGTACCTTTAAGCGCTCAACACTTCCGTCTGAGTTGTACTTAATTTTGTACACCCATCTACTTTCCAATGCTTTCTTCCCAGGAGGCAAATCGACAAGACTCCATGTCCCATTATCTTCCAGAGTCTGTATTTCAGTTTGCATAGCCGCGCGCCAGCCTGAATCTCGCGAGGCCTGGCGATATGAAGTAGGCTCAACACCTGCAGTGATAGCTGCAAGAAAACCTCTGTGTCCAGCAGTAAATATGTCATAACTTAGAAATTATGTTAGAGGATACGAAGTACCTGAGAAAGTGACGGGAACAGATGAACTGTGGTGAAGGGGGGACTTTTACTTCGAACAACATTCGTCACAAAATTATGTAATCGTACTGGCTGTGATTTCTTTCTCATTCCTCTTTCCAATACTACCTCGTCGGGCACCTCTGGCAACACTGTATCCCCTGTAACATCAGTAGTATCCGCATTACCCCCAGCGGACTCTCATGTCAATACTTTTGCATCTACCTGTGCATCCATCTCTCCTGTCAATACTTCTGCAGCTACCTGTGCATCCTCGCCACTCGGTGCCGAGCATCCAACAACCACTCCTGCCTCAGCAACCGTAGCCGGCACCATCCCAAAAGCCTCTATATCATCTTCCGATACATCAATAGATGTATGGCGTGTCATAGAAGACATCTCGCTAGCAGAGCCACACCCAGGAAATTCTTTTTCATAAAAAGTAACATCACGGGACACAAAAAATTCACCAGTCTCCAAATCATACAGTTTCCATCCCTTTTTATCAAGTAGATACCCAACAAAGATACATTTTCTACTCCTGCTAGCAAATTTATCATGTCGAGATTTCAAATCATACGCATAGCACAGACAACCAAAAATACGTAGATAATCATACGAAGGAGCCGAACCATATAAAACTTCATAAGGAGACTTAAAATGTAAGATACTAGAAGGTGTTCTATTTATCAAATAACATGCAACCAGAACACATTCTCCCCAAAAATCTACAGAAAAAGAACCCTGAAATCTCAATGCCCTGGCGACATTTAAAATATGTCGATTTTTTTCACCCTTCCATTCTGTTGAGGTGTCCCAACACAGGATGTTTGGAACAATATACCTTGAGATAAAAAATAATCTCGTAAACAATTAAATTTAGTGCCATTGTCACTCCGCATACGACGTATATCAGCCCCAAACTGACGCTTCACCATAGCAATGAATTTAAGAAACATAGAATAAACAGCAGACTTATCCTTCAATAAAATAATCCAAACAGCTCTAGAAAAATCATCCACCAAAGTCAAAAAGTATCGTACCCCATTAGATGACGAAACACGATATGGTCCCCACAGATCACAGTGTATAAGTTCAAAGCATCTCAAAGCACGACTACTACTATCAGGAAAAGCATCACGAGTCTGTTTAGCTTGATGACAAAAATCACAAGTCTTATGAGAAAATACACTACTAGCAGAGAGAAAAGGTAAAGTCTGCATTACTTTATCTGAAGGATGCTCCAGTCTACTATGCCAAACCTCGAAATCACTCTCTCTGCATGCCAGGATCACCGAAGCCAAAGAAGCTGGAACCTCCCCCAAGAAGTAAAGTCCACCCCTTTGTTCACCTACTCCAATCACCATCCTCGTACTTCGGTCCTGAACAAAACACAAATCAGGAGTAAATAACATATCACAATTTTTGGCACCAATTAATTGTGAGACAGAGATCAAGTTGCAAGTCAATGTCGGAACATAAAGAACATCCGTCAACACCAATGAAGCAGTCAAAAATACTTTGTCTCTTAGAACAGCCTCAACAGTGCTCCCATCAGGCAAAATCACAGGACAGACAGGGCCCTTAAAGCAATCAACTAAACAGTCACGAGAACCTGTCGCATGAAGAGTAGCCCCAGAATCGAATATCTAAGTGACAGAAGAATTCTTACCCATCAGACGATCAGAGTTTGAAGAACCAGGGTTAGAAGGATTGTCGTTACCCAACAAGCTCATCAGTTTCTGCCATTGTTCACCTGAGAGTGGTGAAGGATACCCTCCATGCATTATATCCGTCGAACTCCCAGCAAGACCAGCAGGGACACCATGACCAGCAGCAGCGACATGATGAACAACCCCTGCGCCACCAGCACCGCGTCCCCCATCACGTCTCTGTTGTGGTGCCGGGCCTCTGCCACCACCAGCACCACGTCCGCCCTCACGCCGAGGATGAGTCTCCCACCACTCTTGATTGCCAATCTTGGTAAAGCAAGTTGTAACATCATGACCTATTTTCTTGCAATGAGTACAGATCATATCTGATTTGTCCCTGGAATCTGAGGTTCTACTATTAGAAATAGTAGAAAGACGAGGTGAGGTCTTGATAGCCAGCGCCAACACCTCCTCAGCAGCGGATTGGGCCTAAGATTTTTACATATCCTCCTCCTCACAGACTGTCTGGTATGCCCGATCTAAACTTGGCTGAGGATCCTGAGCCATAAGATTAGATCGGGTATGACCATACAACTCAGCATTCAACCCATACATAAAGTCCTGAAAATGGTCTCCATCCCTCATTGCATGTAGCTTTGCAGCAAGTTCACCACAGGTACAAGTAGGCAACGAAAAATAAGCAGCTTGTTCATCCCACAAAGACTGCAAATTTCTAAAGTAGGTTTCCACAGACATCGACGCCGTTTGTTTGCACTCAGCCAAAGCTACCTTAATTTGTTGCTCCCGAGTGCCATTGCTAACAACAAATTTTTTCTCCAACAAGTTCAACAATGGATAAACCTCCTCAAAGTACGACAAGGATTTCTTCAGAGACGGATCAATGGTATTAAGAACCCATTGAACCAATAGCGCTTGCACACATCTCCAATCAAACAATTTATTAGCATCATTAACAGGTTTGATTTTAGTACCTCCTAGAAAAGTCATCTTTCACCTAGAGATCAGGGAGAGACGTATCGACCGAGGCCACTCAGCATAGTTCGGTCCACGAAAAATAATAGGAGTAATGATATTTCCTGGTTGATCAGCAGAACTCAAAAAATATGGATCCTTCGAATTAGGATAATTTGGATTATGTGCACCGCCACCCCCAGTTGCGATGGAATAGCTGGAAGCAGCATCATCAGCCATCGCAGATGTCGGGTGTACAAAATTTTGTACAACTCCGACGGATCGATCGAACGAGCAGCGAATCGACCGCTGATGGACGGGGTCGGCGACGAATCGGTCGCTGCTGGATAGGGTTCACGGTGATGTCGGGTGTACAAAATTTTGTACAACTCCGACGGATCGATCGAACGAGCGGCGAATCGGCCGCTGATGGACAGGGTTTACAGTGAACCTGCCACGATCGGTGCGCCGGATCGGTGTACCGGGTCGGGCGCGGTAGGAGCCAGCGCGGGCAGACGTAGTAGGTGCGGGCACGGGCAGGCACGGTCGCTGTCTGGCACGGTCGGGCGTGGTCAGGCACGGGTACGGTCAGGTGTAATGCCCCTCTCCGAACGAGGCATTTGGATTGGCTTGTTGGATGCTATCAGAATATTGGACCGTGACTTATGTTGGGAATCCAGAGAATTGAGATTGATGCAGTCTCTCTTAGCTGGCTAGATGGAATGGGTATTGGAACGTGGCTCGCTGGTAGAGCTACGCTTAGCGGGATTGGAGCAGGAAGACCCTTTTATGCAGGCAAGTGGAACTGTCCTCCTTCCTCCTTATTCCTGCATGCTTAATAAATGGAACAACGTGATGCTATGAATATGTCCCTAATATCTCTTACCTTGAATGTTGATTAATTATGATGCGATGCTTTAGTTGCTAAATCGATAGAGATGCATATGCTGGAAATCATTGAATGAATAACACATGAACTTTGTATTGCTGAACGAATCACATGCAAACTGCTAATGTAACTTGATGCCTGAGAATGAATCGATAATGTCCCTTATGCTTAATCTTGATGAAATAAATGAATACTTGAGTAATGAGAAGCTACGAGAATGATACATGAGTAATGAACTAGCTATGCTATTAACACAAAGAATTGAATGAAATACTAGAATCATGTACCTTCTCCATAACTGTTGTTGTTGCCTGCTTCCTTATAAGCAATGAAAGAAAGAATACTGTCCCTATGATATGAATGAAATGATGCAGGTCCTATCGATATGAATGAAATATTATTTGTTCATCTTAGAAAGGAATGATATGAGAAATGTTGCAATGATTGATGCAATGAGAAATAATGAGGCTTGGGATCATTGAGATCAACAAGTGAATAGGTGGAAATATTGGAAAGATGAGATGATGAAATGTTGCCTTTTCTTATCTTATTATTGTATCATGTGACTTCGAACACGATCGGGTCGGACACGCATTCGCATGACCATAGACATACTTGTATACAAGGATTTCCTCGAACGGTAACCGCGGCGGTGGAATCGAGTCGGCCTAGGAGGAATTGGTGCTTTGGTAGCACGGTATTGAAATCCTCATTCGGGCTCGCAACCTGGTGGAGGGCACATCCCATACCCTATGAAGTCCTATATGGCACGTCGACATGGTGCACAACCACCAGTGGTCATGTAGTCAGGATGCATGCTAATGAATATTTTGTGCAGACAGAGTAAGTATATCTTATTATCCTGTATTTTATACAGGTACGAGGGAGTTGGCTATAGGTAAGAAATCACTTAAATATGATGCATGCAGTATGTGTTGGTTGAATGGTCTACTTAATTATGCTAAACAAGTCAATGATATGATGTTGCCTTTAAATGAGAACCTCATTAACATGCTAAATTCAGTATGTCAACATGTTGCGTTGCTATGTAAACTGCTTAAGCATAACTAACATGCTAAGTGATGCCTTCTATGAGAATTGTCACAACATGTTCAAATGTTATAACTAATGATGCCTCAATGATGCCTTTTTATTTTATGATAACACTAGTATGCTTTACGGATGCCTTCACATAAACGCTGCTAAGAATATGTTTACATGCTTCACTATGATTATGGCCCATGAACTGTAAACTGATGTTAGGCCCCAAGTAGAAAGATCACTCTAATAAATGCTTGCTTAAATGATCACTTTAATGTTGGTTTATGCGAGTGGGTTGGATTTTGCTCGCCAGTACATAGATGATGTGCTGACCCATGTTTTGTGGGCAGGTGCTCGTGCTTGGGATATTCTACACACGAAGATTGGCTTGATTGGTCCCGCGGCATCGAAGATTTGTTGGGCATACAGAAGCTCTCCTTGCACAAGATGAAGTCTTCTGTTTATAAAGGGCATAATGTATGGAACATTGTAATCAGTTGTACCAGTGAGATTGTAAGCCAAGTCGATATATTGAGTTGTAATCCAATGTATCCAAGTATCAAATGTAAGCTTTGTAGCATTGTTCAGTTGGCTTCCAATGTAAAGTGGGATTTGTTGTAAGCATTGTACTTCAGTACAAGTCTTGTACTCTTCTTCAATTATCAATAAAGAGAATAAAGTTCTATATATCTCTGTGTGACTTCAAGTTATCCTTTTATCTCCGCTGCTATAAAGAAGTGATCTATTCTATTCAATCAAAAAGATTGTCCTCATTAACTTCAATTTATCTGCTTCTACCGCTGCGATGTGTTCCTATTTGAAGAAGATCAATTATGTACCATATTTGACTTGTACAAGTGCAATACCAGACTTGTACGGTATCACCCCCAAGCGAGGACGATCGATTCTAAGAGATAAATGTGTAAATAAACGACTCTACGAATCGGGGCGTGACAAATTGGTATCAGAGCACGGCTTTACGTCCTTGGTCTTTTCTTTGATTCGTTTCAAATCAAAGTTGTATCGATGATTAACCAAAGTTGCTTCCGCGATCACTCAACATTGCTTCCAAGATTAAATCAAAGATTGCTTCTGCGATTATGCTGTTGTCGTTCTGTAATCATCCTTATATTGTTCGTATTTGAAAGTTCGTTAACCCTCTTGGTTGCTCACTGGATGTTCCATACAATATGTCTATATACATTGTGATGCCCATGAATGAATGATTGTTGTTGGTTTGGACACAAATAACCCAACAATGACTCGATGCTATAGTATGCTACAGTATGAATGCTGTTTGGAATGTAGAAATATAGAAAAGTGGCTATGTATGCTGAAACAAGTTGAGAATTGCATGAGATGTTGGGAAAAAAATTGAATTGTACTAGAAAAGTAACAAGTAGCCACCATGAATATTTGTGTTGCATAGAGGATGGTTAATTGATACATAAATTGTCAGATTGAATGGAATGAACTACTCGACCCTTGAGGTAGGGAATTTTAAGAATGTCTGTATGAGATTTTGACGGCTGGGAAAAATAACAAGATTTAAGAATGCCCGTAAGATAGTTTGATAATTGAGAAATGAATGGGAACGAGAAATTGCAAACGTGTTGGATAATGTCGGTATATATGACTGTTGGATTGGGATATAGTTTGCTGGCTTATGACTTAGTGGTGTGACTTTGTCATACAGACCGAATAGTATGATTCCATAGTTATGTTAAGACTATCGGAATCGATGACCCTTAAATAGTTAGCCTTGGCTTATGGGTTCGTGTGGGTACAAAGGAATTGGAATAGAAATTGAATTGTTAGGAATTTACTTGATGGATTATTGGAACGACGAGAATTGTATGTCGGATTGGGAATTGACCGTAATGTTGATAGATCGATCTTAGTCGATCGTTGGGTAAGTCTAGAATGAGCCTCTGTGGGAATTATTTCCTTGAGGAAGACCCTGGATAGATAGACTTGACCCTAGCAACCAGTTGAGGACTTAACAATTGTTGGCATAGCCGACAATGACGATTAGTTATTCAGACTGAGTAGATACCCATAGGTTTGGATAGAGCTCCTTAGAACTGTCGGTTGCTTGTTGGCCCTAAAAATAAGAAACTAGTATAACCCTAGTAGCCGTCCACTCTAGGGAAGACACCTGAATGAATAAGTTTAGCTGTCGGTATAGCTAACCATTGAGACTGGACCGCATAATAGATGGCTGTTGGCGACCCATAGAATGACCTTATGGCATTGAACGAGAGATGGTGATGAGTACAACCTAAGAATGATATGTTGTATGTATATGCTTCAATATGAACCTTAGAGATGTTTGACCCTTGAGGATTATGTGTCGGCCTATAGCGGGACTAGAATCGTGGGATGAGACTTGAGTTGTATGTATCGAGTAGTGAATTGTTCCATAAGATGGGATTGACTGCCCATGATGGGAATGTTGGATCGATATCTATAGTCAGGTAGCTGGATTAACCTTGACTGTTGTATAGAATTATACCCTGACTCGGATAATCGATAGTTGGCGATGTCGAATTGTACCTTTTAGAAAAGATGAATTGCCTCGGTGAGAAATATTGTTGGATTTGGAAAGGAATATGATTGCATGTTGTGGACTCTTGATATGATTGGCTCTAAGATTAGACCCTTGATCGAATGCTAGAAATATTATGCTTGGATAGAGAGTTGTCCCTGATGTTAAGTGTTGTGGCCTGGAAGATAGTGATTGTGGCAAAATGAATGAAGTAATAAGTCAATTGAAGGGATGCTAAGTCGGACTTGGAAAAGAGAGTTATATCGTGGCTGATCGAATCGTACTAACATGGAAGTTGGCTGAAGTACATATGTTTTGGGGACGCCTAAAATATGTATATGGATCCAGTCGAAGTAATAGGTTGCGACTGAGATAACATTATGGGAAGAATTTATCGCACTAACACGGACTTTGGCTGAAATACATATGTTTTGGGGACGCCTGAAATATGTGTATAGATTCAAACGAAGTGATGTATTGCGACCAAGATAGAATGCAAGGAAAATATTGGCGAATCAATGAAAAGTTACAAGTAATTGAAAAAGAGATAGACAAATCGAATGATTGATGGATTAAAATGATACAGTTGGATAGCTATTTTGAAATGACCGAGTGGGCGGAAATGAATATTGAATTGAAGCTGAATGAGTAACTCATTGTGATTAAGTGAATCAAGTAGATGAGTTATTTTCTTAAGTTTCGAGGACGAAACTTTTTCTGAGTGTATATTATATAATGCCCCGCTCCGTACGAGGCATTTGGGTTGGCTTGTTGGATGCTATCAGAATATTGGATCGTGACTTATATTGGGAATCAAGAGAATTGAGACTGATGCAGTCTCTCTTAGCTGGCTAGACGGAATGGGTATTAGAACGTGGCTCACTGGTAGAGCTACGCTTAGCGGGATTTTAGCAGGAAGACCCTTTTATGCAGGCAAGTGGAACTGTCCTCCTTCCTCCTTATTCCTGCATGCTTAATAAATGGAACAACGTGATGCTATAAATATGTCCCTAATGTCTCTTACCTTGAATGTTGAATAATTATGATGCGATGCTTTAGTTGCTAAATCGATAGAGATGCATATGCTGGAAATCATTGAATGAATAACACATGAACTTTGTATTGCTGAACGAATCACACGCGAACTGCTAATATAACTTGATGCCTGAGAATGAATCGATAATGTCCCTTATGCTTAATCTTGATGAAATGAATGAATACTTGAGTAATGAGAAGCTACGAGAATGATACATGAGTAATGAACTGGCTATGCTATTAACACAAAGAATTGAATAAAATACTAGAATCATGTACCTTCTCCATAACTGTTGCTGTTGCCTGCTTCCTTATAAGCAATGAAAGAAAGAATACTGTCCCTATTATATGAAAGAAATGATGCAGGTCCTATCGATATGAATGAAATATTATTTGTTCCTCTTAGACAGGAATGATATGAGAAATGTTGCAATGATTGATGCAATGAGAAATGATGAGGCTTGGGATCATTGAGATCACCAAGTGAATAGGTGAAAATATTGGAAAGATGAGATGATGAACTGTTGCATTTTCTTATCTTATTATTGTATCATGCGACTTCTAACACGATCGGGTCGGACACACATTCGCATGACCATAGACGTACTTGTATACAAGGATTTCCTCGAATGGTACCCGCGGCGGTGGGATCGAGTCGGCCTAGGAGGAATTGGTGCTTTGGTAGCACGGTATTGGGATCCTCATTCGGGCTCGCAACCTGGTGAAGGTCACATCCCATACCCTATGAAGTCCTATATGGCACGTCGACATGGTGCACAACCACCAGTGGTCATGTAGTAAGGATGCATGCTAATGAATGTTTTGTGCAGACAGAGTAAGTATATCTTATTATCCTGTATTTTATACAGGTACGAGGGAGTTGGCTATCGGTAAGAAATCACTTAAATGTGATGCATGCAGTATGTGTTGGTTGAATGGTCTGCTTAATTATGCTAAACAAGTCAATGATATGATGTTGCCTTTAAATGAGAACCTCCTTAACATGCTAAATTCAGTATGTCAACATGTTGCGTTGCTATGTAAACTGCTTAAGTATAACTAACATGCTAAGTGATGCCTTCTATGAGAATTGTCACAACATGTTCAAATGTTAGAACTAATGATGCCTCAATGATGCCTTTTCATGATAACACTAGTATGCTTTACTGATGCCTTCACATGAACGCTGCTAAGAATATGTTTACATGCTTCACTATGATTATGGCCAATGAACTGTAAACTGATGTTAGGCCCCAAGTAGAAAGATCACTCTAATAAATGCTTGCTTAAATGATCACTTTAATGTTGGTTTATGCGAGTGGGTTGGATTTTGCTCGCCAGTACATAGATGATGTGCTGACCCACGTTTTGTGGGCAGGTGCTCGTGCTTGGGATATTCTACACACGAAGATTGGCTTGATTGGTCCCGCGGCATCGAAGATTTATTGGGCATACAGAAGCTCTCCTTGTACAAGATGAAGTCTTCTGTTTATAAAGGGCATAATGTATGGAACATTGTAATCAGTTGTACCAGTGAGATTGTAAGCCAAGTCGGTATATTGAGTTGTAATCCAATGTATCCAAGTATCAAATGTAAGCTTTGTAGCATTGTTCAGTTGGCTTCCAATGTAAAGTGGGATTTGTTGTAAGCATTGTACTTCAGTACAAGTCTTGTACTCTTCTTCAATTATCAATAAAGAGAATAAAGTTCTATATATCTCTGTGTGACTTCAAGTTATCCTTTTATCTCCGCTGCTATAAAGAAGTGATCTATTTCTATTCAATCAAAAAGATTGTCCTCATTAATTTCAATTTATCTGCTTCTGCCGCTGCGATGTATTCCTATTTGAAGAAGATCAATTATGTACCATCTTTGCCTTGTACAAGTGCAATACCAGACTTGTACGACATCATGTCCAAGCGAGGACGATCGATTCTAAGAGGTAAATGTGTGAATAAACGACTCTACGAATCGGGGCGTAACATCAGGCACGGGTGCGGTCGGCGCGAGAGCGGTCGGGCGCGGTCGGCACGGTCGGGCGCGGTCGGGCGCGGTCGGGCACGATCGGCGCGGTCAGGCGCGGGCGCGGTCGGGCGCGGACAGGCACCGGATTGGACAGATCAGTCAGCCGAGCGGAGGGGAAGGAAGATGGCGGCTAGGGTTTTTCGGGAGATGGCGGCTAGTATTTTTCGGGAGGCTCTGATACCATGTAAGAAATAATAATGTCTTGTTCTCTTTGATAGGGTTTGTTACAATATATATAGTGTCTACAGGATTGGGCTTTGGGCTTATGGGCCATAATTACGTTAGTTACAAATATAATCTAACATTATCTTTATGATAAAAACAAATAAAATATTTTTAAATAATTAGAAGTAATATAAAAATCAATTGTTGATAGAATTATTTGCTAGTTGGCTAATTGATTTTGTGGTTGGCTAATGGATACAATTACTTCTTGTTGACTGCTAATGGATTGAATAATTAGACTTAAGAACTTAGGGGATGCTTTTTATTTTAATTTTTTTAGATGTTCGACGATATGTACGAAACTTTTGCACCCTGCATTGCTTGTATGTTGCGTCCACTGTCTTCCAACTTCCAGCGAATAAACGAAAAAAATAATACGCCCCCGTGGCTCGATCCACTGATCTTCCGCCACCCATTCAGGGTCTTATACCTCCCCTCGGTAGCCACAAAAGCCACTCGAGTTCGGTATTTTACTTATTTTTTTATGGGGCTTCATTTATAAGTGAATTTGGTCCTAATAAGTGTTTTTTTGTTTTGCGCTCATAAGTCGTTTTTATTTAAAAGTCTATTATGCTTATGTACAAACTTAAAAATTCTTTCACTTGTCAAATTTATAATAGAAATTTGTTTTCATATATATAAACTTAATCACCCTTCCTCTCCCCTTTTCCTTCCTAACAACCAAGACAACTTCCTCTCCCCTCTCTCCCCTTTTTCCTAATAACCCATTCCTCTCCCCTTCCCTATATATAAATCTAGCTAATTGATATTATTTTAATACTCTAAAGCAATAATTTTGTGTAAAACAAACTTCGAATTATGGAACACATTATATGTGTATTGGTGTTGAACTAGACATTTTAATATGTGTAGTACAATATTTTGACATGCATATTTTTGTATTTTCATCTATTATCTATGTTTTATATGAGAGGACATAATGGTAAAATAACAATTATAAGTGCTAAAAAAGAACATCAAAATTATTTATAAGCGAAAAATTACTTACAAGTGAAAAAAAAAATTATCAGTGCACTTACAAGTGAAATGAAGTAAGTGGCCGAACTCGAGTGACCCTTTGTGGTTACCAGGGATAGGCATAAGATCATGGCTGGGTGACAGAAGATCACTAGATCGAGCTACGATAACGTATTATTTTTTCCATTTAAAGAAAAATGTTATTTGTACCTCCAAATTGTACCTCCAAACCGTCCCTTCTTACGTGGCAGCTGACGTGATATGTTGATGTGGCAGCTGACGTGATATGTTGATGTGGCAGCTGACGTGATAAATTTTAAAATTAAAATTAAAATTAACATTAAAATTAATGTTAACACTAACATTAACATTAAAATTAATATTATTGTTAACATTAACAATAATATTAATATTAATATTAATATTAACATTAACATTAATTAATATTAATATTAATATTAACATTAATTAATATTAACATTAACATTAACATTAACATTAATATTAACATTAAATAGTATTAATATTAACATTAATATTAATATTAATTAATATTAAAATTAAATTAATATAAAAAAAATTGGGTAATTAACTTTTTGGGTTAAATTTGCCATGTCATCGGTCTTGTCAGATAACACATAATATTATTTACATTCCACGTCAGCTGCCACATAAGGAGGGGTGTATTGGAGAGACATTTTGGATGTACGAATAGCATTCTCCCATTTAAAATGGTAGAAGTTGGAGGCAGTGGGCCCAAAAGGCATGCAATGCAGCGTGCATAAAGTCCCGTGTGTAATGTCGGCTCTGTTCTAAAAGGCGGTTGCCTAGGCGCTAGGCGTCGAGTGTCACCTCCAGTTTTCAAAATTGAGGGCAAATTTGTCATTTTAATATTCTAATATTTTTGTGAATATTTATTTATTAATATTGTGTTTTGGGGTTTTATTTGATCGGGTTTGAGTTTTGTCTCATTTCGACTTGTGCTAGTGACCCGGATCAGTTTTGGACCCAACTAGATCCGACTAACTTGTCATGACCAAACCCAGATATTATATTTAACTAATCTCATTTGATTTTAGTGGGATTAGGGATTAGAATTAGATTTAGAACTTGAAATTAGGAGTTTTCAAGTTACCATTTTGACCCCAACTCAAAACCACTCATTTTTTGACTTAGAGGGTATTTTGGTAAATTATCAAATGCCTCCAACTCTATAAATTATGGCCGGCCAGCAGCATACACCCCTCCCATGCTCTCATTTGCAAGAAACCCTCTCTTTCATTCTTTTCTCTTATTCCACAAAATTCCTTTCTTTTCCCTTTGGATTTTAAGCTCCAAAGAAAGTCAAATCTCTTCTAATTCTCTTCCATACTCTAGATCTCTCTCTAATTTTGGTGTTAATCCTTGTTTATATCTTATTTGTGGTTTTTATCTAGGTAGAACCTAGCATGGAGGGGTTGGAAGCTTAGATTTGGCTTTGACCCAAAAAGAACCAATTTTGGGGCTTTTCCTTGGGATTCCAACTCCCGAGAGGTAAACCCTAACTTTAACTCTTGTAATTACTCCTAGTTAGTGTTATTTGCATATTAGAGGATGTCCGAGGTGTAGGATAACCCATTAGAAGAGGTTTGGAACCCATTGGACTCAATTTGGGACTTTCGGGCTAGGTTTAGTGCCAATTTTGGGGAAAATCTTAAATTGACATGTTTGGGTGTTGCCCCTAGCATATTTAGACCTAATTAGATTAGTTTGGGTGAGATAAGACTGGATATGTGTCCAAATTTGGATACGTGGGGTCGTTTCACGAGAAATCATAAAAATAGACTTTTTCGGAGTTTTCGGGTTCCAACGCACGGATGACTTTTTGTACCGACACTAGAATCGGCAAGTTAGCACTTAGAATAGGTTATAATCATTATTTAGAACTCGTAGGTAGAGTTTGGATCGATTTCGGATAGGTTAGGTGTCCGTATCGCGCGGTATCGCGAATCGGACACTCCGGAGTCGCCATAATGGCCATTCGGGCCTCGTTTCTCATTTTTGCTCGCGTGCGCGAGTTAGATTGATTGTGTGGGGTACGTGTCTAAGTCCTAGAGGGTAGAATTGAGAGGATTTGGGTATTCGGATAGGTTTCGAGATATTTTGTATATATAAATGTTAGTGTATGTGTATATATATATACAGCGAGATAGATATGTGTATATATATTAATATGTGTGTGTGAGTCTCTTTATATATTGTAATGTGTGTGTGTCTATATCTATGTAATGGTATCTTAATGTATATATATATATGTGTGTGTGTGTATCCATATGTATATGTGTGTGTGTGTGTGTGTGTGTGTGTGTGTGTGTGTGTGTGTGTGTGTGTGTGTGTGTGTGTGTGTGTGTGTGTGTGTGTGTGTATTTCTATATATATGTGTGTGTGTGTGTGTTTGTGTGTGGGTAAAGTGTGGTTGTTGTGGTGAGAATGTGGTGGTTGTAGTGTGATAGAAAGGAGATTGTAGTGGTGTTAGAGGGTGGTTGAAGGTGGTGGTGAAGGGAGGAGTAGAGAGGAGAGTTAGAGAGTTAGAGAGTGAGAGATTGAGAGAATAGAGGGAGGAAAGGGCTGCTGAATTCAGCAGTTAAGGAGCCTAGATGACAGCCCTTGACACCCCAAAACAGCCCCTAAATTAGCCTACTAGCAGCCCTATAAAACAGCCCCTATATCATACAAATTCAGCCCAAAAATCAGCCATATGGCTGTCCTAAAACAGTCCTTAAAATAGCCCACAAACCTGCCCATTTCAGCCACCTATAAGCCCATGTTTGCACATATATTCAGCTCTATATTCACCCCTACATTCAGTCCAAATTCAGTCCATAATGGACAGCCTTAGCACTCCTAAAATAGTCCCAAACCCATCCACATTCAGCCCTATATAAGCCCCATTCATTCACACTTTCAACCATTCATTTCCCCCACTTCATCCCTTTATTCTTTCATTCATTATATATCCATTCTTCCATTCTTTTACACATCATTCATCATCCACCCTTCCATTCAAAATCAGTTCCTTGGTCCTATAGGTCTTGAGTTGTGTTGTGATGTAAGAATTAATAGAGGGTAAGGTATTGTGGTAGGCTTGTTAGATTTAGTATTAGATATTAGTTAGTGTTGGTGTTAGCTTGATGTTTGTGTTAGTGTAGTAGTGAGTTGGTTAAGTTAGTGCCCTAACTAGGTTAGTATCCTGGTAGACTAGTTAGAATGGCTAACCTAGACACTAGGAGAGTGTGGGAGAGTGGACTAGGAAGGTTGGATAGAAGATAGAGTGTGGTATCTTAAGATACCATTGCGTATCATGACGATACTTAAGGTAATGTTGAGATTACCAACATGACCATAAGATGGACTGGATGGGTTAGATACCTGGATTTTATGGTTGGTAATGACTAGATAGGTTAGTGTCTAGCTACCCTAAGAAGCCTAAGCTAGTATCCTGAGATCTAGAAGGGTTTCCTTTCTAATGGGCAAGGTATTGGTATTTACCTTGTGAAGGGTAAATGTGGGTAGGGTATTGATAAGATTTTGAGTTTGACTTCTAACATGGGATTAGAAATATGTTGTCTTGGTAGGTAATGACTAGATGAGGGTAGTTTAGACTAGTCTTGACCTCCGTTGACCAAGAGTTGACTTTTTAACCAAAAGTCAACTTCAAGTCAACACTTGACTTAGAATTGACCGAAACCAAACCAGAGTTGACCAGTTGACTGAAAATCAACTGTTAGTCAACATTTGACTTGTCCGACCCAGCGTTGACTCGGTGTTGACCAGAGTTGACTTTTGACCAAAAGTCAACTATAAGTCAACCCTTGACCCAGATTGACCTAGTTTGACTTGGATTGACTTCTTGTGACCTTGTTTGACCTTGGTTGTCTCAGTATGACCTGGTTTGACCCAGTTTGACCTAGTTTAGCTTGGTATGACTTGGTTTGACCTAGTTCTGACTTAGACTTGCATATCATGACTAGATCAGCTTTTATTTCATTACTAAACCCTGTTTGGACTCATGGTATCTCATCTATAGGTCTATGATTACTCTGAGCATCTGTTCACTTTATCAGCTCAGGACCACAGGCGAGTACATCCACTGATAGTTTTCATTGTCTTGATATCTGCTATATCTGATTCAGTTGTAGTGTCTTACTTGATTTCCAGACACGATAGTTCACGGACTAGTATATGTCGGATCCTGTCATAAGATGTTGTTCCCGGATTACTTGGTATATTGGTACAAGATTCGATTTGTTACTTGTACTTGTATAGACATGGACTTGGGAGTGGGCTGATCACCTGCTTTTGAATCTCGTGTCATGACGTGTTATGTCCGGATCCTTTATACTATTCGGGGATGGAGAGTTATTAGTGGTTGTGTGATCAAAATTCCTACTTGTTCTTCACACTGGTACTCGTCACTTGTCCATAGCTACGTGTTCATAACTTTTCATGGCGACGGGCCTTATTCTTCACACTGGTACTGGTCACTTGTTCGTAGTCGGTCAGATAGAAAGCCTGAACATGTTTTTCTCAAGCCGATCACATAACACACTAATAATTCAAGGCACCTTTTATATTTATTATCGGGGAGGCTAAGTTCTGTTCGGAAGAAGGGTTACAACCCCGGTCCTTATTTGGTTTAAGGGTTGTAACTCGGCTTCCGAATAGTTCCCAAGTCGCCCTATATATATACATATTGTCTTCCTTTTTAGTACTCACACTTTGAGATATATTTCCAGTTGATTTTGTATTGTATTTCATTACACTGTCTCTTATAGAATTTGTCAATTCATATGGAACTGCTGTTGGTGTTTGTACTTGGTCATTTTCCTGACAAGATACCGTTGATATATTACAAATGATTCTCAGGCAGATTGTCCGACCTATTATGGGGTCGAGTCAGATGGAGTAGACCTGGACCGTGGCTTGTTAGTAGAGCCACTAGACTTTGCTCATCCAGAGTAGTGTAGCTTAGTTAGGTTTGTCTGGCCTGCGAGCCAGCTAGTACTTTTCAGACTGTAGATCTTTATATTATATTTCTGTGACTCTGTGGTATTGTGTATAGCTTTGGGCTTGTGTAGATCTTAAACTTATTTCCTGCTTTCATCTATCATATTTTCTTTCTGTACTATCTACCTTAGTTTTACTTTGTGATTGAGACTGTATTGCTATGTCACCTCCATTCGGAGTGTATATACTGTACAGGTACCTTTATATATTTTAGTCGTAGTATTTACAGACCCTACATACAGCGTTCTACCGCCGATTCTGCGGCGTAGGCTGGACGTAACCACGTGCTCGTGCCCCTCTTCAGGGTGCGGGTCGTGACATTGAGTGTCCGCCCGATGCCCACTTAGGTGCCCGCCTAGTCCCCATGACGTCCGACTATGCGTATTTTAGAATTTTATGAATTTTTTCTACAATTTTTGGTAGATTGTGCCTACGTGGATTAGGCGCTAGGTGGAAGGTGTCCGTCCGACTAGCGCCTAACACTTTTCACAACCTTGAATGTCAGACATACTTATAAGTGGAAAAAAATACCCTCTTAATTTGACGAATTTGAAACTTTTTTTGATGTGGCATTAAAGGCATGTTTGGTTGTCCGAAACTGGGGATAAAAGTTACTCTTTTTGTGGTTTAGCTGAACTCAACAGACTTCAGTTGTTTGGTAGGTTGATAGTGTAAGTGGTTTTAACATGACAAGGCAGGCTCCAGAGTTCTTGTCCCCTTTCCAATTCTTACTTTTCCACATCCTAATTTTTATTTGAAAACTGCTTGAGAAGTCATGGAAGACAAGCGACAGTTCTGGATGAAAGTCCTTCAGGTCCAGCCTAATAATCTCCGAAACCCACAAATGGTTCAAAGAAAACAGAAAAAATGAGTTGGAAATCAACGAAAACAGAGAGAGAAAATTATTTGAAAATATTTAATTTTTCAAATAAAAAATTACAAAAGTTTAAATTTTTAATTAATATTAAGTAACAATATGGCAACTAAAATAGTCAATAATTAATAGGTAATTATGGTAATTAATTTAATTATGATACTTAATGTATTTTTTGTTTAATTATGATAATTAATTTAATTATGGGTTACCATATTTTCAGTCACAATATTAACTTTCAACAACCATCCAAACAATCGAGCTGATTTTTTTTCCACTTTCAATAATCATCCAAACAATCGACTCATTTTCTTTCACTTGGAGAAGACAAAAAATACACTATTCAAATACATTTTAAAAGGTATCATTTACTACAAATACACTGTAACTTAACATAATATAAGTATCACTTTTATACTTTCAAAGAGTTATTTCTATCAAAATAGTTCCTAAGTTCACATGCATCTGCTTTCCTTCTGTGACATCCTACTTTCTCCCCCAAAAGCTTTTTGTGAATCTTCCCACCTTGCGTGTACCCATATATGTCATCAAGGTAGGGTTGGTACAATTCCTTCACCGCAGAATAGAAAACAACACGGTAGGATGCTGGCACTTAAAGAAGGTTGTATTGTCAAGTCTGCATTCCCCTATACAAGGTAGCAATCGCCCTGGCTAATGCTCTATCGTAAGGGACTTATTCCGTGGTCCCATACCTCAAATGAACCTCTCTCTTTTTTCTTTTTTCTTTTTCTCTTTTTTCCGAGGTGTTATTTTGACCGCTGGAGGATTGGCGTGCGCTGGTCCGCGACCACGCGGCGCGTCGGTAGTGCCCCCTGTCTAGAGTGGGCCTACGTTAGCGGAGGGGGGGGGGAGGGGGGCAATAACTGATCGTCACGCGGGAACATGTCAGTCCCACGGACGATCATAATAGCATTTTTTTCGATACCCGGTGTAACGCACGAGTGCACTCTGCGTCGCATACTATTTGGATCCATTATTTCTAATTTTTCACACACACAAATTCACGTCTCCTCCGTAGTTCGATTTGGAGACCATATACCTAGCCAAAAAAATTAACCTCTTTTCGTTAACTACAAGACTCCATTGAGTTCGGTTAAATGAATCTTATCTTGACATGTCTGTGGACAATGTTGCAAATTGTTTATGCCGACTCTACCACATAAATTTTGTGACCACTTCCTTTTGGAAGCAGTTCTTGGAGGTGTTCACAATTGAATTGGTGTTCTTTATTGGAGACTTCAAATCAAGTTCATCGTTGTAGGGTGATGATGAGTCTGGCCTGTGCGATACGGGACATCGACAATATCGAAGGACTGACAAAAAATGACCACGATCTGAGCTGTCGTGGACCAGAATGAGACGTCCATTTATGAATGCTTAACGGATCGGACGCCGCGCGGACGGTCGAGGATCGGCACCATTCTACCACGGGTATAAACGACGGCCGACCACGCGGCCCGTCGTGCGGCGCCGTAAGGACGTCGTGCGCATAGAACGAGTGGCTAGGCGGCATCGACTATCGTAGGCGTCGTAAAGACGTTGGGGGCGCCTTCGGCGTCGTGGGCGAAGCGATGCGTTGATTTGAGGGCGTTGAAAGACGTCATGGCCGTCTCATGGAGCTCTGGAGCGTGCGGAGGTGTACGTGTGGGACGATGATGACAAAGCCAATGCGGACAAGATCCGTATGAAAAGTCCGAAATAATATATGACGACCAGCTAAAAATCGTACGTGGAAAGACACAATTTAACTGAACCCGCACGTGCTGGATTAAAAAAATAGTTTCATCGTTGCTAAGGTCCGCAATGTTAGAACCTATATGATACAATAAATATTATTTTTGTGGAAAATGCTTTATGTACCTCCAAAATGTATCTCTTTCATGTCTCTCCGCCACGTGGCCCTCTTCTATTAGCTCATGTCTTCTCCCCAACTCCTCCCCTATTTGCTTGGGCCAATAAGACGGTGTCATGTGACGGAGGGACATGAAAGAGGTATATTTTGGAGGTACATATAGCGTTATTCTAAATTAATTTCATAGAAATGGAATGACAAAAATAGAGTAATACTATATGTACCTCCAAAATGTACCTCTTTTATGTTCCTCCGTCACATGACACAGTCTTATTGGTCCGAACAAATAGGAAAAGAGTTGGAGGAAAGATATGAGCCAATAGAAGAGGTCATTGTTGTTTGTTGTTCGTCTTGTTATTATTATATTAGCAATCCGTTCCTCACAAACTAATGCATAAAAACTGTCATGTGAATGTCATCAAATACAAATATATGTTTAATTTTAGAGGTGAGTGGTGGTTTTTATAAGTCGGTTGTGGATTATATGAAAACATCAGTAGTTGCTTTCTGTTCAACATAATTTTTTTTGTCGAATATGTAATATTTCAGAAGCATTTCCAATGTCATATATTTGTACAAATATACTTACAAACGACTTAAGTTTTGTTAAACATTGGATTATGACTTTATATATTTATGATCTTTATTGGATCGTATTGTATGGGACATCCGTTTATGAAAAGTCAACTGATAAGACGTCGCGCGGGAGGGAGGAGGGGTGGCGAGGACCGGCACCATTCGATCGCAGGTATAAACGACAGCCGACCACATGGCCCGCAGTGCGACGTCGTAAGGGCGTCGAAAAGACGTCGTGCGCATAGAACGGGTGATTGGGCGGCATAGGCTGTCGTAGGCGTCGGGGGCGAAGCGAGGCGTGGGGCGTCGAAAGACAGCATGACCGTCTCGTGGAGCTCTGGAGCGCTCGAAGCGCGCGGGGTGTGCGTGTGGAGCGATGATGACGAAGCCAATGCGAACAAAATCCGTACGAAGAGTCTGAAATTATATGACGACCGGCTAAAAATCGTGTGCATACACGATTTATTGAGCCCGCATGTGCTGAAAAAAAAAGAAAAAAAAATAATATATATATATATGGATGATGTAGATGTTTCCCAAGCAGCAAAACCTACGGAGACGTTTGGTTTTACATATTTCCATTGATGTGGGAAAGCTATTTCCAAGCCCCCGAGAATAGTTTTGCTTTCCTAGAAATGTTGTTTGGATATTTTGTTTGGACAGTAATACTCTCCCTTTATTTTCAAATTTTGAACTTCTATCCCAAAAATGTGAATCATCATGAAAGTAATGAAAAGGTATTTAAGAAAAACTAAATAAATTAATATTCATATCCTTGTGTGAACCAAACATGTGAATGAAAATTTTTAACTTTTTAAACTATCCATTCCTAACCCAACCAAATATGGGTATGAGAATGGCGAATTCATTTTCCATGAGAAAGGAATTGAAAATATATTCATTGGAATACAAAAACTTGGTCCAAACAAGCCATAAATGTCATCCGGACCAATAAAACCTTGGTGAACTGTAAGAGTGAACATTAAAAAAAAAAATACAAGTTCTCCAAAAGAGACAATGAGGTCCAGGAGACTCAAGAAGATGACGAAGCTTTCAAAGAACCAACCTCCCTACCGGCTCCTCGCTGTGCTCATCTCACTTTACAGTGCTCACCTCGATCTCCATATCAACAAATGTTTCGTAGCAAGTGCAGGAAGAAAATTCTTATATCGATAAGCGAAACAAAAAGAAAAAAAAAATCAGATATTATGTTTGCTTCCACTATTACACCATCCACAGAAGACATCTAAAGCCACATTTGGTTCACAAAATCATAACCTTGAAAAAAATAATTCATTTTTTGTGCTTGGATGCCAAAAAAAATTAGCATTAAAGAAAAAAGATTCCCAAAGAAGAAAAATATGGAAAATAATTCCCCTCACTCATCCTAAGTATTCACTTTTCTACTCCAAAGACGGACTTTCTCTCCAAATTGTTTTTGGTATTCCAAACACCAAAAATAAAGATAGATGAAAATTATAATTTTCTAATAAAAGAGTGACCAAAAAAGTTCTGGTTTTTCCAAACCCTAGGGTTTGTTCCTCACGCATGCTCCTCCTCCAAACCCTAGGGTTTGTTACTTCCAGCCGCTCCCCTAACAAATCCCGACCCCCCCCCACCCCCCACCACAATCTTCTCCTCCTCGATCCCCTTGTTATAGTCATGGCGACCTATAGGGAGGTTGTCGAGAAGATGGCATCCCTGTTCTCCCTCCAAGGCCCGGCCAAAGCAATCTCACTCATGGCCAGAGACAGTCTGCTCACTGAACACTGGGCTTCAACTCTGGCGATAAAACCCTACTCCACGCAGAAATACTCGTATTCTACCATCACAGCCATCCTAGGAAAGATGTGGAAAATGTCTGATCTCGTGCAAGTGTCTGATCTAGATATCGACGGAGGTACCTACCTCGTCAGACTCGACTCACCAGAAGCAGTAGATCGTGCTATAAACGAAGCGCCATGGAGTATCAACGATGAATTACTGGCTGTTGAAAGACGTGATCCGGGGAAGTTGCCAGAGGAGTACAAGTTCTCCTTCGCAGAATTCTGGATCCAGCTCCATAGGATTCCGCCAAAGTTTCTCAACCGAAAGGAAGTGACAAGAATCGCGAAAGCTCTTGGGGCACCCAGGACGATCCCGCCTAATGAAGAATCCAAATGGAAGACATTCGCGTGCCTGAAAGTTCTCATAAACATCTCCAAACCTCTGCAGAAGCGTATATCCACCTCTGTTGATGGGCATAATACTGGAGAAGTTAGCGTGAAGTATGAAAGGCTCCCCCGTATATGCACGTTATGTGCTAAGGTGAGTCATCCGTATGCTGGTTGTAAAGAAAAAGAGAGTTTCCTTTCATTAGCAAGTGAGGAATGGTCGGACGAAGAGAAGCAACGGCTCCATGATCTTCTTCAACCTTAAATAAAGGAGGAGGACCATCGTGCGGATCTGCCTCGTCCTTATGGTCGCAGAAGCCCGGTTGAGACGGTCGACGTGCCGGCCAGTACTCAAAGTTCCACTCCCGCCGTATTAACGTCGACGAATGACCGCTTAGCCGCTATCCCTAACCGCCACCATGGCGAGGCGGAGCAACAACCTCAGGGCAGTACGGAAGAGATCGTGGTGGTTCAGGATAAGAGAAACGAACAACCATATCCCCTTCTGGATAAGTATATCCCTCCGCACAAACAGGGAGATGGTAACCGTGCCCAACCGCCGGATCGAGAACCTGAAACACAATCCAACCAGTACAATACAGAGTTGGTTAGCGGCTATGAAGTTCAACCCAATGAATTTCATCACATTGATCCGATGCTGTTGGACCCTATCGGCAAGGACCTCCAATTTACTCAACAACTGAATTCGCCCCATGCAGAAATAGCCCAGACTCATCTTTGGATCCCTCCTCCACTCGAAATCCCAATATCCATCTATCCTGTCCACCACTCCACTTCCCCTCAAACTTTGCCAGAGCCAAACCATATTGAACTAGCTATTTTATCGTCTCCTCGTAATACAAAATCAATCATCACTACCCCCTCCCCTAATCCAGCAGGTGAAGAATTATCTGAAGGGTGCTCGACCAAGTAAAATCTCATGGAAGAGACTCGCACGCAAACATTCCTACTCCCAGACGATTATTATATCGAATAAATCCACCTCTCGCAAGCGACATGATGAAGCCCCCCTCTCGCCTATCCGTCTGAAATGACACATGGGCCAATATTCCTCCTTCATTCCCTCTGACAAGGTCGTGGTGGCTGACCTCAAACAGCCGCACGAGCAATGTTAATCTTCTCGTGGAACTGTCGAGGGATGAGGAATACCTCGACAGTCCAGACACTCTGCCACCCATCCCTCCATTTTCTTCATCGTCAAAACAATGTCCGCTCCCCACCACACCACAACCTTAAATATTATCTACTAAAAAGTAGGTGGTAGTTAAAAAAAATACTGATTTATATCATTTAGATCATTTCTTATTGTTAGTGTCAACCAAAAAATTTAAAAATAAATATAAGATATCAATTAATTTCATAAGAGGCAATAAAACCAAATATAAATAACTCTAGCCATGAACACACTTTAATTGCCACATTTATCTTCTCATTATCAGCCTTTATGCATATGATACAAGTTAATTACAATATTAAATTACCACAAATGTCATAAAGAATAGTACTAGAAGAATATATGGATAGTTGACAATATTTATATCCTTTAAGAAGTTTATACTAATAACTATCAATGACTGGCAATATCTTTTCAAATCAAAAGGATACATTTCTATAATTTTCAGTATACAATAGGCAAGTAGTATACACTTCAAACCGTGAGTTGCATCTTGGCAACAATTTTATATATATATATATATTTTTATTTATTCTAACCATGAGAATGACTCCACCATTCAGAAAATAGTAATATTAGTCTAAATAAAATAATTATCAAAATTCTTCAAGCTGATACCAAGAAATTTTACATAGGAGAAAAAAAACTTAATTATATGTCGCGTGCATTTCTATTTTATATGATGCATGAGATATGATTAGGTACAACTGGTCCTGACAAATAAATTTGGTTTTAATCGCAAAAGAGAAAAGAAAAAAAATTCTAATCATGAACATTACATGTCATTAAAAGAAAACATTTACATATCATTAAAAGAACTTTATGAACATTACAAAATCAAAAATTTATGCCGAATAATTTTAGCATGTATAGAATTATAGTGTCTCCAACAATGGTAGATTATGCTAAAGCATAAACTTATAAGACCACAACCCCCATAGCATTGCCATCATTACAAACATCTATTTTACAACTTTATTATTAATTGCTCCTTCAAAAGTTTAAATGATCAATTATAATATAACATAAATCATGCACTCAAAATGAATTCACTAGTTCAAAAATCAATTCATTAGAACAAGTTTGCAAAATTTATAGGATTGATGAAGTTTGCAAAAAATATATGATCAATTAGCAAGAAAAAAAATCTAGCGAGATCACATGTTGAGTCTACAATTTTGTGAACATATTATAGTATCATGTCAGTAATAACAATCCTGGATTAAATATCATCTAAATACAATTAGATAATTTATAAAACAAATATATATTACACATCAACATAACATATTTCAAACATACGTAGCACAAGTATGCATGTTTATAAGCATTTATTTCTACAAATTATCACATTTCAATGAAATAAAATTTAAGGACCAAGGTGGAGAGATATAGAGTATTTGTTATCAACACATAAAATTTAGTATACTTAGCTAGAGTAGATCCACGACTGGCAAGTAAAATGCAACAATATTTAATGAAAAGACAAATAACCATTCATGTGGACAACGAGATATACAACATATGAGAACTATTCGATAATTCCAGTGAACTAAAAATCACAACTTTGACAAGAAGAGTACATACTAACACATATATGCTAGCGCTTTCTTAATAACATATCAGAACAATTTTATATATTAAATTCTTGGATACACTAGTTTAATCACGCAAATTGTGGAGATCAATTGAGCAACTTACATAATTTTTTCTGTCACTAGCCGAATGCTAATTTTGAAGATCAATTAAACAAATCATATGAATCAACTCTTAGATTGTTAGAAATATTGCTTCTTAAAAAAAACCTATAAACAAAATAAATCAAATTAAAGTTACCGGCCTCCGGAAAAGTCGCGCATGAAGCATTGCCCTAAGAGTTGATTCGGGTCTATGTGCAGGCTTGTTCCGAATTTACTAGTGGTAAAACCTCTGCTCTACCGGTATCCTGTCGTCGCACACAACTCAGGAAGATTGACCCTGACTTAGCTCTTGCTCAGAGCAGAAAAGATTGGAATGGAAAGGAAAGAAATAATACATATTTATGAAGGAGGAGGAGGAGGAATCACATGGTTGCCATTTTTTTTCTTCTCAAGTATTCTCAATACTAACAATATGGATACATATATAGGCAACCCCTCTTCCTACAAATTTAATAGATTTTAATAGGATTTTATGGCTAGTTATGTAGTCATTTGATCATTAAGCCCATAAAATACCAATGAATATAAAATAAATATTGAAACGGTCAAAATTTAAATAAAAAAAAGGTTGAAAGTATTGAATAGAAAATAAAATGACATTGAAGTGAGGAAGAAGGAAGTTGGTTTTTTCTCAAATTATACAACAGGTAGTGGCCCCCTGTCCAGAGTGGGCCTACGTTAGCAGGGGGGGAGAGCAATAACTGGTCGTCACGCGGCACATGCCAGTCTCGCGGACGGTCACAATTGTATTTTTTTTTTTGGATACCCGGTGTAACGCACGAATACATTTTGCGTCGCATACTATTTGGATCCATTATTTCTAATTTTTCACACACACAAATTCACGTCTCATCCGTGGTTCGATCTGGAGACCTTATATCTTGCCAAAAAAATTGCACCTCTTTTCGTTAACCACAAGACTCCATTGAGTTCGGTTAAATGAATCTTATCTTGACATGTCTGTGGACAATGTTGCAAATTGTTTATGCCCACTCTACCACATAAATTTTGTGACCACTTCCTTTTGTAAGCAGTTCTTGGGGGTGTTCACAGTTGAATTGGTGTTCTTTATTGGAGACTTCAAATCAAGTTCATCGTTGTAGGGCGATGATGAGCCTGGCCTGTACGATACGAGACATCGACAACGTCGGAGGACTGACGATAAATGGCCAAGATCTGAGCTGTCGTGGACCAGAATGGGACGTCCGTTTATGAAAACTTAACGTATCGGATGCCGCGCGGATGGTCGAGGACCAGCACCATTCTACCATGGGTATAAACGATGGCCGACCACGCGGCTCGTCGTGCACATAGAACGAGTGGCTAGGCGGCATCGGCTATCGTAGGTGTCGTGAAGACATTGGAGACGTCTTCGACGTCGTGGGTGAAGCGATGCGTTGAGTTGAGGGCGTCGAAAGACGTCACGGCCGTCTCGTGGAGCTCTGGAGCGTGCGGAGGTGTATGTGTGGGACGATGATGACAAAGTCAATGCGGACATGATCCGTACAAAAAGTCCAAAATAATATATGACGACCAACTAAAATCGTGCGAAAAGATAAATTTAACTGAATCCATACGTACTGGATTAAAAAAAATCATCTGTTAGTCCCTTGGCGAACAATCGATGGAAAAACTCGATTTCAGAAACAATTGTAAAGACAATGTTTCCAGCAACAACACCCTAAAGAAGGTGATGTTGTATTACGAGAATCTAAAAAAATTTCGTAATTATTCTCGAAGGCAACTGAACCGTATAACTTCTAAAGAGAAGCCACAGTATTCTCGAAGGCAACAGAGGAAGAAGAAAAACTGCTGGGGTGAAAGATCACCGGCGCTCAAAGCTATATCCGCCTTACGGACAAGCCTCCAGGAACCAGCAAGTTCGAAGAGAACTTTAGAATGCTGGCCAAAAATATCGACTCCTCGGAATAGCAGCAGCACTTCTCTCTCTCTCTGGAAAAATTTCTGAGTATTTTCTGTAACCTTGGAGAGAGAAGATGCTTCTGATATTATAGGCACGAGATGGGCTTTTCAAATTCTGAACGCACGCCCTGGTTTAATGCCAGATCCGGATTTTCTGGATCTGAGCCATTTCCGGATCTGAGCCCACAAGACCCGCGGACGTTACATAATTTGAACAGCCCACTCGATCCGCTCGACCCGTACGACCCGTACGCCCCGCTCGCCACGCAGGGCCACGTAGAGGCTCGCGCACAAGCGCAACTAAAGCGCACAATGCGCCTTACGACGAGCTGTCGTACTAAGTGCAAAGTGCCATCAAAAAGCCACATTAAGCCTCAAAAGTCCATTAGCCCAAGCCCAAGCCCGAGTCCGAGTCCGAGTCCGAGTCCGAGTCGCTAAGCCCCTTCGGGGCTTAGCTCCAATAGATTTAACTCTATTTTCATTTGGCCAAAAGTTGGTTTCTTATTCTCACCTCTATGTAAAATTCCCCCACATGGCACCCTCCATTGGGCCTCAACCCATGTGCATCTCTCTATTCCTTCATTCTCTATTCCTTCATAAGTAATAGGGAAGATTTATGAAATGCCCAAAAACTAAAAAAGTTTTATATAAAACCCACCGCTAAAAAAACTTTCATCGCGTGCCCAGAATTAGAGAAACTTATCCAAAGCGGGTTCCAAATGACCCTTTTGCCCTTCCTTTTAATTTATTGGAAATACCCACAAAACTGCTCTTAAAAAAACGTTTCAATACTCCATCTTCTTCCATACGCTGCTCACTTTCGAATCTAGGTTTTCTCCTCAAAAATCTTCAAAAACTCGTCGAAAAATTTCGGAAAGACCGGGACGAACGACAAAAGTGCTAAAACGGAGGTCCAAACATCATTTTTTTGCGAATCTAAAATTTCGGAAGGCCGTCTAACTATGAAGCTGTTACTTTCAGTCTCCTCGACGATACGCTCATTTTGCGACAAACGGGACCTCGTTTCGACCTCCCAGTCAAAAGTTATGGCCCTCCAAAATTTCAACTAACCATAAAATGCAGGAGAATGGCATTCTCCGTCTTAATTTACACGGAGAATGACCATTCTCCGTCTTAATTAGGACGGAGAATGACATTCTCCGTCTTAATTTACACGGAGAATGGTCATTCCAGTGTTAAAACGCAGGAGAATGACCATTCTCCGTGTTAGAAACACGGAGAATGCCATTCTCCGTGTTAAATGAAACGGAGAATGTCATTCTCCGTGTTAAATAAAACGGAGAATGACATTCTCCGTCCTAATTAAGACGGAGAATGGCCATTCTCCGTGCTAAATTAAACGGAGAATGACCATTCTCCGTCTTAATTAGGACGGAGAATGCCATTCTCCGTGTAATTTATCACGGAGAATGGTCATTCTAGTATTAAAACGCAGAAGAATGACCATTCTCCGTGTTAGAAACACGGAGAATGCCATTCTCCGTGTTAATTAGGACGAAGAATGCCATTCTCCGTCTTAAATAAAACGGAGAATGCCATTCTCCGTCCTAATTAAGACGGAGAATGACATTCTCGGTCCTAATTAAGACGGAAACGGAGAATGTCATTATCCGTGTTAATTAGGACGGAGAATGGCATTCTCCGTCCTAATTAAGACGGAGAATGCCATTCTCCGTCCTAATTAAGACGGAGAATGGTCATTTCCAGTGTTAAAACGTGTAATTTAGTTTTTTCAGGAATAAAGAGTTTCGTTCTTCTTTCAAAGCGATGATAATTCTTATGGAAAAGAAGAAGAAAGATCTTCTCTCCACAATTGAAGATCTGAGTTCAAATGTCTCCACGATGAAGATGATGATGATGGTGATGATGATGACGAGCGATGATCTGAGTTCGACTGAAGAAAAACACAACGAACTACGAACGATCTTTACGATCTCTGCTGAATATGAGAGCAATGGAATTCAGATTTTCCGTGAAGAAGAAGAAGACGAAAATCGCAATCCAGATCTGAGTTTTTTGAATTCAAATACATATAGATGACCAATTCGCGCGGAGGGGTAGTTTCGGTATTATAAAAATAGCAGTTTCTAGTGGGTGGCATCTAAAAGGGAATCTTGGAATATTTAACGTAAAAATACTTAATTCTGGGTATTTCATAAAACTTATCCAGCGGGTGAGCATTTCATAAAAGCCCACCCCGAAATTGGGTTTCTCAGCAATTTCCAGTAAGTAATATATAGAGATACATATTGGTGTGATTTTCCGATGTGGGACTATCTTTTAACAATAGAATGTTGTGAACACACAACACATAGAATAAAACACCAACAATCCCCCACATATCTCTATATATATGAGTTAAGCGTTCCACATAATAACTGTCCATTATGCATTAGGATAGATGTCGCTGACGACTTGAATCTTCCCGCATGGGTTGAACAACAGTATGATACAAGAATGGACTACGCCTTGAATTCTGTACCACAGCTGTAATTTTTTCCACTCACATAATGTAGTTATCTGTGCTTCTGGCTGCACATTAAAGGCCTTGTGCCAGCCTGGATTTCAATGTATGTATTTTGGGCGTCTACAAATTTACCCTCAAGAGACGGCCTATTTTTCTGTCCATACATTATAGGTGAGTTCTTTATAAAGAGTCATGGCATGAAGCATTGCGCTCCTTTGCGGTGCTACGCCGCTATGACATGGCTCAACGCCGAGGTTTTACTCCACCTGGGTACCTCATCGTAGTGTCATGCTACTGTAGCATGAGGTCACAATCCTCTTTGTAGTGCCAAACTACTCAGCATGAAGCCTTGCGCTTCCGTGCGGTGTTACGCCGCTATGACATGGCTTACAAAGCCGAGGATTTACCCTACCTGGTACCTCTTTGTGGTGTCATGCCACTGTAACATGAGGATACCGTCCTCTTTGTAGTGCTGTCTACACCTCTTTATGATTATGCAACATTAGGCTACCTGCCTATATGCGGTGCTACGCCGCCTGTGACTTGGCTAACAAAGCCGAGGCATTACCCCTACCTGGGAACCTCATGGTGGAGTCACCCCACTATAGCATGGAGTTGTAACACTCCTTTGTGGTTGTTGTGCCACCATGCTTTTTGTAAAGCATAACAGACCTTCACTCAGTCTGAGAACTCATTAAGGCATTATGCCATCCTTCCCACAGGATCAATTTTCCGTAGAAAATTCATAGTAGACAACAGTGGTTCTGGGTCCGAAAACCCTTCCATGTTCCGCAGAACAAGTACCCACTGTTAACTAATATTTTTCTAGTCAATAGTCCTCCCTTGAATCAAAAAATTAGATATCTGGTAGATTTCTCTTTGAACCAGTAACATAAAATTTATTGATAGGATTATAATGACACAATATTAGAATACCTTCAAACCCATCTTCCTTGCTGTGTTTTCGACCAGCTGTCGTTTGAGGCCTTTCGTGAACGGATCCGCCAGGTTCTCCTGACTCCGAACATCGATTACTGCAATGACGCCTCGTTTGATGAGATCGTTCACTGCTCTGTGCTTTAACCGCACAGTCCTCTTCTTCCCGTTAAAGAGTTCATTTGATGCTACTGCTGCTGCCGCCTGGTTGTCACAGTATATCGAGATTGCCGGTATCTGAGCTCCAACCACTGGAAGATCATACATGAGCTCCCGAAGCCACTCTGTTTCATCTGCAGCAGCATCCAATGCAAAGAATTCAGATTCTATGGAGGAGCGAGATAACATTGTCTGCTTCTTCGATTTCTATGATATAGCAGCTCCGCCCAAAGCGAATATGAATCCACCTGTAGAATACTCGCTCTCCACCTCTGAACACCAGCTAGCATCACTGAAGCCTTCCACTACTGACAGATCTCCGCTGTAGTATAGTGCAAATGTCTGAGTCTTTTTTAGAAATCTCATAACACGCTTCACAGCGTTCCAGTGTTCAACGCCTGGGTTGCTAGTGAACCGACTCAGCATTCCCACCGCAAAAGCTATGTCAGGCCTTGTGGCAGTAGTAGCGTACATCAAGCTTCCGATGACGCTGGCGTACTCCAACTGCTTGACGCTCTCTCTCGAATTTGGCTCCAGCTTCTGATCACTCCGGTACGGTGTATCAATTATAGGAGGATCTTGATACCCGTATCGAGTGAGCATTTTCTCAATGTAATGAGATTGTGACAATGCTATTCCCGTGCCTGTCCGGATGATCTTGAGCCCTAAGATAACATCGGCATCCCCCAAGTCCTTCATACTAAACTTGGTCGAGAGAAATTTCTTTGTCTCTGTGACACAGCTTAAATCCGTACCTAGGATTAGCATGTCGTCTACGTATAGACAAACGATAACTCCTCTTCCGTCAGCAAACTTAGTATAGACACACTTATCTGTTTCACTGACTTTGTAGCCATTTGACCTTATCACTTTGTCAAACTTCTCATGCCACATTTTGGGAGCTTGTTTCAAACCATATAGAGACTTCATCAACTTGCAGACTTTGTCTTCCAGACCTTTGACGACAAATCCTTCTGGTTGTTGCATGTAGATCTCTTCGGTTAGTTCACCATTAAGGAATGCCATTTTCACATTCATCTGATGTATCACTAGTTTGTGTATTGCTGCTAGAGCAATTAACAATCTGATGGTTGTCATCCGAGCTACTGGAGCATAAGTATCAAAATAGTCGATCCCCTGTTTCTGAGCAAACCCTTTGGCCACTAGCCTGGTCTTGAATTTGTCGATGGTTCCATCCGCTTTCATCTTCTTCTTGAAGATCCATTTGCATCCGATGGGTCTTGCTCCTTCTGGCAGGTCAACTAACACCCATGTATTATTGGAGGTGATTGAGTCAATCTCATTGTCTATCGTCTCCTTCCAGAATACAACATCTCTGGTCTTCATCGCTTCATCATAGGTAAGCGGATCTGCTTCCACATGATAGGTGACGAAGTCATCTCCGAAGTCTTTCGGTCTCCTTACTCGCTTAGTTGACGGCTCAGCGAGTTCTGGTTCATCTGGTGTCTCTTCAAAAATAGCTTCTTCTTGGACTACTGGTTCGTTAAGGACTTCTGTCTGCTTTGCACTCTCATCATTCTCCGGAAGATCCGCGAGAACAATATTTTTGTGCCTTGCAAACTTGTCTTCAAAATATTCAGTATCGCGAGATTCAATGATATGATTTGATTCTATATCAAGGAATCTCCGAGCATCACTCTTCTCGGCATAACCCAAGAAGATAGCCTTAGTAGTTCTAGTACCCAGCTTCTGAATCTTCAGATCTGGGAGCTTCACATAAGCCAGACACCCCCACACTCGAATGACATTCAAGTTAGGTCTGACTTTGAACCAGAGTTCATGAGGGGTTATGTCCGAAGTTGCATACGGTACTCTATTGAGAATGAAAGTAGCCGTTAATGCAGCTTCTCCCCAGAAGCTCTTTGGAAGACCCGCAGTCAACAGTATAGAGTTCATCATCTCTGTCAATGTTCTGTTCTTCCTTTCTGCTACTCCGTTGGATTGAGGAGAGTACGGAGTCGTCGTCTCATTTATGATTCCATGTTCTTTACATAATGATAAGAAATCATGAGACCGATACTCCCCGCCTCGATCACTCCTTAGCCTTTTGAGTTGTTGTCCAGTTTGCCGTTCAGCCTCGGCCCTGAACTCCTTGAACTTCTCGAATGCTTCATCTTTAGACTTGAGCAGGTAAACAAAAGCATACTTTGAGAAGTCGTCGATGAAAGTAATAAAATACTTCATCCCGACTTTTGTAGAGAATTGCTTGAAATCACAGATATCTGAGTGAACCAACTCCAGAAGATCTGTGCTTCGATGGACCCTGTGAAAGGGTTTCCTTGTGATCTTCGTCTGAGCACACACTTCACATTTCTCTACCTTACCCCCACACTTGGAGATAAGTCCTAGGCTAGACATTTTGTTAATTCTTTTACAATGAACATGTCCTAGCCTATTATGCTACAACTCAAAAGAATAGTTCAAAGTAGAAATAGTATTAATATCATTTTGCTGGGTTACAACAAGCTGAATTTTGTACATTCCTTCAATCTGGAAAGCTTTTTCGAAGAATGTACCCTTCTTGGACATCACCATCTGGCCAGCATTGATGTCCATCCTCAAGCCTGCGTTACAAAGCAGGCTCCCAGAGATCAGGTTCTTAGCAATTGCAGGAACATGCTTCACTCCTTGAAGCGTCAAAGTGTTCCCCGATGTGAGTTTCAGCTCCACCGTCCCGATCCCCAGTACTTCAGCTTGTGCCTGGTTTGTCATTATGACTTTCTCGGAAGTTGGCTCATATGAGTCGAACCATTCCTTGTCTGAGCAGACATGACATGTCGTACCAGTGTCTATCCACCAGTCCGAGTCAACCCCCATATTTGCAACCTGTGCTATCATTGCAACCAGATTAGTAATCATAGAAACCTTACTAGGCTCACATTTTTCTGGTTCCTTGCAGTCACTTTTGTAGTGGCCCTTCTTGCCATATTTGTAACAAGTCACATGGGACTTGGACTTCTGATTCTTGAATGAAGGACTCTTCACTTTCAGATTAGTGAAGTCCTTCTTCTTCTTATGAGGAGAAGCCGCCTGCTTCCCCTTGTACTCTCTGGTTTGGACCAGATTTGCTTTCGCCAGTTGTTTGGACAGAGAATCCATCTTCTGTTGAGAGCGCATCTCGTCCTCAACATGGATCTCTTACAGGAGATCTTCCATACATATGTCCAGCTTCTTGCGGTGCATCCTTGCATAGAAGTTGCTCCAACCCGCAGGAAGTTTAGAGACGATTCCTCCAACGACAAACTTGTCGACAAGAGGCATCTTCTCGTCATCCAATTTTTGGTGCAGCTTCAGAAACTCCTTTACTTGGGGCAGCATAGCCTTCTCATCTTCGAAGGTCCACTTGTGGTATCTTTCAACCAAGAAGATCTTGGACCGATTCTCGTCATCTTCATACAATTTCTCCAAGGAGTCCCAAATCTCTTTGGCAGAATTCTTTTTGGAATAGGACTCTGCCAGAGAGTCTTCCATGCTATTGAGAATCAACAGTTTACAGATACTGTTTTCTCTAATCCATTTTACCTGCCTGGACTTAGCAGCGGCAATAACTTCTGCGGTTTCGGTTGTTGGAACGATCGGTTCTTCCTCATTCAGCACGTGGTCAACTTCCACGAGTTGAATGTTTAAGGTTACTTTTTGTTTCCAGATTTGGAAATGTTCACCGTCGAATTTCTCCAACTTGTTAAAGTCGGTATTGACGAGCGATGCACGTGAGTTATCCATCTTTTCGATATAGCTTTGAGATTGTTAGTCCCTTGGCGAACAATCGATGGAAAAACTCGATTTCAGAAACAATTGTAAAGACAATGTTTCCAGCAACAACACCCTAAAGAAGGTGATGTTGTATTATGAGAATCTAAAAAGATTTCGTAATTATTCTCGAAGGCAACTGAACCGTATAACTTCTAAAAAGAAGCCATAGTATTCTCGAAGGCAACAGAGGAAGAAAAAAACTGCTGGGGTAAAAGATCACCGGCGCTCAAAGCTATATCCGCCTTACGGACAAGTTTCCAGGAACCAGCAAGTTCGAAGAGAACTTTAGAACGCTGGCCAAAAATGTCGACTCCTCGGAATAGCAGCATCACTTCTCTCTCTCTCTGGAAAAATTTCTGAGTATTTTCTGTAACCTTGGAGAGAGGAGATGCTTCTGATATTATAGGCACGAGATGGGCTTTTCAAATTTTGAACGCACGTCCTGGTTTAATGCCAGATCCGAATTTTCTGGATCTGAGCCATTTCCGGATCTGAGCACACAAGACCCGCGGACGTTACATAATTTGAACGGCCCGCTCGACCCGTACGCTCAGTACGCTCAGTACGCCCCGCTCACCACGCAGGGCCGCGCACGAGTGCAAAGTGCAAAGTGCCATCAAAAAGCCACATTAAGTCTCAAAAGCCCATTAGCCCGAGTCCGAGTCCGAGTCCGAGTCGCTAAGCCCCTTCGGGGCTTAGCTCCAATAGATTTAACTCTATTTTCATTTGGCCAAAAGTTGGTTTCTTATTCTCACCTCTATGTAAAATCCCCCCACATGGCACCCTCCATTGGGCCTCAACCCATGTGCATCTCTCTATTCCTTCATAAGTAATATATAGAGATACATATTGGTGTGAT
The DNA here is from genome assembly GCA_029216955.1 of Iris pallida. NCBI lineage: Eukaryota > Viridiplantae > Streptophyta > Magnoliopsida > Asparagales > Iridaceae > Iris > Iris pallida. The sequence goes on along the minus strand of JANAVB010006800.1, from coordinate 3,476,387 downwards.
TTTTCGATGTGGGACTATCTTTTAACAATAGAATATTGTGAACACACAACACATAGAATAAAATACCAACATCATCATTGCTAAGGTTCGCAATGTTAGAACCCACATGATACAATAAATATTATTTTTGTCATTCCATTTCTATGAAATTAATTTATTGCATAGTGGTCATTGTTGTTTGTTGTTCGTCTTGTTATTATTAGCAATCCGTTCCTTACAAACTAATGCATAAAAACTGTCATGTGAATGTCATCAAATACAAATATATGTTTAATTTTAGAGGTGAGTGGTGGTTTTTATAAGTCGGTTGTGGATTATATGAAAACATCAGTAGTTGCTTTCTGTTCAACATAATTTTTTTTGTCGAATATGTAATATTTCAGAAGCATTTCCAATGTCATATATTTGTACAAATATACTTACAAACGACTTAAGTTTTGTTAAACATTGGATTATGACTTTATATATTTGTGATCTTTATTGGATCGCATTGTATGGGACATCCGTTTATGAAAACTCAACTGATAAGACGTCGCGCGGGAGGGAGGGGGGTGGCGAGGACCGGCACCATTCGACCACAGGTATAAACGACAGCCGACCACACGGCCCGCAGTGCGACGTCGTAAGGGCGTCGAAAAGACGTCGTGCGCATAGAACGGATGATTGGGCGGCATAGGCTGTCGTAGGCGTCGGGGACGAAGTGAGGCATGGGGCGTCGAAAGACAGCATGACCGTCTCGTGGAGCTCTGGAGCGCTCGAAGCGCGCGGTGTGGGCGTGTGGAGCGATGATGACGAAGCCAATGGGGACAATATCCGTACGAAGAGTCTGAAATGATATGACGACCGGCTAAAAATCGTGTGCATACACGATTTATTGAGCCCGCATGTGCTGAAAAAAAATAAATAATAATATATATATATATAATATATATATATATATATATATATATATATATATATATATATATATATATATATATATATATATAAATATAGATGGATGATGTAGATGTTTCCCAAGCAGCAAAACCTACGGAGACGTTTGGTTTTACATATTCCCATTGATGTGGGAAAGCTATTTCCAAGCCCCCGAGAATAGTTTTGCTTTCCTAGGAATGTTGTTTGGATATTTTGTTTGGACAGTAATACTCTCTCTTTATTTTCAAATTTTGAACTTCTATCCCAAAAATGTGAATCATCATGAAAGTAATGAAAAGGTATTTAAGAAAAACTAAATAAATTAATATTCATATCCTTGTGTGAACCAAACATGTGAATGAAAATTTTTAACTTTTTAAACTATCCATTCCTAACCCAACCAAATATGGGTATGTGAATGGCGAATTCATTTTCCATGAGAAAGGAATTGAAAATATATTCATTGGAATACAAAAACTTGGTCCAAACAAGCCATAAATGTCATCCGTGTTGGAGTGGATGGGGTTCCCAACCTATGTGGAGAAGACCCCGGAGTGCGACGAGCGCCATTCGTGTGTCGAAGAAGCTCGGGGAGGGAGCGGGGGCTGCTGATGGAGCTACAGAGAGCTGCTGGAAGCAGGGGGGCCGAGTTCGGGCCGAACTCTGCCCCAGGCAGAGTTCTGGCCGAACTCTGCCTCCCCATTCCAGAATGTGGTCGGCCAGTGCTGGTTGCCCGACACAGAGTTCTGGCCGAACTCTGTGTCGTCGGGGCTGAAGCGGGTTTTCGGGTGATTTTTCACCATCGGATCTAATCAAACGGTCCAGGCTTGTTGCGGGATTAGGGAGTTAAGTTGGGATTTCCAAACCCTAACTCAGTAGGCAACATAATTGTGGAGAACACAACTTGGAGAGAGGAAGGAGGCAAGAGTGCCATTACAACTTCGGGAGAGAAGACGGAGGATTGAAGGTCGTTTTCGAAGGAGATCATGTTTCGGGTAATCTCTACTCGTCGTTCTCGCTCTTCGTAGCCTTGTGATCATTGTTCTTACTTCTGAGTGTTATGGGGATCCGATTTGGATCGGGAGGAGTTTGTAGAGGGTGTAATTCTTCTATTCCATTAGTGAAGGATTCTCAGGGTTTGACTCCGATCGTCCCGTGGTTTTTCCCGCAAGGGTTTTCCATGTCAAAAATTCTCTGTGTTTGTGTGGATTGTTTTGTGTGGTTATTTTTGGGTTCGTGCGTTTGTATTGCTTGGTCCTCTCGCAGGTACTTTCCAGTTTGGGGAAAGGTTTCCGCGTTTCTTTCCCAACAGAGTGGTATCAGAGCCAGGTTCTGGAATTCAGAAGGAGTGTTAGTAGTTGACAGAGAAACCAGAGAGGAGAGATAGACGCGAAGCCGGTGCGCATGGTAAATCTTAATGGCATAAACTATCATTATTGGCAGAGCAAGATGAAGGATTTGTTGTTCGTCAAGAAGCTGCATCTACCCGTGTTTGTATCCGAGAGGCCCAGTGATAAATCCGAGGAGGACTGGCATTCGAGCATATACAGGTGTGTGGGTACATACGGCAGTTTGTTGACGAGAACGTGTACAACCACGTTGCCAATATTGAGCACGCAAAGATGTTGTGGGATAAGCTGGAATCCTTGTATGCGAAGAAGACCGGGGTAAACAAGTTGTTCCTGATCCGAACGATGATGGGTCTGCGATACAAGGATGGGACGTCTATTTCGGACCACTTGAGTGAGTTCCAGGGCATGGTTGACCAGCTATCTTCTATGGGAGTCATGTTCGACGACGAAGTTCAGGGACTGTGGCTGCTGTGTACTTTGCCAGACTCGTGGGAGACCGTACGAGTATCTATGATCGCTTCTGCTCCAGAGGGCGTGGTCAGTCTGGAGTTTGCCAAGAGCGGGGTGTTGAATGAAGAGATGCGGAGACATTCTTAGGGCACTTCATCCACATCCCACCACTCAGAGGCACTTGTTTCAGAGAGCCGCGGAAGGGGCAAAAGCAGGGGTCCAGGTAGTGGCAGAGACAAGAGCAGGAGGAAGTCCAAGGGTCGTTACGAGGACTCAGAGTGTTACCATTGTGGTAAGAAGGGCCATATCAAGCGAAATTGTTTCGCTTGGAAGAGAGAGAAGAAGGGCGACAAGGGGAAGCAAGAAGAGAACACTACAGCGGCGGCCTCGGTGCATGGAGGCGATGTGATCGTCGTAGGTGATGAGGTCATTACTAACCTCGCCTGCGATGAAAATTCTTGGCTGGTGGACTCAGGGGCTTCAGCACATGTATCTCACAACAGGGAACTATTTGCCACTTACACAACAGGCGACTGTGGAGTGTTGAAGATGGGCAATGGAGATGTGTCGAAGGCGGTTGTCGTTGGAGATGTGCATTTGAGAACGAAGACGGGTGCGGTTCTTGTTCTCAAGGATGTTCGTCATGTCCCTGATATCCGTTTCAACCTGGTGTCGGTTGGAAGGTTGGATGACGAGGGATTCTTCAGTCTCTTCGGGAACAGTCAGTGGAAGCTTTCTAGGGGTTCGATGGTGATTGCCAGAGGAAGCAAGAAGTCCGGTCTCTACTATATGGAGGGGAGCGCACATGGGGCACAGGAGGTGAACGCAGTCAGTGATGCGTCTACCGAGTTGTGGCACAGGCGGCTCGGCCATATCAGCGAGAAGGGGATGAGCTACTTGGTGAACATGAAGGTGATTCCGGGGCTCAAGTCTACAAAGTTGGAGAAGTACACGCACTGTTTAGCTGGGAAGCAAAATAGGGTGTCTTTCCAAAGTCACCCAAGTTCAAGGAAGCCGGCGTTGCTCGAGTTGATTCACTCGGATGTCTGCGGTCCTATGAAGGTAAAATCTCTTGGTGGTGCTTCTTACTTTGTAACTTTTATTGATGACTGTTCCAGGAAGGTTTGGGTCTATGCCTTAAAGACCAAGGATCAGGTGCTGCCTACTTTCAAGGAGTTTTAGGCCTCTGTTGAAAGGGAGACGGGCAAGAAGTTGTTGTGTGTTCGGTTCGACAATGGCGGCGAATACATCGGTCCCTTTGATGCGTATTACAGAGAGCAAGGGATACGACACCAGAAGACTCCGCCAAAGATACCTCAGCTCAATGGTGTAGCGGAGCGCATGAACAGGACACTGATGGAGAGGGTGCGGTGTTTGCTGTCAGAAGCAAACTTGTCGGGCAGTTACTGGGGTGAGGCTCTTCTCACAGCTGCTTATGTTATTAATTTGTCTCCTAGTGCTCCTTTGCAGGGTGATGTGCCTGATAAAGTATGGTACGACAAAGAGCCGTCATACAATCACCTGCGGGCGTTTGGTTGTAAGGCCTTCGTGCATGTACCGAAGGACGAGAGGACCAAACTTGAGCCGAAGACGAGGCGATGCGTCTTTGTCGGCTACGGTCGGGATGAGTTTGGCTATAGACTCTACGACCCGGTGGAAAGAAAGCTCTACAGAAGCAGGGACATGGTATTCGTCGAGGATCAGACCATGACCAACACTCAGGATTCCGAGACGCCTTCTGAGGCTGAGGAATTGCCTGAGTTAGAGTCATTTCGCTTCGAGCAGTTTCCAGAGGACATCGCAGAGGATCCAGTTATGGGGGAGCCAGTACATGAAGTAGCTCCCAACCTTGATCATCAGCCTGCTGATGGTGGTCAGGGTGTCCCTCAGGAGGATGAGCATGCCGAAGAGGCAGTTTCTGAAGGGGAGGAGGCTGTCGGTATACAGCCAGCACCAGTGGTTCCTTTGAGGAGAAGTGACAGGGATCGTCGACCATCTACGAGATACTCACCAGATGAGTATGTGCTATTGACTGACGGGGAAGAGCCCGAAAGTTTTGCAGAGGCTATGAAAGACGAACACAGACAGGAGTGGATGGAGGCTATGCAGGAGGAGATGAGTTCCTTGCACACCAATTCCACTTATGATCTGGTACGGTTGCCAAAGGGCAAGAAGGCTTTGAAGAATCGATGGGTGTTTAGAGTGAAGCAGACGGATGATGCTACTCACCCTCGATACAAAGCGAGGCTGGTAGTCAAAGGCTACGGTCAGCGAAAAGACGTGGATTATGATGAGATCTTTTCGCCTGTCGTCAAGCATTCGTCTATTCGGGTGGTGCTAGCATTAGCAGCCAGTCTCGACTTGGAGGTCGAGCAGATGGATGTGAAGACGGCATTCCTCCACGATGATCTTGAGAAGGAGTTATACATGGAGCAGCCAGAGGGATTCTGTGAGAAGGGCAAGTCACATTTGGTCTGCCGGTTGAGGAAGAGCTTGTATGGTCTGAAGCAGGCTCCGAGGCAGTGGTACAGGAAGTTCGAATCGTTTATGGAGGAGCATGGTTATGCACGGACGACGTCGGACCACTGTGTATTTGTGAGGTATTTTGCCGAGGATGATTTCATCATTTTGTTGCTCTATGTAGATGACATGCTATTAGTGGGTCGGAATGCCACTAGGATAGCGGAGTTGAAGCGCCAGCTGGGCGCGGCCTTCTCTATGAAGGATTTGGGCGCAGCAAAGACTATTCTTGGGATGGAGATCAGCCGAGAGAGAGAGTCCAAGCTGCTACACTTGTCCCAAAAGAAGTACATTCACCGGGTACTTCAGCGTTTCGGTATGGACGGGTCGAAGAAAGTGAGTTACCCCCTTGCGGCCCACTTTAAGTTCACTGAGGAGCAGTGTCTATCTACCGAGGACGAAAAGGAAGATATGGAGCGGGTTCCATATGCCTCAGCTGTGGGGAGCCTTATGTATGTTATGGTGTGTACGAGGCCAGATATTGCTCATGCAGTTGGTACGGTTAGCAGGTATCTTTCAAATCCTTGAAGGGTACATTGGAGTGCGGTCAAGTGGATTCTAAGATATCTTCATGACACTGCTGGTTGGAGACTTTCATTTGGTGGTGACGAGCCGAAGCTGGTTGGGTATACCGACGCTGATATGGCTGGAGATGTAGACACGAGGCGATCGACTTCGGGCTACGTGATGATGTTTACGGGAGGAGCGGTGTCGTGGCAGTCGCGGTTGCAGAAGTGTGTTGCCTTGTCGACGACAGAGGCAGAGTACATTGCGGCGACGGAGGCTTGCAAGGAGTTGCTGTGGATAAAGAAGCTGCTACAGGAAATGGGACTGAAGCAAGAGCAGTATACTTTGCTTTGTGACAGTCAGAGTGCTATCCACCTTGTGAAGAATCAGACGTTTCATAGCCGGTCCAAGCACATCGAGACTCGGTATCATTGGATACGGGATGTGGTTGAGAAGAAGGACGCGGAGCTTGAGAAGGTTCATACAGATGACAACGGAGCTGATATGTTCACGAAGATTCTACCAAGGAAAAAGTTTGAGTACTGCAGGCAGATCGTCGGGATGACGATATCCTCCCCATAGTTGTGAAGGGGAAGATTTGTTGGAGTGGGTGGGGTTCCCAACCTATGTGGATAAGACCCCGGAGTGCAACGAGCGCCATTCGTGTGTCGAAGAAGCTCGGGGAGGGAGCGGGGGCTGCTGATGGAGCTACAGAGAGCTGCTGGAAGCAGGGGGGCCGAGTTCGGGCCGAACTCTGCCCCAGGCAGAGTTCTGGCCGAACTCTGCCTCCCCATTCCAGAATGTGGTCGGCCAGTGCTGGTTGTCCGACACAGAGTTCTGGCCGAACTCTGTGTCGTCGGGGCTGAAGCGGGTTTTCGGGTGATTTTTTACCATCGGATCTAATCAAACGGTCCAGGCTTGTTGCGGGATTAGGGAGTTAAGTTGGGATTTCCAAACCCTAACTCAGTAGGCAACACAATTGTGGAGAACACAACTTGGAGAGAGGAAGGAGGCAAGAGTGCCATTACAACTTCGGGAGAGAAGACGGAGGATTGAAGGTCGTTTTCGAAGGAGATCGTGTTTCGGGTAATCTCTACTCGTCGTTCTCGCTCTTCGTAGCCTTGTGGTCATTGTTCTTACTTTTGAGTGTTGTGGGGATCCGATTTGGATCGGGAGGAGTTTGTAGAGGGTGTAATTCTTCTATTCCATTAGTGGAGGCTTCTCAGGGTTGAACTCCGATCGTCCCGTGGTTTTTTCCGCAAGGGTTTTCCACGTCAAAAATTCTCTGTGTCTGCGTGGATTGTTTTGTGTGGTTATTTTTGGGTTCGTGCGTTTGTATTGCTCGGTCCTCTCGCAGGTACTCTCCGGTTTGGAGAAAGGTTTCCGCGTTTCTTTCCCAACAATCCGGACCAATAAAACCTTGGTGAACTGTAAGAGTGAACATTAAAAAAAAAAAATACAAGTTCTCCAAAAGAGACAATGAGGTCCAGGAGACTCAAGAAGATGACGAAGCTTTCAAAGAACCAACCTCCCTACCGGCTCCTCGCTGTGCTCATCTCACTTTACAGTGCTCACCTCGATCTCCATATCAACAAATGTTTCGTAGCAAGTGCAGGAAGAAAATTCTTATATCGATAAGCGAAACAAAAAGAAAAAAAAAATCAGATATTATGTTTGCTTCCACTATTACACCATCCACAGAAGACATCTAAAGCCACATTTAGTTCACAAAATTATAACCTTGAAAAAAAAAAAATATTTTTTGTGCTTGGATGCCAAAAAAAATTAGCATTAAAGAAAAAAGATTCCCAAAGAAGAAAAATATGGAAAATAATTCCCCTCACTCATCCTAAGTATTCACTTTTCTACTCCAAAGACTGACTCTCTCTCCTAATTTTTTTTTGGTATTCCAAACACCAAAAATAAAGATAGATGAAAATTATAATTTTCTAATAAAAGAGTGACCAAAAAGCTGACTTTCTTTCAAAAAAATCTAAGGTCCGTTTGAGTATGTTTTATAAAAATTTATTAAACATTTTCAGAAATAATGTTATAAAATTATTTTTTAATTGTACAGATTTTCCTGCAACGGCGGAGGTGGTCTTCAGCCCCCTTGTTAGCAATTCGGCAAACGAAAAAAATTCGGGACGACAAAAGTACGAATATAAAACGGCTCAATACAAACAAAATACGTTCAAAAATTCGGTAAAATATTCGAAAAATAAAAATATTGAGGTTAGAAACTTCACATTCTTAAATATGTTATCAATTTTGATTAAATAAACAGGTTCCCAACACGTTTTTATGCCAAATTTTTCAATAATTTATACATAACACGTTTAAAATTTTGCATGCTTAAAATTTACGTACTGATTTGGATCTGTCAAAAATACACAAATATTATACGTTTATAAAAGATACGAAAAAATTCGTATATAATACGAGTTTTATTCGGGTGATTGCTAACAAGGTTCAGCCCCCTCCTGAAAACGCGTGAAAAGAATAATATCCCAACAGGCCCTTAGCTAGCACCATCAAACGGAACATGGACCCGGGCCAACGCTTATGAGAGACCCGGGTCTCAAAACTGGATCCGTCCGAGCGAGTTATTATGGTCTTGGACCGGTCTGGAACTATCTGGACCGTACGGCCCGACAACGGTCCTTTATATAATGCTTCCCTCCACTAAATAAAAAAGGAAAACTAGGGTTAGGGTTTTTCTTCGCCGTCCACTATCACTTGCGATCCAAAGCTAGGTTTTTTTTGTTTCTCGTTCTCTAGATCGTCGCGAGGATGGGTCACTCGAACGTATGGAACTCCCATCCGAAGAACTATGGTCCTGGATCCAGGACCTGGTATGATTTTTTTTTCTCTTTTTTATTCCTAATTATATACTTCGTTTTCTCGAATTTTGTTGTCTTTTAACAGTTAATTCAGTACTCTCGTGTGATTTACTTGTCAAAACTTACTTTTTTTTTGCTGTATAAGTATATCTTTCCTTGGTTTACTTGTAAAATTAGTACTTCGTGTTGGATTCATATAGGACGGGACTATAGGCAATCAACACTAGAAGAAAGAACCAAGATTTAATAGGAAAAATACCAAAAAAAAGGAAAATTTATGTAACGTTGGTGTTGGTTTTGTTGGTCTGTTTATGTAATCTGTACTCGAGTATGTAACACAGACACGCCGACACGAGAAAGAGATTGGTTTTGGTCTGTCCTAGTGTAGTTTGGTGTACACGTTGTGCCCGACACGAGACTAGCAATACCCTGATTCTTTGTGGGGTTAAGTGACACAGCGATTGTACATCTTTCTTCTTGGTGTTTCTAGCTTCTTTATTCAAACCAAAATTAGAACAGAAAGTGAAGTCGAAGATGCCACCACTCCATAATATAGAGGATTTATTATTTTATAGGCCGATAAACAGCGGAATGCATATAGGCTTGAAGCTTCCTTTGAAGATCAAAATCACTAGAAGTGTTGTTCACAATGTTCATAGGAAATTATAATTTGACTGCAAAAGAAGAGATAGATGGTATACTTGACCTGTGATTGTTTGCAAATCCTGTTAACACGTAAGCGTATGCTTTGTAACGGTGTTTACATGGGTTTTTGGGTGTTTTTGAAACGACCGTTCATGAAATTCCCTTCTTATTAATTTTTTTGACCCACTGGTTTTGGTAGGACCAGAAACCCTCTAAAAATGGTGTATTGTAACTTTTGGTGGCTTTGTCAACACCCCAAATTGGTGGGTTTTTAATGGTTTTATTATTTTATTCCATTTATATCCTCACCAATAATATATAATTATAACTACTAATATCCTATCTTATTTTTTCTTTTTAATCTGTGTTTCTTTTCTACTTCTTCCAAACTATAGCTACTTTTTTCTGGTAAGTTATTATTTCATGTGTTTCTATTATTTTGATCAAATATGAATTTTTACCTCCTAATCGAGGCGTGGAGTGGGTGGCAGTTCTGGTGCTTGGGACCGTTTTCTTTATATATGAACATATATGTAATTTTATTCATGTACAAAACTTTTAGAACCGCTCGTTAATGAATTACCAAGAATGGTTGGACTGGTTTAAAAGTTGCTACTTAAAACCACCAAAACTGGATCCCTTATAACTTCATGAACCGGTACTCTAAAAATACCTCATAACCGCTACCCCTACAATTGCCAAGTAGACCCTACGTGTTGACTACAAGGAAAGATTTATGGCCACAATTGATGTTAAATACGGCTATAATAAAACAAGCTTGCTCCAAAATTGGGTATAATGCTATCAAAAGGGCTTGTGCATTCTTGTTCTTTCTCAGATAGTTTGACAGTCTTCTCCATTTGGTGGGACAATCTTATTGTGTTTCATCATATACAAGCTTATGAAAAGCGGTTGGCGCTAGTCGGACGGGCACCTACCACCTATCGTCTAGCCCGCCTAGATCTAGACGGTTCAGAATTTTTTTCCCAAAAAGATGTACAAAAATTTCAGAAAAAAAATCATAAAATTCCGAAACATGCATAGTCGGACGTCGGGTGGACTAGGCAGGCGCCTAAGCAGACATCGGACGGGCACCGGTGCCTAGCATCTAGGCGGCTTAGACAGACGCCTTTTAGAACATAGATCATATAGCCCACAACAAATTCATTTTTTTTGGCCCTTAGCACTGTTTTGAAATTGGTTCTTGATTTTGGATCAAACCATGTCAAGCCTTAAGTAAGAATTTTTGATCTATTTTGAATTTCAAATCCAATTAATTTAAATAGTCTGACCGGTTTGTGGCATATTAATTTGCACTTTTTTTGAAAGGAGGGTTACTCGTGGGTTTAGAATATTTGGTCTTACATCTTGCACCATTTCTGACTTGCTTTTCGTAAAAGGTTATTTTTGTGACTGAGAATTTTTTGGTCTATTTTTGAATTTCAAATACACATGTATCCAAAACCCTAAGACCAATTGTTCTCCTATATAAAGCATCTTCGCTTTGTCATAGGCTATATACATCATATTGAAGAACAGATGGCAACTCTAGAGGGGGGTGAATAGAGTTTATAGCGATAATAGCCAATTAAAAATTAAACTCTTTCACAAGCTGAAAGTAATCATAGTAAATGCGGAAATAAATAAGGAGCAAGAAAGCATACGCAAACACAACCGATTTTTAACCTGGTTTTCCTCGTGGAGGACTAGTCCAGGCCTGAGAACTCTAGCTCAGGATTAAATCCACTATTTGTGAAATAGTAGTTACACCCCGTGCCTTTTCTTTAGAAGAGCACGTCAACTTCTTACAAAGATCGCAGTGGCGATGCTTAGAATTTTCCAAGCGACTTCTTGAACTCTTGCACAAACTCCTGACTGAAAAGTACTGAGCACTTGAGGCTTAAGGAGCTTGTGGCTAGTAGATGAAGAAGGGTATGGCTTGTATGGAGCTTTAGAGAGAAGAGAAGAGAAGATTGGATAAATGAAAATGAGAGAATTCATGGCCTATTTATAGGATATCAGGTAGGCAGAATTCGGCTAGAATTCTGGTTGGAATTTTCAAAAAATTGGCCGTTGGACAACTTGCAACCAGCCAATCCTAAAAATTAGGGTGCTGATTTTTGGGAGGGAGAGTTCGGCCCGAACTCTGTGTGGAGGTAGAGTTCGGCCCGAACTCTGTCTCCAGAGCACAGAATGGGTCATGGGTCCAATTGGCTTATTTTGGATATGTGTGGAGCTATTGGATTTGGGTATGGTTATAGGCTAAGTCTCAGATGCTCACTACAGCTAAGTTTACATAAGTCTAGACTCAATAAAATTGTAAAAGTACAGACTCAAAATAACTTGCATTGCAAATCCGAGCTGTCGTCTGACTTGTACTGGAAGTAGTCTTCATGTGTCGTATTGAATTATCACAAGTATCATGTAGTCAATTCTATCAATATTTGGTTGACTGTGATTTTGTGTCAACAATCTCCCCCATATTGATAATTGACAAAATGATAGTTATATATTCAATATTCATACCTGGACACATTATAGAGAAATGGCATAGCTCCCCTGTAAACATTGCTTTGAATCCTGTTGGCCTGATAAAAATATTCTCCCCAAAGCACAGATACAGATGCAAAAGAATATAGAATATACCAAAATTTCTTCCCCTTTTGGCATTTAGCAATTAACCATAAACAAATAACTGGCAAGCACACCAAAAGGTAATAGATGAAACTGCATAGATACTGATAAAACTACTGAATGTCTCAAAAGTCATACATAATAATAATAAGTCTAATACAACCAAAGTGCATAAAAATCAACTAAAGTCCAAAATGCATAAACTACTATCCTCAGTAGCAGCAGCAAGTAGAAGTCCATATCCATCATCGAGCTCGTGAAGGCCCAGCGTCGTCGGATGGATCAGTGAAGGAACGACGAGGGTCCACGAAGGCCGCATCCGGATCCAAGTAGCGAATAACCCAAGGGTCATCGATACGATACCCTTCACGACTAGGGTCCCGTCCCATAGGAATAGGCATGGAAGGATGGCGAGACATGGAGTACCGAATATCGTGCAGTGAGTTGCTAATGTCACTCATCTGCAAGGTAGTCCGGTAATCAAGATGAGTCCAGCGATCATCTTCCAAGGTGAAACGATCGCGGAGCATAGTCTGGAGGGACTCGAGAGTGGCAGGAGGATGAGGAGGATCCTGTCCTAGAGGAGGGGCATCTGGCTCATCGTCGGAGTGCTCGGACACAACAGGTGAGCCAACTGCTGCCTGAAGTCTCCGTGCCTTAGAGAGGAAGGCAGGGGCAGGTAAGAACTGACACTCATCAAGAGGTATGCGAAAAGCACGAAATACCATAGGAAGATACAAAGCATAAACCAAGGATCTTGGTTTCTTCCTAGAATTAATCATCCAGTCCATCATGGTACGTGGAAGATTAAATGGAACATGAAAGTGGAGGTGATATAAGGCCAAGATTTCAAAGTAGGTGACTTCATCGGTGGATCCCGTTTTGGGCAAAATAGTGTTAAAGATAATCCGATGAAGTTCATAAAAATAGGGATTGAGATATTTGGCCAAAAGCTTGCGAGGACGTGTGTTAGGAGTACAAAAGTCGTCCTTGAAGCTTTCAAGTGAAGACCCATCGGAAAATTGAAACGATCGAGCTTCAACAAGCTTTTTCCATGAGTTTGGCTCTTGGAGTTCAAGGTGTTCGGCCAAATCGAAATCATCAAACGAGATGTCAATGCCCGCAACCCGTGAGTAAATATGGGTATCATCATGAGTTAGGTTGCAGTAGAACATTTGAATAGCATTATGATATATGACCGAGTTGGTTGTGACAAGTTCGTTAAGGCAAAGATCATGAAAAAGTGCATCATATTGAGAGAAAATAGTAAAATTGATAGGATAACCCGCAAACACCGGACGTGTCCGAAAGTCACTAAACCAGTCATTTGACGCGTCGAGTGATACAAATATTCGGTCATCAAATGTGTTTGGGTCAAGTGGACGAGGCGGGTTGAACACCGGATGGATAGGTGGTTGTTGTTCAACGGGCGGTTCACCACGAGGAGGAGCATTCGAAGAGGACGCTCCCTCGGTTCGAAGTCTCTTCCCGCGATTGAACAATCGTGGAGCCATGAAAAATAATAAAGACAATAGAGAAAATTGAGATGGAGAGGAGTGTTGAGATATACCTCAATGTGATGAAGAACAATGAAGGAGAATGATGAGGGAAGCATCCCAAACAATTGCATTGAAAATGCATTAAAAATTGCATTGAAAATTGCATTGAAAATTGCATTGAAAATGCATTAAACCATTGGGATCAATACATCCCAAACAATTGCATTGAAAATGCATTAAAAATTGTGAAAGGTCTTTACTTTGACTTTGACTTTACCTGCTACTTTAACTTCGACTTTAATATGAACCATTGGATCAACATCCAATGATTCAAATTTGGGATGTATCGATACAAATTTTTACATGGGATGTATTGAAGAATTTTCACACACACACACACACACACACACACATATATTATACATATATATATATATATATATATATATATATATATATATATATATATATATAAAAGGGGGGTGCGATTCAACGGTCGAGGACGACTGGAGTCCCGTGGAACTCCGGATATTTGTCCAAATTCATCTAAGCGAGAGTTAAATTGTAAGCTTAAGTGGATTTTCATCTAATGTTCCTTCTCTTGTAAAAAAAAGGTTGGTTTCCTGAGGAAGTGGTGGAGTCTTGACTCTACGAGCAATCGTAACCTAGTTTGGATTGGAGTTGTGGAGTCTTGGCTCTATGAGCAATCGTAACCTAGTTTGGATTGGAGTTGACGAGCATTCGACATCAAGCTTGGGTTCCGATTGTTGGACACTCGACACCAAGTTTGTGTTGTTGGAGTTAAGGAGAGCTTGACATAAAACTCATGAAAGAGCCGAGGGATCGGTGTATTATTTAAAAAATAATAGTGGGTTAAATTTGATGAGAGGTCCAGTGTCACGACCCGATTCTAATGTAATGGATCTAGTCGGATCATGTTCAGCCTGCACCGTTGTGAGACGGCGGCAGTAAGCTGTATCAAGCAGTGAACACAAGCAGACAAAACTAAAGCAAAAAAAATAACATTTTAATAACCTGAAAACTGGTCTGAAATGAGAAATACAAACAAAACAAGCATTCAATTATTACATGGTCTTTATTGCAGCAAAAGGAAAATAAACTAAACCAAGGTACAACTAAAACTCTCGGACTCCCTGTTCAGGTTCAGCTACCTCGTCAGGGTTCGGACCAGTTTAAGCCCCAATATTAAAATTTTCTATTATTTATTCACCTGTTTAATTATCAAGTGAATGTGGCAGTTAAATGTCAAATTCATATATATATATATATATATATATATATATATATATATATATATATATATATATATGTCAAAATGGGAGGGTTATATTCTTGCAAATTGACAAATACAAGGGGGGCTATTTTGCTAACTGTTCGAATTCAGTTTTCCTCTTCAAATCTTCTGGTGACCGATCACCTATATCCTTGGTTCTAGCCAAGTTATAATCTCAGCCGAACTATTTAAACTGGGATAGAATTCACATTCGAATAGGAATATAAATCCAGTTGATAAGCCAAATCAAATTTAAACCAAAACCCTCTTAGCTACAGATATAAATATATATAGATAGAAGAGGAACTACCAATTTCCTCTACAACCCTATACTTCCCCTGCCGAAGAGACTAAGTTGAGGATCAGAATTGTGAAGGAAAGAGCGAGAGAGAGAGAGAAGGGGTTTGGGAATGTCGATCCTTTCTTTCCTACTACAGGACTCGGTCACAGGAAACAGAGGAAGGAGCCGAGTACTGAGGTAAGCTTCCTTATTTAAAGAACATTTTCTTACATCTCAGATTCAATTAGTAATGACAAAACCTAAAATGAATAGATGGAAGTCGATAGAAAATCAGATTGGCTATATGTGACCACTTGGAATCATGTTGGAAACCCTCCATAACCGATGATTTTAGTCAATTTCCTAGATTAGCAATTCGAGTTAGGCGTATCAGAGGGATACCCACCTCTATCCGATACCAAGAATTATCGAAGCCTCAGTATCATACCATCTGCATCCTGAGGATACTCGAAGAGTATCAGTAGAACCTGGATACTGATTGAGGTGGTATGACCCCAAGAACAGAATTGATGAATCATAAGAATCAGGTATCATATAAATACCTGATACAAGTATAGGAGTGGGCATGATAACTTGGGTTGGAACTTTTAGTACATTAAGTTCAGATATTAGGAAATGTCTGATCCCGAATCCTGGGATACTAATCCTGAATTCATGTCAACCGATTCTATATCAGGGAGTTCAAGTCAATCACCAATTCATATGTGACATGGATACCGAGTTCTACTAGTGTCTCGAGTATCAGGTTCACCCAGGAACCCTTCGTATATATATGCAAAGACACAAGGGGATTCATGAAATACTAGGAGTGTATAGTCCAAATCACTGCTCTTACTTATTGAGATATTGTTTTGGTATAGGCAAAACCGAACCCACACCATATGTTCTGAAATCAGTTCGACCTTGTTGCAAGGATAAGTATCTTTGAAAGTTCGATATCCTATATCAAGGATAACAGATATATACTGACCTTCAAAAGTCAGTACTTGTAGAGAAGCTAGCCTTTGTGCCTACATTAGAAAAAGTGTAACCCATGTGTCCCCTACTGGAATCAACTTGGCTCAATCCCTGTCAGCAGATCAAGGACCATCAAAGGACAACTACAGGCAGCACCCCTTGTCACGCCCCGATTCGGGGAATCTTTCGTCCTCGCTTCGATTCGCACCGAATCGTTTGTCCTCGCTAAGGCATGATGTCGTACAAGTCTGATGTTGTACTTGTACAAGGCAAGAACGTGCATTATTACGTCATTTAGAAACATTTGAAATCCAGCCACATTTCAGAAACATTGATGACACATTATAGGAAGAAGAAATACTCATTTTATTGATAATTGTAGTCAGAATATAACTTTTCTCGATAATGTTTGAAATGTCTTTTTGGCTACATTGATTCCTGAAAAGAAGTACAACTGATAGGCTGCCATGAAATAACTTTCCGTTCCATACATCATGTCCCTTTAGTACTTTGAAATATAAGCACCATCTTTGAAAACTCCATAATACTTTGTGCATCTTTTAGGGAAAACAACTTGAAAGAAAACAATAGTTCAGAAAGCTTTAGTTGCGATGTGCGCCCGAGCCTTCTCCAGTACCCGTGGAGAAGGGGTCAGCACATTATAACAATGCGCTAGTGAGCCCCGTTGGCCCACTCAGCTAAACCAATATTTTATTAATGACAAGCATTTTAATTCATGAACTTATTAGGAACAGGCAACATTCAGAGTAATTCACAATTCAAATGACATGGTATTTCATGAGACCATGTTTACTTTACCATCGGCCGAATCCAGCTTTCCTGCATAAGATACATGATAATGATAATAATGATACTTACCGCCCTGCATAAAATGATCATTAGCATGCATCCTGACTACATGGCCACTGGCGCTGTTAAACCATACGAACATTTCTTTGCCATATAGGACTTCAAGGTAATGTGATGACTCCAAAGTAGCTAGCTAGCCCCTAAGGATGCCTCGCAAGACCCGTGCTCCCATTAGCACGCCAATGTTTCCTCCTAGGCCGAATCAGTCCTGGCGCTCCGTTACCGATTCGAGGAAACACACCACCAAACCTTGTACACAAGTTGTCCATGACCATGCAAATGCGTGACCGACTCGATAAGCAGACAGTGCATGGTAATATTCAAAGTAAATAGACAACTTGTTCATTTCCAGCATTTCATAATCATCATTCTAGGCATCAATTCATCTCAATTCAATGTTCAGTTCATCGCTGTAAAATTAATGTTCAATGGGCAAGCATATCTCAACATTGTTAACAGTGTAATCGATTCATTCAATGTTTAAGGGACAAGTATCATTTCAATGTTCAATCTCTAGCTTCTTAGTGGTATTGACTTGTGGCATTAGCAACTTGATATCGATCAACGGATGTTGCAAGACAATTATTTAGTTGGCATGAAGGAGTAGCGAGAGGGACAATACCACCACAGAGATCCACATTCACCAATTTAGAGAATCGCAGAGAGAGAGAGAGAGAGAGAGAGAGAGAGAGAGAGAGAGAGAGAGAAGAACACTTGCACGCTTAGCCTTCCGTCACGCGTCAGTCTGCAATGGCACCAAAAGTTTGGTTAATACTCTGTCTCATTATGTTCTCTTCTCTCAGAATTCTCAAGAATGAATGCTATGCAAATCGATGAAAACGGACAAGAATCAAATCATTGAAAATTATTCAGAAAAGCATTCATCAAAACCAAGCAACAAAACCAGCAGCAAAACATCCAGAGAAAACTCTTGGACGCATTTCAAGAGAAACCAATCCATTAGTTGAAAAGGTTCTTATGAACTTGTCCGTGATCGATTCGGTACCCACGGTAAGTTTTCCTAAAACTCGGTTTCGACCGAGTTAGCCAAGCCACAAGCCTTATATAGTGAACCGCTAGGAGCGGGGCACTACATAATATACAACTAAGAAAAAGTTTCGTCCTCGAAACTTAAAGCAAGAGTCCTACCTCAAAATTATCAAACAGCGAGGGGTATTTCACCCGCATCTCCACTTCTAGTTTCCACATCGACTCCTCGACAGCATGGTTCCGCCACAACACATTGACTAAAGACATTGTCCGATTCCATAAAACTTTCTCTTTCTTGTCCAAAATCTGGACAGGCTCTTCAGTGTAGGATAGGTCAGCGCTCAGCTGCAGCTGATCGAAGTTCACTACGTGACTTGGATCATGTACATACTTCCGTAGTTGGGACACATGGAAGACATCGTGTACATCATCCAGAGCCGGAGGTAGTGCAAGTTGATAAGCTACTGAGGCTACCTTCTTCAAAATCTCGTAGGGTCTAACGAATCTCGGGCTCAGCTTTTCTTTCATTCCAAACCGCATCACACCTCGCATGGGCGTGACCTTCAAGAAGACATGATCGCCCGCTGTGAATTCCAAAGGTCGTCGATGTACATCCGTATAACTCTTCTGTCGACTTTGAGCAACTCTAAGTTTTTTTCGAATTAAGCGAACCCTCTCGACGACCTGTTCCACAAGTTCTGGTCCGAGCACATGCCGTTCACCGACTTCATCCCAGCATATCGGTGATCGACATTTCCGTCCATACAAGGCTTCGTACGGGGCCATCTGGATACTTGCCTGATAACTGTTGTTATAGGAAAATTCTGCTAATGCGAGATGCGCGTCCCAATTGGTCTTCGAATCGAGCACGCACAATCTCAACATATCTTTAAGAATATGATTTACTCTCTCTATCTGACCATCAGTCTGCGGATGGTATGCCATGCCGAAATTCAACTTTGTGCCCAATGCTGAGTGCAGACTTATCCAAAATCGCGACAAGAATCTCCCGTCTCTATCCGACACTATAGAAGATGACACCCTATGTAATCGGACAATTTCATTTATGTAGATCTGAGCCAACCGTTCTAGGTCGCACGTAACTTTTATTGGTATAAAATGAGCCGACTTGGTTAATCTATCTACGATAACCCAAATCGCATTATTCCCCTTCTGAGTTCTTGGCAAGCCGACTATAAAGTCCATACAGATATTATCCCACTTCCACAGTAGAATAGCCAAATTTTGTAGTTCTTCGCCTAGCCGTTGGTGTTCGGTCTTCACACGTTGACAATCTAAGCATTGTGACACGAATAGCGTCACATCCTTTTTCATGCCATGCCACCAAAATGTTGAGCGCAGATCCTTATTTATTTTTGTGCTTCCCGGATGTAAGAAATACTTTGCAAAATGAGCCTCGGTCAGTATTTCCTTCCTGAGCTCATCAAACTTAGGAACGCACAGTCTTTCCTTGACACAAATAGTGTCATCTTCAACTGCAAAGTCAGACGCCTTTCCTGGTAGAATCAACTAGCGTATCTTCTGCAGAACGGATCATCCTTCTGAGCAATCTTAATCCTTCCCTGGAGGCTCGACTCAAGTTGCAACTGAGCCAACTTTACATTCTGCAGACGGATCCTGAATTCGATGCCCATCTCTTCAAGATCTCATAGTAACTCCTTTGCTATTGCTAGTGACCTAACAAATTTTTGACTCAAGGCATCGGCTACCACGTTTCCTTTACCCGACGTGTAAGAGATTGTCAAGTCATAATCTTTGATCAATTCTAACCAACGCCGCTGTCTAATATTCAATTCCTTCTACGTGAATATGTACTTTAGGCTTTTATGATCCGTGAAGATCTCGTAGGACACACCATAGAGATTGTGTCGCCACAATTTTAACACGAACACAATCGCCGCCAGTTCTAAGTCATGAGTTGGGTAATTCTTCTCATGCTGTTTGAGTTGCCTTGACGCATATGATATTGTCTTCCCATGTTGTATGAAAACACATCCCAAACCAAGTCCCGATGCGTCACTGTAGATCTGAAATCCCTCAGAGCCTTCTGGAAGTGCTAAAATTGGAGCTGTGACGAGCCGCTGATTGAGTTCCTGAAAACTACTTTCACAGTCGTCGGTCCACTTAAATACGACTCCCTTCTGAGTGAGGCGAGTCAAAGGCGAAGCGATTCTTGAAAAGTCTTTCACAAACCTACGGTAGTACCCGACTAAACCAAGAAAACTCCGTATCTCACTAGCTGATGTAGGCTATTTCCAGTCTACAACTGCCTCAATCTTCTTTGGGTCAACGGCAACGCCTTCTACTGAAATAACATGCCCTAGGAACGACACGTTGTTCATCCAAAATTCGTACTTGCTTAGTTTTGCATACAACTGATTGTCCCGCAGCATCTAAAGTACTTTTCTCAAGTGTTCTCTTTGCAAAAACAAAAGTGTGGAACTTTATTGATACAAACTTTGTAAAGATTATAAGAATTCTGGGAAAGTACAACTTTAGGAATCCAATCTGAAAGACGATTGCTTTATCCCTTGGACGATGTGAACTGTGAAGACGATAGCCTCTGAAGTTGAAGACAACTCGGAAATTGAAGGCAAAAGCTTCAAAAGAATGCAGCATCACTTTGGGCAAGAACTCCTGAACTCTCTGATAATTCTATGATCTGATCTCCATGAATGAAGACTTAAAACTCTATTTATAGAGTTCTAGAAATAACTAACTTTTAGTTATTCTGAACTACATATGCTGGATTGCGCATGAATTAGATTGCACAACTGTGGACTGCACAGGCAGTTGTCTGATCGTGGGCCAACTGTCTTGGACACATGGCATCATTTGATTGAAATGTGCATGATCGTGCATAGACGGTTGCCACGTAATGAGCAATTGATGGCATAAATGCCACGTGTATTTTGTCAGTTGTATTGATAGACTGTGCAACCTGAATTGTGCTGGCATCGGGTTGCGCTGGGCTGGCTTGCGCATGAATGGATTGCGCATCAGACAGGCTGGCCGACTGCGCTGCATGTACAGCTGTCCAGCCGTTCTCGAGCGCTGTGCGGCGCAATAAACGAACAGCCTCCTCGTTCTTAATGCTGTCAGCTGTCAGAAGATTTGATTGTGTCAGGTAATGATGACATTGCCACGTCAGCCTGCGCAGTTGAAAGTGTGCGCAGTCTAGTGTGCGCAATCTGAAGGATGCACAATCTGATGTCTGTGCAGTTCATTTGAAAGTTGTATTTCTTGATTTTCTGACTTTGTTGATAGGTGCAACTTAATTTTTTTAGGACCTACAAGACCCCCTTCAAAGTTTTCGAAAGTTAAATTTATTCAAAATTTTCGAAATACTTTGAATTTCGAATTTTAAATCAAGTTGCGCATATGTGAGCTGTCTGCGCAATTGGATGATTCAATCCAACTTTTTCGGCGCAATCCGAGGCAACCGTTACCCTTTTGAAAAACTATAAATAGTTCCTCATTCTCTCACTGTCATTCTTTACTTGCCTTCGAATTTTCAAAAGAGGACTTCTTTGAGCTTCCCCGACTTCTTCTCGTCGATCTCAACGGCCCCTAAGCGATCCTCCGCCGCTGCTAAGGGCAAGGCCCCCGCTGAGTCATCGGCTAGGGTTGCGCCTCGACCTTCTTGCCACGAGACTGCGCATCTCGTGTTGCTAGGTAGATGACTCAATCAAAAACTCTCTTTAGGGTTTTTTTGATTTCACTGTTCTTCAAAATCTATCTCTTTTTAGAGATGCGATCATACTGCGCCACCCTTTTTAGGGTTTTGGTTGCACGAAACAGTTTATTCTTCATTTTTATGAAGAATACCTTCTTACGCAATCGGTTGAACTGCGCTGGCAAAAGTCAGCGCAATTTGCTGATTTGCGCGAGACTGCCAGCATAATCTGATGTTGGCACAAACTGTTTGTTGTGCAATCTGATTGTTGCACAATATAATGGTTGCACAATCTGATGGCGCAATCTGTTGGTTGCGCAATCTGATGTTTGTGCAATCTGATAATAGCATTCTTGATTTTTCTTGTGCTGACTTTTTTTTTGTTTTCTCTGTTTGATGCAGTTAATACCAGAGAAGATCCGGAGTATGAAACTTTTGTAGGAACTCTTGCAGGGTCTGAGTTCAAAGAGGACTTGTCCCATGTATTGTTTTCGCAATATGCACTTCCGTCTTCTCGCCAGACCATTTTGATAGCACAAGATAATGATACATTGCTATGTCTGATGAACGGTCAGCCTTTACAGACTGCTGATGCAATGACCCACAGAAAACCCATGTTTCTGTTTGGTGAAGCAATTGGTAAAAGTTCTCAACCACGACCACATAATGAGCAGAGAACTTTTCAGAGGAAGGATAGACTAGTCCTGTTACCAGATATTGCCAGGTGCCTTTCGTTGGCACGATATGCTCATGCTAGCTACCCCAGGAGGATGGACTGGGACATCACTCCTCTTCAGCACGCCCGAACAGGAAAAATCTGCGTCAAGAAGGACCGGAACAATAGGGACATGTTCTATAGTTCTTCAGAACGTCACAGCACCTTGCTCAGAGGACTGAAACCAGGGTGCATCCCTCCGGAGAATTCCTCTTTGTTACTGCCTGTGAGGACTCCCATCTTTGCGAATGAGTACGCAAAGGTTGAAGGTAGTTATCCGGATCAAGACATCCGGTTAACAGGTCTGGTAAACCCAGACATTAAAAGGTGGAGCTCCATAGCAAATTGGGTACTGGTTCAATTTGGAGAAAAACTTAGAGAAATTGATCTGTATCAGGCGGTACATGCTATTGTATATGGTTTTTACCCAAACCCTCATCTGTTCTTAGCATTGGCAGAGAGGTACAATTACAGGACAGGGACGTTCATGACGCCCTGCGGAGAGATGGGGTTGGCTCTCCATGAGATGAAGTATATCTCGTACTTGCCAATGGCAGATTTTCCTTACGAGGAGTATGTCCCGACTAATGACGAGTTAGAGAGACTTCGTCAAGAGAATTTGAGGATGGTGGAGGTCTTCGATGAATTGTTGTGCCATTATAATGTATGCTCTCTTTACTACAAGAGTGGCTCGTCTGGTACATGCTATTCTTCGAAATGGTTGACCTATCGTTTCCTCAACCATATTATTGAGAAGAAGACGAAGGATCACGATTCGTGCAACCCGGACTTCTTCTGTAAAACCCCACAAATTTAATTTGTTTTTTATTATTTTTATTAGTTGTTATTTTAACTAATAATTAATTAATGTTGATGATATATAGTAATATATGTATGTAAATATATATGTATATATATATGTGGCTATATTCAACTGTGGATGTGTGGTAATGTGTAACCTAATTAAAACTCTAGATAACTTAACCTTAAACCTTAGTTTAGCCCTAACCCTAATCTATTTTTAGTCTCTATTTAATTAAGAAATAAATTTACATGTTTTTTTATATATATAATGCTTGATTTACTTAACCAAACCTTAACCCATTCCCTACCCATTGATTTTCGGTTACCACAAAGTGTGGATCTCATGTAACCGAATGATAACCTCTCCTTCCCTTCCATTTTTTCGGCCACACCACAACTCCTTCCCCTCTATTTTTCGGCCACACCACAACTTCTTCCCCCTCCATTTTTCCGGCTACCCGAGAACTCCCCTTCCCTCCTATCCCGGCCGGCGTGCATTCAGCGAGGAGATCACCTCGTCCTCGGCGTTCAGGCCATCTCCGGCGGCGCCATCACCACCGTAGCGTAGCCCCGACTCCCTGCAGTCGGCAGGTACGATCTCGAGCCTCCACGTGGCTTTATCACGAGGATATCCCCCTACAAAACCTAGAGCATTAATTTCTATATTCTCTTTTCCTGCAAATAGTCATTGATTAATAATTTGTGTAAGGAAGAAATAATGATTTTAATTAGTATTATTAATGTTTAATGATTGTTAATTTAGCGTAGAATCAGAAATAAATTTAGAGAAATTTTTGTGAATTATTATGATTTTATCCGTATTAATTCGTGAATGTGAAGTAATTATTTGGTGTGATTATGGCTGTGTGATTAATTAATTAAGGATAAATTGATAGTAATTTGTACCTAAATTATTAGCTTATTGATTAGAGACATTAGTATAGATTCTATATTAATTGTATCAGATTTTTATACAAATTATTCGTATTTATTAAGTATTTTAACTGATGTCAATAATGCAGTTTTTGTGTAAATTTCCACAGAATTATATATTCTGTTTTGATTTTTTTGAATTTAATCGATTAGGAATCACTCGTTATGATCTATACATAAATTGTAGGTAATTATGTAATCTAATTACTGTTAAATTTTCAAGATTTAATAAATAGTTTAGATATTTTAATTATATTTTAAACTGTGAATTACTGATTCTAAATGACTGTTTATTTACGCTGTTTTGGATTTTTAATAATTAATTCATTAAGAATTAATTAATGAGTTTTATACAAAACTTGTAGATAATAATTATACCTATTTACTGTAAAATTTTCAAAATAGAATAATTATGTTTGGTATTTATTTGGCATTAAACCAGAGTTAAATATATTTGATTATGTAATTAGTTCAATACTAGTTTTAATTTATAATAATTATAAATTATTATTGGTAATGCTCATAAATGTATAGTCACTGTTAGAAATGTTATTTTCTGTGATTTATGATTTTTCCCAAATTATTAGTGAATTTTTAACATTTAAATTCTAATTACAATAGCTAAAATAGTAATTTCTATATATTAGTAGTTAAATGTTTTTAATTACTTATAAATTAGGTAAATAATATAAAAATATTATTTACAGTGGGATTTCATGGAAAAGTGTTTTCTAACCAAATTTAGACTTGTCATTATTTATTAACTAGTATTTATAATTAATGGGAATTTGTGAATGCATGTGTTCTTAATTGTTTAACTAATTAGTTATAAGTAATTTATTAACTATTAAATTATTAATTGTATTAATAATTTCAGAATATAAAAGTATAATAATAAGTGCTTCATACTTATTATTGTATGATATTATTCATATTTATTAGTAATGATTAGCTAGTAGTAATGGTTTGATATTAATTACCGATTAATCATCAATTAAATGTATAGTTTAATTTGGTTAATTAGTAATGAATTAGGGTTAATGTTATTGTAGGATTATTCATTTCTCGGAACTTGGACTCGATACCAGACTCGGATTCTCAGCTATTGGACACAGGCAAGTATACCTTGCTTGACTTTACTATGCAGTCTTACAGTTGACCAGTTATTACAGTTGTGTGCACTCGTCACCATTTATGACTACCCTGTCAATAGTTAGTATAACTTGACACATCTCAGACACGCATCACATATGAGTGAGTTGAGTGCAGAGATTTTGTGTTGATTGGCCATTAACATGTGATCTTGAGTTGTAGCAGTGGTTAGTTACATTATATGTATATTGCCGTCTTGCATATTATTTGTACCGTGTATACGGTCCAGGTATAAATTGGGTGGGGAGAGTCTACTAGTGGTGTATGAGAATTCTGTTTCCAATGTACGCTGGATGCTCGTAGCCCCTCGTTCTCAAACCGTAGAACGCTTGGTGGACGTTTCTTCTTCTTCTCCCCCTCTCATGTGCCACTAGAGATGTCTCAAAATGCATTTACACTTAGATGGTTAGAACACCTTTAATTGTGTACTACATTTTTCCTGTCCTTGTTTGGTTAAGGAATTACTTAGTACAAAATTTATTTAGTTACTTTTACTTTACTGCTCAGTATTATCTTGCATGTCATTTTCCTGTGTATTTGTTATGTCCCTCTGAGGACCTGGTATCTTTTTCAGAGCTTGACGAGGATTCCTACCCGACTGATTACGGAGTAGCTGGATTAGACGACGACCTTGAGGTGGAGCCGCAGCCTTGATCCTCTGGAGGCTAGCTTCATCTTCTAATGTGGGTTCATTTCCTGTATTCAGTTATTTCCTACTTTCCATTTCATTTCATTCCAGATGTACTGTTCAGTGATTGGTCTTTCATTTGACATTTATTGTGACTCTGGGAACTCTCTTTACAGTTATTTATTATTTGTTTCATGGATGAGACTAGATTTTACCTGCCTGTGTTGTTATTATTATTAGTTTTACCTCAGCGTACTACGACTAGTCATAGTCCATTAAATTAGGTAAACTATGTCTGATCGTACAGCTGGCATGCCACGTGTCTCCAATCCGATTATTTGGAACTGGGGCGTGACATCTTCCAATCTCTCAGCAATAGTGAGGTGATAAAGCTGATGGAAGAAAATAATAGACTGGATATTTTAGTAGAAGATGAACACCAATATCCGCCTCTTAGAGTTGGAGATTATGTTGAGAGCCATGTCAGAATGGGCTATAGATCCATATCCAAAGAAGCCCAGTTAGCAGGATTTCTGACGTATTGGCTCCGCCGCTTCGTCATGCCCGGGGCAAGTGCTGTAGACCGCTTCCACCGCGGTGTCCTTTTTGCGGCTGTCCGGTTAGTCTTCGGCTACCAGATGGATCTACTTTCAGCGATGACTTGCAGAATAAATGCAGGTCTTCGTCTGTACGTAGATTCCATGCTTAAGGGTAAGTGTGATAAAGGTACTTTCCCCAGACTGGAATTACCCTACACTTACTTATTCGGATGGCTACTCATGCACTATCCGTCTCTGATGAATCCTGCCATGGGAGCAGTGGATGGCAGTTTTCTGCGCCGGTTCTCACAGAGCCGATGGCTATACACTAGCCTGAAAGATTACAGACGCACTTTGAATCTAGGCAGAGGATGGAATTTTCTTTGTTCTTCCCCTCCAACGGGGTATGAATTCATGGCACCAAACATGGTCGACCTTGGGAGGCAGCCTATAGGCCGAATAGCGTTTGAATGGTTGAAGGCAATCAGGCTGTCACATCTGGTGTATAGATTTGAAGAAGAATGCTTTCTGGAGCTGTATTTTCCGAGTCGCTTCGCTCGTCAGTTCGGATATGACCAGTTCCACGTGGGCAATGCAATAACTTGCTTACGAGGAATGGAATACTTGATTGACGGAGCCAGAGCGTGGGCTTATTATAATGTTCGAGACACACGATCAGTGTTCTCGATGCCACACAGGACTAATACTGGTCCAAGAATGCTGTACACATATTCATAGTTTTATACAACTGCAAACACTTTTGCCGAAAACTATAGCCTTGTGGATAGTTTTGCGACGACAAACCGTCTAAGGAAGGGAGCAACTGATATACTGGCTCCTAATAATGATGAGGAACATGAGCCAGTAGATGATCCGCTGGAGGCTTCTAGGGAAGCCAATTTCCCTGAAGAAGTTAATCAACCTATAAAAGTCTCTCTGAAGGTTGTTAAATCTCCAGCCAAGGAGAAGAAAATAAGAAGGGAAGAGCCTCCTGCCCCCATTGCGAAGAAGAAATTAATCCTGGAACATTCTTCAGAGAAGGTTACCACGAGATCTCAATCTCGGCAGCTGGCCGAGACAATCCAACAAGAAGAAGCTGCTACACAGACCTCTGTTCAAAAACAAGTCAAGATAGTAAACGTAGAGAGTCCTGAGAGACCTCTACACAGAAAGAATATGGCTTACAGGAGAAGGAAGAAAACGGTTTCTCCTCCGAGACAAACTTTGTCTTCGGTAGTGATGAATGCTGCAGCCGGAATCACCATGTCATCTCCCACTCCTGTTTCTGAGTCTGGACATATAACTCCCAGTCCAGAATAGAGAGAAGAGATCGAGCAGAGGGAAGAGCTGGACCAGAAAAATGAGGCCGAAGAGCCCAGAGACAGGATTGTAGAAGAAGAGCATGATACCGTACGATCTCCTTCTCCTGCTGCGGAGACCACTCAACCTCCTCTTACACCTAGGACACTCTGTGAAGCGGAGGATCTAAAAATGATTGAAGCTTTAGAGGATTGCGACTACGGTCGGCTGAAGGATTATGTTGACCAAGCTATTGCAACCACCAGTGGAGATGCACCGGAGGAAAATGCAAATGAGGAGAGCTCTTCATCTGAGGATATTGATGAAACACAAGACCCTGAAGGGGATGCTGAAGAGCACATGTCTCCTGTAGCTGTTGACGACACCTTAAATCCTGAAGAGGATGTGGAGGTGCAAATACTCCCTGAAGCTGCCGATGACACCTTAAATCCTGAAGAGGATGTTGAGGTACAAACATCTCCAGAGAAGGCAGCAGATGAAGAAGCGGCCCCGGAGGAAACTTTCGCCGTTGATCCTTAAGGTATAGAATGAAATTAGAAATCTTCTTTTAAATAGATTGATAGCTGACATCTTTATTTGTATTCCCTGCAGATCTCGAAACTTCTCCGGCACTTCCAATGTGCACGGACATAGTGCTTGCGCCGACGATTGTTAGTGGCACTCGTCATTTATCCTGTGGCTCTGAAGCAGGAAGTAGTCAGGCAGTAGTGTCTGAGGCTACTTCTGCTCAGCTAGAGTATGTTCCTGCAGATGATAGGCTCATTGCTAGATCCAACCATGGTAAGACTGTTTTCACTTTTGATTCTCTTTATCAATAGCCAATGACAAGCGAAGTGACAATATTTAATTTTGCAGAGGAACAACCAGGAGGAGCAACCAGCTCCACTTTGGTTCCCTTATTCAAAGAGCATGCTGTTCAGATACGAGAAATTGAACATCCTGTTGCCTCGTCATCAACAGGAGTAGCTGTGACTCCTGATGCTCTGGCGATTAATCAGCTTGTCATCCAATCATTCACCAAATGCTTCTTCGAGTCCTTGGGGCCTCTGATCAATAGAATGATGGACAAAGAAGACGCTGATTTTTACATGGTTAGAGGTCCGACCTCTTTCTTGGTGAAGGCCATCCGGGAGCAAGGTGACGAGGCTCAGGCCACTTTCCTTGACCATATATTGAATGAGCTGGAAACTTCCATAAAGAACTATAAAGAGCTCAACAAGGGGGAAGTGGAACTTTTAGTGCAAGCAGAGTTTGAACAAATGGCTCAGGCAGCTGTAATTGAAAGAGTTAATCTCCAGAACCTCTTGGATGCCTACTCTACGAAATCTGCTGAATATAAATCCAAGTTGGAATCAGTGACCTCGACTGCTGAGAGAAAAGAGAAAAGAATTGCTGAGCTGAGGGCAGAGATTGTTCGTCTCCAAGAGGAGCTAGAAAATGAGGTTACTGAGCATCAGATTACAATCCAACAATTCAGTGCTCTAACTCAGGAAAGGGACGAGTATGTAGTAGCTCATGATGCTGAAATCACCCGCCGAATGGTAACCATGCCCACTTTTGATGAAGAATCCGGGATGGAAGAGGCCAGGAGGAGAGTGATGGCTTCTCGCGAAGAATGGCTGCAAGTTCGGAAGCAACAAATTGCTAATCTGATAATACCTCCATCTCAATAGAAAGTACATCTTGTATCTTTTTATCTTTCTTTATGCTATGTATGTAATGTCTTAAATTTTGATCAATAAAAGATATTTTATTGTGGCTCTATTATTTCTTGCATATCTTATTTATATATAAATAATAGTGATAGAAAATATATTCAGAGGTGCAGGACATGATATATTTCTTGATAATTTTATAGAAAATAATTATATTCATTATATCTGCTCAGAGGTAATATGGACGTGGCAGAATATAATTTGTCAAATATTATTATTTTAATTGACAACTTAATCAAAAATGACAAGTTGCTGATGTGAATGAACGAAAATGAATCGTCAAAAAGGTGTGAACGAAATGAATCGTCATAATGAATTGATGAACGGCTAAACCGTCGGATGATGATGAACGGCTAAACCGTCGGATGATGATGAACGGATGAACCGTCAAATGATGATGAACGGATGAACCGTCAAATGATGATGAATGAACGGACAAACCGTCGAATGAATGTGAGTGGATGAACCATCGGATGAATGTGATGAACGGACGAACCGTCGGATGAATGTGAACGGATGAACCGTCGGGTGATAATAAATGAACGGGCGAACCGTCGGATGAATATGAACGGATGAACCGTCGGATGAATGTGAACGGATGAACCGTCGGATGAATATGTCATTTCATTATCTTGAGAATCTCTGCTTATAAATAGAACAGAAATCTGGAAGGAATGATCATTACCACTTTTCAGCATAAATATGTCGTCCGGAGATGCATCTAAGAAGACTGAAATCGCCCCGAAGGTTGAAGCGGGCACGGAAGAACGTCCTGCCGAACAAATCCAACCAAAGCAGGAAAAAGCAGGCGAAGGTTCGTCTGCACCCAAACCACCGCGAGATGTTCTGGATTTCTTGCTCGAACCAGGAACGACTGAAGAAGTAGAGGCCATGAGAATTGCTGCTTGCAAGTTCCTGGTAGGTTCGAGCAAGGATGTTCTCAGCTCTTTTGCTGATTATGTTTTTGATAAAGACGGCGATGGTCCGCGTCCTAATGCTGAGAAGGATGACAGTGATCTTCCTTGATATCATGTAACATTTCTTATGATGAAATAAAAATCAAACTTTATTTATGAATTGTCTGATCATATTTACATAAATCTCTGTTACATTTATACATAATATTTCCTTAAGAATTTGCCATTGATAGGCATCATTGCAACTCGACCGTCTAACTCTGAAAGTTGATAGGCTCTATTTGAAAAGACTTTGCTTACAATGTAAGGCCCTTCCCACTTTGCATCGAACTTGCCTTTGCTCATATGAGTCATAGTCATAGGACGTCTGACCGTTAGAACGAGTTCTCCTTGTTGAAAGGCTCTGACTTTAACTTTGCGGTTGAAAGTCTTCGAGATGCGGGCTTGGTATAACTCAATATGCTGTTGAGCCATTAACCGCTTCTCGTCGAGTGCCTCCAATTCTTGAAGTCGAAGAAAGTCATTGTTCTCTGTAGTGAGCTCGTTGGCAATAGCGATCCTTAAAGAAGGAATTTGAAGTTCCAGAGGAAGAACAGCTTCACAACCATACACCATAGAGAAAGGTGTACAGCCTATGGGATTGCGGACCGTGGTACGGTAGGCCCATAAATATTTGCCAAGCTTTTCACTCCAGTTCCGTTTGTTAGTAGATACAAACTTCTTGAGGAGTTTGATGATAGTTTTGTTAAAGGCTTCAGCTAAGCCATTTGTAGCAGGATTGTAGGCTGTCGAGGCGACGTTATCAATCCGATGATCATCGTAGAATCTGGTGAACTTCTGGCTGATAAATTGAGGTCCGTTGTCGTGGATGATTCTTCGAGGCACACCAAATCTGTAGATGACATGGTGTTTAACGAAGTTGATAACGCTGCTGGTCTTGACTTCAACCAAAGGTATAGCTTCAGCCCACTTAGAGAAGTAGTCTGTTATTGCTAGTATGAATCGATGTCCTCTAGAAGAAGGAGGATTGATAGGACCTATGACGTCCATACCCCAAGCTTCAAAAGGCCAGGAAGCAGCAGTCGAATGCAGGAATTCCGACGGTTGATGGATAAAATCTGCATGGATTTGACAAGTGCGGCATTTCCTTGCATATCCAATGGCATCTGATACCATAGAGGGCCAGTAATAACCCATGCATCGGATGCGATCTTGTAACTTAGGACCTGGTTGATGTGCTCCACAGACACCATCGTGAGCCTCACGCAATACCTGTTTTGCTTCATCACCAGCGAGACAGCGTAAGAGAAGACCGTCATAAGTCCGCCGATAGAGTGTCTTGGTGGTTTGATTGTAGTAGAATCGGAGAGATCGTCGTCGAATACTAGTAGCCTCCTTAGGATCTTCGAGGAGTATATCGTGAACTACAAAGTCGATGAAAGGAGTTCTCCAGTCTTCATCGATAATATTGACTTCAACAAGATTATTGAACTCAATATTACGATTGTTTTCGATGCAAAACAACTCTCGATTGGAGATAACCACCACCTGCTGTCTTTTGATAGGGATGGCTAAGACAGCTGCAAGGTTGGCTAAGGCATCTGCTTCGGTATTACAAGCTCGGCAAACATAGTCGATGAAAAAAGCTTTGAATGATGTAGCCATGTTGATTGCTGCTTCATGATAAGGTACCAGATCTTGATATCGAACTTCATAAGTTCCTCTGACCTGGTTGACAACCAGCTTAGAGTCGCCGTAGACTTCGAGATATTCGACGTCCAGTTGCTTGGCTAACTGAAGGCCGATGAGTAGAGCATTGTACTCTACTACATTATTGGAGCAGGGTTCATCTAGAGAGTAGACTCTTTGGATGGTTGATCCGTATGGAGAAACGAGAACAACTCTGACTCCTGCTACAATGGCACCATTTGGTCCAATTCTGGATGCACCATCGAAGAATAGACGCCAGGTTAGAAATTCTTCAGAGATCATGTTGACTCCCAATGTCTCGTCTGGAATTTCATCATAAAGCTTGGATGTTTCTGGCACGGGATGAGCCGCCAAGAAATCTGCCAGTGCTTGGCCTTTGACAGACTTTTGAGGAACATACACCATGTCATATTGGGCTAGCAGAATGGCCTACGTAGCCAGTCTAGAATTGAGTGTACTGGGCTTTTTCATCAATACCCGAAGAGGATTAACTCGGGAAATGACATGAATGGTTTGACCAATGATGTAATGCCTTGTCTTTTGAACAGCGAACATAATATCTAGGCACTCTTTTTCGACCGGACTATTACGGTGTTCAGTACCAATCATAGTACGGCTGAGATAATAGATGGCCTGTTCATGACCTTCTTTATTCTTTTGGACAAGTAAAGCACCCAATGAATGGTCCATAGCACGGACATACATTAAGAATGGAATATCTGAGATTGGTGGCATCAAGACTGGTAGATTCATGAGATATCGTTTGATGTCGTCGAATGCTCGTTGACATTCTTCAGTCCAAATAAAAGATACACCCTTCTTCATTAGTTGAGTGAATGGTCTGCAGCGCCCAGACAAATTCGAAATGAATCTCCTGATGTACGCAAGACGACCTTGGAATCCTCTTAGCTCTTTTAGGTTGCGTGGAGGACGCATCTCTTGAATGGCTTTGATCTTCTCGGGATCCACGTGTATACCCTTAGAGGTAATGACGAAGCCGAGAAACTTACCACTAGAGACACCCAAGAATGACTTGG
Source organism: Iris pallida (assembly GCA_029216955.1). Classification (NCBI taxonomy): domain Eukaryota; kingdom Viridiplantae; phylum Streptophyta; class Magnoliopsida; order Asparagales; family Iridaceae; genus Iris; species Iris pallida. Next base: position 3,443,440 of record JANAVB010006800.1, on the reverse strand, counting down.
TGGGATTCATTTTGAGTTGATGTTGGCGCATGAGATTGAAAATAGTTCTCAAGTCTTGGATGTGATATTCTTTTAGACGACTTTTGACAGCGATATCGTCAACATAGCATTCGACTGTCTTGCGAAGATGATCTCGAAAGATGGTACTCATAGCCCATTGGTAAGTTGCACCAGCGTTCTTAAGACCAAATGGCATCACTGTGTAACAATAGACTCCACGAGGAGTACGAAAAGAAGTATGTTTTTTATCTTCGGGATTCATCCGAATTTGATTGTATCCAGAGAATCCATCCATGAAAGATATTCGCTCGAACCCACAGGTATTGTCAATCATGACGTCCGTGATAGGGAGAGGAAATTCATCTTTTGGACATGCTTCATTAAGATCCCGAAAGTCGATGCAGACTCGAACTTTGCCGATTTTCTTCAGGACTAAAACAACATTGGCTACCCAATCAGGATGTTGTTCTTCTCGAATAAAGCCACAAGCAATGAGCTTCTTGACTTTATCGTCGATCGCGTCCATCATTTCTGGTTTGAAACGTCGTTGTTGCTGTTTGACTGGTTTTACATTGGACAAAATGTTCAGTTTGTGAGTAGCAACTTTGGGATCTAGACCTGGCATGTCTTCATAACTCCAGGCAAAGACATTAATGTATTATTTAATAAGAAGAATCAACTCTTGCTTATCTGCTTCTGGAAGATTCTTGCTGATGAATATTGGATGAGGTGACCCACTTTCTCCTACATCAACTTGAACTAATTGATCTCAGTAGGAGGTTCTCTTTGTTCGAATCAGAGTTTCCATTGGGTATCCATTCGTCGAACCCAAGGATCTGTTTCAGGATTTTCTTTAATGTCCTCGTCATAGCCTTCTGGAAGTTCGGCAGAGACCATATTAGAAGACACGATCAGCCGATGAACTTCACCAATGCTGGTGTCAGAATCCCATGATCTGGAATCAGAAGAGTTAGAGCGCTCTTCGCTATCAGAGTCAGAGACTGCTGGGAATAACATCGGAGGAGAAGCATATCCGAGACCTCTTTTGGTCTTGCTGTAATACATATCTGACTTTCCTTTTGGGACAGTCGTACGGACAGGAGTTCGTCTACCCTTGCCGTAGTTGAGGCCATTTTTGAAGTCATAACCCATCTTATGGATGATGTCTTTTGATTGTTGGCTGTAATGACGGAGTTGGAGATGTCCTGTATCGTTAAGTTTGCTATCATCTGTATAGCTGAATTATTGTTCCGGTCCTTTATAAAAAAGTATCGGACTTTTACCTTTCTTACGAAAAGGAACAATACGGTATGAATCATCTGGATCTTCAAATGAGACTTCTATTTGAAAAGATTGTATAACTCCCATTGTAAATGATTTGAAGCAATCTAACATATCCAAATAGCATTTAGTATGATAAACGACATCAGTATAATGGAAAGTAGATGCTTTTTTATTAATTTGTACATCTGTATTTACAGCAAGACCTTTAGCCTTAGCAGGCTTGGTCGGATTGATTACAAGAGGAGGAGAAGAATAAACGTGGAGGAGGCTTGTTATGACGGAGATCGATAACAAGTGGCTCAGAGGAGGTGAACTCCCTTTTATCCTTGTTGCGAGGTGAATCAACAAGTGGTACAGAAGAAGTGAGCTACTTTTTGTCCTTGTTACGACGTAAGTCGATAACAAGTGGCTCAGAAGAGGTGAACTTCCTTTTATCTTGATCGCCATCAACTAGTTTCTTCGGGACTGGCAAGTGAATAGCCAGTGGTTTAGAAGACTGAGGATGAGAAACGTGCCCTTTGACAGGTATGATAAGGGTGTCATTGGGTACTGCTTCTTGGTCTTCTTCAGTATCCATGGCCAATACCACTTTCATAAATTCTTCCATGTACATACGAGCGTCGTTGCAGTATGCTTCGACACCCTTGAAAGGATAAAGGTCTGCAACTTCCTTGTGAACTTCTCCTTTGTCATCGACATATTTAAAGCATTGATGAAGAGTCGATGGAACAACATTGTGTTCATGGAGGAATGGTCTTCCCAGAAGAGCATTGTAAGAACAACCATGATTGTCGATGATATAGAAGGTCACCTTTGTGCGAAGATTGCCTATTTGGAGTTTTAGGCGAATCTTACCCAAAGGTTCACTCCTTCCTTGGTTGAATCCCAAGATAGTGGTGATTGTGCTTGAAAGACTATGCACTGGTATCATCATTGCGTCCAGCATTGTCTTTGGCATGATGCTAAGAGCTGATCCTGGATCTATCTGAATACGATCGACTTTCATCGAGTCGACATATCCTGTATAGTATAGAGGACGATCATGTCTATTATCCTCCAGCAGCATATCATCCTGAGTGAAAGTGATGTTTGGAATCAACTCTAATACGCTGTGACAATGACGGCAAGAGACCGGTTCTGCTTCCGGCTTTTTGAGAAGAGTTAAGCAAGTTTCAGCCTGCATCAGGGCTTCACTCAGAGTTTTTCGAGTCTCTTTGGAAAGGCGCAAGAGCTCGAAGATTGACAGCCTAGTCGGTGTATTGGCTAGTTGAGCCAATATATTGAAATTGTACGGCTTTTCAAGTCCTGTGGGGGATGATTTCTTCAAGGGCTTATCGAAGTGGACTTGTTGCTTGTCTTTGTCAGCAACCACCGGCTTGGAAGGAATGGGTACTACAACTGGGGAGGATGTAGATGGGATCTCTTCAGAGAAAGTAGATTGTACTGGAGTAGGTTCAGAAGAAGAGGCAAGATTCTCTTGAGTTTCAGGGTAATCCTTCAGATAGGTTTTCCCTGATCTGGTGCTAACAGAATTTCCTCATTAGCTATGGGGTCAAAAGACACCATATTGCAAGTTTTCGTCTTGCCCTTGGAGCGGTCTTTCTTCTTGGATGAAGAGGGCACTTCGAACTCCGAAGCAAGATCTGGATGAATCCACATAACCTCGCCATTGTCGAGAGATAAGGGGATAAGACTTTCACTGGGTGGAGGCGGGAGATTCTCGATCTCAAGAGTAGCTTTGGGAATAGGAATGACGCCATGCTGTACCATCTGCTGAGGAAAGTCACCGAACTGAACTGAGACCATATTTGCGGTAACAGTCTTCTCGTCTTGCTGCAGAGTGACGACACCAGCATTGACAAGCTCTTGAATTTTGCCCTTAAGTACGTAGCATTCTCGAGTAGGATGCCCAATGAATCTGTGGTAGACACAATACATAGGATGATCTGTCTTACCGACTTCATCAGGTTTCTTTGGGTCTGGGAGCTGGATCTTGTTGCTTTTGATCAAGCAATCAAAGATACTTGCAGTGTCATTCTCGTTGAAGGAATACTCTACTTTAGGACGAGGTTCCCTCGGTGGAGGTGCAGAAGGCGTAGAAGTGGATGTAGGCGGAGCCACATTGACAGTAAAGGATTCTTTGCTCTTCAAGTTGATGTTCAAAGTCTCCTTGTTCTTGCGGTTGTTCTGACGATTACCGCCACTTGATTTTTGATGTTCATCCCGGTCGGGGTTAGACATTTGTACCCCCAACTGCTTGAACTTCTCGGCACTCACTTCAGCTGCTTTGGCGTTGACAATGAATGATGGCCAGTCTTAGAATTGAGTTGATCCTGTCCACATACTGATGATAGGCAAAAGATTTGCCTTGCAAGTATCAATAGTGACAGCAGCTGGAGTTCCGGAAGGCATCTTCAAGGCTTCTCGGCGGAACCGTTCGATGGAACTCTCAGCAGTTTTATTGTGTTTCTGTTTGATTTTGTTAAGAGCTGACATAGTCATGTCGTTGAATCCCTCATAGAACCGTTCCAGGAAGATTTGTTTGAGACCGGAGAAGGAGGTTATACAACCATCGGGCAAACTTCTGTACCAGTCGTATGCTACGCCAGCTAAACAGCCGACGAATACTCTGGTAAGAAGAGCATCATTTGGCTGGAGTTGAACGGTCATTACCTCAAAATGATTGATGAACTGGCTAGGAGAAGTGCTACCATCAAACAGAGAGATCGTTGGGATCTTGTACTTTGGCGGGAGCAGGACTTCCTTCCATTCAACTGGATAGGGCTGTTTGATCCCCAATCTTTGCAAGTTGTCTTTCTCTTTGAAGGCTTCGAACTGGGTTCGTAAGAGTTTGACAGCTTCATTGGCATCCTCCGATGACAATGAAGGAGCAGGTTGGGTCAGAGCGGTAGGAGGAGGAACAGCGTTGTAAGCACTACCCCCAGCCCCTGACTGACTGGGTGTAGGTTGAATTTGTACAGGAAGTATTTGAGGAGCTGCTACCCCCAGCCCTGCACTAACAGGCACCGACGATGCTATGATCTCCGAACTTGCAGCAGGTACGACCGGTGGCGTGGTATGTTGTGCTACAATGATAGAGTGCATACTGGCGACCATTTCAGCCATGGTCTTCAGTTTGTCTTCTAGTGTAGCAATTCTTTGTTCTTGATTAGCTGAACTAGAAGCATCAGGATCTTCATTGACAACATAGGCTGTCACTTCTCTGGGTACAGTGGAGGACACTGTTTGTTCAGAGCTTTCGCTGTATGCATCGTACTCCTGAATGAGAAAGAGGAAGATGACCGAAAGGATTTTGAAGATTTCTTTGACCGATTGTATCTCGGCTTCGGGATCGAGTATGTTGAAATACTCCTTCAGAGGATTCCTGGAGTAGATCCAAATACCGCTGGCTGGGTCGGTGAGGCTTGCCGTGCTTAGAGCATTTTCTACCCCCAATGCCTCGAAAAGCCATGTTGACAGAAGCGTACAATACTTCTTCATCTTCTAACATCGATTCGGAGGTTGTAAAGTTCAAACGATCGAAGACAGATCGCTTTGCTGTTTGGCAACAACACTGGATGACCACCTTGTGATTGTAATGATGTTCGGGTGGTTGAACTAAAGGTGTTGAGGCATTGTCCCGCTTTTGCCTGAGGTGCTCTCGGAGATCAGGAACCAGGCCGGGACGGGAAAAAGTTTGAGGGATATGTTCTTTGACAACATTCGGAACATAGTTCCGGTTCTTCAGATGTTTAGTCCCCTGTGTGTACAAAGAAGTGCTCACCTCATTGGCATAGTTGTCAGGATTTTTGACCCTGGATGTTTGTCTTTGATGCAAGTTCGTCTTCGGCACTGGCTATTTATGTTTTGCCGAAGTTGGCCTATTGAGATAAGTTCTTAGATCTGCAAATTCACCCCCAGGGGTTTCTGTTTGAGACACTAGCAGTTTTCCCTATTTTAACCGGGATATCTTGAGAGTTGGAAGATCTTGGAATTTTGCTACAGGAGTAGGCAGAATACCTCTTTGATCAGTACAAGTTCTCTTAACATGGGGAGAAGAAGAATCCTTGTTAAAAAGAGTTCTTGTACTGACTGGTGCCGAGGCACGTTCAGTGTGATCTTCTACGGTAAAGACCGAAGAAGACTGAAAAAAGACCAAAGGGCCTTTTCCTTTGTTTTGGGAAGAAGGGTTAGCTAAAGAGCGTTTCCCTCTGTTGTCCTCTAAGTCATGAGACAAAGAAGTTTGAGAAAAGACCAAAGGGCCTTTTCCTTTATTTGAAGAGTAGGGAGAATAGCCAAAGGACTACCCTTAGTGGATTGTGCTGGAGTAGCAGAGTTCTTGGGGAGAGAAGCTAAGTCTTTCCCTTTGTTGAGAGAGGAAGAGAGTTTAGCCAAAGGGCTGTCTCTCTTGGATTGCGCAGGCACAGTTTGCGCAAGGGTTGATGGCGCATTGGCCATTTGCGCATGAGTTACTCTGGCAGAGAGTGCACTGGTTCTGGCCACAGAAACTGTGGTTTGCGTATCAGGAGTTCTTGTCACAGAGTGTTTAGGGTGCACTCTAGTTGCTGGAGTGTTGGTTTGTGCAGGAAGATTTGCAGCCAACTGTACCAGAGGCAGAGGAGTCTTGCACTTTGCCAAGGCAGCATATGAAGTGGTTTGTGTACTGGCAACAGTAGACTGTGCAGGAATGGCAGAGGCAGATTGTGCAGCAGTTGAAACAACAGACTGCGTACCAGGCTTGGTGGCAGAAACCTTGGACTGCGCAGCAGTCTTGGTGGCAGAACGAACAGACTGCGCAGCAGTGTTGCTGGCAGAGTTAATAGACTGCACAGTAGTCTTTGAGACCCACACTGGGTGCACTTTGCTCGTGGCAGAAGTGGTTGGAGTGCGAGGGGTAGTTTTGGAGTTGATCATGGCTTCATAGGCCGTCTGGTTGACCTTCACAACCAGCGTCTTCTGCGTCTTTCCGATAGACGCTACGTCACATTGAGTTGTCACTTCCTCGTCGGAGGAGAAAGTTATCCCCAGCAGAGTCGCTATTTTGTTTGCAAAAACAAAAGTGTGGAACTTTATTGATACAAACTTTGTAAAGATTACAAGAATTCTGGGAAAGTACAACTTTAGGAATCTAATCTAGAAGACGATTGCTTTATCCCTTGGACGATGTGAACTGTGAAGACGATAGCCTCTGACGTTGAAGACAACTCAGAAATTGAAGGCAAAAGCCTCGGAAGAATGCAGCAGCACTTTGGGCAAGAACTCCTGAACTCTCTGATAATTCTATGATATGATCTCCATGAATGAAGACTTGAAACTCTATTTATAGAGTTCTAGAAATAACTAACTTTTAGTTATTCTGAACTGCACATGCTGGATTGCGCATGAATTGGATTGTGCAAATGTGGACTGCGGAGGCAGTTGTCTGATTGTGGGCCAACTGTCTTGGACACATGGCATCATTTGATTGAAATGCGCATGATCGTGCATAGACGGTTGCCACGTAATGAGCAATTGATGGCATGAATGCCACGTGTATTTTGTCAGTTGTATTGATAGACTGCGCAACCTGAATTGCACTGGCATCGGGTCACGCTGGGCTGGCTTGCGCAGGAATGGATTGCGCATCAGACAGGCTGGCCGATTGTGCTGCATGTACAGCTGTCCAGCCGTTCTCGAGCACTGTGCGACGCAATAAACGAACAGCCTCCTCGTTCTTCGTGCTGTCAGCTGTCAGAAGATTTGATTGTGTCAGGTAATGATGACATTGCCACGTCAGCCTGTGCAGTTGAAAGTGTGCGCAGTCTAGTGTGCGCAATCTGAAGGATGCGCAATCTGATGTCTGCGCAGTTCATTTGAAAGTTGTATTTCTTGATTTTCTGACTTTGTTGATAGGTGCAACTTAATTTTTTTAGGACCTACAAGACCCCCTTCAAAGTTTTTGAAAGTTGAATTTATTCAAAATTTTTGAAATACTTTGAATTTCGAATTTTAAATCAAAATTTTCTAGAACCACTAGCTAACTCCATGCAATCGCTAAAACTGAAAAGATCATCAGATCCTCAGGGGACATAGCAAGATACATAAAAATATGCCTATCTAGCAGTTTATCATGCAATAAAGAAAATACTGGAAATAAATGAAAAAAGTCCAATCAATACGAAAATACGACTATACACGACTGGAAGAACCATTACGCATAAACGAATTGCTGGAGGAGAACAAGAGAATACGATGATACGATGTCAACGGATAATCAATCGAATACTCAAACCCTCGCCCCTAGTGTGGACTGGAAGGTTTGAACAACTACTAACCCTCGCCCCAAGTGTGGACTGGAAGGTTTGAACAACTACTAACCCTCGCCCCTAGTGTGGACTCGCAGGCTAGCATCAAGGATCACCCTCACCCCTAGTGTGGACTCGCAGGTGCGGAACAGATAACTACTAACCTCGTCCCTAATGTGGACTCGCATGTTAGCTTCAATAACTACTAATCCTCGCCCCTAATGTGGACTCGCAGGCTAGCTTCAAATAACTACTAACTCTCGTCCCTAGTGTGGACTCGCAGGTTAGCTTCAGGGTTCAAGATACAGATAACTACTAACCCTCGCCCCTAATGTGGACTCGCAGGTTAGCTTCAAGAATTCAAGGTACATCAGTTCCGTCATGACTTGATCATCCTATGACACGATACGACTCAGTCCAAGTATAGGTGATGACATGACACGACCCCATCAAGATACACGAGAGAACCAATCCAATATGAACTACAAAATTAACTATGAACAAGAACTATATATGTATATCCAATATGAACTACAAGCTAACTATAAACAAGGACTATATGTACATACTAGCATGCACGATGTACAAATCACATATGAATAATCAACTAGTAAAACTAGATAATAATAATAATATGCATGTAAATAAACTGTAGAGGGAGGCAAGGTATACTTGCCTGGTGGTAGCACGAAGAATCAATAATATACCGTCAACTGGTACGCCATGAAGACCAAATCATCACAACTGTCTCCGAAAGCTGAAATAAATATTACCAACGTTCTTAGAATAGTCAAATTAGCTAGGATTGCCGATCCTTAAGTCCAATTTCGGACACATGAGCAAAAAGGTAATTTTGGGCCAAAACGATATCCGCCATTGGACCCGCTTTGCACCAAAAAATGTGCCAGAGTCAATGGTCTCTAAAGTCATCAAAATACATGTCTACGGATTCGTTTTGATGATACGAAACCAACGGTATGTCCAGTTATGGATTCCGGTGGGTCGTACACAAAATCACCCGTTGAATTGGATCGTGGGGCCCGCGAAACGGCGATCTAATCAACTGTCTCAGAATTGAACCAAAACTTGGCATACAGGACCAGAAAAATGATACGGTCCTGTTGGCGCAAGTTTCGTCTCGATCTGACAAATGTGCACAAAGTAATTGAGAAATTTGCACAGAGGCCGATACGGTAAATTTCGACGGATACGTATCGAATTCGTCACGCACACGCGACCAATTTGAATTTCGGTAAAGCCCACACGTCCACAAAGCCGTTACGCACCTTTCGATGCTTTTGGTTCGGGACCACGTCGCCCGGATTGGCGGGACGTACGTCGTATCGAAGATTTTTATTATTTTTAAAACAGGTTTTCATGAACTTTATGATCCGATTCCTCAGTGCGTAGTCGATGAAATCGACTTCTGCAAAATGGGTTATGGAGCCCTACATGTTGTCTAAAAGTGTGTTCAAATAGAATTTCTACTAAGTCAATGGGTTGGCAGGAATTCGCCTTCCAACTTAGGATTTTGGGTTTTGATTCCCGTTCAATTTTAAACAGTTTTTTTTGAACTTCGAATCTATCTCCTGGGCATCTTACTACAATACAATTAATTCTATCTAAAGGGGTTTGAAGGAGTTAGGGTTGTGGTCGTACCTGAAGAATCGTTTCAGAAAATGATGGACTGAGTCGACCGAAATATCGCGGCAAAGTAGGTCCTGTTACTGCCGCTGTTGTTGTTGTGATGTTATGTTTTGTCGGTGCTGGCCGCCCATCTACCGGCCGGCGGTGGCCCAGGGTGGCGCTGCAGTGGCGCACGGCCGCCTAGAGGTCAGGGTGGGGTAGCAGCGAGTTGATGGTTGGCACGGCTAGGGTTTGTTGCTGCTGCTGCATTTTTTTTCTTTCGATTCTCTCCGCTTACGTATATACATACTGTTCCCAAGTTAACCGAGTGGGGGGGGGGGATGGGGAATAGTTGGGCTGGGCTCAGCTGCTTTGTTGCGGGCCTGGGTTGGGCTGCTTGGCCTGGCCTTTGGCTGAGCTGATATTGGGCTGGGCCGGGTTCTTATTTTATTTCTTCTTTTTTTTTCTTTTTTCTATTTACATACTTATATATACATATACATATATACGAATATTTATTTATATACACATATACAAATATATATTATATATACATATATCTATTATATAAAACACAAAGGTTTTTGAATCCTAGGGCTGACTGTGCCAAGATAAAGAGTGGTTAGGATTTAATCTTGGTGAATCAAAGGTTGTGGAGTTTTATGGGGAATCTAAAGAGTGGGGTTTGCACTCATAATGGTTGTGGATGAGCATTATTGAGAGTGGGGTTTTATGGGGAATGAGCATTATTGAGAGTGGGGTTCTATAGGGAATCCAAAGAGTGGGGTTTGTACTCATAATGGTTGTGGATGAGCATTATTGAGAGTGGGGTTTCATGGGGAATCCAAAGAAAATTCACATCCAGCAGTGGTTGGGATTTAATATTTTGATGGGGGCCTCATAATTATTATTGTTCGTTTAAAATTGCGGGTCCAAGATTTTGAGGAGGAATACCTTAAATGAACCATACCCTATGGGCACGGGTTATGACTAGTCTCTTATACAAAACACAAAGGTTTTTGAATTTTAGGGCTGACTGTGCCAAGATAAAGAATGGTTGGGATTTAATCTTGGTGAATCAACGGTTGTGGGATTTTATGGGGAATCCAATGGGTGGGGTTTGCACTCATAATGGTTATGGATGAGCATTATTGAGAGTGGGGTTTTATGGGGAATGAGCATTATTGAGAGTGGGGTTTTATGGAGAATTCAAAGAGTGGGGTTTGCACTCATAATGGTTGTGGATGAGCATTATTGAGAGTGGAGTTTTATGGGGAATCCAAAAAAAATTCACATCCAGCAGTGGTTGGGATTTAATATTTTGATGGGGGCCTCATAATTATTATTGTTCGTTTAAAATTGGGGGTCCAAGATTTTGAGGGGGAATACCTTAAATGAACCATGCCCTATGGGCACGGGTTATGACTAGTATATATATATATATATATATATATATATATATATATATATATATATATATATTCACACCCATACAACCAAATAATATCTATATACACACATATATATATTTATATATATGTACATCAATAATCATATCTATATATGTACACTATATATATATATATATATATATATATATATATATATATATATATATATATATATATTCGAAATTGCAATTTATTGAAATGAAAGGGGTGGCTCAAAAAGAGCATTACAGAAAGTACCATAGGCAAAAACACAAAAGGCCTTGGTAAACTAAGTAAGAAACAGTAGACAAAGTAGGTCACCAAAATGTAAAATGTGAAAATTCAAAATTTCGAAAACTAATCCAAATTTTTTGAATTTTTGAAAAAGGAAAAGTCATGGGCGTTCAGCCCTGAGGGCGGACGGGTGCGAAGCCCGATGCAGAAGGCGCGAAGCCCGAAACCGTGCAGGGCGTTCTGCCCGAGGGTGCACAGCCCGAGGGTTCACTGCCCGAGGGGGCGCAGGCCTCGGGCCCCCCCCGGACCGAGGAGTGGGGGGAGCGGGGCTACGCGGTGGTCCATCCCGGAGGGAGGATCCGGGAAGGGAGACGAAGGCCTCCAGCGGAGGCCGGCCAGGAGGGCCTGGAAAAGGCGGGGGTCCACAGGGGGGTGGACCGACGCGGAGACCGGGGACGGGGCCTCCGGCGAAGACTGGCCAGGAGGGCCCGGGGAAGGCAAGGGCCCGGAGCCGAGAGCTCGGACGGGGGAAAAGGGGAGAACCGGAGCTGGGTGCCGGCAGGGGAAGACCGGCCCGGTGAGGCAAGGACGGTGACGGGCGGGAGGATGGCGTGCACGACCTGACGGGAGGATGGCGCGCACAACCCGAGGACGGATGGGTGGCGCGAAGCACAAAGCGGGACGCACTGCCCGAGATGCCTCGGTCCCCCCCCCCCCGGGCGCGCTACCGGAGCTGAGGTTGATGCTCCGGCCGGGGGCAGGCTAGAGGGAGGAGGAGGGGAGGGGAAACTCGACTGTCGCGTCTGCCGGAGGGGCAAAAGGTAGGCTAGACTGGGAGGAGGCGAGCGTGCGGCCGGGGAGAGAAGGGGGGCTGGCCGCCGGGGTCACCGACTCAGCACCGGCACGGTGGGGGGATCGTAAGAGAGCGTTGGTGGGACTGAAGCCCGTAACGGGGTGCGGACAACGAGGAGGCGCTGAGCGACACCGGGGAGGCGCTGCTCGCCGAGGGGGCGACGAGCACGGGGGGCGCAACGCTGCCACCAAAGCCCACGAAGGGGGGGCCTCCGCCGACTGGGAGAGCGCCGGCGAGGCAGGAGGGAAGGAGACGACAGTCGGGCCAGGGCTGCCGGGAGCCGGGGGCGACGGGACCGGCCACTGGAGGGAGAAAAACGTGCCCGTCTCCGGTGGGGCGTCGACTAGGAGAGTGGGGCCGCGAGAGGGAAAGGCGTCGGGGAGAGGGAAAGGGCCGTCGGCGAGGACTGCGACGACGGGAAGTTGAAATGGAGATATGTTGGCGCCGAACTGGTGTGGAACGCTGACGGGGCGGGAGGAGGCGCTAGCGGGGGCGCGAAAAGGCAGCCCGAAGCCGAAGCCGGAGCGGGCTCGGGAGGATGCGCTGCCAGAGGGCGGGAGCCTGCCGGGGCGGCGAGCACCTGAGCCAGAGGGGCGCCAGAGACGGCCGGGGGAGGAGGGTGCGCTGCGGCTGTCACGCCCCGCTCCCGTAGAAGTGATCGTCCTCGCTAAGGCGTGATGCTGCACGAGCCTAGATTGCGCTCGTGCAAGGCAGGTTCCACAACGGCCGATTGCAACGGCGACGACGGGGTCGTCGCACAGAAGTCCCAAGCAGATACATTGAATATGCAGCAGAATTTAGAGCAAGAACACATGAACACAAGTCATTCAAGAAACTCTTTTATTGATATTGAATACAAGATTACATTTGTGGGCGCAAGGCTAAATTACAAGTCTCTCGTGCTCACTTTTCTCTCATTTATAAGTCTCTCTGCTCTCTCTCATCTCTCGTTTTCAATGCTTGAGCCAGCGGAAGCTTCGGAAGGCGATGTCCATACATTATGTCCTGTATAAGTCTTTAATCCACGCGACCGCATGCTTTGAATCGCCATGGAACTCCATGCCTCGACGCATCCAAGCGAGCTCCGCGCCACGAGCTTCTACCTGTGCCTGCACATGAACACTGTGTGGGTGTCAGTACTCAACTGTACTGGCGGAGTGAGCTTCTCGCCCACCCATACAAAACCGACACGTTCATTTACTTTGTGCAGTTTAAAACCCTTTCGATTATCTTTCTAGTCTTGCCTTAGGATCAGTTTGAAGACTTGACGTCTAACCAACTCGACGTGCAACGACATGGTCGTGCTACAATACCAACGTGTATTTCGATCGAGGCAGTGCCTCATCGTGCATGTACTTGACCAAACTTGAACTCGGGATGGCAGGGTCGTGCCATACTCTATTCGTAACTTAACAAGTTCGGGACAGTGCTTCGTCGAGGAGCAACTTATGCGCACTCGGCCATGCCAAGACTTTTACTTAAACTCAAGCCTACTAGACCAATTCTCGTGCTAGCGACGATTCAAATGCCAAAAATGACAACGAGACGACTCATGTAGGTCGTGCCTCTAGACCTTGCTTAGACTTGTTCGTGCTTCAAGATTGAGGCCGCGCCTCGCAACATATCAAGACTCATCATGCTACCGCCTTGCGACCTTCCTGATCGACTCAATTTTGCTAACTTAGACAAGACTTGTGAAACATAGTGTTAATTCCATGAATATCCCGACGTCAAGTATCGTGCTAAGCATGGTGCCTATGCTGCAGCCCATTCTTAGGCCCAGACCTTATGTTATTGACTGGACATCCATTTTTAATTCTAGACCCAAATCCAAAGGCATACACGCGGTGTACCGCTATCTGCCGACACATCTACATGAGTGGTCACTAGCAATGTCAAGCTATCTTGGACTGGCTCGTGGGATATCAGTCTTGTCCCTACACGGGTATCTAGCCCGGAGGTGACGAAGTCTCCCATGCGGTTATCCAGCATCCTACTTTGAGCCACACACGCTTTCCCCGGGCCGAATGATCCCGGCGCCCCGACTATCATTCTAGAAGACTACACCTTGTCGATAAGTTATCCAATGACCATACAAGTCTCAACTCGATCTAACCAATCCTTCCTTAACATGACCATGCATTCCTTCTTTATAATTGAGACTTAACGAGACTCCCAAGCCGCGGGACCGATCTCGTGTGCGGAACATATCAAGACTTAGCGAGACTCCCAAGCCGCGGGACCGATCTCGTGTGCGGGACATATCAAGACATAGCGAGACTCCCAAGTAGCGGGACCGATCTCGTGTGCGGGACATATCAAGACATAACGAGACTCCCAAGTAGCGGGACCGATCTCGACGACAACAAGTCGCATGGACTTCCTTTGATTGTGGCATACTCTTTACTAGATCCCTCGTAGCTCGTGCCTTAGACAGACCTGGTTCTATAGGCGACGCTAACGCTCAAGTCATATACTTTATACGACGAGCCTTGTTCTCAAAGGACTATACGACTTGACAACCGCAGATAGAGCGGGACAGTGCTAGAATTGGCTTCGATAGCCCAGCACAACACTTGTCTAACTTATTCGGGCAACGACTCGACGAGCAAAGGCTATGCCGAGCTTCGCATCGAGAGAACGTGCTATGCATGGGGTCGACTTGAACAACCAAGTTTGTGCCTAGACTTAAGCTAACAGCCGTGCAAGACAACTTAACTTGCGGGACGTGCGAAGGCTATGCCAAGCCTTGTGGGACAGGATCGTGCATGCTTTATTAGCATTCATGCGGGTGACGTCTATGACTTAGGCTATTTCAAGTGTTGGGACAAAACGACGGGACCGTGCATGCTTTACCATGCATTCACGCAGGCGACGCCTATGACTTAGGCTACTTCAAGTGTCGGGACAACTTAGCAACTTAAGGCAACTTCCTTCTCCTAAGCCATGGGATCGAAGGATCGTGTGTCATTTGAAAGCACGCTGAGCCGACTTCTATGAAGACCGTGGGACCGTTTTCCATGTTCTAAGATATTCCGACGGGTCGGGATTATTCCCATTGCTATGTGCGTTCGTACCTTTTAGATTAGCCTACTTGTGCAAGTTGAAAACATTGCGAGTTATTATGTAAAGGCTAAGATGAGGCAAGTTCACCGAAACTATCCCGCCTGTGCGAGGAGTCGCCTCGACCGAGCGGGCCTTCGAGTAGCCGTTGCAAGGCTAAGTTCCAACGCCGTCAGCGTTTCGATTCCTCCGATTAACTTTACGGGATGGGGCACTACAACATACACCACTCAGAACAAGTCTCGTCCTCGAGACTTTCCTGAAGGCAAGCCATCCTACCATTTCTATGGCCAAGACTTAATCGTGCCCAGACGTGGGACTATCGCACACACTTCGCCTACGCCTTTCTTCGATTTTGAGCCACGCTCGCACTATTATCAATCTTTCCGTTAGCATGATTTCAAGATCTCGACACACTCCCATCCTTCAAGTCTTGCTTGAACTTAATGTATCACTTGGCTAGGTCGTGCACGCATTCCGAGCATCCCCAAAATACATGCACTCAACCAAGCCGCATGATAGAGAATTCGTCATTCTCACTCGAGTCGTATCGTGCACATACTCGGGCGTCCCTGAAATATATGCATGTCAGCCGAGTCTCGTGAGCTGGGTTTCCAATTCTTGATTTACGCTATCCATCCATGCCAATCTTTTCGATTGCTAACACTTGAAACAGGGCGTCTCGCCTAACCGCTAGGTTATTTCTTTTCGAGGCTAAGTCAATGTCAGGATTGGAATCATAGTTCCCCAATAATAATGCCAACACTGACCCCAATCCTAGGGTCAAACCAAAAGTTGATAGCATGGGGTTTTCTACCCAAGCTCGTATCACTCAGATTTCTAAACATCGAGCATGATCACCTATTCGCATCAATGCATTCGTTGCGCGTATTCGAATCCATTCAAATCACCAATTCTAACCAATTCATGTATTCGATCACGAGGTCGTCTAGCCCAATAATACGTTGTGCCCCAATCTCACGCGAGTCCGATTATCCACGGTGGTTCATGAATTACCACGCAATGCTTCCGCGGAATAATCATTCTCATCGGGGCGTAACTCTTGTTTGAGTCTAGACTAATTCGTTCTCGATGCACGGATTGGACCTACTCAATCTCAAGTTCAATCATCAAGCACACTGAGTCATTCTCAAGTCACCTTCACGTCAAACCACAAGTCGAAGCATACAAATTGCCACGCCATGCTAGTTCAATCACCCCCGCTGTATGAATCACCATACCAGCGCTCAAACGGAGTGATCGCCCCAATCGGCACGACGCATGTGCGAGGCTGGAGTTGCGCTCGCATAAGACAAGAATGTCGACGTTGGGGTTATCGTCAAAGTAAATCCAAGCATTTCATTTTCGTCCAAGCCAAGATCTCAGTTCGATAGTCCAATCGTCATTCGTTCAACTAGAAAATCCTCGAGCCAAGTTTATCTCCTCTTCGATACATTTAGATATCCCGAGTATAGCATCCATCGGAATAATGACATTTGCACGATCGTCATTCGTCGAGTTAGAATACCCCCGAGTTATCACATATCGATCTTTGATACGCCTCAATATCATCGACGATATGCGTAACCTGACGATCTTCCTTTGCAACCAATTTTGAGTCGTGCGACTGATGCTATTGTCCGAACTGGGTGTACCACCATTCCTCTATATTTAAGATCAAGTTCAGTCGCACTTCGTCAAGCTCATTTCAAGATCGTTGTTCAAAACTCAAGTCACATTTCATTTGAATCAATCCAAAATCGTACTTGCAATCCTCGAGCTTCCTCGATCAAGACATTCACTTTTATTCGTCGTTCCGAATCATTTTCTAACTCGCGTTGCTCATTCACAAGTTGTCTGAACGACATCTCATTCGGGACACACGAAGTCACGATCAACTAAGCGTGACGCGTTCTAAGGCTTTGCACGATCGTATCGCCTCGTCGACATACTCGTAATCCTCAATATTTGCTCGAATGATTTCCAAGACAAACCATACACCACTCGGATTCGAGCCATCCGATCTAGTCCTTAATTATGATCGCATCATTCGCTAAGACATCCTTCCGATTCGTTTGACGAATCTCTAGCGTAATCCTTTACGACGCATCGACGCACTAAGTCATTCGCACTATTCCTCAAAATCCAAGTCGATCTTTCGTTTACGCTTAAGCGTTAACTCGATAGCATTCCTATCGATAGACACTCTAAGTGCAATTTCGCTCCCGACCGAGCGGTACTTAATATCGCTTGCGACTTATTTGCACCAAAAGGTCGAGGTGCGCGACACGCGGACTAAATTGTGCCGCATAACCATTCCGTACGGACTATACTTCGAGTTTGCACGCTCACTTGCTAGGGTCATCTTAGGACTAGTTAGGAACGCACGCGGCATGTTAACTTAGCATGTGTTCTCTATCGAGTCAAGTTTAACATCGTTCGGCACAAAGGCCGTCGTCTATCGATGCGTTTGGTTGAACGCTTGTATGAGCTTTTGAAAATATTTAGACTTATGTATGGACATGCCGAGGACATTCGAGAGAGAGCGCACACGTATTTTCCAACGATGAGCTTTCAAAAGTGAGAAATTCGACGTGAAGTCCAAGGACGTAAAGCCGTGCTCTGATACCATTATGTCACGCCCCGTTCTCATAGGAGCGATCGTCCTCGCTAAGGCGTGATGCCGTACGAGCCTAGATTGCGCTCGTGCAAGGCAGGTTCCATAACGGCCGATTGCAGCGGCGGCGACGGGGTTGTCGCACAGAAGTCCCAAGCAGATACATTGAATATACAGCAGAATTTAGAGCAAGAACACATGAACACAAGTCATTCAAGAAACTCTTTTATTAATATTGAATACAAGATTACATTTGTGGGCGCAAGGCCAAATTACAAGTCTCTCGTGCTCACTTTTCTCTCATTTATAAGTCTCTCTGCTCTCTTCCATCTCTCGATTTCAATGCTTGAGCCAGCAGAAGCTTCAGAAGGCGATGTCCATACATTATGTCCTGTATAAGTCTTCAATCCATGCGGCCGTACGCTTCGAATTGCCAAGGAACTCTGTGCCTCGACACATCCAAGCGAGCTCCGCGCCACGGGCTTCTACCTGTGCCTGCACATGAACACTGTGTGGGTGTCAGTACTCAACTGTACTGGCGGAGTGAGCTTCTCGCCCACCCATACAAAACCGACACGTTCATTTACTTTGTGCAGTTTAAAACCCTTTCGATTGTCTTTCTAGTCTTGTCTTAGGATCAGTTTTAAGACTTGACGTCTAACCAACTCGACGTGCAACGACATGGTCATTCTACAATACCAACGTGTATTTCGAACGAGGCAGTGCCTCATCGTGCATGTACTTGACCAAACATGAACTCGGGACGGTAGGGTCGTGCCATACTCTATTCGTAACTTAACAAGTTCGGGACAGTGCTTCGCCGAGGAGCAACTTATGTGCACTCGGCCGTGCCAAGACTTTTACTTAAACTCAAGCCTACTAGACCAATTCTCGTGCTAGCGACGATTCAAATGCCAAAGACGACAACAGGATGACTCGTGCAGGTCGTGCCTCTAGACCTTGCTTAGACTTGTTCGTGCTTCAAGATTGAGGCTGCGCCTCGCAACATTTTAAGACTCATCATGCTACCGCCTTGCGGCCTTCCTGATCGACTCAATTTTGCTAACTTAGACAAGACTTGTGAAACGTAGTGTTAATTCCATGAATATCCCGACACCAAGTATCGTGCTAAGCATGGTGCCTATGCTGTAGCCCATTTTTAGGCCCAGACCTTATGTTATCGACTGGACATCCATTCCAAGTTCTAGACCCAAATCTAAAGGCATACACGCGGTGTGCCGCTATTTGCCGACACATCTACATGAGTGGTCACTAGCAATGTCAAGCTATCTTGGACTGGCTCATGGGATATCGGTCTTGTCCCTACACGGGTATCTAGTCCGGAGGCGCCGAAGTCTCACATGCGGTTATCCAGCATCCTACTTTGAGCCACACTCGCTTTTCCAGGGCCGAATGATCCCGGCGCCCCGACTATCATTCTAGAAGACTACACCTTGTCGACAAGTTATCCAATGACCATGCAAGTCTCAACTCGATCTAACCAATCCTTCCTTAACATGACCATGCATTCCTTCTTTCTTATTGAGACTTAACGAGACTCCCAAGCCGCGGGACCGATCTCGTGTGCGGAATATATCAAGACTTAGCGAGACTTCCAAGCCGCGGGACCGATCTCGTGTGTGGGACATATCAAGACATAGCGAGACTCCCAAGTAGTGGGTCCGATCTCGTGTGCGAGACATATCAAGACATAGCGAGACTCCCAAGTAGCGGGACCGATCTCGGCGACAACAAGTCGTGTGGACTTCCTTTGATCGTGGCATATTCTTTACTAGATCCCTCATAGCTCGTGCCTTAGACAGACCTGGTTCTATAGGCGACGCTAACGCTCAAGTCATATACTTTACACGACGAGCCTTGTTCTCAAGGGACTATGCGACTTGACAACCGCAGATAGAGCGGGACAGTGCTAGAATTGGCTTCGATAGCCCAGCACAATACTTGTCTAACTTATTCGGGCAACGACTCGACGAGCAAAGGCTACGCCGAGCTTAGCATCGAGAGAACGTGCTATGCACAGGGTCGACTTGAACAACCAAGTTTGTGCCTAGACTTAAGCCAACAGCCGTGCAAGACGACTTAACTTGCGGGACGTGCGAAGGCTATGCCAATCCTTGCGTGACAGGACCGTGCATGCTTTATTAGTATTCATGCGGGTGACGTCTATGAATTAGGCTATTTCAAGTGTTGGGACAAAACGACGGGACCGTGCATGCTTTACCAAGTATTCACGTAGGCGACGCCTATGACTTAGGCTATTTCAAGTGTCAGGACAACTTAGCAACTTAAGGCAACTTCCTTCTCCCAAGCCACGGGATCGAAGGATCGTGTGTCAATTGAAAGCACGCTGAGCCGACTTCTATGAAGACCGTGGGACCGTTTTCCATGTTCTAAGACATTCCGACGGGTCGGGATTTTTCCTATTGCTATGTGCGTTCGTAGCTTTTAGATTAGCCTACTTGTGCAAGTTGAAAACATTGCGAGTTATTATGTGAAGGCTAAGATGAGGCAAGTTCACCGAAACTATCCCACCTGTGCGTGGAGTCGCCTCGACCGAGCGGGCCTTCGAGTAGCCGTTGCAAGGCTAAGTTCGATTCCTCCGATTAACTTTGCGGGACTGGGCACTACAGCGGCGGGGGCGCTGACCCGGGGGGGGGGGGCGGGCCAGGACGTGGCCGCGCAGCGCGCGGGGCGTCGAAGGACGCGGGCGGAGGGCCGAGGAGGGACGGTGCCGACTGCGGCCGAGAGCGCTGGGAGCGGCGGGGTCGACGACGCCGAGAGTGGCGGCGACTCTGGGGAGGAGAGGGGAAGGGGAAGGGTCCGCCGCACGCTGAGCAAGCTCCGGCCAGAAAATGGGGGGGGGCCTCCCCGCGAGGAGAGCGGCCAGAGAGACCCTGACCGCCGGTGGACGGCCGGCCACCGGCCAAGGGGGGACTCGAGCTGATGGAGCTCCCCATCAGGAATCCACACCCACACCCCCATCCATTTATATATATATATATATATATATATATATATATATATATATATATATATATATATATATATATAAAATCCGAAATACCAGATGATATTATTATAAATAAATTAACAACATTAATAATAACAACCATTATAACAAACAAGGTGAACATGCAAATATGGGTTTAGCCTAATTATTCAAAAATACACAAGGGTAGCTAAGAAAATTATTTAGCATACCTTTAAATGTCCTTTGAATATCAAATAATTATTATATATTGTAATGCCCCAGTTCCAAAATACGTAGGACTAGGTACATAGACTTGCCAGCTGTATACATACGAAGTATACTCCAATATGTAAAAACCTCGTATGAATACATAAGCTGTAAAATGCAGTAAACTAAGGGTAATCTAATCTCATCCACAATATAAGAATAAAAGATATCATATAATCAACTGTAGTAAGTCTTTGTACAATATGTTGGGCGGAGACAAATCCACTACCAACAAGTAAGGAAAAAATATACATGAAAACTGAAATGATTTGGCGGGAGTAGCAAACAGAGACCCAAGACACGTCATCTCCGAATGAATAGAGAAGATCGCGACCTCGGCTTGAATACCTGCGAAGACAATAGCAAACACCTGGGGAGATAACCTGGTCCTCAGAGGGACGTAACAAGATACATAATATCATGCCATATAAAGTGAATAAATACTGCTCAATAATAATAAGTAAGATCGGATCATAACATGGTCCAATACCTCATCTTTTGGATTAGCGTACCACCTCCCCATCCAAACAAGGACATGAGATGGCACACTAACCCACGATGAAGTATATTTCCAAGTCACACATCCAATATGGTATTCGAACCCCAACAAGGTTCAATACCTTCTCATCGGAGCAGCAAGCCACACCTACAACCAAACAAGGACAAGATGTGGCGAACTAATCCGCGATAAGTTATTATTCCAAGCTACGGTCAGATACAAGTACCCAAACCAAGAGTACTCATACCTAACGGATAAGGGTGCCTAACCAATCTAGGTGAATGCAGTTTTAAGAACAGTTCATGGTCGCATGACTACCGGGTCAAGTCAAGAAAATACCAATACAGTACAGTACCTCAGTAGCGAGTCACAACACCATATACTATTACTCAGTATCAAGCGAGTCTATAGCATATGGTCTACCTATTGTTCCTCAGTAGCGAGCGAGTCTATGATAGATAGGGTAGTAGTCAACTTCCAATCATGTCCTTCCCGCCCAATGCCAACTCATAACTGCTAAATCTTCTAGCATGGAACTCTATTAGCAGTTATTTCCTAATGCACGACTTATACGTACTGGTGGCCAGCCAATCACGTATGTTCGAGTCCTATATGTGACTCACAACAACGTGGTATAAACGTGTCAAGGCCTATGAATGCAACACACAAGGTGGTCCCTTAAATCTAGGTTTAATGTGTAAGAAAAATAATACATAGCAGGAAATTTAACTGAACAGTAAGTTCTAACAATTTATGCCTTGTATCACAGTTTATTTTGCATAAAAAAAATAATGAGTAATGCATGAAATATGAGCTAAAATAAATAAACAACAAATGGCAAGATATCTTGCCTGGTAGGACGCCTGGTGTGCTGCGATGATCAAGGTGGCACGAACTGCGACTTCGGCATAACAACTATGCAAGGTGACCTTTGATGGTGGCACGGACAGTTCCATTGGGTCCAGAAGGGTCAAATTAGTTAGGGTCAATAGGTGGAAGGGAAGAATTGGCAAAGGGATAGAAAGATTGGTTACGAACAAGAGAAAATCAAAGAAATATTGGATAAATATTATATATACGAATTTTAGAAAATATTTATAATTCCTAAAAATTAGTTTTTATGAGTCTAAATATTTATAGGAAAAATACTTAAAATACTTAAAGTCAAGAAAATCATTTTTAGGCAAGAACCCTAATTTTGTAAAAATATGATTTTTAGGGCGAGAATTATATTTTTAGTAGTCACAATAAATATTTTTAAAGACTAGGACATCATTGTATATAAAATAGTTTTAGAAAAATATAAATCTAGTATAGTATTTTTAGGGCTAAAACTAAATTTGTCAAAGTAAAGGTTTTAAGCCAAGAAGCTATACAATAAAAATAATAAGTTCTAGACTAACTAAAATTTAAATTTAATGTAGGCCAAAACCCCATGATATAACTTTTTAGAAATTATAAAATTTTCATAAAAATATATTAGTAAAATAAAGATAAATATAAGGATAATATTAAGGATAAAATAAAGTTAAAAATAAAAGTAAACATATGACTTTGTAATTTATACTTAGCAAAATAATATACAAATAAATTTATACCCAAATATCTAGTTAGATATACACCTGTTTATAATCATAATAATAATAATAATAATAATAATAATAATAATAATAATAATAATAATAATAATAAATGTACCATCAGAACCCATTACTTAAAAATAAAAAAAAACAAAAAAAACAAACCAAACTTCAGTGTTCGGGAAAGGGGGTCGGGAGAGAGAGACCCAGGAAGAGAGAGGGGGTCGTCGGGGCTTCGACGCGGCGGTGGAGGCAGAGAAGAGAGGGAAGCGGCGGAGAGCTTAGCGGGCTAGGGCGGCGCGTGGTGGAGGCGGTCGGAGCACTCGGCGGCAGGGGTGAGGGAAGCCGGAGGTCGGAGGAGGGAGAAGAAGCGACGGACGTTCCGGCGAGAGAAGGAGCGGACGGGAATTCACAGCGGAGGGAGCTGGCCGGGCGATCCGAGGGCGGCGACGGCACGGAAGAAGGCGGCCACGCGCGCGAAGGCTCGATTGTGCGAGCACGCGGCGGTGGCTCCTGAGGTTAAGGCGTGGGACAGCGAGAGTCGGGCATGGCGGAGGGTTTTCACCAGCACGGTCGCGAGCTCTCGGGCGCGGCGGAGCTACCGGAGAGGGTCGGC
This sequence comes from Iris pallida, assembly GCA_029216955.1. Taxonomy (NCBI): domain Eukaryota; kingdom Viridiplantae; phylum Streptophyta; class Magnoliopsida; order Asparagales; family Iridaceae; genus Iris; species Iris pallida. The sequence continues at coordinate 3,420,095 of JANAVB010006800.1, read as the reverse complement.
CCGGCGTGGGGGCTGACGCGTTGGGCTTGGCCGACGGTCGCAGCTCGTGGGGACACGCTGACTCGCAGCCATCGAGGAGCTTCGACGGGAACGGGTGACGTCGGGCGGCACTCGCGGATCCTAGGTCGTGGCTCGTCGTTTAGGTAAGGTCAGTGGGGTGTGTGTTGTTTCCTATTTATGGTGGTGACGGGGGTGGGCTGCCGCGACGATGGCCGCGGTGGTGGTGTTGGATTTTAGTTTTTGATTTTGTTTTTGTTTATGGCGGTGGTGGCGAGGCCTTGGCGGTGGTTGTGTTGTTTGGTGATGGTGATGGCTGTGGCTGTGGGGGTCGTCGGGTTACTGCGGTGGTGCGGAATGAGGTTGGCCGGAGTTTCGACGGAGGTTTGGCCAGAGCAGGGGGGTCGGGTGTCGCAAAGGAGGGGTGATGGTGGTTTGGCTGATGGCGTGGGTGACCGAAGGCTGGCAGTAGTGGGCGTGGTTCTGGTGCCTGGTGTATAGGCGGAGAGGAGGAGACGATTGTCTCGGTAGCAGAGGGAAGGCCGGTGAGAGGCTGGTTTAGGTGAGGCCGGAATCGGTCGGTGGCTAGGGATAGGATTGATGGTGTCGAAAGTGTGTCCGACACGAGGAGTTAATGTATATGTAACTAGATGGAATAAGAATTAGACACCGACATGGTGCATGCACTTGTGGTAGAAATTTGTGGATAATAGAAATTTATGGATGAGTACCTGCCTTTTATAGGATGTGGGAATCCCCAGTTGGATAAGGATTAAGAGTAGTTTAAATCCCCGTTAGATAATACACAATTTATTTTAAATCAAATTCAATAAATTTCAAATCCAAATCTAAATCAATTTAAATCTAATTAAATTCCATCCTTTAGTTTAAAATAAAATAAGATAAATCAAATTTCAAATATAGATACTAATTTAACTATTTAAATAAATCCATAAATTCAAATCAAGATTTAAATTGCCACAATAATTTCAAAATATATTTTCCAAAAATACTAATAATAATAATTTCAAAAATTACATTATTATTTAAAATAAACTTATAAATAATTATGAAATATATATGTATGCCCAAATAATATTTACATAAATATGCTTTTCTAATATACCATCTTATAGGAAAATTATTTATTATTATAACTGTATAAATGAAAGACTTTTCATAATTAAAATCATAAACTTGTAAATTTTGTTACGATAGCTAAAAATAATTATTATCTATATTATTTCTAAACTATAGAAAAATATTTTTCTAAAAATATGTACGCTCGCACATATTCGCACTCGTCGAGCAATTACGAAAAACAAAATTTTGCGCACGACGTACAATGCAACTACGCGACACAAAAATAAGAAAAAAATTAATACCAAATTTACTAAAAAAATAGTAGAAATTTAGGGGTTTTACATCCTACCCAACTTAAAAGAATTTTGTCCTCGAAATTAAGAATTTGTAGGGGGTGAGAAGGTACAAGGGTATATCGATAAGGAAGCATAGTCAAATCATTGGACGAGACAAGGAAACGACGTTTAATAAAAACATGCATTAGAGTCGTGATTTCAATAATGGCAAAGATAATCATGGATTAACGCAAGAAGGAAAATGGTTAAGATAAAGCGCAATAAAGAATGATATGGGTTCAAGAAATAAATTAGAGACCTTAAAGTTATGGTCTCTTGAGAGTAGGTCACGATTAAGAGAACGAAATAGATTCACTTAAATTAAGCGGTTAGAGGGTCTTGATAGGGCCGAGTAGTTCAAAGCGAGGATATAGTCACCTTGGTTGGTCCATGGCTAACTATCTTGGCAATAGATGGTGGGACAACTAAATGTGATACTTTGGGTCTATCTATCAAGTATGAGTCTTCGTCTAAATAGGTGAAAGACGAAAACCAATATGAGTCCAAAGAAGTTGTTTTCGAATACCAATATGTGGTTCAAAGGTGAGTGAGTAATTCAAAAGGAATTGCCAAGGTTGTCGCAGATGGGACTCTAGAGGGCAAGTTTAGCTATGTCCCCATCCACGTGAAAATATATAAAAGCGAACCAAAATGCACTTGGTTTATCAGACCATCATACACCAGTTCTAATTAGACAATATGCTAGTGAGCACTCAATAGCATATGTAATGAACAAGCTCGATAAAGAATTAGCTTGCAAATACTAGGCTATATTAGCATCATTAGTCTAGATAGTAGTACATAGGCACGATGGTAGATGAAATAAGAACAAATATGAATAGTCTAAGAGTCATAAGAATCTAAGTCTTGTTTATTCCTATACAATCATTTTACGGTTTTATTGTCCAAGGTTTGGTTGACCAAATGGGTTAAATTCCTCTAGTCTCTATAGTCTAAATAATACTATTTATATTTTCTTTAATGGTCAAGAGTGTGTGTTGGGTCGTGGGGTATTCTACCAAACTTAAAAGAATTAAGCTAAGGGTGTTTTGGGACATCCAACTAGTAGGGTCAATCTCTAGCAAGCACGAAGGGGAGATAAGAATAATGATAGATGGGATCAAGCAAGATGCAGTCGATGAGTCGAACGATAGTTCGAATATGGAACGAATATGGAATCGAAAAAAGAGGTCAAGTATGTGGATGAGATCCTAGACTTCTAATCCTATTCGCAGGCTTGCTTGGTACGGTAAAGTAACCAAACAATTTATCTGGACCTGCATGGGCCACCACAAAAACATGTAACGTCCCAGTCCTAAAATACGTAGGACTAGGTACATAGACATGCCAGCTGTATACATATAAAGTATACTCCAATATGTGGAAACCTCGTATGAATACATAAGCTGTAAAATACAGTAAACCAAGGGTAATCTAATCTCATCCACAATGTAAGAATAAAAGATATCATATAATCAACTGTAATAAGTCTTTGTACAATATGTTGGGCGGAGACAAATCTACTACCAACAAGTAAGGAAAAAATATACATGAAAACTGAAATGATTTGGCGGAAGTAGCAAAGAGAGACCCAAGACACGTCATCTCCGAATGAATAGAGAAGATCGCGACCTCGGCTAGAATACCTGCGAAGACAATAGCACACACCTGAGGAGATAACCAGATCCTCAGAGGTACGTAACAAGATACATAATATCATGCCATATAAACTGAATAAATACTGCTCAATAATAATAAGTAAGATCGGATCATAACATGGTCAAATACCTCACCTTTTGGATTAGCGTACCATCCCCCCAACCAAACAAGGACAAAAGATGGCACACTAACCCACGATGAAGTATATTTCCAAGTCACACATCCAATATGGTATCCGGACCCCAACAAGGTTCAATACCTTCTCATCGGAGCAGTAAGCCACACCTACAACCAAACAAGGACAAGATGTGGCGAACTAATCCGCGACAAGTTATTGTTCCAAGCTACGGTCAGATACAAGTACCCAAACCAAGAGTACTCATAACTAACGGATAAGGGTGCCTAACCAATCTAGGTGAATGCAGTTTTAAGAACAGTTCATGGTCGCATGACTACCGGGTCAAGTCAAAAAAATACCAATACAGTACAGTACCTCAGTAGCGAGTCACAACACCATATTCTATTAATCAGTATCGAGCGAATCTATAGCATATGGTCTACCTATCGTTCCTCAGTAGCGAGCGAGTCTACGATAGATAGGGTGGTAGTCAACTTCCAATCATGTTCTCCCCGTCCAATGCCAACTCATAACTGCTAAGTCTTATAGCATGCAAATCTATTAGCAGTTATTTTCTAACGCACAACTTATACGTACTGGTGGCCAGCCAATCACGCATGTCCGAGTCCTATATGTGACTCACAACAACGTTTTAAGGCCTATAAATGCAACACACAAGGTGGTCCCTTAAATCTAGGTTTAATGTGTAAGAAAAATAATACATAGCAGGAAATTTAACTGATAGTAAGTTCTAACAAGTTATGCCATGTATCACAGTTTATTTTGCATAAAGAAAATAATGAGTAATGCATGAAATATGAGCTAAAATAAATAAACAGCAAATGGTAAGGTATTTTGCCTGGTAGGACGCCTGGTGTGCTGCGATGATCAAGTTGGCACGAACTGCGACTTCGGCGTAACAACTATGCAGGGTGACCTCTGATGGTGGCACGGATGTTTGCCATTGATTATCTAAGAACAAAACAGTTTTAGGGGAGGACTGAACTTTGATTCACAATTACAAACTCGCTTGTACAAAAGAGAGCCTAGGAACAAAACCTAGGAAAAGCAATCTAAGTACAATTGTTTAATTTGGATTCTAGGGGGTGTCGGTAGAGGCTCGGAAAAGTGCTATCAACTCCGCCTTACTCCTTGGACGATCGAACGCAACCTCGGCACCGGCGAAGAAATTCTCTCTATATGTCTCTCTGTCTCTGTGTGTGTACAAGGGAATAGCACCTTGCTATTTATAAAAATTTGTGATGAGTGGGGTGTACAGCCACGTGACCATATTCTTGTAACTGTGCCTTAAGAAGTGGGTAGTTGGGGATTGGTTAAGATTAACCTTAATCTGTTTGTTGCAAGAAATCTGGACAGTTATGTTGGTTAAAAGAAATCTGAACTGCTATGATCTGTTGGTTGTAATAAATATGAGTTGTTAAGACTTAGTCAACTTCTGCCACGTGTCTTAACAGCCACTAGGTCGCGAGCCGCATGAAGAACTGTCCTCCTGTCCGAGCCACATGAGGGTGGCCTCATAACCGAGCCTTATGAGGGTGGCCTCACAATCGAGCCGCATGAGGGTGGCCTCACAACCGAGCCGCATGAGGGTGGCCTCACAACCGAGCCGCATGAGGGTGGCCTCACAACCGAGCCGCATGAAGGTCACTCAGATGATCCGCATTGAGAACTTTCCTTGGACTTTATGAACTGTGCCCGCTGTCATAAATATTTTCTCGTCTTTTTATGAGCATGTCGCGTCTTTTTCTTTATGTCAGAGCCATCATTGCTGTTACTTAGTGTCAGAGCATTTAATGGCCAACTGCACAGAGTAATTATGGCCAGCTCATAAGGCCACGTAGATCCTTCTAAGCCGCATAAAGCTTTCGGAGCTGCATGCGGCTCTGAGGGATTTTTGAGCCACATGAGACCCTCCTAGTTTTGAGCCGCATGAAGTTTCTGGGCCGCATAAGAATTTATTATTCTTTTCCATGCTTCTACAAGACCCCCTTCAAAATTTTCAATTTGTAAAACTAAAATACTTTGAATAAAAAGCATGGGTATGTCCGCATAAGTTTCTCTGGTCGCATAGGCTTCTCTGGCCGCATAGGCTTCTCTGGCCGTATAGACTTCTCTGGCCGCATAGACATCTCTGGCCGCATAGGCTTCTCTGGCCGCATAGGCTGGTCTTCGTGCCACGTAGGCATATCATTAATTGCTCTTGATTCGTTTTTGATTAAAAGCCGTCTTTTGGATAGGATTCCAAGAGTCGGCATTAAATATTTAGATTTGCCTTGATGATTCTGAGCATCCTTTTTTTTCCATGAAAGAGGATAGAATCCCAAGGGTCGGCTTTATCTTCTATGCAGCACTAAACCCGAAGCGTCTATCGGTTCACACGCCCTTGTTAGCCTATAAATATGAGTAATTTTTGAAGAGAAAAGTTCTTTACTCTCTTCTTTCTTCAAACTTTTGTGCCCTAGTCGCCGTCTCTTCTTCTCCTTCGACCATCAATGGCTCCCAAGACTTCCTCCAGTGCTGCGATGAAGGGCAAAGAAGTTGCCTCCTCGTCAGCGACCCCAGTTCACCCCGACGTTCATTCTGCCATTAACGGTAATAATGTTGGGAGAAAACTGCATGGATTCAAGCCCTAACCATAATGGCTATGTCGTATGCGCGCCTTTGGCATGTAATACTCTTTTCGTTTTCATTGTGCTGTATGGGCCACATGAACATCTTATGTCCGAGCCGCATAGGGTATGCCTCATGTACGAGACGCATGAGAGACGTCATGTTGCTGCATAATCACTTTATGAACCGGGCCGCATGAAGACCTACCAAACAGAGCAGCAGAAGCTCCCTTAAACTTGGCCGCATAAAGTCCCACCAAACAGAGCCGCATAAGCTCTAATGAACTGGGCCGCATGAAGTCCCACCAAACAGAGCCACATAAGCTCTAATGAACTGGGCCGCATGAACCCCCACCAAACAGAGCCGCATGAACTCCTTTAAACTGTGCCGCATAAAGACCCATCTAATCAGAGCCGCATAAGCTCATATAAACTGGGCCACATAAAGACCCATCTAATAAGAGCCGCATAAGCTCCTATAAACTGGGCCGCATAAAGACCCACTTAATCAGAGCCGCATAAGCTCCTTTAAGCTGGGCCGCATAAAGACCCATCTAATCCGAGCCGCATAAGTTCCTTTAAACTGGGTCGCATAAAGACCCACTTAATCAGAGCCGCATAAGCTCAGAACACACTAAGTGGTTTTCTCTGGCCATCTTCTGACTTCTTTCTTTTGTCTTTTTTCAGGAAAGTTGCCAGTCAATCCTGCGGGAGAACTCTTGGTAGGTCGCGTCCAATCAGCTGCGGGTATGAGGTTCGACCACATAGTTGATTATGTGTCAAACCAATTTCCCAAAGATGAACCTGAGGAGAGGCTGAGAGATATCAAGAACCAGTCCTTGTTCTTTCTTTCGGGCACGATGAACTCAGAAAAATTGGGGGGCCAACACCTGAAACCTGCGTTCCTCTTTGGGAATGCCCTGACTGTGAAGAACTCCAATGTTTTAGACATATCTGAAAGTTGGAGTTTTTCTTCTGACGGGATGGTGATTCACATTCCTCAGATGGAACGTCACTTCCCACTGTCGTGGTTCAACATGTTGCCAATGGACAAGAAGATGGTAGATTCCTTAACTCCGAGCCGGCATGGAATGTTTGTGGGTGATATTCACTATTACAGAAACTTGGGATCGGTAGTCGCGACCAGGACAACGTGATGGGGTTGGCCCCAGCTACTTTCTTAAATGTGCAGGGCCCCAACTTCCGGTTCTCTCAAGCTGACACTTTCATGAACTAGCTTGCTCAGAAGGGGTCCAACCCCATTGGTCGATTGGCGCTGCTGAATTAGATGAACCCCATCCCTTCATGGACCAACTTGACCATGTGGATTTTACGGACATACAAGAATCTTCTGCACGAGATCGGCTTGTATCATGCCATTCGGGGCACCTGTTATGGTTTGCCCATAAACAAGAAGCTCTTCATGGCTCTTCTTGAAATGTACAACCGCAGAACGGGGACATTCTTTACACCGGGAGGGGAGATGGGACTCTCTCTCCACGAGATGCGTGAAGTCTCCAGGCTGCCCTAGAGAAATGAAGTCTTCGAAGTGTACACCCCCATGAACGAAGAGTTCGAAGATTTAGAGCAGAGGTTCCCGGGCTTTGTTGCTGTCTACCAAAAATTGCTTGTCACCACAGCATGTGCCAGCAGATGTCGAAGAAAAAGAACGACAGTTCGGAAGGGAACCTTCCTCATACAAAGGCCTAGCTCACTTACCTTTTTAAGCTTAGCGCCTCAGGCCGGGTTTCTCCCCGAAGTCCTCGAACTCGGAAGGAGGTGCAGGACCAGGTGTCGACCGCCAAGAGGGTAAGAACCACCGGCGACAGATTCGGGAGTCAATCTGACTCTTTTGCTTATTTTTATCAAGACACTCAGCAGTTGTCCGAGAAGGCTCTTCTGGCAGGATTTCTGATGGTATGGCTACAGAACTGCGTAGTTTCGGGAGGGGCTGGTTCTATTGAGAGAATCAGCCGTAACTTTATCCTTCCTGCGGTAAAGCTACTCTTTGGGGCTAGACTAGCTCTCCTCCCTGCCATGGTGTGCAACATACATCGCAGCCTCCGCGCTTTCTAGTCCAAGGTCATTGCCCGTGATACGGCGTAAGATTTTGAGCGGATCGAGCTGCCCTCTCATTATCTGATGGGGTGGCTGTTGATGCATTGCCAGTCTTTGATGGGGCCCGGCCCAGAAGACGGTGTAACTGCGGATGATGCCTTCATCTTCCAGTATCACCGTATGCCTTCGGAGTGCAGTAGCATGCCAGCTTGTCGAATGGCGCTGGCGAGAGTGGACAGATACACCTTTTTCGTGTCTCTCCCTCCTTTTACAGATGAAGAAGTGAATAACGTACATCTTGATGGTACTGGGCCCCCCTCCTCATGTCTGATAAGATGCTCCTTTGGTTGTAGAACATTCGTCCTGTACACCTAGTATATCGCAACCGCAACTCTGTCTTCCTGGAGCCTTACTTGCCCAGTCGGTTCGCCCGACAGTTTGTGTACAGTCAGCTATTTCTGGACAATCCCAGCCCCTGCCTGGGTTTTGAGGGTAGTGTCCTTAACGGTATCAGGGCTTGGTACTACTATAACACGGTTCATACCCGCACCAGCTTCTCTGTGCCTGAAGTTAAGGAGTCAGGGCAGATTTTGTATATGGCGGCTCTGTACCATATTATGGTGAATAAGCGCCCTACCGATTTTGACCCAAGTACCAGTTTTATTGTCCGTACTGGTTTGAAGGAGAAACCAAAAGGGTCCAAGACGAGGACAAAGCAGGGGAATACAGTTGAGGTGTCAGACTCAGAGTCCACCAATGCGGACGAAGAGGATGACCCCGAAAACCTGTCTCTTCCTCCCACAGATGATGTGGTGGCAAATCAGCCCCTATTGTGCCTGGTCCTTCACGCAAGCGAAGCAGGTGTGAATCCGCTGCTGGCGGGATAACTTATTCCCAGAAATGGGATGCTGTCAAGCCCCGCGGGCCAATCATTCGAGAGAGAAGCGAGGATGTTGATGCCGTTTTGGAGGTGAATCAAATTACAACCATCTTTTCTTAGCTCTTCTTTTCCGTATTATGATCTAATCCTTCTCCTCTTCTTTGTAGGCATCAAGAGAAGTGGACTCTCAAGAGCCGGCTACAGTCTCCGAGGTCGACCCGGCTCTAACTGCTTTAATTAGTGATATTAGTGCCAAGATTATCTCTGCCGGGGTTCTCCCGGCGACGGCTGAGGTTCCTCCGGTTGCTGGCGTCTTAACCCAGGGCGACGTGGGCTCTACTGAATCCATTCCCGAAGTTGCTGAATCCCAGCCGGGTGATGCTGACCCAATTGCGTCTACCTACGGGGCGGCTGGGGCAGAGGAACCTACGACATTCGGCTCAGATGTCACTGGTGAAGAGGACACGGTGGCTGTGAGTGAGCCTCCACCTCAGCATCCCTCTCCTGGTAAGCTGAGTCAAGTCTTGACTAGTGAGGAGGTTCATTTGCTCTATCTTCACATCCTTCGGGTTAAGCTGATCGATGGTTGCTTCGGGCATACATGTCCTGTTCCTTCACCGCTGGCGACGAACATCATCGAGGGAGAAGTCACCGGAGGAGATCCGGTGGAAGAAAGTATACCTCCTCATCCTTCAACTCATATCGAGGGGCCTCCTGCCGTTTCGAGTTCGGAAGATCAGGCAGTAGAACGGCCGGGACGGGGAGAAATGGTCCCTGCGCCCTCCTTGATCTATGTGGCTCCAGAGGTCGACCTTTCTGTCCTGCCAAGTCTCCAGATCCTTCGGGCAGCAGAGGAGGAGATGGCTGCTATTCAAGCATCTTTTCGCTCGGTACTTGTCTCCCTAGTGGCAGGGGTGTCAAGTTTTGGTGCATCTTCTTCATCTCTGCCAGTCACCCTTCCCTTAACGCCGTCTTCTTCGAAAGTTCTCGATGAATCATCGAAGGATATGGTTGACAGTTTCTACCGCCACCTGAAGCGAGGGATTGAGGCTGTCGTGGAGAGGGGAACATCCTTTGTACTGGCCCGTCAATGTGCGCGTGGCCAGATTGAACGTCTCAAAACCCTCCCCGGTGGGGCAGGGATAGTCGAGCTTTTGGAGCCCAAGTTACTAGAAGCTGACTAGTTGGTGGCTCAGTATCGAGTACTGCGGCAAGTTGATCTGTCTTCAGCAATAGATCAGGAGCGTGCCTTTCTTTTAACTGCCATGGAAAAGGTAAGGACGGTACGAGAGACGTCCAAGCCCATTCTCATGAAGGACCTCCGAGATTTGACACTGAAATATGATCAGTTAAGTCGCAGCGGAGAGGAATGCATCGCTCGGGAAGAGGGCCACTGTAGGAGCGTAAAAAGTGCTTCATAGACTGAGTCAAAGAGATAGAGCTTTACACTCAAAACGAGCTGTTTTACGCCAACTACTTTACGCCAGGGACAAGTCAGCTACTTTACGCCAGGGACAGATCAGCTACTTTACGCCAGGGACAGATCAGCTACTTTATGCCAGGGACATGCCAACCACTTTGCGCCAAAGATAGGTTGTCAAATCATGCATTTAATGTAAAGTGATAATGGGTCTGACATAAAGATCTACTGACAGCGTATAACACAGAATTCGAAGGGATTTGTTTTACACAGAAACCAATATTGTCGTTTAGTATGTGGACTGAGCTATTTTACGCTCACATGATGGCTTCTTTTACACATGAATACTATATGAGCTTTTTACGCTCAAAGTTGACGTGTGCATAAAGTTTATTTGGGCTACTTTTACGCTCAAGGTTGTTTTATCAACCACTTTACGCGAGAAGTCCATTTAGGGCTATTTTACGCCTAGTCTACTACTTTACGCTCAGAGTATATTTGGGTTATTTTTACGCCCGATCCTTCCTGACTACTTTGGAACGTGGTTTGCCTACGTGGCTTTCATGCCACATATCTCGAAGAACGTGTGTACGTGCATCCTATTCTTATTGAGATAATGGGACACGTGTCAACGTATGTAGAGGATGACTTCAGTTATGGGTGGCAGTTACTAGCGTAAAGACAGGACTTTGCTGAGTTTTACGCACAAAAAGCCAAGTCTATAAATAGACTTATTTTTTTTATATGAGACACACAGAGAGACAAGAGGGAATACATAGAGATCAGAACCCAGAGATTTCGTTTCTCCAGAGCATTCTTCTTCAACCTTTCTTCCAGAACAGAGTGAAGCAAAGCAGGAAAGCATTCGGCCTCGCCATCAGTGCCCAAGTGCGTCGATACCTTTCTGGTGACTTAATTCTTCCAATTGTTCATCTTCTAGCAGTGATCTTCATCATCATCGTATGGTCTAAGGAACAAAGTGATCGACTTCAGATCAGACTTCCATAGCAATACTTCCCAGATCAATTTGTACTTTTTGTACTCTTTCAAGTTTTATTTTCAAAAGCCGATTTCAAGACATTTTGTTAAGTGAAACAAAATGGCGACTCTGCTGGGGACGGCCTTCTCCTCTGATGAGGAGGCAATTGCTCAATATGATGATGTGTCGATCGGATTGACAAAGAAGACTTTGGTTGTACACTTCGACCAGACTGCCTACGAAGAAATGCTCCGGACTGGGGGTAGCACTCGCTGCTCTAATGTTCAGAAATCGCGGAAGGCGTGAAAAGTTTGGGTTCCCAAATCCAAGACATTCTCGGATCTCCCTACTGTCTCTGCAGGCAAAGGAATCCTTCATACTCTTGTTGTAGAGGCTCCCATCTGCGATGAGGCAGTCTCTACTTCGGTGATACGCCATGCGCGTAAAAGAAAGTCTCCCATTTGTGACGTGGCAGACTCTCCAGTGTTACGCTATGGGTATAAAAATCAGGTTTTACGTTCTACGCGTAAAAATTAGGTTTTACACCATGAGCGTAAAAACAAGTCTCTCGTCTGTGACGTGGCAGACTCTAATGTTTTACGTTCTGAGTGTAAAAAAAAGTCTCCCGTCTGTGACGTGGTAGACACACAAAATTTACGCTCTATACGTAAAGGAAAATCTCCCGTCTATGACGTGGCAGATACTCATGTTTTGCGCTCTATGCGTAAAGGTAAATCTTCTGTCTGTGACAGTGTTGATAAAATTTACAATGATGCTTCTGTATCTAAAATGAATGTACCTGCACGCATGAAGCATAAAAACATAGTTGGTAAAACTTCTGTTTTCAACCAACAACCTTCTTATACTGCTGTATGCAAGGTACCAAACCTACAAATTACACGCAATGAAGATGGAGTCCTTCGTGCTCAAAAATCTCAGGATTTACGCACGCAACTCCAAGCACGTAAAAATGTACAGTTTGGTTCTACGAATGCAGCCAGTAATCTTCTTTATACACAAGGGACTAAACGTTTTTCTATCCCAAATGTAATAAAGAAGACTACTCCCTCTACTCCTTCTGATTTACGTGAATTGCTAATGCAAAAGCGTAAAAATAGACAATCTCCTGTGACACTCCCCCAAGAAAATCACCATTAATATGAGTATCACCAGATTGTAATTAATATTGTTGTTCGGCTTCTAAACGATCAGTTTTTGATCGGTTAAGTTTTAATTCGCCTCAACAACAAGCTGATGACCAAGAACATGAGTTGTCATATGCGTCAGTCAACATGGCATCTCATACCAACAGAGGACGACGTCCTAGACGAAACACTTCCCAAACTCCAAGTCAACAACAATTCAATAGACTTCTTGATTCCTTTGAAGGAGTATATCAGAATACCCGATCAAGAAGACAAACACAATTGCAGACTTCTGATTCAGAAGCTGGGGGTACTTAATCTTTTGAGTCCGAAACTGATAGTGTCGATTCATACCTCTATACTAATCCTTCTGTATCTTCAAGAGAGGTTGAATCCTATGCTATTGGAGATGAACCAGAGACGTCATCTGCTAATACAGAACAACGTCTCACTGCCGTTGAACAATCACTGAAAGACATGCTTAACATGATGCAAAGCATGCACCAGATAATAACGACTCAGCAAACTGCTCAACCGGCAATAGTAACACCAGTGCAGGTAGCAACACAAACTCAAGATAGTCAAGGGGCTGATATACCTTTGAATATTCAAGAGCCTACTGTTAACCAAAATTCTGCATGTCCAGATCCCATCATTCCAGAAGATGTACCATCTCCGGTGGGGGGTTACGGTACATCCAACAACCATTCAATCAAATGTGCTTCCTCAAACTATTGAAGCCATTCAAGCAGTGCATGAGCTCAAAGCACAGTTTGAAGTTTTGAAGCACAAGGATCAGCTCCAGAGGTTAGGGATTAAGCAACCTTATCCTCCTCATTGGAATGATGTACCCTTTCCACCGAAATTTAAGCCACAATCAATGGTATTGTTTGATGGAAAGGCTTCTCCTAGTCAATATATCAATTACTTTGATATTATGATTGTACATCTACAGAAAAATGATGCTCTTCTCACTCGGGTGTTCATTGGGAGCTTGACGGGTTCAGCTTACGACTGGTATCGTAGTTTACCCGATAATTGCATTTCGTCTTTTGACGAATTTAAGGCAATGTTTCTCTCCCGCTTCTATGAAGGAGGTATGGATATGAACATGTCCTCCTTAATAGAAATCAAACAAAAGGAGAAAGAAGATACTCGGACGTTCATTGAACATTTTCGACAGGCGACTCTAAAGATGCCTCCTGGTATGCCAGATTCAACGTTAATTGATACATGCAAGATAAATCTGCGACCATCCATTGCTGTCTTCACGGGTTCCTAATTCTTCGTTTATTATAGCAGCAGTTTCTGCCGAGACCAATGGTAGGTTGGCTCGTGAACATGGGATGATTTTTGCCTCAGAGGATAAAGGAAAGAAAGGTAATCCTGGTAATAATTCTGGCAATCGTAATGCAAAAGAAAAGGACACCCTTATGGTTAATCTTTCTAAAAACAAAACGACGCCGAATAATCGGGAGTCTTCTAAGCCAAAAGAAGAATATTATTTTGACGAGAGTGATATCCCAGGGATATTCCAATGTCTAGTGAAGAATGGCAAACTCCAGATCCCGGAGCCAAAGAGGCATAATGAGGTGAATCTGACTGACAATCCCAAATATTGTATCTATCACAGATACATAAATCATCCCACCAGGGCTTGTTATGTCCTAAAGAAGAAAATCCAAGAGCTGATTAATGCCAATGCCATCTCTTTAACTAACGATGAGCATACGGTCACAACCAATATGGTTTCTCTTCAATTCAGAGATTTTCCTTCTCAATAAATACCAGATGGGATTGTCCCAATTCCGAAGGCGACGATGAAGATTGTGAATATCCCGCCTGCCAGGGAAGAAAATAAAGGAATGTTGCCTCTTACATTAAAGAATGGTGAAATTATGTGGGTACATCCTGACTTAGTACCTGAAATGGAAGATGAAGGTAAAACTTCAAAATCCAAGAAAGGTAATAAAGTCAAAACCTGCAACATGATTTCTCATGTTATTCCAGATCCTGATGATTTGGATCATCTATGGGATGGCATTCATTTGGAAGATATACTAATAGGATTGAACATATGTCCTCCAAGTCTGGCTCCTCCTACCAAGCTCAAGCTTACTCATCAGCAGTGGCTAGCCATGAATAGAGTTCCCTTATACAGGGCACAACAAGTCTTTGCTGCTTATGAAAAAGCTCCTATAGGGATTTTTCCTCGTATCCTGAATCCTTTTCCTCCCGTAGCTACAGAGACTTCTATTCCTCATTCTCCTATAGTTACAGAGATCTTTTCTTCTTCCTCTGTTGAACCACCTGTTAAAAGTCCGCTGCCCACTCACTTGTATAGTCAGCAATCTGTCCTTCTCATGAAGAAGATGGGTTATGACTTTCAAAAGGCAGAAGGTTTGAATTATAATAAAGGAATACGACTTCCTTTACAAATTCAAAGTAAAAAATCCACTGTTGGATTGGGTTCTGAGGTTCCTCATAACAATCCTCGTAAGAAGAAGGTTAAGGGAAGGAAGACTAAATCCTGCAATATGGTACTTCCTTCTTCTGAGTCTGAAGAAAAAACCTTTGCTGGTACAAGATCTGGGAAAGTGTATCACAAAGATTACGAGGGATCCTCCAAAGAAGCAGAGAATATTGAAACACCACCAACTCAACCGTCTCCTGTTCCTGCTAAACCATCTGTGGTTGAAAAGGAGAAATAGAAAGCAGTACGCTTTGACGTCCCGTTGAAGTCTGCTTCCAGTCAGGGGGTGGTGATGAAACCCTATAAATTTGATATTCTAGCCCAGTTAGCTAATACTCCGGCTAGACTATCTATCTTCCAATTGCTTCGCCTTTCCAAAGAAAGTCGTGAAACCTTGAGTAAAGCTTTGCTGCAAGCTGATTCCTGTTTAGCTCAACTCAAGACTCCTGATAATGTGCTAGTGTCATGCCCATAATGTCATAGTGTGATGGAGGTAATTCCTAATATTACCTTTACACAAGAAGATATGCTGTTGAAGCATAACAAGCATGACATGCCTTTGTACTACACTGGGTATATTGAATCCACTGAAGTTGACAGGATTTATATTGATCCTGGGTCTTCCATTAGCATAATTCTTCAAAGTATGCCAAGACCGTTGAGGATTCCTACTAGTGACTTGACTTACACTAGTACCACAATCGTTGGTTTCCACTCTGGAAAGAGTAAACCACTGGAAAAGATTCGTCTGAAGATTCAGATTGGTGATCTTCGAACTATGGCAACATTCTATGTTAATAATTCAGACGTATCCTACAATATCCTTCTTGGAAGACCATGGTTACATGAGCATAATATCGTGCCTTCAACTCTCCACCAATGCTTCAAGTACGTGGATTCCCAAGGGGTTGTAAAGACTGAGTTTGCTGATATCAGTCCTTTCAAGGGTGTCGAAGCCTATTTTTTTGATTCAATGCTCTACAAACAAGAGCATGTGAAAGAGATATCAGACATAGCTGAAGATCGATCATCTGTCGAAGATCAGTCTATTAATGAAGATCTGCCAGAAGAGCAACCTTTGAAGATCAAAGTCAAAGGACGAATCCAACCCCAACCTGTCAACAATCAACCTCTGATGATCAAGGTCAAAGGAAGAACTCAAGCTTCATCTGAGGAATCAGTGAATGTTCCTGCTAAAAGCCAAGTTCAACCTCTTATGATCAGGTCAAAGGGCGTACTTCTCGTACGAATGATCCAGAACCACCATTGATCGTCAATCTTGGCAAGTCTACGCAGAAGACGGATGATGGTCCATTAGTGATTAATCTGAAGCGTAGCAGTCAAATTATAAATGATGTAAATATTGATCATTCTGTACTTTCTAATATCAATAAAGATTTCTTTTTTGAGTATATGGCTGTCAAATATGTTGAAAGAATGACTTTATCTTCTGATGATCAAAATCATCAGTATAAAGACGACATAGACACATAGGAAACCTTATACATTGACCATACAAAAAATTCCTTTCCTCCTCATGTCGATGTTGGACCTTATGCTCAAAGGTTCCTAACATCTTCTCCCTATCTTCTTCCTGTAGTTGCTTCATCGCAAACTTGTGTAACTTATAGACGTCACGAAGAATCTTATTTCGTGATTCCGTCTGATAAGAAAAACAAGCACCAAATTGTGTTTGGCACGGCTAGAAATATCCCTGTTGCTCAGACAGATGATCTGAGAGATAAAGATAAAGGAAGAATCTGAATTGACAAATATAGTCAACAATCTCTCAAGATTATCTAGAATATGGGATATGATTTGAAGACTATGTAAGGTCTCAATCAAGGCAAGGGTAGATGATTACCATTAAGTGGTGATCCGTTTTACCAGAAAACTCGTCATGGGTTGGGATATGATCCGTCCCACATGTTTAATGACGATATACAAGAAGAATTCTCTTCTAGTTCTTCAAAATCACCAGATTCGGAAGAAATCCAATTCATCGAATCTGATATATCTCACTCTTCATATGTTAAAGGAGATTATTATGATGAATCTGAGCAAATATTCTCAGCCAACATGGTTCAAACTGATGGTGAATCTGAACCATTTGAGAATGATCCTTGGGCTCAACAGATGGACACTCAATGGGAACTTCGTTTTGAACAACGACAGCCACCTACAGAGGATGAGATTGTCCAGATTGATGTTGGAGATGGAACTACGTCTAAACCAATATTCATCAGTAAAAACCTTTCTGAGGATGAAAAGAAAGAATTGATAAAACTGATTAAAGAATATATTAATATTTTTGTATGGAGTTATGAGGATATGTCGGGTCTAGATCCTAAAGTTGCTACTTATAAACTCAATATTCTTCCTAATGCCAAGCCTGTAAAACAACAGCAACGGCATTTTCGACCAGATATGATGGACGCAATTGAGACGGAAGTCAAAAAGCTGATCACATATGGCTTTGTTCGTGAAGAACAACACCCAGACTGGGTTGCTAATATTGTTTCTGTTATAAAGAAGAATGGAAAAGTCCGAGTTTGCATAGATTTTCGAGATCTTAATGCAGCTTGTCCAAAGGATAAATTTCCACTTCCGATTACCGATGTCATGATAGATAATACATGCGGTTTTGAACGCATGTCTTTTATGGACGGATTCTCAGGATACAATCAGATCAAGATGCATCCCGAAGATGAGAAGCATACTGCTTTTTGTACACCCCTCGGGCTTTACTGCTATACGGTTATGCCGTTTGGTCTTAAAAATGCCGGTGCCACATATCAACAGGCTATGAACATCTTTCAAGAGCATCTACGGAAGACAGTTGAATGTTACGTAGATGACATTGCTGTTAAGAGTCGATCAAAAGATGATCACATTCAAGACTTGAAGACAATATTTAAATTGATGCGTCAACATCAATTAAAAATGAACCCTACTAAGTCTTTCTTAGGGGTTTCCAGTGGCAAGTTTTTAGGATTTGTCATTACTTCTCAGGGTATCCATGTTGATCCTGATAAAGTTAAATCAATTCTTGAAATACGTCTGTAGAAGCATAGAAAAGAATAGAGAAAGATCCATGCGGCCAGGAAACCCCATGCGGCTCAGAAAGCCCATACGGCTCCGAGATTCATGCGGCACAAGGGACTATGCATCTCGATACGTTCCATGCGGCTCAGAAAAGAAGACACGTGGCTTGCAAACAGTTCTTCCCTTCGTCCTACACTGCATTCATTACCTTGACGGCTGACAGCTCTGAAAAAAGTGACAGCCCTGACACCAAAGATGTAATTATGACTCTGTCATAATGACAGACCCCTAGGGAAACGAAGAAAATCTCTGACACAATCCCCCGAGATCCAGAAAATGTCACGCAGCCTAGACACGTGGACGGTCGTATGCGGCTCGAGCGGAGACTCCCCATGCGGCTCAGGCCGAAGTTGTCCTATGCAGCTCAAATCGAAACATCCCTATGCGGCTCAAGCAGAGGTCCCCCTATGCGGCTCAGGCAGAGGCTTCCCCGTGCGGCTCGCGAGGACCATCTCCATGCGGCTCACTACCCATTATGCGGTAGCCTACGTTCATGCGGCCCAGGTTGTCATGTGGTTCGAAGGTTCGGGGGTCACTCCCAAAGCAGCCTTGACACGTGGCCAGTCTTATGCGGCTCAATCCTCATGCGGCTCAGATCCCCTCGGTGGCTCCCAGGACACGTGTCATAAAGCCAATCAATTTCCCAGATTTACAGCAATCAAAGATTGGGTCAAATCCTAATAATCTGGGACACGTGACGGGAGAATGAATTAAATTTATTCATTCAGATTTACAGACATCAGCAAATCATCATGATGGAGATTTATTGCAATCAATATTAATTACCGATAGGATTTGGCACAATCTACATAAATGGCCCAGATTCATCACACTCAAAACTAATAGCCCAGATTGATTAATCAACAGTCTGTCGCCACTCCAAGGGACAATCATTACAAACCCTAATAATTGCATTCCCCTCTTATAAATAGCAAGGTGCCATACTCTTGCAAAAAATGAGGACCTTTTTCGAGATCAGAGAGCACCAGAAGACTTGGAGAGAAAAGCAGAGAGAGCAAAGAGAGCATTTCTTTAACGCCAAGCAATCTTCTAGAGCCAAGGCTGCATACCGATCGTCTAAGGAGTAAGGCAGGGCTGCCGTCGCCTTCCCGAGCCTCTATCGTCACCCCCCAGAATCTAAAATAAACAATTGTACTTAGATTGCTGTACCTAGGCTTTCGTCCCTATGCTTTCCTTGTACAAGCGAGTTTGTAACGTGAAGTAAAAGTCCAGTCCTCCGATAATTGTTCTGCTCTTTTATATTTCATGGCAAACACGATGGCAACTCTGCTGGAGACAAACTTATCCACGGCTGAGGAGTTGGTGACACAATCGGATGCAGCCAAACTTGGCTCCAGGCAACAGAAGATGGTCGTCCGCTTCGACCAACAGGCTTTCGAAGAAATGCTCTCCGAAGGAAGCGCTGGCCCGGTCCAGAAGCACGCCCGCACAAAGAAGGCTCGCAGAGAGTGGAGGCCGAAATCATTTGCTCCTCCCCAGGCCCTGGACGGAGTACTCCCTGCTACCCAAGACGAAGAAGGCGATTCTCATGCGGCCCCACTTCAAGCCATAGAATGCTCTGCTGTCCCCAAGTTCGGCAGAGGAAAGCACTACGATGCTGGACTTGCATGGACAAAGAGTGATTCTATGCGCCCCAAGAAGAAGTCGAACACTCATGCAGCTAAAACTGCCAGTCGCATGCAGGATGCTCATGCGGCTGAAACTGGCAGCCGCATGAAGAATGTCTATGCGGCCAGATCCTCCAGCCGCATGGAGAAAACTCATGTGGCCGAGACTTCCAGCCGCATAAAGAAAGCCTATGCGGCTACAACTGACAGCCGCATGAAGACTGCGGACTCTAGCCGCATACATCCTGCTCGTCGTAGATCAGGCTCAGTCTTCGATCGCCTCTCCTATGGTCCTGATCTCTTGTGCTCCCAAGAAGATATGTCTGACTCTCTCCAGCATCACCTAGACTCTTCCTACTATGTGCCCTTACGCACTAGAGCGAAGAAGTCTAGGACAGCACGAGCTTGGCAAGCTCGGTCCGTCGACCCGATCTCTGACCATCCGAGCGTCCCACATACTGTTATGCGGGCCTCTGATGGGAAGTTGTACAGAACCACTCGAGTCCAGCCCCCGGCGGTAAACGGACAGAGAGGTTCCCAAAAGTCTTCCAAAATCTAGGGAGTAAACATGGTCGAACCGGACCCATCTGACTTGTGTGAGGCCATCCTCCACAAACGCAAGGAAAGAGAAGCTGTCCCGGGGTGCAAAGAGTCCTCCCACGGACGTCACTGCACCCAAGTCATCGTCAACTGCTGCTACAATAATGCGACGATGCAAAAAGACCGGCAGTCCATCTTTTAAAGACTGCAACAGCCGTCTTCAGAAGACGAGGCACTTCCCGTCGTCTCCTGCAACTCTGCTCATAAAGTCCCTGCCGATGGGAGAGGGAAGAAGACAAATGTTCCAAGTCCGAAGATTTCAACCACTTTGACCAAAAGACTGTCGTCTAAGAGGGTGCCCACCACCGGAGTTTTCCAAGGCACCCGTTCTAAGACAAAATCTGCTACAGTGGGAAATTCGTCGTCCACAATGCTGGGGGTTGTTGAGATTGGGGGTAGCACTCCTCCGAACCTCCGCGACAATCCGATGTTCCAGGAAGACGAGCCGGAGGAAATAACTCTTCCATTAGATGCATCAAACCCTGACGTCCCCGACGACGTCCACAACTCCCAAGACGAGGCAAACTCGGAGACTGGGGGTACTGTTCCTTCCGAGTCCGAACCAGAGGAGAACATTCCCAGATACCCCGATGACTTCTCACTACAGGGGTATGATTCGGACCACCGCTCCGTCCATCTTTCCTCACGTAAGGACGGTATTCATGACGGACAGTAACCAAGGTGGTTCCAGTGATCGCCAACACATCGACACTCTGGAGGCCATACTGCTTGCCTTGGTCAAATCGATAGACGAGATCAAAGCGGCTCTTCCAACTCTGCAGGAAGGAACACCTGGCCAAACAAGCGCGGGTCCCACGGTCAATGCGGACTCGAATTCAGCGGCACCGAACCCGGGCAACAATCATCCTGAAGTAACGGCCCCTACCGCTGTGGATGAGGCCCGAGAAGCGAGAAGAGAGGTCCAGGAGCTTCGAGCCATGTTTCACGCTCGAGAAAACTCTTAAGACCTCAAAATGCGGTAACCATACCCTGCTGAATGGAGGGATGTCCCCTTCCCACCAAGATATAAGCCGTTCAACATCAACCCGTATGATGGCAAGACCTCCGCAAGTCGGTACATCACTTACTTCGAGATCACCACCGACCATCTGCCCCATGATGATGCCATCCTCACACGATTATTCATTGGGGCATTGGAAGGAGTCGCCTTCGACTGTTATCACAACCTGCCGGACAACTGCATCCACTCCTTCGCCGGCTTCAAGCGCATGTTCTTGGAGAGATTCTACGAGGTAGGGCAGGACGTCACGATGTCCACCCTCATGGATGTCGTTCAAGGGGAGAAAGAGTTGACGAGGAACTATATTGAGCGGTTTTGCCAAACCGCGATGAAGCTACCCTCAGGAAACTCGGATTCCTCCTTGATTGAAATTTGCCAAAAGAGATTGCTCCTAACAATCAGTCTCTGGATGGACGAAAGTCAATTCAAGGACTGGAAGACGTTTATCATCAATGCAACAAGTGCCGAAGAACGGTTGAAGAAGGCTCACCAACTGGGATTGCACATCTCAGAAGGGGAGTACAAGGGCAGGCGTCCCAGCGCCAACACCAACAATGGGGGTAGCTCCACCAACAATCGAGACAACAAGGGCAAGCAGGCTATGGTGGCCGATACAGCCCAGAAACCTGAGTCAAAACCGGCAGACAAATAATGGCCGTAAATCACTTACTCCTTCGATGACGGCCATGTTAAGCCCATCTTGGACATGCTCATAAAAGGAGACAGAATTCAGTTTCCTCCACCAAAACGGAAACCTCGGCCGACAGAAATGGAGAACCTGAAGTACTGCCATTACCACCGCTACGTCCACCATGCTACACATGACTGCTTCCAACTAAAACGGTACATCCAAAACCTCATCGATTCGAATGCTCTGGCTATCGATTTCGAGGAAGTAACTGTGGCAGCCAATATGGTGTCAGTACAATTCGGCAGCTTCCCTCCGACGAAAACTCAAGACGGTGTGGTCCCCATCCCTCTGGCAACAATGGAGATTGCTAATCTTCCACCTCCTCGAGATCAGGCTGCCGATTTGGTGCCCCTCACCACATCATGAGGGGAGGTCATATGGGTCCATCCAGACTTAGTATCAGAAGTGACTCAGCCCATGCCATCTCTCATTCGCAAGAAGAAGAGTGGAAAAGTCAGGTCCTATCGCACAATCTCAGCAGACATCGAAGAAGCTATAACCGTCGTCACTCGGTCTGGGGCACAATCCCAACCTGTGGCTGATAACTCGGCTGAAGATCATCAGCCCGCTACAATTGACGCTCCGGTACCGGCTCAGCCTCCAACGACCGACAAGCCTAGGCCGAAGGAGACTCGTTTTGACAAATCCTTCTGAAAAGAGGCACCGCAGGGGCTGAAGAAGCCTTACAACTTCGACATCTTGGCATAATTGGCCAACACGCCGGCCAAGTTGTCATTATATCAGCTTCTGAGACTCTCGTCACTATTCCAGACTATCGAGTCATGTACCCGCTGGTACCGCTGAACTCACATCCACAATATTCTAGATCATCGAGTCATGTACCCGCTGGTACTGTTGAACTCATATCCACAACAGTCCAGATTATCGAGTCATGTACCCGCTGGTACCGCTGAACTCATATCCACAACAGTCCAGATTATCAAGTCATGTACCCGCTGGTACTACTGAACTCATATCCACAACATTCCAGATTATCGAGTCATGTACCCGTTGGTGCCACTGAACTCACATCCACACTATTCCAGATTATCGAGTCATATACCCGCTGGTGCCGCTGAACTCACACTTTCACAATATTCCAAATTATCGAGTTATGTACCCGATGGTGCCTCTGAACTCACATTCCGGTCACTCTTTCAGATAGTAAGTCACGTGTGATCATACCTCTGAACTTTCTTTCTGGAAGAGATCCTCCCTCATGATCCACTACCCGTACTTCCAGTGCACAAAAAGGATAATCGATCCACAAATTTCCAAAACGGCCATGTCCTCATTACCTCTGAGTCGTTTCACTTTCGCCAAAAACAAATCACCCCTTTACATAGAACTTCCATGTCTTCATTACCTCTGAGTTATTCTATGTACCCTCCTTCATTGAGCCCACTCCTGCCATGTCCTCGTTACCTCTGAGTGGGAAGGCTCCGTCGAAGAAACCTTCATGCTTGCCATATCCTTATTACCTCTGAGTAAGTATGATGATTCCCTTTCGACTTATTATCTGTACCCACAACCGGAGTACGCCAAGGATAATAGGTCCAAAAATATTCTTCGCTGAGTCCACTCCTGCCATGTCCTCATTACCTCTGAGTAGAAAGACTCCGCGGTAAAACCTCTGTACTTGCCATGTCCTCATTACCTCTGAGTAAGTATGTTGGTCCTCGCTTGTCTTATTACACGCACCCTGAACCAGGGTACGCCAAGGGTAATAAGTCCACCAATGTCCTCTGTTGACCACAAATATCCTCCATTGAGTCCACCTGTCATGTCCTCATTACCTCTGAATAGGAAGACTCCACGGTAAAACCTTCATACTTGTCATGTCCTCGTTACCTCTGAGTAAGTATGTTGGTTCCTCTTCATCCTATTATCCGTATCCTAAGCCGGAGTATGCCAAGGATAATAGGCCCACAAATATCCTTTACTAAGTCTCTTAGTACATGCCCACCATTCCTCATCATGCCCCGGGAGCCCAGCTGCTCCATGGCATTCTATCTCCCGATACCCCGAACACCCACGACCACCTTACTGTGGGACTGTTCTAGGTATCCCCAATCAAACTTGTTATCCGTACCTAAAACCAAGGTATGCCAGGGGTAACGAGTCCACAGACAAGTCCCCCATGCGGGGCACACATCACCACAATTCTACAGGTACAACAAGCAATACAAATAAAGGGTAGAATCGAAAGTACTCTTTATTTGAAGGAAGAAAAAAGCGCTACATGTTTTGGGACCACGTCCCTATCATAAAAGAAAAGAAAAAAAAGAAGAAACATAAACAAAAGAAGAAAAGGCCGACTATAGTTCGGCATTACACAATTCCAAAAGGCGATTCTTCACTGAGATGGCCTCCTGTTCGAGCCGCTGTTTAGCTCGACGCTCAGCCTCCTGGGATAACCGCTCCGTATCATCCAAGCCCATGAGCTCCTGCCAGTCATCATCCAACTTCTTTAGGGCAATTTCCAGGTCAGTCGAAGCTTGATTGACTCTGTCAGCCTCCTGAATAATCAGCTCCCTGTCAATACGGGCAGCCTCAAGTTCAGACTCCAAGAAAGTTAACTTCCTTTGAAGCTCAAGGATCTGCTCCCGCGTGTCAGTGATCCCACGGGAGGCAGCCGTTTCCCGAGCCGTGACATCTTCACTCTCGTGGCTCAATTGATCATATCGATCAGACAAATCGCAGAGGTCCTTCAGTACGTCCGGCTTGGTTTTATCCCGAGCAGCCCTTGTCTTCTCTATAGTAGTGGTGAGAGAACCACGCTCCCGATCTATAACAGCAGACAGATCAGCCTGCCGCAGCACCTGAAGCTGGGCCACCAGCTGCTCAGTCTCCAACAACTTCGCCTCTAAGAGCGCAGCCAGTCCTGCACCACCAAGAAGAGTCTTAAGGATATCAATTTGACCCTGGGCGCATTGTCGGGACAAGACGAAAGAGGTTCCTCTTTCCACAGCAGCCGTTATTCCCCTCTTCAAGTGATGATGAAAGCTGGCAACCACGTCCTATAACGCGTCGTCCAGGACCTCTGTAGAGGACGGCGTCAGAGGAAGCATGGCCGACAATATCGGAGGAGTGATGCTAGAACTTGCCACCAGGGGATAGAGTCCGAGCAGAACGACGTACGGATAGCGGATAACTCTTCCTCCGCCACCCGAAGAGCCTGGATACTCGGTAGGGCAGAGAGGTCGACTCTCGGAGCCACCTGAGCAGGAGAGGATGCAAGGACCATCGTCCCCTGCCCTGGCCGTCCCATCACTCGACTTTCTGAACTCGAGCCCGTAGGAGGCCCCTCAAGACGAGCCGAAGGGGGAGGAGGTACGCTCCTCTCCACCAGTGTCCCTTCGACATAGTTTGTCTCAATAATGTCCATCCTCAGCACTGGAGAGGCAGGACCTGTATGCCCGGAATAATGATCATTCGACGTGACCTGAAAGATGGGATGATAGAGCAGATAGGCCTCCTCGCAGGTTAAGATTCGTCTTATCTTACCAGGGGAGGAACCTGGAGGCTGCAACTTGTGTGTAGCTGACATGACCTCCTTACCCGCTACCTCCAAGTTAAATTTAGCAGGTTCTTCTATCCTATCCACCCCGGAGGGAGGTACGACGCAATCAACATCATCTTGATGAAATTCAGCAATTTTAGGGACAGGTTCACTAAAGCCCCCGTCATCTTAAGTCGCGGCCTCGGCAACTTGAGATTCCTCTTCTTTTGACACCTACAGAAGGAAAATAACTAAGATCAAAACTGGAAAAAAGAAGAATGGAACAAAAATGGTAGTAACTCGTTTTACCTCCAAAGCGGGATCGACTTCCTCGCCTCTCTCCGTTATAGTTAGCCTGCGATGTCTGGTCGTGTCACGACCCGCATCCGCTTTTCGGATATGAAACGTGTCCAAGCCCAGCCTACGTCGCAGTGTCGGCGGTAGTACGCTGTCTATACTCAAGTCACGGCAATCTAGTATCACGGGAAAACTATATCTCATCCACAGAAATAATCATGTCACAGTCAAGATCAATGAAAAGACATGAACTGAATAATAATGAATAAACTGAATATCAAGAATCAATGTCACGTCCGGTGGACACAAATCCACTACCAATAGACGAAAAAATAAAGTAGAATACATGGAGTAACTAACTGAATAAAAACTGCTAATCTAGACCACCTCAAGTACAAGCGATGCGATCTGATGCTGGCTCAACCCTCTGGTCTGCTCCTAACTCGAACTCGGCTAACCTGAAGAGATCATCAGGTCCTCAGAGGACTAGCAAGATACATAAAAACGAGCCTTTCTAACAGTTTATTATGCATGGAGAAAAATACAGAATAAACAAGTAAAACTGAGCAATGAATAACGCACGAATCTATACACTGTCTACACGAAAATAAACTGCTGAACAAGGACTAGAGAACTCATGTCAAGATGTCAACGGATAACCGAAACGAATACTCAAATCCTCGTCCCTAGCGTGGACTCGCAGGTTTGAACTACTAATCCTCGTCCCTAGTGTGGACTCGCAGATTAGCATCACCCTCGCCCCTAGCGTTGACTCGCAGGCGTAACCATATACAGCTAACCCTCGTCCCTAGTGTGGACTCTCAGGCTAGCATCACCCTCGTCCCTAGTGTGGACTCGCAGGTGTGGACCAATAACTACTAACCCTCGTCCCTATCGTGGACTCGCAGGTTAGCTTCAAGGTTCAAGACACGGAGGAAGAGGCAGTTCGATTCACGACTCACGACACGACTCGATCAAGGCTCAATGAATACGTCCAATAAGATACAAGGCTAACAGTGAACACTGTCTATATAGCAATGATACAAGCATAAAACAGGGTATGAAAGATACATGGCAATAATATGATGAAAACTGGATAAAGACAGTACATGTAAATAAAGCTGTGTAGAAAGGCAAGGTATACTTGCCTTAGGTCCTGAGCTGTGAGTACGGTGCAGAGCACTGATTCAAATCCAATTAACCTGTTTAGATGGTTTGACAAGATCAATACGCAGTTTAAAGGTACCAATAAGCTTATCTATCTAGATTAGAATGTTTCTGTAATATGGTTATCTTAGTAGACTTGGGAACAATCCCTAGTAGGTAGTCACATGGCCTATAATCTATAGCCTATAACCAAACCCATATGGTGAAGATAACTGGACTACCCCTAGCATTATTGTTAGTCCAATGCTACTTCCACCTTCATTCCTGTGCCCTCACCCTAGTCCCCTATATTTGTAGGTAGGCCTATTACCAAACCTCTTCCAAGCTACAACACCACATTTACTCCCTTCCAATGAAATTCTTATATTGTTAAAGCCTATTACAAACTATGAAATGTCCTACTTCACCTCTGTGAACTGGTGGGTGGGGCATTGGTCAACAATAAATAAGGTTAACCACTATTCCTTGATACCTTTAGTACAAGGTTGTACAACAAACCCAAACAGTGTATTGACACTCAAATAAAAATGGACTGATATCATTACAATATAGAGATGGCTGACGCAGGATTCTTGGTACAAGCTTTATGTACCCAGTTCTACACTTTGGGGTTACCATTAGTTAACAGCTATTTCATAATACCCAATATTTCCCACCCACATTACGAGTATCAACAAAGTAGCTTAGCCTTCCCTGTATACCCCTTCCTGTTGGATACAGGATTCCAACATTCGAATAGGACCTCAGTCCTTAATGAAGTTTAAATCACAGCTTCAATCACCATACCCAAACCCAAGTCACAGGAATACAATGGCAGAGCATATCACTTGTACCTGTGTTACTGGTAGTTAGTTATAACCCATGATCCAACCTATACTAGCAAGGCAATACATATATCAGTCGGTCTTAGTCCAGAGGCTGCATGGAAATAACAATGTATATGGATTAAGGAGATTGGAAACTCCATGACCGAACAGTGAAGCCAAGTAAGCTTACAGTAAAAAGGATGCAGGCAGATCATATGGCTTCTTACCAGTTTGTATCAGACTGAACATCACCTCTGATCAGGGTACCCCTACTGAACTTCATGACTTCAACTGACAATTCTCAGGGGTATTCCTGGGTTAAATGAGATGTGGTCTCTTATTGCTGTAGATCAAATTCCTATGTTTTTACTGATCAGACTAACATCAAAAGAAATGTCAAATGGAGTAGTATTGAGCTTAATGCACTGTGACTTATCTACAACCTTCTGAACAACATTGAACTATAGATTTGGTTTTGTTCCACAGAAGTATCAACAAGTCTAGAGCTCAATAACCCAGTTGACTTAATAGTATACAGGTTAAGGTGCTTTCCTAGGCACCCTATTCCTGTGTACAAAAATCAGTATTGTGGAATCTCATTTGATACACAGGAGTGATCCTGTCATCTGGACATCCTTTCTAATGTTGGCAGGAACCTGGCCAATATATTACCTGCCTGAAGGTCACTTCGAATGGACAGGGTGAGCAGATGGTTGCTCTCATGGGTGTTCAAGTCTGAACCCCATAGGAGGATGGCTGAACTCTTGACAGGTATCCAAGATGGAGTCAAGGGATTATACTCTAAGAGGTAGTGTAATACAATGTAACACCTGTACACTATCTATCTGAACATCAATTGAACAAATATATCAAAAAGTATGAGGTCTGAACAAAATGAATGACTAAGCATCAATATTCTGATACTTAAACAGTGAACTCTTAGGCTATAGACTGCCCCTATGTGGACAGGATAATGTAATATTGAAAAACTCCCACAAATTTCAAGAACAGCAATAAAGTCTCCAGGCATCCATATGTCCAAATGTGAATTGGACCATGGGTATCAAATGACTGCACACTTCTAATAATCTGGACAGATCATATACAAACAGTGAATAGAACACTCTACAAACAGTGATCAACATTAGAAGTTTAATTAAACTGCACACTTCTAATAATCTCGAATGACTGCATTATTGCTTCACTGTAAGGAAACAACTTTGTCAAGGTTCGACAACATATGATTCAGCAAAATTAGTGACTGAAATATGAACCCCAAGCCATTTTGGATAAATTGACAAGATAACCAAAAGGCAATCTGTTAAGTTGGGGGTGAAAATGTTAAGCAAAAGAAACAAACATCCTTGCAGGTCATCTGAGGTAAAATAAGAATTTAAAAATGAAGTTTGAGAAAATATCAAAATTGCAGTGTGAAGGCTAATGCTTCAGATCAATATATAATGCATTATCACTTCCCGATAAAAAGAGTCCCATGTGAAGCCTCAATGGTAATATGGTTCAGGCAAGATACAAATTGAAACCTGAACATTAAGGGGATTATGGATAAATCCCAGCTGTGAACTTTGAAGTGAAAATGTTGAACAATCAAAAACACGATACAGACGAAGTAAATGCATCTGAGATAATTATTGAGACGAATAGGTAGAGATATGGAAAGACTATAAGAATTGAATGCCTCATCAGGTATGTGTGTATGCCGTGTCTGATGCATGTCTACAGGGAGCAGTTTGAATGATCAAATGAAAATTCTTGTGTTGTTCAAAAATCAACATCTTCAACAAGCATCTATAGTAATGTCCATCTGATACTCCCTCAGACCAATGTAACTTAACATGGTGATTTGGTAGATGATCAGAGCAGCAATAATTCTGGCATGCATGTGGGGCCACATCCTTCCATAAATCTCGTATGAAGGGACATAAACTTTAAGTGCCTGTAATCTTGATGAATCAAAGTCTGTTCAGAACTATATTTACAACCTCTAGCAACTTTAATTCAATAAGGCAGTTCTCTTATATATCTTCTAATTAGCTTCAAGTACACTGTGACATAATTCTATAGAAATAGGCTTCTGCAATATGAAACCTGTAATATCAAGTAAGCATACTGCCTACCCATGTCCCAGTGTCATCTTTCTTGTTTCCAACCCCCAGGATACTCCTACCATTTATATCGACTACGAACATGCACTCCTACTAATATAATTTAGGCATGTACATACTGTACCTGTAAATCTTGAAGTACGAATAGGTGTCAGACGTACTCCTGGTGTCCGATATAGCACTCCTTGAGCCAGAAACTGGTAGCAAGTCTGTTTCAGACTAAATGTCGAATACCTGATGTTCAAGAATAGAGAGGTCTTCAATGTTCTGCTTGAATCTTATTTGGTCAAAAATAGAGAGTTTATGAAGGTCAATGAACTCAAAATCCCAAAACACAAAGTAGTACCATCGATCACCAAAATCATATCAAACAGAGAAGTCACAGAGGAAGCAACGTTTTTGAATCCTTACTAATTCCAAAATCGAACCTTGGAGCCGATCAATATGCCAGATTACTAAAACGAGTAGAACAATTCCAGGAAGGAAATAAGTGAGAGCACTTACCCCTGGCCTCAAAAACTCGGTTGATTCGTCGCTGTCGAGGAAAGAGAAGAAGAAGAAGAAGAAGGCATGGAGGAGATGGAATTCCTAGGGTTCTCCAGGGCTTCGGATAGCTGCTCCTATATATACGTCTATGAATCCGAGAAGGAGGTGATGGAGGATTTGGTTTAAATCAGATTTTGAATTATCTTCTGAAGATTCAAACAGAGAAATAGTTTGGGTCAACTGTTTAAATAGTTTGAATTCGTGCCCTTTTTCACAAAGGCCCTTGACATTTCACTATTATTTTATTCAACCCCCCCTTTGGTGCTTTGTTTTAAATAAACAAAGGAATAATCATAACCATTATATATAAGACAAATGTAATAAATGAGAGAAAAATTATATGAGGATAAAATTTGGTCAAGGGGTTGACAACAAATTTCGTCCTCGAAATTTAATGAAGCTGCAGTCTACTATAAAGAATAATTCTAACAGTTTGCTATAGAATTATTGTGAATCTTTGCAAGTCAAAACCAAACATAATACTCCTTAATAATGCTACTACTATAATCTACTGAAAATTTCCGCCATTCGCTCCGTGTGGTGTCGCCGCCTCTTCCGTGATCATGGCAAAGGCTCCTCCTCCTCCTGCGGTTGGTAGTGGTGGGGCACTTGCGTTCTTCTTTGGACAGTTGCGAGCTATGTGTTGGTTGGAACCATAAGTCCAACACAACCCTAAACATTTACGGCACGAAGATTTCAAGCAGGATGCAAGTCAAGGATTCAATAGAAATCAAGGACAGAGATCAATACTGTTTTCAAGACACGTGGATGAGATCCTAAGTTTCTAATCCTATTCGCAGGCTCACGACGGTATAGTGACGTAACCGAAGTGATTAACGTAAACCTGCATGGGCCACCAAAAAAACTTGTCACGACCCGTATCCGCTTTTCGGATACGAAACGTGTCCAAGCCCAGCCTACGCCGCAGTGTCGGCGGTAGTACGTTGTCTATACTCAAGTCACGGCAATCTAGTATCACGGGAAAACTATATCTCATCCACAGAAATAATCATGTCACAGTCAAGATCAATGAAAAGACATGAACTGAATAATAATAAATAAACTGAATATCAAGAATCAATGTCACGTCCGGTGGACACAAATCCACTACCAATAGACGAAAAAATAAAGTAGAATACATGGAGTAACTAACTGAATAAAAACTGCTAATCTAGACCACCTCAAGTGCAAGCGATGCGATCTGATGCTGGCTCAACCCTCTGGTCTGCTTCTAACTCGAACTCGGCTAACCTGAAGAGATCATCAGGTCCTCAGAGGACTAGCAAGATACATAAAAATGAGCCTTTCTAACAGTTTATTATGTATGGAAAAAAATACAGAATAAACAAGTAAAACTGAGCAATAAATAACGTACGAATCTATACACTGTCTACACGAAAATAAACTGCTGAACAAGGACTAGAGAACTCATGTCAAGATGTCAACGGATAACCGAAACGAATACTCAAACCCTCGTCCCTAGCGTGGACTCGCAGGTTTGAACTACTAATCCTCGTCCCTAGTGTGGACTCGCAGATTAGCATCACCCTCGCCCCTAGCGTGGACTCGCAGGCGTAACCATATACAGCTAACCCTCGTCCCTAGTGTGGACTCTCAGGCTAGCATCACCCTCGTCCCTAGTATGGACTCGCAGGTGTGGACCAATAACTACTAACCCTCGTCCCTATCGTGGACTCGCAGGTTAGCTTCAAGGTTCAAGACACGGAAGAAGAGGCAGTTCGATTCACGACTCACGACACGACTCGATCAAGGCTCAATGAATACGTCCAATAAGATACAAGGCTAACAGTGAACACTGTCTATATAGCAATGATACAAGCATAAAACAGGGTATGAAAGATACATGGCAATAATATGATGAAAACTGGATAAAGACAGTGCATGTAAATAAAGCTGTGTAGAAAGGCAAGGTATACTTGTCTTAGGTCCTGAGCTGCGAGTACGGTGCAGAGCACTGATTCAAATCTAATTAACCTGTTTAGATGGTTTGACAAGATCAATACGCAGTTTAAAGGTACCAATAAGCTTATCTATCTAGATTAGAATGTTTCTGTAACATGGTTATCTTAGTAGACTTGGGAACAATCCCTAGTAGGTAGTCACATGGCCTATAATCTATAGCCTATAACCAAACCCATATGGTGAAGATAACTGGACTACCCCTAGCATTATTTCTAGTCCAATGCTACTTCCACCTTCATTCCTGTGCCCTCACCCTAGTCCCCTATATTTGTAGGCACTACAACAAAAAACCCTTTTAATGACGCTCGACACGGAGTTTTAATGACGGCTGATACATAAGCGTTATTAAGTTGAAAAATACCTTTTTTCTATGACGGTTTGGGCTAATTCTGGACTTTTTATAACGTTTATAAAACAAAGCGTTATTAATAGTTTAGAGCGGTGGCAAACTTGTAATATTTTTTAACTTCAATTTTTGGCAAAATCCTTGCTGTAGCCCGCCTCTCCCCCAAAACATTCCGATCTTCTCCTTCTCCTCCTTTCTTCTTCCTCCTCTCCCCCAACTCCAAAACCCTAACCCTAGATCCAAAATCTTCGAGGAGGGCCTCATGCTCCTCGTCGCCCTCCAGGACAAGCTCGAGGCCGTCGCGTACGCGATCGACAAGAACGCGAAGGAGGAGCGTTAGGGTTCTGCTCGTCCTCTTCTCCGCACTCTCCCTCTCCTTCCTCCGGCGTCGTCGATGTCGTGGGTCCGCAACCACCGCCGCTTCATCGGTTCCGGCGCCGGCCTCGGATCCGAAGCCCTTATGGGTCAGTTCCTCTTCCTTACACCCTCCTCTCCTCTTCTTCTCCTTCCTTTCCCCCAACTCCAAAACCCTAACCCTAATTTTGAAGAAATTAAAAACCCTTTTATCCGTTGGAGTATACCTACTAATTATTCCAAAAGAGCGAGACCACAACATCTAAGAGCCGTACTTTCTGAAGACACCAATATGGACTCACGCCAAGAAGCATGCCTGCATGACCTGTACAGCTTCAAACTATAATCTAAAAAGGGGTTATATATATGTCCAGGAGGCAAATTGTAGTCTGACTATGAGCAGGGGTGGATCCAGCCCTAGGCCGAAGAGGAAAGGCCAACCCCCCTGAGTTCTCCATTATTTTATATGTAGTATTTTGGCAGCCATATATTTGATTCATTCTCAGAAAAATTCAACAGCTAGTTGCTCAATTGGTTAACTACTGAGGTTTATATTCAAGAGGTCTCGACTTCAAACCTATCAGCCACATTATGCATTTTTTTGAACTTTTTATTAATCAATTCTACCACATAATGAGTGACTAATTTCTTGTGTATGGTGTCCTTGAAATATAATTTAGTATATTTTGCTTTCCCTGGTAAAAGTTTCTGGATCCTTCACAGGCTATGGGTTATAATCTATCTGTGCCGAGAGCATAAACTTGCTCATGACTGATGATATGGGACTAAAGAGGGGTTATATATGTGTCCAGGAGGCAAAGTCTTAGAATGGGTTACAACTATGTCGAGAGCATGAGCAGGGGAAAACAGAACTTGCTCCTTGGAATCAATGTGGCTATGTAGGACTCGTTATATCATTGACATGGTTATGCAATAATGGTCAAATCCCCTATATCAGGATTCATGCTTCTCCAGAAATTCCTTCTTTTGAATGGAGGGCCATCAGATAACGATCTAAGGTTTCAATGTGTGCTAGCTTCTGGTTTCTGTGCCGTCACAAGTTACAGATATATGTTGCTTGTAGCTTCATGTGGAAGGGTGGCAGAGTGCAGGAGATGCGGCAGATGCCTAGATATTCCAGTTTCCATGGTAAGTCCTCGATTCCCCGGCATGTTCCTATTCTTTTGTGCTTTTATTATTGGCATCAACCTGCTGGTTTATGTTTTTTTGGGTCCTGTATAGAACTATTTTTTCTCATTGTTCAGCCTTTCCTACTTCTGCTTGGATTTCTGGATTTATCTTGTTTTAGTTGGTATCTAGTGCTCTTGCTAGATAATTCCTTTACACTTGGGCATGCTATTCGTGCATATATTAATTAGGCTACACTAGGCATAACCTACGATGATGAGTGTTACTGAGAATTGGTATCCTATGGTTTACGTGTGTACTTTGCTGGCTGGTTGGCAATCATAATGGTCGATGCAGATGTCGGATTTTGGTTAGAGGTTGGAGTCTACGTTTTACTCGCGATTCAAGCCGAGTGGCGAACAAGAAGCCTAAATTTGGTATAGGTACAAGTGCAACGCGTTTATTTCAGTAGTTCCAGCTCTATGTGAGTTTATCCAGTGTTCAAACCATATGTGCCGGGACATGATGGTATTGGTGAATGTAATGAAATATAAATGGAAGAATTGATCATAACATCTGTGTAACTTGCTTCACAATTTAGATGCAAATGGTACGAGAGGCTTTGTGCGTGTAGGGCCAGTATCTAGGAAGCTTCACTTCCAATCCAGTGCTACTCTATGGAAGGCCGGAATTGGGGGTACAATAAAATAAAATGATGAGATTAATTGTTCATGATAGCAATATTGAACATGTGCTTGGTAGGTTGGTAGGTTGGTGTAGGCAATGAATCAACTGGGGTTGGGATTTGGTTGCTTCTTGCTTTTCTTCACACTGGCACTGACACATCCTTTCTTTTACTAGATCTTCTACTTTGTGTAAGGAAGGTTTCTGTTGGTTCTGGAGGAAGGACTGATAATTCAAAACAGTAACTTGTTTCCAAATGATTTCTAGTCATTGATTCCTAAAACATAATACTCTTCCTCCTCCCAATAGAAATTGCTATCGCTGGTACCAACCATGTTTCAACATTGATTTACATAGAGAACTCGATTGATTACGAACATATCTTCGGACAGTTACTAGTGTAGATTACTAATTCTGAAGCTAAATATTTTTCATTGGTGGATTTATTTGTACATATAGTACATGTCTGGATCCGCCAAGAACCAGTTACCTTCCTATTTTTCAAAATTGGTACAAAATTTCCTAGTTACAGGTTACAAGGTTTGTATATGATGTAGATTAGTTTTAGAAGAATTATATAGTCTATAAGGGGACTAGGCTCGCTAAAACAAGATATCAAAGACACTTTCGAAGCTCTTTGCTATGCAGATTGTGATAGCAATTTTATATTCCTAAAAATAGTATTTCTTGGCATTAAATTCCTAGGTATATAGTTATATTGGGTTTGGAATAACACAGGAAATATTGTTTCTTATTTTCTTATTATAAGTAAATTGATATGAATATAATATTTTTAGCTTATAATATTCTCCTAAATTATACTTTTTCTAAAAAAATATATATATATTATAATAATCTAATCAAGTTTGGTGGAGTTTGGGTCTAGTTAAGTTGTGTGGGCTCAAGTTCGTGTTGGTTTTGGGTCGTGTCCGGGTTTTGTCGACTTAGAAAATATGTGGGCTCAAGTTCCTGAAAATAGTATTCCTCCCCTGAAGTAAAAATACAATGTCCAAAAAATAAGTTATTTTTTTAAAAATTACATCAACGACAGTCACCACTTAACATACACCCCCTCCTTTACTATTATTGTTGTGCCTGTAGTCTAATGTTAAGATTGGACAATGGTTTGTTCCTGC
Source organism: Iris pallida (assembly GCA_029216955.1). Lineage (NCBI taxonomy): Eukaryota > Viridiplantae > Streptophyta > Magnoliopsida > Asparagales > Iridaceae > Iris > Iris pallida. The sequence continues at coordinate 3,384,201 of JANAVB010006800.1, read as the reverse complement.
AGTTCTACTATGCACTCTGAGCCAACCTTATGTATTTTGATCCTGCTATTTTTTACCATACTTTGGTCATTTTCTCGACGGTTTTTCCAATTTGCAGGTGCAGGTAACTTATTTTTACATGGCATTTCCTGTAGTTCTACTATGCACTATGAGCCAACCTTATGTATTTTGATCCTACTATTTTTTTTACCTTACTTTGGTCATTTTTTGGACTGTGTCTACAATTTGCAGGTGCGGTTAACTTGGTTTTACATGGCAGCTTTGCTCCTGCAGTTTTACTATGCACTCTGAGCCAACCGTGTTGTATTTTGATCAAACTAGCTTAGTTATCCTCTAATTCAAACTAAGTTTTTTTTAATCTTTTTCAGGGTTTTGCTACGTGATGCCGACAGTTTTGATGTGCTCAAAGTTGAAGCCAATGTACTAATAGTTTTGAGGGTCTACTTACTAGTAGTAGTTGTAAATATATGTATTTGGATGTCCTATTTTGAAAAAAATGTAATGAAGATGGTGATATATATTATGTATATATATGTAATTGGATTAAATGGTACTCTATAACATTTAGATGTTTTCTTGTGAATATGGTCCAAAATGAATGTTTTGAAATTGAATTGAGCAACATTGAGCATTGTTCTATAATTTTTGGAAAGTAATATATAAATATGCAGAATTGAGCGTTATAAATGTGCTGAATTGAGTCTATACAGATTATCTATTCATAACGCTTTCAAACTACGCTGAAAATAAGTGTAGCAGAAACTCATCATATTCATGACGGTTATTTTATGACGCTTTTAAAAAACATTTATAACACCCGTTTTCATGACGGTTGCTGTGAAAAAAAAAGCGTCATGGTACGTCATTAATGACGCTTTTTAGCCGTCATTAAAAGGGTTTTTTGTTGTAGTGAGGTAGGCCTATTACCAAACCTCTTCCAAGCTACAACACCACATTTACTCCCTTCCAATGAAATTTTTATATTGTTAAAGCCTATTACAAACTATAAAATGTCCTACTTCACCTCTGTGAACTAGTGGGTGGGGCATTGGTCAACAATAAATAAGGTTAACCACTATTCCTTGATACCTTTAGTACAAGGTTGTACAACAAACCCAAACAGTGTATTGACACTCAAATAAAAATGGACTGATATCATTACAATATAGAGATGGCTGACACAGGATTCTTGGTACAAGCTTTATGTACCCAGTTCTACACTTTGGGGTTACCATTAGTTAACAGCTATTTCATAATACCCAATATTTCCCACCCACATTACGAGTATCAACAAAGTAGCTTAGCCTTCCCTGTATACCCCTTCCTGTTGGATACAGGATTCTAACATTCGAATAGGACCTCAGTCCTTAATGAAGTTTAAATCACAGCTTCAATCACCATACCCAAACCCAAGTCACAGGAATACAATGGCAGAGCATATCACTTGTACCTGTGTTACTGGTAGTTAGTTATAACCCATGATCCAACCTATACTAGCAAGGCAATACATATATCAGTCGGTCTTAGTCCAGAGGCTGCATGGAAATAACAATGTATATGGATTAAGGAGATTGGAAACTCCATGATCGAACAGTGAAGCCAAGTAAGCTTACAGTAAAAAGGATGCAGGCAGATCATATGGCTTCTTACCAGTTTGTATCAGACTGAACATCACCTCTGATCAGGGTACCCCTACTGAACTTCATGACTTCAACTGACAATTCTCAGGGGTATTCCTGGGTTAAATGAGATGTGGTCTCTTATTGCTGTAGATCAAATTCCTATGTTTTTACTGATCAGACTAACATCAAAAGAAATGTCAAATGGAGTAGTATTGAGCTTAATGCACTGTGACTTATCTACAACCTTCTGAACAACATTGAACTATAGATTTGGTTTTGTTCCACAGAAGTATCAACAAGTCTAGAGCTCAATAACCCAGTTGACTTAATAGTATACAGGTTAAGGTGCTTTCCTAGGCACCCTATTCCTGTGTACAAAAATCAGTATTGTGGTATCTCATTTGATACACAGGAGTGATCCTGTCATCTGGACATCCTTTCTAATGTTGGCAGGAACCTGGCCAATATATTACCTGCCTGAAGGTTACTTCGAATGAACAGGATGAGCAGATGGTTGCTCTCATGGGTGTTCAAGTCTGAACCCCATAGGAGGATGGCTGAACTCTTGACAGGTATCCAAGATGGAGTCAAGGGATTATACTCTAAGAGGTAGTGTAATACAATATAACACCTGTACACTATCTATCTGAACATCAATTGAACAGATATATCAAAAAAGTATGAGGTCTGAACAAAATGAATGACTAAGCATCAATATTCTGATACTTAAACAGTGAACTCTTAGGCTATAGACTGCCCCTATGTGGACAGGATAATGTAATATTGAAAAACTCCCACAAATTTCAAGAACAGCAATAAAGTCTCCAGGCATCCATATGTCCAAATGTGAATTGGACCATGGGTATCAAATGACTGCACACTTCTAATAATCTGGACAGATCATATACAAACAGTGAACAGAACACTCTACAAACAGTGATCAACATTAGAAGTTTAATTAAACTGCACACTTCTAATAATCTCGAATGACTGCATTATTGCTTCATTGTAAGGAAACAACTTTGTCAAGGTTCGACAACATATGATTCAGCAAAATTAGTGACTGAAATATGAACCCCAAGCCATTTTGGATAAATTGACAAGATAACCAAAAGGCAATCTGTTAAGTTGGGGGTGAAAATGTTAAGCAAAAGAAACAAACATCCTTGCAGGTCATCTGAGGTAAAATAAGAATTTAAAAATGAAGTTTGAGAAAATATCAAAATTGCAGTGTGAAGGCTAATGCTTCAGATCAATATATAATGCATTATCACTTCCCGATAAAAAGAGTCCCATGTGAAGCCTCAATGGTAATATGGTTCAGGCAAGATACAAATTGAAACCTGAACATTAAGGGGATTATGGATAAATCCCAGCTGTGAACTTTGAAGTGAAAATGTTGAACAATCAAAAACACGATACAGACGAAGTAAATGCATCTGAGATAATTATTGAGACGAATAGGTAGAGATATGGAAAGACTATAAGAATTGAATGCCTCATCAGGTATGTGTGTATGCCGTGTCTGATGCATGTCTACAGGGAGCAGTTTGAATGATCAAATGAAAATTCTTGTGTTGTTCAAAAATCAACATCTTCAACAAGCATCTATAGTAATGTCCATCTGATACTCCCTCAGACCAATGTAACTTAACATGGTGATTTGGTAGATGATCAGAGCAGCAATAATTCTGGCATGCATGTGGGGCCACATCCTTCCATAACTCTCGTATGAAGGGACATAAACTTTAAGTGCCTGTAATCTTGATGAATCAAAGTCTGTTCAGAACTATATTTACAACCTCTAGCAACTTTAATTCAATAAGGCAGTTCTCTTATATATCTTCTAATTAGCTTCAAGTACACTGTGACATAATTCTATAGAAATAGGCTTCTGCAACATGAAACCTGTAATATCAAGTAAGCATACTGCCTACCCATGTCCCAGTGTCATCTTTCTCGTTTCCAACCCCCAGGATACTCCTACCATTTATATCGACTACGAACATGCACTCCTACTAATATAATTTAGGCATGTACATACTGTACCTGTAAATCTTAAAGTACGAATAGGTGTCAGACGTACTCCTGGTGTCCGATACAGCACTCCTTGAGCCAAAAACTGGTAGCAAGTCTGTTTCAGACTAAATGTCGAATACCTGATGTTCAAGAATAGAGAGGTCTTCAATGTTCTGCTTGAATCTTATTTGGTCAAAAATAGAGAGTTTATGAAGGTCAATGAACTCAAAATCCCAAAACACAAAGTAGTACCATCGATCACCAAAATCATATCAAACAGAGAAGTCACAGAGGAAGCAACGTTTTTGAATCCTTACTAATTCCAAAATCGAACCTTGGAGCCGATCAATATGCCAGATTACTAAAACGAGTAGAACAATTCCAGGAAGGAAATAAGTGAGAGCACTTACCCCTGGCCTCAAGAACTCGGTTGATTCGTCGCTGTCGAGGAAAGAGAAGAAGAAGAAGAAGGCATGGAGGAGATGGAATTCCTAGGGTTCTCCAGGGCTTCGGATAGCTGCTCCTATATATACGTCTATGAATCCGAGAAGGAGGTGATGGAGGATTTGGTTTAAATCAGATTTTGAATTATCTTCTGAAGATTCAAACAGAGAAATAGTTTGGGTCGACTGTTTAAATAGTTTGAATTCGTGCCCTTTTTCACAAAGGCCCTTGACATTTCACTATTATTTTATTGAACCCCCCCCTTTGGTGCTTTGTTTTAAATAAACAAAGGAATAATCATAACCATTATATATAAGACAAATGTAATAAATGAGAGAAAAATTATATGAGGATAAAATTTGGTCAAGGGGTTGACAGGTCGCAGCCAATTTTCTGAAGTGAGGAATACTGCCAACAGGGGAAGCTTGTCTGCTATGCTTCCATACAGAGCCAGATGCGACGGATGGCTGATCCACCATCATCTTATTTAATGAAGCAGGCGGCTGATCCACCCCAGCGTCTTCCACCGGGAAGGAAGAGTTGTCTACATTACGCTCTTCATCCTCATCATCCGTAGCATTGGAGTCTGAGTCGGGCACTTCAGCTCTATTCTTCTTCCTCATCTTGGCCCCTTGAGGGGCCTCATCCAAGCCAGTACCCACAATAAAACTGGCACCCGGGCTAAAACCGATAGGGGGCTTGTTCGCCATGACATGGTTCAGAGCCGCCATATACAAGATCTCTACTGATGCCTTAATAGCAGGGACCGAGAAAATGGTACGGGTATGGAATGTATCATAGTAATGCCACGCCCTGATGCCATCAAGGAGACTACCTTCAAAACCCAGACATGAACTGCGACAGTCTAGAAAGAGCTGGCTGTATCCAAACTGTCGGGCAAACCTACTAGGCAGATAAGGCTCCAGAAAGACAGTATTACGGTTGCGATACACCAGATGAGAGGGGCGGATGTTACGCAGCCACAGGAGCATCTGGCCATCCAAAAGTTGGGGGGCACAATACCGTCAAGATGAACAGTCGCTATTTCCTCAGCAGTAAAACGAGGGACAGATACGAAAATGTTGTACATATCTGCCCTCGCCAGGGCCATCCGGCAAGCACGCATGGTCTCGTACTCCCAAGCTCATTACGATAGCAGAAGATAAAAGCGTCGTCATCAGTTACACCGTCTTCAGAGCCCAGTCTCATCAAAGATGGATAATGCATCAACAGCCACCCCATCAGGTAATAATAGGGCAACTCAGTCCGCTCAAAATCCTTTGTCACATCACGGGCAATAACCTTTGATGTGAAAGTGCGAAGGCCATGAAATATGCTGCATACCATGGCCGGGAGGAGAGCTAGCCTGACTCGTAAAACTAACTTCACAGCCGAAAGGATGAAATTACAACTGATTCTCTCGATAGAACCAGCTCCTCCCGAGACTACACAATTTCGCAGCCATATCATCAAGAATCCCGCCAGGAGCGCCTTCTCTGACAGTTTTTGGGTATCCTGATAAAAATAACCAAAAGAGTCGGTTTGACTCCCAAATCAGTCATTAGTAGTAGTCACCCTCTTGGTCGACGACATCAAGGTTTTAACCGCCTCTCGGGACTGAGGACGTCGGGAAGTAACTTGACCAGAGGCATCCACCGGGAAGAGATAGCATACCCAATCCTTAGTATGGGGGGCATTCCCTTCAGAGCTGCTTTCCTTCTTGGCTATTTGTTGACATGTGCTATAGTGGCACAATACCTCTTGATAAAGAGCCACGAAGCCTGGATACCGTCCTTCCAATTCTTCGAACTCCTCATTCGTGGGAGTATATGCCTCAAAAGCTTTGTCCCCCCAAGGAAGCATGGAGATCGTATGCATTTCATGGAGCGCAAGCCCCATCTCCCCTACGGGTGTATAGAAGGTTCCCGTACGACAGTTATACATCTCCAGCAGAGACATAAACAATCTCTTGTTTATAGGCAAGCCATGGCTGGTACCCCGAATCGCATGGTAAAGACCAATCTCACAAAGAAAGGCCTCATATGTAAAACCCCTAAATTTCTACTATTTTTTTTTATTAAATTTAGTACTGTTTTAAAATTTATTATATTATACGTCGCATGGTCGTATTGTACGTCGCGTACGACGTATTATTTTTCGTAATTGCTCGACGAGTGCGAATATGTGCGAGCGTATATATTTTTAGAAAAACATTTTTCTATTTTTATAGGTTTCAAAATAATATATGTAATAATATTTTCTAAATTATAATTTTATTTATGAAAAGCCTTTCAATTAGAATAAATAATATTACTTGATCATATATATATTTCAAAAATATGTTGCTAGATTATTTTAAATAAAAATGTAATTTTCTAGATTTATTAATATAAATATTTTAATATTTAAAAAGGTATTTAAAAATAATTGAAATTTTTGAAATTATTTATTATTTGTATTTTGGAGAATATATTTCAAAATCATGGAGGAGATTTAAATCTTGATTTGAAACTGTGGATTTATTTAAATTATTTAATATTTGAAAATTTAGTTATTCCATTTGACTTTAAACTAGGAAATTTAATTTAAATTAGATTTGGATTTGGATTTGATTGCTTTAAACTAAATTAGGATATATCTAAATTGGGTTTTAAATATTCCTATTCCTATCCCAATGGGAATTCCCACATCCTATAAATATAGGCAGGTACTCCTCCACATTATTCATCTTCCATGAATTCCACCACAAATAAATCTTTCCACCACAAGTGCAGTGCCTCGTGTCCGTGTCCAGATTCTTATTCCAGTTCTTTTACATTTACATTATCTTTCCCGTGTCGGACACACCCCGACACAACAAACCCAATCCTATTCTAAATCCTCCTAACTCTAGTCTTCTGTTGATAGCTCCATCCCCGGCCATCTGACCTCGCCATCCCCGACCTGACCAACACACACCATCGCCACCGCCAACATCAGACTCAGCACCACCACGTCGTCACCCCCACCACGACCAGCACCCTGACCCGTCCCGGCCAGCACCCCACCACCCGGACCACCAGCCAGACCCACGCCAACCCCGCAACGCCACCACCACCCGGATCACCGGCCGACCCTACTCTCCCCGCTGGAGTCGCTGCCGACAAACCCAGTCCACCCCGTCGACTCCACTTCACCACCAACCACCAAATCTGACCATCACAGCCACCACGGCTCCGGTCAACATCCGTCACCGCCACCGCGGCGATCGCCGCGGCAGCCCACGCCGCCACCAAAAAGAAAAGAAAAAGAAATAAAACCTAACCTGCTCACCTCCGTCGCACCCACGCTCGGCTCCGGCTGAGCGAGCACCGCCTCACGCGCCCTGTCCGATCTCCCAGATCCGCCGCCATAGTCGCCGTCTCCGGCCGCGCCCACCAATAACTCCGCCGCCTCGCCCCTGGCAGCGTCGCCGGAGTTCCCGCGCACAGCTCGCCCCGGACTTCCCTTCCGTTCGAGCTTCCCCTGACAAACCCTCTCCCTAGCTCCGCCGGAAACCCATCCGTCGCCCCGCTCCACCGTGAGCGCTGGCCTCATCCTCCGCCGTAGCCTTTCCCCTCCGCCTCGCCGCGTCTCTTCACGAACTTGGCCGCCGACCGGCGTGCCTTAGCCGCCTCGTGCCCTGCATCGACGAGCGCACCACACCGTCAGAAACCCTCTCCCGAACCGGCCTTGCTCTTCCTTTCTCCGCCTCCGCCCTTATCCCCTCGACCGAGCTCCGCCCAAGCGTCGCACGCCGACGAGCCCGACCGAGCCGCCCCCTCACGCTTCTCCTTCCCTCTCTCTCCCTCCGTCACCGCCTAAACGCCCGCCGACGACCGCCTTTGCTCCTCTCCACCCTACTTCTCCGCCTCCGCTTCCCTACTCCTCCCGCTCGCCGTCTCCTCCGCCGCTCTTCCCCTCTTTCTCTCTCTCTCTCAGCCTCTCTCTCTCTAATCCCTCTCTCTCTCTCTATTACAGTGTCTTTCTTTTTGGGGAAGTGAAGTCTTCTCCTCGAGAGAAGAACCGAGAACTAGCAGGTTTTGGTTATTATCATTTTTTTTCTTTCATTTAATTATCTATTTATTTACTTCTTTTCTTTTTTGCTTTTGCTAATCATTAATATTATTATGTTTCACAATAATAATAATAATAATAATAATAATTATTATTATTATTATTAATAAGAGAAATTATAGTTATTATTATCATTATCATTATTAATACTTTCATTATTATCAATTATTATTATTATTATTATTATTATTATTATTATCATTACCTTTTATTTTATTGTTGTTTTATTATTGTTATTATTTCATTTTTGGTTGGTAATGTATTATCAATCATTTTTGTTTTGGTATCTATTTCTCTTGGAGTATTATCACTATCATTATTTTTATATATTAGGAGTATTAATATTATTACTATTGATTATGGTTACTATTTTGATATTGGTTAAATTGCTAAACATCATATTTAATATTTTTATTATTATTATTATTATCAGTATTATTACTTCTTTATTCAAAAGATGTTTTGTTATAATATGGGTATCTACCCAAATGCTTAGTATAGATATATACAATTTGTAGTGTTATTTTTTGTTATTACCTTATTAAATTATATAAAATTATGAAATACTAAATTTGGCCTTGGATCTATAACTATATTGTTATAAAATATTTAGTTTAACCTTAAAGTTTTAAAATATATTTTTATGGTATTTTAATTATGTTTTGACCTAAACTAATATTTTCTTCCTAGAAATTCTATTTTTGACAAACTTAGAGTTTTGGCCAAAATAAAATGATTTCTTGAATTTAAATATTTTTTCTATAATTATTTTGACTCGTAAAAACTAGTTTTTAAGTATTATAATTAGTTTTCAAATATCTTATTATTTTAATTCTTTGATTTCTTTCCTGCCCGTAATCGATCCCCTTATTCCCATCCTGTCACCCAATTTCGTACTACCTTATGTCAACCCTAACAAATTTGACCCTTCCGGACTCAATGACACGATCCGTGCCGCCATCAGAGGTCTCCTTGTGTAGTGATTTCACCAAAGTTGTAGATCATGCCACATTGATTATCGCAGCACACCAGGCGCTCTACCAGGCAAGACACCTTGCCATTAGCTGTTTACTTATTTTAGCTCATATTCCATGCATGTCTATTATTTTCTTTATGCAAAATAAACTGTGATACATAGCATAACTGTTAGAACTTACTGTTCATTTATATTTCCTGCTGTGTATTATTTTTCTTACAAATTAAACCTAGATTTAAGGGACCACCTTGTGTGTTGCATTCATTGGCCTTGACACGTTGTAACACGAGGTTGTGTGTCGTATGTAGAACACGGAAGTGCGTGATTGGGTGGCCACCAGTACGTACAAGCCATGCGATAGGAATAACCGCTAATAGAGATTGCATGCTAGTTTGACTTAGCGGTTATAGTGGTTTGTGTTGTGGATGCAACACAATAGGCATTGGGTGGGGAGGACAATTCCTTAGCGTATGGGCTTCGATGTACTTTCCTTGTGACCCGGACTCTCCGCTGGAGATACGGGGTTGATGACCCAAGATTACTAACGGCCACTGACGATTCTGCGGAACGTCATGCTCTTCCTGCTGGGGCCTCTGCTGCCCAAAGGGGGACTACGCCGATCCTATTTAGCCAGGGCCCATGCGTAGGAAGGATTGTTCTTAACAACATTTCACTTAGAACGGTAGGCTACCCTATCCGTTAGGTACGAGTACTTTTGGTTTGTGTACTTGTATCTGACCGTGACTTGGAACAATAACTTGTCGCGGATTAGTTCGTCACATCTTGTCCTTGTTTGGTTGTAGGTGTGACTTACTACTTCGATGAGAAGGTATTGAACCTTGTTGGGGTCCGGATACCATATCGGATTCTTAGCATGGAAAGATACGTCGCCGTGAATTAGTTTACCATCTCCTGTCCTTGTTTGGTTGGGGGGATGGTACGCTCGTTCAGTAGGTGCGTATTGGACTATGTTATAAATTCGATTTACTTATTTATTGAGCAATATTTATTCAGTTTATATGGCATGCTATTATGTGTCTTGTTACGTCCCTCTGAGGACCTGGTTGTCTTGCCAGGTGTGTGCTATTGTCTTTCGCAGGTGCTCTAGCTTTAGCCGTGATCATCGCTACTTCTCCAAGGATGATTGCATTTAGATCGTCTTCGCTTCGCTCGCCACTCATTTCATTTTTTATGTACTTTTCTTTATTTTGTTGGTAGTGGATTTGTCTCCGCCCAACATATTGTATCAAGACAAATTTATTCTCATTATATGATCTTTTATTCATTTATTTTGTGTGGATGAGATTAGTTATGGTTCTACTGCATTTTACAGCTTATGTATTTATACGAGGCTTCCATATATTGGAGTATACTTCGTATGAATACAGCTGGCATGGATACGTATCTAGTCCTACGTATTTTGGGACTGGGGCGTTGCATATTTTTGTGGTGGCCCATGCAGGTCAAGATAAATTGTTTGGTTACTTTACCGTACCAAGCAAACCTGCGTATAGGATTAGAAGTTTAGGATCTCATCCACATACTTGACCTCTTTCCTTAATTTTATCTACCGTTTGACTCATCAATTGCATCTTGCTTGCTTCCTTCCATCCCTATCCTTATCTTCCCTTCGTGCTTGCTAGAAATTGACCCTACTAGTTAGTTGTCCCAAAACACCATTAGTTTAATTCTTTAAGTTGGGTAGAATACCTTATGACTTAGCAACCCCTTCGACCTAGTGACCTATATTAGCAAGCTTATTTAGATCCTAGAATCTAGAGGACCTAACCCGTCTAGCCAACCAAGGACTTGGACAAGAAGACTATAGGACGACTGTATGACCTAGAATCATTCTACCTTCTTAAATCTAAATATCTCGTGCCTATGATTTTACCACCTTGACTAATGATGCTAATATAGCCTAGTTTTTGCAAGCTTATCTTTTATCGAGCTTGATCAAGACATATGTTATTGGAAGAGCTCCCACTAACATGTTGTCTTATCAGAACCGGTGCACAATGGTCTGATCAATCAAGTGCACTTTGGTTCGCTTTTGTCTATTATTCTACGTGGATGGAACTTAATTAAACTTGGCCTTTACAATCCCATCCACGACTGCCTTGACAAATCCTTTGAAATTATTCAATCGTCATTGAATCACGTATTTCGTATTCGATAACGCCTCCTTCGAACACTATATTGCTTTCGCCTCCTTCTATTTTAGGAGGATGAAGACGTTATACTAGAAGTTCCTCTAGCTATCATATCTCTTGTGACCATTAACACTCAATGTGACTATATCCTTGTCTTAATTACTCGTCCTTTCCCTCGACCCTAAATCTAGGATCTTGACTTTCTAATCACTTGAATTTAAGTGATTACAATCGCCTCGTAATCATATCTTCAACCTAGACTACGACCATGTAAACTTCTTTAAACCCTTCTATCTACCATTGTGCCTTCTTCCCCCTTGCGCCCTCTCACCCCCCTACAAATCCTCAATTTCGAGGACGAAATTCTTTTAAGTTGGGTAGGATGTAAAACCCCTAAATTTCTACTATTTTTTTATATTAAATTTAGTACTGTTTTAAAATTTATTATATTATACGTCGCATGGTCGTATTGTACGTCGCGCACGACGTATTATTTTTCGTAATTGCTCGACGAGTGCGAATATGTGCGAGCGTACATATTTTTAGAAAAACATTTTTTCTATTTTTATAGGTTTCAAAATAATATATGTAATAATATTTTCTAAATTATAATTTTATTTATGAAAATCCTTTCAATTAGAATAAATAATATTACTTGATCATATATATATTTCATAAATATGTTGCTAGATTATTTTAAATAAAAATGTAATTTTCTAGATTTATTAATATAAATATTTTAATATTTAAAAAGGTATTTAAAAATAATTGAAATTTTCGAAATTATTTATTATTTGTATTTTGGAGAATATATTTCAAAATCATGGAGGAGATTTAAATCTTGATTTGAAACTGTGGATTTATTTAAATTATTTAATATTTGAAAATTTAGTTATTCCATTTGATTTTAAACTAGAAAATTTAATTTAAATTAGATTTGGATTTGGATTTGGATTTGATTGCTTTAAACTAAATTAGGATATATCTAAATTGGGTTTTAAATATTCCTATTCCTATCCCAATGGGAATTCCCACATCCTATAAATATAGGCAGGTACTCCTCCACATTATTCATCTTCCACGAATTCCTCCACAAATAAATCTTTCCACCACAAGTGCAGTGCCTCGTGTCCGTGTCCAGATTCTTATTCCAGTTCTTTTACATTTACATTATCTTTCCCGTGTCGGACACACCCCGACACAACAAACCCAATCCTATTCTAAATCTCCTAACTCTAGTCTTCTGTTGATAGCTCCATCCCCGGCCATCCGACCTCGCCATCCCCGACCTGACCAACACACACCATCGCCACCGCCAACATCAGACTCAGCACCACCACGTCGTCACCCCCACCACGACCAGTACCCTGACCCGTCCCGGCCAGCACCCCACCACCCGGACCACCAGCCAGACCCACGCCAACCCCGCAACGCCACCACCACCCGGATCACCGGCCGACCCAACTCTCCCCGCCGGAGTCGCTGCCGACAAACCCAGTCCACCCCGTCGACTCCACTTCACCACCAACCACCAAATCTGACCATCACAGCCACCACGGCTCCGGTCAACATCCGTCACCGCCACCGCGGCGATCGCCGCGGCAGCCCACGCCGCCACCAAAAAGAAAAGAAAAAGAAATAAAACCTAACCTGCTCACCTCCGCCGCACCCATGCTCGACTCCGGCTGAGCGAGCACCGCCTCACGCGCCCTGTCCGATCTCCCAGATCCGCCGCCATAGTCGTCGTCTCCGGCCGCGCCCACCAATAACTTCGCCGTCTCGCCCCTGGCAGCGTCGCCGGAGTTCCCGCGCATAGCTCGCCCTGGACTTCCCTTCCGTTCGAGCTTTCCCTGACAAACCCTCTCCCTAGCTCCGCCGGAAACCCATCCGCCGCCCCGTTCCACCGTGAGCGCTGGCCTCATCCTCCGCCGTAGCCTTTCCCCTCCGCCTCGCCGCGTCTCTCCACGAACTTGGCCGCCGACCGGCGTGCCTTAGCCGCCTCGCGCCCTGCGTCGACGAGCGCGCCACACCGCCAGAAACCCTCTCCCGAACCGGCCTTGCTCTTCCTTTCTCCGCCTCCGCCCTTATCCCCTCGACCGAGCTCCGCCCAAGCGGCGCACGCCGACGAGCCCGACCGAGCCGCCCCCTCACGCTTCTCCTTCCCTCTCTCTCCCTCCGTCACCGCCTAAACGCCCGCCGACGACCGCCTTTGCTCCTCTCCACCCTACTTCTCCGCCTCCGCTTCCCTACTCCTCCCGCTCGCCGTCTCCTCCGCCGCTCTTCCCCTCTTTCTCTCTCTCTCTCAGCCTCTCTCTCTCTAATCCCTCTCTCTCTCTATTACAGTGTCTTTCTTTTTGGGGAAGTGAAGTCTTCTCCTCGAGAGAAGAACCGAGAACTAGCAGGTTTTGGTTATTATCATTTTTTTCTTTCATTTAATTATCTATTTATTTACTTCTTTTCTTTTTTGCTTTTGCTAATCATTAATATTATTATGTTTCATAATAATAATAATAATAATAATAATTATTATTATTATTAATAAGAGAAATCATAGTTATTATTATCATTATCATTATTAATACTTTCATTATTATCAATTATTATTATTATTATTATTATTATTATTATTATTATTATTATTATTATTATTATTATTATTATCATTACCTTTTATTTTATTGTTGTTTTATTATTGTTATTATTTCGTTTTTGGTTGGTAATGTATTATCAATCAGATTTTTTTTTTGGTATCTATTTCTCTTGGAGTATTATCACTATCATTATTTTTATATATTAGGAGTATTAATATTATTACTATTGATTATGGTTACTATTTTGATATTGGTTAAATTGCTAAACAACATATTTAATATTTTTATTATTATTATTATTATTATCAGTATTATTACTTCTTTATTCAAAAGATGTTTTGTTATAATATGGGTATCTACCCAAATGCTTAGTATAGATATATACAATTCGTAGTGTTATTTTTTGTTATTACCTTATTAAATTATATAAAATTATGAAATACTAAATTTGGCCTTGGATCTATAACTATATTGTTATAAAATATTTAGTTTAACCTTAAAGTTTTAAAATATATTTTTATGGTAGTTTAATTATGTTTTGACCTAAACTAATATTTTCTTCCTAGAAATTCTATTTTTGACAAACTTAGAGTTTTGGCCAAAATAAAATGATTTCTTGAATTTAAATATTTTTGCTATAATTATTTTGACTCGTAAAAACTAGTTTTTAAGTATTATAATTAGTTTTCAAATATCTTATTATTTTAATTCTTTGATTTCTCTCCTGCCCGTAATCGATCCCCTTATTCCCATCCTGTCACCCAATTTCGTACTACCTTATGTCAACCCTAACAAATTTGACCCTTCCGGACTCAATGACACAATCCGTGCCGCCATCAGAGGTCTCCTTGTGTAGTGATTTCACCAAAGTTGCAGATCGTGCCACATTGATTATCGCAGCACACCAGGCGCTCTACCAGGCAAGACACCTTGCCATTAGCTGTTTACTTATTTTAGCTCATATTCCATGCATGTCTATTATTTTCTTTATGCAAAATAAACTGCGATACATAGCATAACTGTTAGAACTTACTGTTCATTTATATTTCCTGCTGTGTATTATTTTTCTTACAAATTAAACCTAGATTTAAGGGACCACCTTATGTGTTGCATTCATTGGCCTTGACACGTTGTAACACGAGGTTGTGTGTCGCATGTAGAACACAGAAGTGCGTGATTGGCTGGCCACCAGTACGTACAAGCCGTGCGATAGGAATAACCGCTAATAGAGATTGCATGCTAGTTTGACTTAGCGGTTATAGTGGTTTGTGTTGTGGATGCAACACAATAGGCATTGGGTGGGGAGGACAATTCCTTAGCGTATGGGCTTCGATGCACTTCCCTTGTGACCCGGACTCTCCGCTGGAGATACGGGGTTGATGACACAAGATTACTGACGGCCACTGACGATTCTGCGGAACGTCATGCTCTTCCTGCTGGGGCCTCTGCTGCCCAAAGGGGGACTATGCCGATCCTATTTAGCCAGGGCCCATGCGTAGGAAGGATTGTTCTTAACAACATTTCACTTAGAACGGTAGGCTACCCTATCCGTTAGGTACGAGTACTTTTGGTTTGGGTACTTGTATCTGACCGTGACTTGGAACAATAACTTGTCGCGGATTAGTTCGTCACATCTTGTCCTTGTTTGGTTGTAGGTGTGACTTACTACTTCGATGAGAAGGTATTGAACCTTGTTGGGGTCCGGATACCATATCGGATTCTTAGCATGGAAAGATACGTCGCCGTGAATTAGTTTACCATCTCATGTCCTTGTTTGGTTGGGGGGATGGTACGCTCGTTCAGTAGGTGCGTATTGGACTATGTTATAAATTCGATTTACTTATTTATTGAGCAATATTTATTCAGTTTATATGGCATGCTATTATGTGTCTTGTTACGTCCCTCTGAGGACCTAGTTGTCTTGCCAGGTGTGTGCTATTGTCTTTCGCAGGTGCTCTATCTTTAGCCGTGATCATCGCTACTTCTTCAAGGATGATTGCATTTAGATCGTCTTTGCTTCGCTCGCCACTCATTTTATTTTCTATGTACTTTTCTTTATTTTGTTGGTAGTGGATTTGTCTCCGCCCAACATATTGTATCAAGACAAATTTATTCTCATTATATGATCTTTTATTCATTTATTTTGTGTGGATGAGATTAGTTATGGTTCTACTGCATTTTACAGCTTATGTATTTATACGAGGCTTCCATATATTGGAGTATACTTCGTATGAATACAGCTGGCATGGATACGTACCTAGTCCTACGTATTTTGGGACTGGGGTGTTACATCATACTCTCGCAAGATCCACACAGACAGGTTGGTCCACGAGGGAATGGGATGTATCCAACTAGGGAGCATCAACCGGCCAATGGGGTAGGAACCCTTCCGAGCAAGTTGGTTCATGAAAGTATCGGCTGTAGAAAACGTGAAATTGGGGCCCGGCACATTCAAGAAAGTACCCGAGGCCAATCCTATTACAGAACGGATGGTGTGAACCTTGCCCATGCACACTGACTTCAGGCTGTTGTTATAATGGATGTCTCCACAAATATCCCACCTCGGGTAGGAGTTAAAGACTCTTCCATCTTCCGGTCCAGTGGGAGCATATTGAACCAGGATAATGGGAAGTGACGCTCCATTTGGGGAATGCGGATCGCCATCCCGTTAGAAACGAAACACCAGTTCTCTGACACTTCCAGAACCTGACTGTTCTTCACAGTTAAGGCGTCTCCGAAGAAGAACGCAAGCTTTAAGTATTCCCCTTTGAATTTCCCTATGGTCATCATAGCATTGAGAAAATAGAAAGGCTGGTTCTTGATGGCCTTCAATCTCGCCAGAGGCTCGTCACTAGGAAACTGATCTGCCACACGCCTAACTATATGGTCGTACCTATAGCCCAGAGCAGATTGGGCACGACCCACCAAGGGTTCTCCAGCAGCATTAACTGGCAAATTCACTGAGAAGAAGACAGAAAGAGATAAGTTAAAAAAGATGATGGACAAAAGAACTGATGAGGTGTTATCAAGCTTATGTGGCTCCAACTTAACAGAGCCTCATGCGGCTTAAGAAAACACTTATGCGGCTCCAACTTAATGAAGCCTCATGCGGCTCAATCTCAGAGGAACACTTATGCGGCCCAGTTCAGTAAAAATTCATACGACAGTGCTCTCATAAGGCCCTCAGGGTTCAGATAAAATTCGTACTGACCGCATGACAGACAAAATTTGTGCGAATCTATGCGGCTTAGCGTAGCTCATGCGGCTCAGCGTAGCTCATGCGGCTTCATTGGAAAAGCGCGTATACGGTCATAGCGGTTATTCTTATGCGGCTCGCAGCTCGGCCATAGGATGAACATGCGGCTCACAAAGGCTCGTGCATAAAGCATGCGACGTAGCCATAGCAGTTAGGGTTCTTTAAACTTGTGCAATGTCCTTACCAGCAATGGGGGGATGAACGTTAGGATGAGCCGCGGGGACGACGACCGGTGGAGGAGCGGCCGCAGTCGAAGTAGAAGCAGTCTTGCCCTTCGCCGTCACAGTCGATGAAGACGCTGCCTTCTTCGCTGCAACGGTCTTCTTGGGAGCCATT
Organism: Iris pallida; assembly: GCA_029216955.1. Classification (NCBI taxonomy): domain Eukaryota; kingdom Viridiplantae; phylum Streptophyta; class Magnoliopsida; order Asparagales; family Iridaceae; genus Iris; species Iris pallida. The sequence continues at coordinate 3,366,709 of JANAVB010006800.1, read as the reverse complement.
ATCGATCGAAGAAGAAGATGAAGATCGGGACAGGAAAGATTTGAAGCAAAAGTAAAGAAGTTCCCTCTCTCTCAAGCCCCTCTTATTTATAGGAGGACGAGAAGGGGAAGACACGTAGATTAATAACCGCCTCATATAAAGACGAAACTGACTCCTCGGATTTCGTACCCTCTCTCATAAAAAAAATTTACCCAGGGCATAAAATCCAAAGATTTAATGAGCCAACCCTTGGGATTCCTCCTAAAGACGACGCTAAAGCGAAATTGGGACAATTAAAGACACGCACACATGGCAAGGAGCTATGCGGCTGATCATCCATGCGGCTGAACCATCTATGCGGCTAAGCCATCCATGCGGCAGAAACATTCATGCGGCCAGGACTTCGCATGCGGCCAGAAGAATTTATACACAGCCATGCTTCTTATTCAAAGTATTTTATTTTGCAAATTGAAAACTTTGACGGGGGTCTTGTAGAAGCATGGAAAAGAATAGAGAAAGATCAATACGGCCAGGAAACCCCATACGGCTCCAAGATTCATACGGTGCAAGGGACTATGCGGCTCGATACGTTCCATATGGCTCAGAAGAGAAGACACGTGGCTTGCAAATAGTTTTTTCCTTCGTCCTATACTGCATTCATTACCTTGACGGCTGACAGCTCTGAAAAAAGTGACAGTCCTGACACCAAAGATGTAATTATGACTCTGTCATAATGACAGAACCCTAGGGAAACGAAGAAAATCTCTGACACAATCCTCCGAGATCCAAAAAATGCTACGCAGCCTAGACACGTGGACGGTCGTATGCGGCTCGAGCGGAGACTCCCCTTGTGGCTCAGGCCGAAGTTGTCCTATGCGGCTCAAATCGAAACATCCCTATGCGGCTCAAGCAGAGGTCTCCCCTATGCGGGTCAAGCAGAGGCTTCCCCATACGGCTCGCGAGGACCATCTCCATGCGGCTCACTACCCATTATGCGGCAGCCTACGTTCATGCGGCCCAGGTTGTCATGTGGTTCAAAGGTTCGGGGATCACTCCCAAAGCAGCCTTGACACGTGGCCAGTCTTATGCGGCTCAATCCTCATGCGGCTCAGATCCCCTCGGTGGCTTCCAGGACACGTGTCATAAAGCCAATCAATTTTCCAAATTTACTGCAATCAAAGATTGGGTCAAATTCCAATAATCTGGGACACGTGGCGGGAGAATGAATTAAATTTATTCATTCAGATTTGCAGACATCAGCAAATCATCATGATGGAGATTTATTGCAATCAACATTAATTATCGATAGGATTTGGCGCAATCTACATAAATGGCCCAGATTCATCATACTCAAAACTAATGGCCCAGATTGATTAATCAACAGGCCGCCTCCACTCCAAGGGACAATCATTGCAAACCCTAATGATTGCATTTCCCTCTTATAAATAGCAAGGTGCCATTCCCTTGCAAAAAAGAGGACCTTTTTCGAGATCAGAGAGCACCAGAAGACTTGGAGAGAAAAGCAGAAAGAGAGCAAAGAGAGCATTTTTTCAATGCCAAGCAATCTTCTAGAGCCAAGGCTGCATACCTATCATCCAAGGAGTAAGGCAGGGCTGCCGTCGCCTTCCCGAGCCTCTATCGTCACCCCCCAGAATCTAAAATAAACAATTGTACTTAGATTGCTGTACTTAGGCTTTCGTCCCTAGGTTTTCCTTGTACAAGCGAGTTTGTAACGTAAAGTAAAAGTCCAGTCCTCCGATAATTGTTCTGTTCTTTTATATTTCATGGCAAACAGCGTCATCCTCGTAATCTGAAAGAACTCCGTGGCTTTCAGGGTCGCATTGCTTATATTAGGAGATTTATATCTAATCTCTCTGGGAGATGTCAACCTTTCTCTCGTCTATTAAAAAAGGGTGTATCATTTGTTTGGGATGAAGCGTGTTAGAAAGCCTTCAATGACATCAAGTAGTACCTTACAAATCCACCTGTTCTGATACCTCCAGTGGTAGAAAGACCATTTTTGCTATATGTTCGAGCCTTGGATCATTCACTTGGTGCTCTTCTTGCACAAAAAAGTGATATGGGGCATGAACAAGCAAATTATTATCTTAGCCGAATGATGGTCGGAGCTGAACACAGGTATACTCCTGTATAAAAGGAATGTCTGGTCTTGGTTTTTGCTGTCCAAAAGACAAGACATTATGTAAAAGGACAGACTATTCATGTCATCTCCAGAATAAATCCTATTCGGGTATTGATGAGAAAATCGAGCATTCTTAACTCTAGGTTAGCTACCTGGGCGATGTTGCTCACTCCTTATGATACGGTTTATGTACCTCAAAAATTAGTGAAGGGTCAAGCATTAGCTGATTTCTTAGCTGCTCACCCTATACCTGAAACATCAAAATTATATGAGGACATTCCAGATGAAGTCGCGAATTGCAACATGACTTTGAAGGATGATATATGGCAATTATATTTTGATGGAGCATCACGGGTTGGACTTAAAGGTAATATTGTCTCTGGGGTAGGAATCGTCTTGGTTTCTCCTCATAAAATGGTCATATACCGTGCCTATTCTCTCAATAAGCCATGCTCCAACAATGTAGCAGAATATAATGCTCTATTGATTGGTCCCCAAGTATCAAAACAATTGGATATTGATTTCCTAGAAGCTTATGGAGATTCTCAACTGATTGTTAATCAAGTTAGAGGAACTTATGAAGTCAGAAATCCTGATCTCATCCCTTATCATTAAGTGGTAATTGAGTTGGTCCTTTCATTCAAAGGATTCTTCATCGAATTTGTACCACGTTCTCAGAATGTGGAAGCTGATGCTCTTGCTAGCTTAGCTGCAGACTTGGCTGTTCCAATTCGGAGACAAAATACAATTATTTTGTTGGACCGAGACTTATTCTGTGTCAAGAATAATCTGTATATTGAACAGAGTTATACTACAGAGTTAAGTTCCCAACAGAGGGATTGGAGAAGTCCATTCATTGATTATGCGGTTCATGAGATTTTACCTGAAGATCCAAAAGAAGCTGCATCAATCAAGAAACGATCATTTCGATTTTATTATGATTCGTCTTTACATATGCTATACCGTCGTTCATACGACAGACTTTTGTTGCGCTGCCTCTCCGAGAGTGAAGCCAAACAGACACTCCAAGAAGCTCATGATGGTGTCTGTGGTGCTCATCAACCAGGTACGAAGTTACAAGATCGCATTCGAAGAATGGGGTATTATTGGCCTTCTATGATAGCAGATGCTGTGGATTACGCCAGAAGGTGTAAAGCATGTCAGATTCATGCTAACTTTATTTATCAAACTTTTGAATTTTTACATCCTACAGCAGCTTCTTGGCCCTTCGAAGCTTGGGGTATTTATATCATTGGTCCGATTAACCCTCCTTCTGTTAAAGGACATCGGTTTATATTGGCTATAACCGATTACTTTTCTAAATGGGCAGAAGCAGTTCCCCTTACTGAAGTGAAAACATCTAATGTGATCAGTTTTATCAAACACCATGTCATTTATCGTTTTGGGATTCCTCGACGGATAATTCATGATAATGGACCATAATTTGCCAATCAAGCATTTTATCGGTTCTGTGATAAAAATCGAATTCATAATCTGGTTTTTACGGCTTATAATCTAGCTGCTAATGGTTTAGCCGAGGCTTTCAATAAGACGATCATCAAACTTCTCAAAAAGTTTATCTCTTCCAATAAACGTGATTGGAATGTGAAACTTGGAGAATGTTTATGGGCTTATCGAACAACAGTTCAAACTCCTACTGGTTTTACACATTTTCACTGGTTTATGGATGTGAGGCTGTCCTTCCATTGGAGATCCAGATTCCATCTCTTCGAATAGCCATTGCTAATGAGCTAACTATAGAGAATAATGATCGCTTACGACTCCAAGAACTTGAAGGATTGGACGAGAAGCGTCTTCAAGCACAACAACATATTGAGCTATCTCAAACCCGTATATCTCGAACTTTCAATCGTAAAGTTAAAGAGAGGGTATTCAAGGTTGGTGAGCTGGTATTAGCTGTTCGAAGACCGATGTTGATGACTCACAAAAGCAAAGGAAAATTCCAAGCAAAATGGGAAGGCCCTTATGTAATCGAGACCGTATTTTCCAATGGCGCCTATCGGTTATCCAAGCCCAATGGAGATCTACTCATGATGCCGATCAATGGCAAATTTCTTAAGAAGTACTATGTATAAAAAAAGAAGACAGAATGAAAATAAAATTTCTTTTATTATTTTTGTTCTAAACAAAGGATTAAGGACAAGGGCCACTGCCTTCCTTATTGAATACATAGTCAGCCAATGCATCGAAGGCATCGGTGCCTGAGTTCATGAAAAACTTACAGGCAGTCATCCTCAGTGCCTCTTCCTCAGGAGTTTTTCCTGGCTCTACCAAGAAAGCGAGGATGTCTTGTGGTGGCTTGGGAGTAGAAGAGCCTTCGTCTGCTTCGGTTGGGCCTAACACAATTGGCTCAACGGGACGCGTCTCGATGATGTCCTCAACCTTCATGGAGACTTCATTCTCTTGCTGTATGTCCTTAGAAGACATTTTCAATAGAGGAATGGAAACAAAAATGAATCTTTACAAAGAGTTCTCGTCTATTTATAGGGGAAAGCTATTAATGGATTGGTCTTGGAAATTGAAACAACTTGTCATTCTCGAAAAGACCTATTCTTTCATTACGGTAGATTCATTCATTTAATTATAGAATTGAATTGACCTTTCGATTCCCGAAAGAAACGTTGGTTCATTCATTTTTTCATCGATATTGATGTATACTCCCAGTGGCGTCTGTCTTCTTATCTTCCCAGCTACCAATGTTTGGTTAAGCTGATTACTTGTCTTCTCGGAGAGAAATTTTAATCTTCCATCTTATTAGTTGATTAAAAAAGGTGGATTTGTTATTTATCATGTTATCATGACCTCTGAATAAATATTAAATCTACTTGTATTTCCTATCTATCATGTCCATTTGGCCTCTGAATAGATATTAATCTAGTTTTGTTTGAGTTATTACGATCTGTCATGTCCATATTACCTCTGATAGTATTGTGTACTCTAAACAGAAAACGAGATTTCATTATCTATCATGTCCATATTACCTCTGAATAGATACAATTGATTGAGTTCCGAAGACTTATCATGTCCATATTACCTCTGATAAGTATTTTTTATCTCATGCCTATTGTTTAATTATAAAATAAATGATAGGATCACAAAACAAATATTTTATTCATTTCTTGGATAAGATCAAAGGTTGCAAAAGCTCCTTATTTTCCTAAGGTGGAGCAGAAACATCTTGAAGTAATTTTTGCAGTTCTGTCAGGCGTCTATCACGAGAGCTCGATACTTTCTTAGTCGCTTCAGTATGTCGAGCTTCGGTAGTGCAAAGATTAGAAAGTCCAGCGAAGCTAATTATCAGATGATCCTTGGCTTCATCAAGGGTCTTGATAGTTGATTCGGCTCCGTAGGCCTGTTCTTCTAAAATAGAGCCCTGAGCAAGGTGCTGATTCCGAGCAGCGATCATCTGTTCCCTCTCTGCCTTTAACCGAGCCAATTCAGCCTCAACTTCTTGGATTTTATCATTCTACTACTGAATATCCTGGTTTAAGGTGTCATAGGCTGCTCTATGACCATCCAGCTCGGGCTGTATTCCAGCTAAAAAGGCTTTCTCTCTGGCAACCTTTGTACTATAATCATGGAGAGCTTCATTATATCTTGTCTTCCGATCAAGATATTTAGCTGTTAAGGCATTATACTCTTCTTGTATGAGACTTTCAACAGTCTCGCTTGACAGCTTAAGATACTCTCGGATGGGCTGTTCAAGACCCTCCATATTTTTCTCTAATGTTGCTGCTCTCTCCGTATCATTAAACATAGCAACGTTCCTGATGGTAAGATCCATAGACACTTTCAAGCTCTCATAACTGAGGCCCTTATTCAGGACCATCTTGATTAGGGTCGCCAAAGTTTTATAAAAAGTTTCAGTATGAATCTCAACTAGGAGATTCATTTCTATGCTTGAACTTGGCGTCGCGACAATATCTACTAGATCTCTTTTTTGGAGACTAGGAACGGATGCTATTGGTGTGACAGCAGATTGAGATGAAGCAATTATTGTTACTGTTGTCACAGCCATTTGATCCCTAAGAGCTTCAGGGATTGTGTCTTCAATACTTGCAGATGTGGTTGCTCTGATAGAAGGCTAAGATGAAGTCATTGTAGTTACTGCTATCATAGTCAACTGGTTCCCAGCAGCTTCGGAATCAATGTCTTCAATGTTAGTTACTCCACCCATTTCTGGAGCTGAAACTACTAGAGTTTCAGTGGCGGTGATGGGTACGGGTGGAATGACGGTGGCGGCAGCTGACTCAAGTTCAGGCATACTTCCCTCTGGAACTTCTATAGGATCAGTAGTAATAGTAGAGGGCGCTATCATAACATTCTCAGTTTCGGTTGGTAATTTGACTATGCCTCCATCATCTTCTTTGACATCTGGCTGTTCAGGCTCTGGAGGTACTTCAAGTTCTTCATCGAGGCTAGTTCTTCCCTCAACAGCTGCTTCATGGTCTGCAGTTGGTTTTTCTGGAGCTTGTTCTTTTTCTCGGTCATCAATATGAGAAGATAATTCGGGTTGAGCCTCTGCTTCAACCTCTGTTTCAACCTCTGCTTCAAGCTCTTTCTGTACTTCTTGTTGCTCATCTTCTTGTTGGATTACTTCTACTTCATCTGAAGAAGAAGCCTCTTCATCAGATTCCTCATTTTCCTTATGGATATCCTCTTGAGGAGGAGGAGGAGCCACAGGCTTTGGTGTAATGATGGTATCTACAAAATGAACAAAATAAGTTAATATACAAAATCATGATACATAATTTCGTATAGGTTTTGCGTAGTACCTGGAATGTGTGCGTTTTGTTCAAGGTATAAATCATAATCACCATCCCAGGCATTATTGTCAAAGTTGAGAGCTGGTTCGTCTGATGGGATACGGTCTCGATCAGCAATGTGTGCAACAGTAGCATCCTCCGTAACTTGTGCCTTTCGTGGCAAAGATAAATGGAGTGAGGAGCTAAGGCATCCAGGAGATAAAAGTTTTACAACTTCTGATGTCGCTGCTGGTTGAGGTGTTGAAGACCCTTCTCCGGGAAGTAACACGTTGGTCCTCTTCGACCGAGATGTCATCTTCTGGAATAAAGGCTTTAGGTTTGGAAGGCCCTTTAGTAGTAGTCTTCTACTTCTTCTTCTTCTCAGAAGACTTCACTGGAAGAGTGGTAGCTGTAGTCTGCTTTCATTTGCAGGTTTTTCCAATAGCTATTGGTCCCGCGGCTATCTCTCCAGCTCCTCTAGGAATTACTACCAGAAATTCATCTATAGCGGAAGTATTGTCTGGTACGTCAGGAGTTATTCTAATAGGTTCTTCAACATTTCCCTCCTGGGCCCATCGAAGACTTCCTTGTATGCTATAACCGTCTTCGAAGGAGCGAATGGATGTATAAAAATGAGCATACGAGTGAAGTATACGTAGCTCAGTTGTACTAGTGGCTGTAGATATGGTGAATCTAGTACCAGTACATGCAGTACTGAAATATCTCCATGCTCGTGCATCGTCAATCAGCTTTCCATAATGATAGAAGCTGGTGGAAGGATTGCCAACGTGAAGTTGGTCATATCCAAACTGACGAGCAAACCTACTTGGTAGGTAAGGCTCAAATGCGCAGTAATCTTCATTCCTGTACATCAGATGAGAGGGTCTGACGTACGCCAGCCATCGGAAGACAGATCTTGGCAATAAAGCTGATTTATCTACTCTATCTTTAAATTGCATGCCAAGCCAGTCGGCTGGAACTGGTGGCCTTGTGCAGAAAAAGTTCCAGCCGTGAGAGTAATTTAATGCTTCTCGTGTGTCTGCCACCGTTGTAGCTCTCCATGTGGATTTGCTAAATTTTTGGAGGAAAATCCTCGCTTCATCCTCAGGGCCCGGTGACAGCAAATTGCAATTATGGTGTAGTAACCAACCCATCAGATAGGTGTAGGGTAGCTCCACCCTTAGAAAATTGTCTCGACGAAGAGCATTATTAATTAGCTCTTCACCGAAAGTCCGTAGACCTGCATTTGTTCGACATACCATTGCCGACAGCAGGTTGATTCTATTTTTGAATACTAAACGTACCGCTGGCCAAACACGTTGCGGTGAATCCTGTCCATAGTACTGATCCCTGGCACGACCCATCTTCGTAGCCATAAGGATAGGAAGCCTGCCAATAAAGCTTTCTTTGACATTTTTTGACTACCTTGCCTCAGGTAGCTTAAAGCCTCAGCCCCGCAGGGATGTCTCCAGTTTTGGTAGACATATATTGGTCGCGAGCTTTCTGCGAAGCCATCAACTCTTGGATTACATCTGTAGGAATAATTTAGCAAGGTTTAATGGTTTGAGTTTTGTCTTCTCGAAACCTGCTCTTCTCAGTCTTGGACACTCTATTTTCATGGTAAAATAGATAGGTTGTCCATTTGGTTATGTATGCTAAATGTGACCCAGTTTCATATATACTGGTACAAATCAGATAATGGCACATAGGTTCTTCATAGACTTGCACCAGTTCAGGGTTCTTCTCTTGAACTTATGCTAGTTCCCGATTGGAAGGAATGTATTCTTCATAAGGGAATTCTTCCATCAGCAGCTTCGAGATGAATTGCATCTCATGCAAAACAAGGCCCATTTTGCCGTATGGAGTTGCAAAAGTTCCTGTTGAACTCATATACAATTCCAGTAATACCAGGAATAAGTTGTTGTTCGGTGGAATGCCATAACTAGTAGAGGCTACCGCTTCATACAGGCCAATATCGTCTAATTCTGTTTTAAAATTCTTCATGACCCAATTACTGATCTGAATCTAGTTACTACTGTAAGGGGTTAACCACCCAGTCAACCTAGGGTTGGTCTGAGGATATAAGACTCCTTTCCTTAGAAATTTATTTATGAACATGGGAATTTATACCGGCTGGATGAGAAGTGAGTCCTCACTAGGTGTAAACCCGGGCAATAGACCAGAAAATGAAATGACACCACCATAGGGAGTGCTAATGTGATAACCCATGTCATTTGCTCTCTCTCTTCTGAAAATGATCCTACATGGTCTACCATAGCTATTGGGAGTCAAATTCCACAGCATTTGACGGTGATGGCTAGCATAGAAGAAAGCAGATAAAGGGTAATCCCTGTCCATGTCAGGGAGATACATCACCCTTTCTCCAGATCTAAATACCCAAGCCTCCTTTTTGGGATGAGTCTGCGATTTGAAATCTATCGCATCCCCGAATAAGAAAGCCGGCTTCAAGAACTGTTGATTGTCCAGTGACACCAGCATTTCCCCGTCGATCATGGATAACAGCATGGGCAGATATCAGCTGTGCTCTCGCTGCAGGGTATTCGGGGTTGGATTGAGAAAATTTGACATGAGATAAATCCTCCAGATAGTTCGAGCCCACCAAGCCCGCTGATGAGCCAAAAACTTCTTCAAGAGGATGAGCTTGTAAATCCACTGACAAAAGAAAAAAAGATCAAGTTAGTGAGAAATCTAATTTAAAGTTTTATGAGTAAAGACATTGACTTTTACGCTTACTAAAATTGATTAAAAATTTTAAAGTGTAGAAAAGGTCTTTGTTTTACAAAGTTTTTTTCATTTTACGCTAGCACATGCTAAGTGAGCGCATTTGAAAAATTTTACGCTGACACGTATAACGTAGGCGTGTTTCTTAAACTTTTTATGCTGACACGTACAACGTGGGCGTATTTTGTTATTTCAGTTTCTACGCTAACACGAATGACGTGGGCGTGAAATCTGAAAGTTCGGGTTGTCTTCTTCTTCTTCGATAAATGTTCCGGCCAAAAGATAGGGTTTTACCCTTCATAGGTGGAGCTACGGCGGGATTGGGTTGTCGGAGTGGTGTCGATGACTGAATGGGAGTTTGTTCACGGTCGGCCGATGAAGAGTCAACGGCGAGTTTCTTCCCCTTGTTGCCGGCGGTGGTTTTCTTGGGAGCCATCGAGTTAAAGTGAGAGAGATTTCAAAGAAAGGGGGATGAAGAAATTCGGGATTGCAAAGAGACAAGTAAAGTCCTTATCGAACTCGAAAAGCTCTATTTATAGAGATTTTGAATCGGTTCAAATTCCCAATTTTTACGCTGATTGTTGGAAATCCCTATTTTTACGCCGACTGTTGGATATCCCTATTTTTACGCGAATGATCGCTGGATATCCCGAATTTTACGCTTCTGTTCAAAGTATTTCAAATTTTGAAAATATTTGAAAACTTTGAAGGGGGTCTTATAGGAGCGTAAAAAGTGCTTCATAGACTGAGTCAAAGAGATAGAGCTTTACACTCAAAATGAGCTGTTTTACGCCAACTACTTTACGCCAGGGACAAGTCAGCTACTTTACGCCAGGGACAGATCAGCTACTTTACGCCAGGGACAGATCAGCTACTTTACGCCAGGGACACGCCAACCACTTTATGCCAAGGACAGGTTGTCAAATCATGCATTTAATGTAAAGTGATAATGGGTCTGACATAAAGATCTACTGAAAGCGTATAACACAGAATTCGAAGGGATTTGTTTTACATAGAAACCAATATTGTCGTTTAGTATGTGTACTGAGCTATTTCACGCTCACAGGATGGCTTCTTTTACGCATGAATACTATATGAGCTTTTTACGCTCAAAGTTGACGTGTGCATAAAGTTTATTTGGGCTACTTTTATGCTCAAGGTTGTTTTATCAACCACTTTACGCGAGAAGTCCATTTAGGGCTATTTTACGCCTAGTCTACTACTTTACGCTCAGAGTATATTTGGGTTATTTTTACGTCCGATCCTTCATGACTACTTTGGAACGTAGTTTGCCTACGTGGCTTTCATGCCACATATCTCGAAGAACGTGTATACGTGCATCCTATTCTTATTGAGATAATGGGACACGTGTCAACATATGTAGAGGATGACTTCAGTTATGGGTGGCAGTTACTAGCGTAAAGATAGGACTTTGCTGAGTTTTATACACAAAAAGCCAAGTCTATAAATAGACTTATTTTTTATATGAGACACACAAAGAGACATGGAAGAATATATAGAGATCAGAACCCAGAGATTTCGATTCTCCAGAGCATTCTTCTTCAACCTTTCTTCCAGAACAAAGTGAAGCAAAGCAGGAAAGCATTCGGCCTCGCCATCAGTGCCCAAGTGCGTCGATACCTTTCTGGTGACTTAGTTCTTCCAATTGTTCATCTTCTAGCAGTGATCTTCATCATCATCGTATGGTCGAAGGAATAAAGTGATCGACTTCAGATCAGACTTCCATAGTTATACTTCCCAGATCAATTTGTACTTTTTGTACTCTTTCAAGTTTTATTTTCAAAAGTCGATTTCAAGGCATTTTGTTAAGTGAAACAGCCACCTCTCGTGGGGTAGCCGAGACCAAGGAGCAGATCCTCCAGCTTCAGAGAAAACTGGTTTCTTTGGAGTCTGAGCTGCAGGCCTCTCGTGACGACAAGGAGCTAATTTTTCGGGAGACCGACAAGGTCAACCGAACCTCATAAGCCTTGGAGCAAGCCCTGAAGAAACTTGAAGATGGTTGGCAGGCTCATGCGCATCTGGAGGATGCAGAGAAGCTGATGCAAGAGGCTGAGCGTCGGGCCACCCTGAGAATTGAGCGGTCGATGTCCAAATTGAAAGACCGGCTCCGAGAATTATGTGTCACCGAACCATGATCAGCTTTTTCCTTTCTTTTTTTATGTTTCTTCATCTTTTTGACAGGGACGTGGTCCCAGAAAAATGTAGTACTTTTGATTTAAATAAATGACTTTGTTTCATCATCTTTCATCTGTTGTGCTTGTACTGCATCTTAGATATTATGTGTTTGCCCTACTGGAGGACTTTCTGTGGACCTATTACCCTTGGCATACCTTAGTTTTAGGTACGGATAATAAGTTTGATAGGGATACTTAGAACAATTTTGCGGTAAGATAGATATGGAAGTTCTTGGTATCGGGCGAAAGAATGCCATGAAACAGCTGGGTTCCAGAGGCATGAGATTGTGAGAAAAGAGACGCGTGTACTAGAAAACTTAGTACAACATTTGTGGTCAACTGTGGACATTTGTGGTCAACTGTGGACATTTGTGGGCCTATTATCCTTGGCGTACCCTAGTTTTGGATACGGATAATAGGTCGAGAGAAACTCGACATACTTACTCATCGGTAATGAGGACATGGTAAATATGGAAGCTTTTTCAATGGAGTCTTCCTACTCAGAGGTAATGAGGACGTGGTAGGAGTGGACTCCACGAAGGGTACATAGAACAACTCAGAGGTGACATCGACGTGGAATTTCTACGTAAGGGGTGGTTTGTTTTTGATGGAAGTGAAACAACTCAGATGTGACATCGACGTGGCTGTTTCGAGAATTTTATGGATCTGTTACCCTTTTTTATGCACTGAAAGTGCGGGTAATAGATCATGAGAAATAGCTCTTTTAGGAAGGAAGTTCAGAGGTTTGATCATACATGACTTACTACCCAGATGATGCGATATAGATTCATTTGGAGTGACCAGAGAGTAAGTTCAGCGGTACCTAAGGGTACATAACTTAATAATCTAGTTGATTCGGCGGATGTCGTTTAGACATAGTATTTCTTCAGGAACTTGCCGTTTATGGGCATCATAAGCAAGTCTCCGTTTTGCTTTGCGAGACGGTATGCACCATTGAAGAATACTACCTCAATGATAAATGGGCCTTCCCACTTTGGCTGGAACTTGCCGACAATTTTGTGAGTCATAACCATCGGCCTCCGAACTGCTAAGAGAAGATTGCCTACTTGGAATGTTCTGAGTTTAACTTTCTTGTTGAAGGCTCCAGAGATACGGGCATGATAAAGCTCGATTCGCTGTTGAGCTAGCAGGCGCTTTTCATCTAAGGCCTCCAACTCTTGTAGCCGACGACGGTAATTATCATCCGTTGTTAATCTGTAAGTGAGGGCGACGCAAAGCGAGGGGATTTGAGTCTCCAATGGGAGAACTGCCTCACTTTCGTACACCAAAGATAATGGTATATTCCCAGTGGCCATCTGGACTGTAGTACGGTACGCCCACAAGCATTCGCCAAGCTTTTCCTTCCAGTCGCGTTTGTTTGAGGACACGAACTTCTTGAGAAGCTTGATTATAGTTTTGTTGAACGCTTCTGCCAGACCGTTAGCCGTCGGGTTGTAAGGTGTTGATACAACATTCTGGATCCGATATTTGTCACAAAATTGATAGAAGGCGTGGCTTGTGAACTGCGGATCATTGTCGTGGATGATCCTCCGAGGCAGTCCAAAGCGATAGATGAGGTGATGCTTGAGGAAGCTGATCATGTTTGATTTCTTCACTTCTACAAGCGGGACAACTTTTATCCATTTGGAAAAGTAATCCGTAATCGCCAGTATAAAATGGTGTCCTCTGGATGAAGGTGGGGTGATTGGACCAATAATATCCATTCTCCATCCTCAAATGGCCAGGATACCACCGTCGGATGTAGGAACTCGGATGGTTGATTTATGAAATCTGTGTGGACTTAACAGGCTTTGCACTTTCTTGCATAGTCTATCGCATCTGCTACCATCGTAGGCCAGTAATAACCCATCCGGCAAAGGCGGTCTTGTAATTTTGGGCCAGGTTGATGGGCTCCACAAACGCCATCGTGAGCTTCGTGTACGGCTTCTTTGGCTTCTGTATCTGACAAGCACCGGAGCAGCAACCCATAATAAGATCGCCGATACAGCATTTTTGTCTCAGTATCGTAGAAGAATCTGAGAGAACGTCTTCTAAAAGAGGTGGCTTCTTTCAGATTTTCTGGCAAGATGCCATAGACTGCAAAGTCGATAAATGGGAGCCTCCAGTCCTGCGTCTCGTCGACCATCAGGGCAGAATAACTCTTCGCAAATTGGGCATTATTCTTAGGACAGACCAATTCGTGGCCTGTTACGTCAACCAAATGATGAGTATAATTTAGGACTGCTAGAGAAGCAGCCAGTCCTGCTAAGGCGTCGGCTTCAATGTTCCGGAGTCTTAGAACATGTTCTATAAAGAACCCTTTCAAGGACATGATGATGGCGATTGTTATCTGATGATAGGGGATCATGTCTTCATAGCAAATTTCGTATGAACCTCGGATTTGATTGACGATTAACTGTGAATCGCCGTATGCTTCCAGGTACTCTACCCCAAATTTCTTCGTAAGTCGGAAGCCGATGACCAAGGCGTTGTACTCGGCAACGTTGTTTGAGCAAGGTTTTGTAAGGGAATATGCCCAATTGATCACCAAGCCCGAGGGAGAAATCAGTACCACTCCGACCCCAACGACGATGTTGCCCTTGGGCCCGGTTCTTGAAGCACCGTCGAAGAACATTCGCCAGACGGTATTATGGGAAGCCATGTTTGAATTGGCGACCTCGTCTGGGATCTCTTCATATATTCTAGTTGACTCCGAACCTGGATGAGCTGCTAAAAAGTCTGCCAGAGCTTGACCTTTAACAGCCTTTTGCGGGACGAATATCATGTGGTAGGGAGACAATAATATCGCCCAGGTAGCAAGGCGAGAGCTGAGTGCACCCGGCTTGGTCATGAGGACCCTTAGGGGGTTGAATCGTGATATGGCATGGATGGTCTATCCTATAACATAGTGTCGCATCTTCTGGATAGCGAACACTAAAGCAAGACATTCCTTTTCCACGACGGTGTATCTATGCTCAGGCTCTATCATCATTCGACTGAGATAATATATGGCCTATTCATGCCCTGCATCATTATTCTGTGCTAATAGAGCACCGAAGGAATGCTCTATTACTCGTACTAAAAGCAAGAACGGCTTTCCAGCAACCGGGGCCACCAGGACTGGAGGATTTGACAGATATTCCTTACTGTTGTCGAAGGTGCGTTGGCACTCTTCATCCCATACGAAGGAGACGCCCTTCTTCATGAGGTGAGTAAATGGTTGACACCGTCCAGAGAGGTTAGAGATAAACCTCCTGATATAGGCTATCCTTCCTTGAAGGCCTCTGAGTTCTCGGAGATTTCTCGGAGGACCCATCTGCATGATTGCCTTCGTCTTCTCAGGATCTATATGGATTCCCTAGGCCGTAATGATAAAACCCACGAATTTCTCGCAAGATACGCCCAAGAAGGATTTGGTGGAATTCATCTTCAAGTTGTGCGCTCGCATCAGGTCGAAGACTGTCCTCAGATCGTGCAGATGATCTTCCTTAGAGCAGCTTTTGACGACAATGTCATCGACATAACATTCCACTGTCTTACGCAAGTGGTCCCTGAAGATGACACTCATCGCCCGTTGATATGTGGCACCAACATTCTTTAAACCAAAGGGCATGACTGTGTAACAGTACACGCCAATCGGCGTTCGAAACGATGTATGCTTTTCATCCTCAGAAAACATCTTAATTTGGTTGTATCCTGAGAAACCGTCCATGAACGACATGCGCTCAAAGCCACATGTGTTGTCAATCATTATGTCCGTAATAGGAAGACGGAACTCATCCTTAGGACATGCTTCGTTCAGATTTCAGAAGTCGAAGCAAATTCGGATCTTTCTATTTTTCTTGAGGACTGGTACTATGTTGGCGACCCAGTTTGGATGTTGTTCCTCCCAGATGAATCCGCTGGCTATCATTTTATTGACCTCAGCTTCGATAGAATTCATGATATTTGGGCGGAACCATCATTGCTGCTGCTTGACGGGCTTTACGTCCGGATGAACGTTGAGCTTATGGAGTGCAACCTCGGGGTTTAGCCCTGGAATGTCTTCATAGCTCCAGGCGAACACATCGATGTATTCTCTGACGAGTTGTAAAAGTGCCTCCCACTCTTCGTTTGTCAGGCTTTTGCTGACGAAGATTAGCTTTGGAGAGGATTCATCGCCGAGGTCAACTTGCATGACCTCATCTTCGGTAGGAGGATCTCTCTGTTCGAAATGCTTCTTCCACTGCGCTTCTAGCTGTTGAACCCAAGGCTCTAACTCGAGAAGCTCGGGCACATCTTCGTATTCTTCATAGGCGTCAGCAAATGCCATATTGACAGACAAAACTTGCCTGAATACGTCCCCGATGCTGACATCCGAATAAGAAGTGGGTGATCCGGTCGAATGTGAATGTCAGTCACATTTCTCATCTGAGCTTTCAGGAGTTGTTGTAGCTGTAACATATCCTAGACCACGTCTGGTCTTGTTGTAGTTATCCCATGGTTTTCCAGTCGGGACTGGCAATTGCAAAGGTAATCGCCGGCCAGTGCCGTAGTTCAAGCCTGGCGTATCCTCCATATCATACCCCTGTTTTTGCATGAGGTACTTGGATCGGAAGCTATACAGATAAAGGGGCAGTCTTCCGGTGTCGGGTTCGAGATCAAATTTCTCTACCTTGAAGGGCTGTGGATCATTCTTTCGGCCGAAGATGATTGGATGGTCCTCTCCTTAACTATGAAGCAAACGTCTTCCACAGGAGTGAGTTGGTTCATGGTATAGATGTATGTCACTTGTGTGTGTAGGTTGGTGCCCATACCGTATTCCATAGCATACATTATACAAAGCTTATTAAGCTCGAGGTAGTTCAAAGGTAGCCCTTTATTGATGAATTAAGGTATCTTTTCAGGTAGAATTATATCGTCAGCAGAAGGAACATCAGTGTGAGCAGCCACATACTTGGCTAGCTCTAACTCCTCTTCGGCCACCCCCTGTCTTAATGAAGACTGGAAGGATGACCTGGACAGCATGATCATCAGGGGCTCCACTGGTGGTGCTGAATGTGGAGTCGTTGGCACACTAGTGACCCCCGGCTTAATGCTTGGTGTTGGATGGGGAGTCGTTGGCTCACTAGCAGTCCCCGGCTTAGCGCTCGACTGTCGATTTGCCCTGGGAAGACGAATCGTCATTGGCTTAACAGAAGGATTGGACTATTCTATTTCTTGTTGACCGGCTCTAGGCTGCCTAATTGTTAGCGGCTCCGTAGTGGATCTCAGCCCTTGGCCAGACCTTGGCAGTCGGATTATCATCTGCTCCTTTTGCGCAGTGAGCACCGAGACTAGTTGCTTCTCTACACAGAGTGGCTGTAAGAGGTGCAGTCCTGCCTGGTCTACGGTATTGGAGATGGATTCTTAAGGGTTCCTCAGGCCCTGCAATGGCCTCCATCTGCTCTTGAACATCCTCCTTGATCAGGTGCCTCTTTGATTTCTCGTACAAGCAAGAATCCGAATAATAGGATTTGACTCCTTTGAAAGGATCGATGTCGATAATTTCTGTCCTTACGAAGCCGTGCTTGTCGACGTATTTGAAGCATTGGTGTAATGTAGAGGGCACAATCATTTAATCATGTATCTACGGACGCCCCAGGAGAATATTGTAGGAGGTGTCTACATCGATGACATAGCATGTTACTTCCGACTGAAGGTCGCCAATTTGGCACTTCAGTCAAATCTTCCCGATGGGATAGCTCCTCCTTGAATTGAATCTGCTGATTGCGGTGCTGGTAGGAGTCAGCCGATGCATAGGAATGCGTAGATGGTGAAGCAAGCTCTTCAGAATAATGCTTATCGAATAACCGGGATCAATGTGCATCCGATCCACCTTGATGTCACCGACGTATCCAGTATAATACAGAGGGTGATCGTGCAGGTTGGTCTTGATAAGCATATCCTGCGGAGTGAAGACAATGTTGGGTATTGCACCTGTACAAGCGCTGTCCTGGAAATCCGCCGGCGAGCTCTCCCCTGTGAGATTGACCTGAGCTAGATATGCGTCGACATTCTGGAATACTTCGCTCAGTACGACGCGAACATCTTTGGAGAGTCTCAGGAGCTCATATAATGACAATTTGGCTGGTGTGTTGGCCAATTGTGCCAAAATGTCAAAATTGTAGGGCTTCTCCAGCCCGTGAGGCGTGCCTTTCCGGAGCGGCTTATCACAGCGGGTCTCCTTTGGCTTCGGCTTATCGACCGACGGAGGCTGAGAAGGTCCTGGGGCATCAGAAGTGGCCGGCTGACGTTCTTCAGCCGAGTTACCCGACATGGGTTGAGTTTGTGCACCAGACCGGGTAACGACAGCTGTCGCTTCTTCGACGTCGGCTGAGATTGTGCGACAGGACTTGACTTTTCCGTCTTTCTTCTTGCCATTAGAGGGTGATGCGGGCTGGGTTACTTTAGATACTAGGTCCGGGTGGACCCACATGACCTCTCCTCGTGATGTGGTGAGGGATACTAGCCCAGCAGCCTGGTCTCGGGAAGGTGGAAGATTAGCGACCTCTATTTTTGCTCGGAAGACGGGTACTACGTCGTCTTGTGTCCTGGTCGGCGGGAAGCTACCGAATTAGACTGACACCATGTTGGCAGCGACGGTCACCTCCTCAAAATCAATGGCCAGGGTCTTGGAGTCGATGAGGTTCTGGATGTATCGCTTCAGTTGGAAGCAGTCTTGTGTAGCATGGTGGACGTAGCGATGGTAATGACAGTACTTGGGGCTCTTCATCTCTGCAGGTCGAGATTTATGCCTTGGCGGAGGGAGCTGAATTCTGTCTCCTTGTAAGAGCATGTCAAAGATGGGTTTGACATGACTATCCTCGAAGGAGTAAGTCATCTGCGACCACTGCTTTTCTGCCTGCTTTGGTTCGGGCTTCGGGGCTGTATCGGCCACCATAGCCTGTTTACCCTTGTTATCTCGGTTGTTGGAGGAATTATCGCCATTTTTGTTGTTGGCATTAGGGCGTTTGCCCTTGTCCTCTCCCTCCGAGATGTGCAATCCCAGTTGGCGAGCTTTTTTCAACTTGTCTTCTGCGCTAGCGGCACTGATGATGAATGTCTTCCAGTCCATAAATTGACTTTTGTCCATCCAGAGACTGATTGTGGGAAGCAGCCTCTTTTGGCAAATTTTATTCAAGGAAGAGTCCTGACTACCGGAGGGCAACTTCATCGTGGTTTGGCGAAACCGCTCAATATAGTTCCTTGTCAGCTCCTTCTCTCCTTGGACAACATCCATGAGGGTTGACATTGTCACATCTTGTCCCACCTCATAGAACCTCTCCAGGAAGATATGTTTGAAGTCGGCGAAGGAATGGATGCAATTGTCTGGCAGGTTGCGGTACCAATCGAATGCGACTCC
The DNA here is from genome assembly GCA_029216955.1 of Iris pallida. Classification (NCBI taxonomy): domain Eukaryota; kingdom Viridiplantae; phylum Streptophyta; class Magnoliopsida; order Asparagales; family Iridaceae; genus Iris; species Iris pallida. The sequence goes on along the minus strand of JANAVB010006800.1, from coordinate 3,347,500 downwards.
CTCCAATGCCCTACGAACAACCGCGTAAGGATGGCGTCGTCATGTGGCAGATGATCTGTTGTGACCTCAAAGTAGGTCATGTATCGGCTTGCAGAGGTCTTGCCATCATATGGATTAATGTTGAATGGCTTGTACCGTAGAGGGAAGAGGACATCTCTCCATGCAGCGGTATACGGCTGTCGTATCCTGAGGTCTTGAGAGGTTTCTCGGGCATGAAACGTTGCCCGAAGCTCCTAGACCTCTCTTTTTGCCTTTCGAGCCTCGTCTGCAGCATTGGGAGCCGACATTCCGGCTGGATTGTCGCCTGGGGTTGGTGCAGTTGTGTTTAAGTCCGCATTGACGGCGGGACCCAAACTTGTTTGGCCAGGCGTCCTTCCTTGGAGAGTCGATAGGGCTTCCTTGACCTCGTCTACTGACTTGACCAGTGTATGAAGTATGGCCTTAAGAGTATCGAGGCGCTGTCGATCGCTGGGATCGTCCTGGTCATTCTCAGTCATAAATACTGTTCTCACATGGGGAACAGTAGAAGAAACTGTGGAGGATGTGCTCCCCGAATCATACCCCCGAAGGGAGAAGTTGTCGGGATATGTAGGAATGTTCTTCTCCGGTTCGGACACAGAGGAAGTGCTACCCCCTGCATAGGAGGTTGCTTCATCTTGGCACCCATGAATGTTTCTAGGGGTGTCTGGTTCTGTTACATCTGTTGAGGAAACTGTCTCCCCAGGCTGCTCTTCTTGGAACACCGGATTGTTGTGGATGTTCCGGGGAGTGCTACCTCCAGCTTCGGCTACCCCCAGGGATGTAGATGACGAATCTCCAAGTGTTGAAGATTTCGTCTTCGAGCGGGTGCCTTGATAAACTCCTTATGTGGTGGTTGTGGACAACCGCTTGGACGAGGGTTTCCTGGCCGTGCTAGCGGAGATCGTCGGGCTAGAAACATTTACTTTCTTCCCTCCCTTGCTGGTAGGGACCTTCCGGATAGAATTGCAGGAGGCGAGAGGAAGTACCTCGTCTCCCGAGCTTTGTTCTAGGACCGGTCCTGACTGCTGCAGTCGTTGGAAGACGGACTGCCGATCCTCTTGTACTGTTGTCTTGTTATAGCAGAAGTTGACAATGACTTGAGTGTAGTGATGTCCATGGAAGGACTCTCTACACACCGAGGTTTCTTCTCTTTTCTTGCGCTTGTAAAGGATCACATCATGTAAGTCAAGTGCATCTCGAGCAACTTTTACACTCGTTTTGTGGGACCGGGAATCCCGAGCACACGAGTGTATTGGTATCATGTCTGCTCCCTGACGTGGGGCTAGTAAAAGTACCTGCCCCTGATCATTGTTGGGAGACTCTTGAGAACCACCGTGTCTGTTGGCCGCTGGGGGCTGGACACAGGTAGTTTTGTACAACTTTCCATCAGAGGCTCGCATAACAGTTAGCGGGACTCTCTGATAGTCAGAATTTGGGACAACTGACTGAGCTCGACGAGCCTGCGCTGTCCTAAACTTCTTCGTTCTAGCACCCGAGGGTGTATAGTAGGAAGAGTCTAAGTTGTGCCGCATAGAATCTGGCACATCCTCATGAGAGCTTCTGAGATTAGTACCGCGTGAGAGCCTGTCAAAGACTGAACCTGAGTCGCATAGGGTGGATGGCCTGCGGCTGGGATTGGATACCGTATAAGCCATCTTCCTGCGGCTGGGCTTGACGGTCGCATAAGCATCCTGCATGCGGCTGGAACTTGTGGGGGCCGCATGAGCCTTCTGTATGCGGCTGGAATTTGTGGCCGTATGAGGCTTCTGTATGCGGCTGGAATTTATAGCCACATGAGGCTTCTGTATGCGGCTGGAGCTTGTGGCCGCATGAGCCTTCTCCATGCGGCTAAGATAGGTGGCCGCATGAGCCTTCATGCGGCGGACACCCTTATGCGGCTTTCGCACAGAGTTCCCTTTTGCTTTCGCAAGTCCAACATCGTAGTGCTTTCCTCTGCCAGACTTGGGGACAGCAGGGTCCTCTGTGGCCTGAAGTGGGGCCGCATGTGAGTCTTTTTTGTCGTCTTGGGCAACAAATAACACTTCGTTCAGAGCTTGGGGAGGAGCAACAGTCTTGGGCCTCCACTCCCTGCGGGCCTTCTTCGTGCTGGCTCGCTTCTGGACCGGGCTAGCACTTCCATCGGAGAGCATCTCTTCATACGCTTGTTGGTCGAAGCGAACAACCAGCATCTGTTACGTGGAGCCGAGTTTGGCTGCGTCCGATTGCGTTACCAACTTCTCAGCAGTGGAGAAGTTAGTCTCCAGCAGAGTCGCCATCGTGTTTGCCATTGATTATCTAAGAACAGAACAGTTTTAGGGGAGGACTGAACTTTGATTCACAATTATAAACTCGTTTGTACAAAAAAGAGCCTAGGAACAAAACCCAGGAAAAGTAATCTAAGTACAATTGTTTAATTTGGATTCTTGGAGGTGGCGGTAGAGGCTCGGGAAAGTGCTATCAACTCTACCTTACTCCTTGGACGATCGAACGCAACCTCGGCTCCGGCAAAGAAATGCTCTCTATATGTCTCTCTGTCTCTGTGTATGTGTACAAGAGAATAACACCTTGCTATTTATAGGAATTTGTGATGAGTGGGGTGTACAACCACGTGACCACATTCTTGTAACCGTGCCTTGAGAAGTGTGCAGTTGGGGATTGGTTAAGATTAACCTTGATCTGTTTGTTGTAATAAATCTAGACTGTTATGTTGGTTAAAATAAATCTGAACTGCTATGATCTGTTGATTGCAATAAATCTGAGTTGTAAGACTTAGTCAACTTCTGCCATGTGTCCCAACTGCTACTAGGTCGCGAGCCGCATGAAGGACTGTCCACCTGTCCGAGCCTCATGAGGGTGGCCTCACAACCGAGCCGCATGAGGGTGGCCTCACAACCGAGCCGCATGAGGGCGGCCTCACAACCGAGCCGCATGAGGGTGGCCACACAATCGAGCCGCATGAAGGTCACTCAGGTGATCCGCATAATGAACTTTCCCTGGACTTTGTGAACTGTGCCCGCTGTCATAATGATTTTCTCGTCTTTTTATGAGCATGTTGCTTTTTTTTCTTTATGTCAAAGCCATCATTGTTGTCACTTAGTGTCAGAGCATTTAATGGCCAACTGCACAAAGTAATTATGGCCAGCTCATATGGCCACGTGGCTCCTTCTGAGCCGCATAAAGCTTTCTGAGCTGCATACGGCTCTGAGGGATTTTTGAGCCGCATGAGACACCCCCAGTTCTGAGCCGCATGAAGTTTCTGGGCCGCATAAGAATTTATTATTCTTTTCCATGCTTCTACAATGGATAGTTCCATTGGGTCCAGAAGGGTCAAATTAGTTAGGGTCAATAGGTGGAAGGGAAGAATTGGCAAAGGGATAGGAAGATTGGTTACGGACAAGAGAAAATCAAAGAAATATTGGATAAATATTATATATACGAATTTTAGAAAATATTTATAATTCCTAAAAATTAGTTTTTATGAGTCTAAATATTTATAGGAAAAATACTTTAAATAATTAAAGTCAAGAAAATCGTTTTTAGGCAAGAACCCTAATTTTGTAAAAATATGATTTTTAGGGCGAGAATTGTATTTTTAGTAGTCACAATAAATATTTTTAAAGACTAGGACATCATTGTATATAAAATAGTTTTAGAAAAATATAAATCTAGTATAGTATTTTTAGGGCTAAAACTAAATTTGTCAAAGTAAAGGTTCTAAGCCAAGAAGCTATACAATAAAAATAATAAGTTCTAGACTAACTAAAATTTAAATTTAATGTAGGCCAAAACCCCATGATATAACTTTTTAGAAATTATAACATTTTCACAAAAATATATTAGTAAAATAAAGATAAATATAAGGATAATATTAAGGATAAAATAAAGTTAAAAATAAAAGTAAACATATGACTTTGTAATTTATACTTAGCAAAATAATATACAAATAAATTTATACCCAAATATCTAGTTAGATATACACCAGTTTATAATAATAATAATAATAATAATAATAATAATAATAATAATAATAATAAATGTATCAACAGAACCCATTACTTAAAAAAAAACTAAACTTCAGTCTTCGGGAAAGGGGGTCGGAAGAGAGAGACCCAGGGAGAGAGAGGGGGTCGTCGGGGCTTCGACGCGGCGGTGGAGGCTGAGAAGAGAGGGAAGAGGCGGTGAGCTTAGCGGGCTAGGGCGGCACGTGGTGGAGGCGGAGACGGTCAGAGCACTCGACGGCGGGGGTGAGTGAAGCTGGAGGTCGGAGGAGGGGGAAGAAGCGGCGGACGTTCCGGCGAGAGGAGGAGCGAACGGGAATTCATAGCGGCGGGAGCTGGCCGGGCGATCCGAGGGCGGCGACGGCACGGAAGAAGGCGGCCACGCACGCGAAGGCTCGATTGTGCGAGCACGCGACGGTGGCTCCGGAGGTTACAGCATGGGATGGCGAGAGTCAGGCACGGCAGAGGGTTTTTACCGGCACGGTCGCGAGATCTCGGGCGCGGCGGAGCTACCGGAGAGGGTCGGCCTAGCGTCGGGGCTGACGCACTGGGCATGGCCGGCGGTCGCAGCTCTTGGGGACACGCTGACACGCAGCCATCGGGGAGCTTCGACCGGAACGGGTGACGTCGGGCGGCGCTCGCGGACGCTAGGTCGGGGCTCGTCGTTCAGGTAAGGTCGGTGGGGTGTGTGTTGTTTCCTATTTATGGTGGTGACGGGGGTGGGCTGCCGCAGCGATGGCCGCGGTGGTGGTGTTGGATTTTAGTTTTTGTTTTTATTTTTGTTTATGGCGGTGGTGGCGAGGCCTTGGCAGTGGTTGTGTTCTTTGGTGATGGTGTTGGCTGTGGCTGTGGGGGTCGTGGGGTTGCCGCGGTGGTACGAAATGAGGCTGGCCGGAGTTTCGGCGGAGGTTTGGCCGGAGCAGGGTGGTCGGGTGTCGGAAAGCAGGGATGATGGTAGTTTGGGTGATGGTGTGGGCGACCGAAGGCTGGCGGTAGTGGGCGTGGTTCCGGTGCCTGGTGTATAGGCGGAGAGGAGGAGACGGTTGTCTCGGTAGCAAAGGGAAGGCCGGTGAGAGGCTGGTTTGGGCAAGGCCGGAATCGATCGGTGGCTAGGGATAGGATTGATGGTGTCGGGAGTGTGTCCGACATGAGGAGTTAATGTATATATAACTAGATGGAATAAGAATTAGACACTGACACGGTGCACACATTTGTGGTGGAAATTTGTGGAGAATAGAAATTTATGGATGAGTACCTGCCTTTTATAGGATGTGGAAATCCCCAGCTGGATAAGGATTAGGAGTAGTTTAAATCCCCGTTAGATAATACGCTATTTATTTAAATCAAATTCAATAAATTTCAAATCCAAATCTAAATCAATTTAAATCTAATTAAATTCCATCCTTTAGTTTAAAATCAAATAAGATAAATCAAATTTTAAATATATATACTAATTTAACTATTTAAATAAATCCATAAATTCAAATCAAGATTTACATCGCCACAATAATTTTAAAATATATTTTCCAAAAAATACTAATAATAATAATTTCAAAAATTATATAATTATTTAAAATAAACTAATAAATAATTATGAAATATATATATATATATATATATATATATATATATATATATATATATATATATATATATATATATATATATATATATATATATATATGTATGCCCAAATAATATTTACATAAATATACTTTTCTTTCTATTATACCATCTTATAGGAAAATTATTTATTATTATAACTGTATAAATGAAAGGCTTTTCATAATTAAAATCATGAACTTGGAAATTTTGTTACGATAGCTAAAAATAATTATTATCTATATTATTTCGAAACTATAAAAAAATATTTTTCTAAAAATATGTACGCTCGCACATATTCGCACTCGTCGAGCAATTACGAAAAACGAAATTTCGCGCACGACGTACAATGCAACTACACGACGCAAAAATAAGAAAAAAATCAATACCAAATTTACTAAAAAAATAGTAGAAATTTAGGGGTTTTACATATATACATATAATAATACTAATAATAATAATTACTTACAAAAATATTTGTAGTAGAGCTTCTAAGGTAAAATATATACACATAAAATATATCGACACGAACTTTCTTTGGTCACACTACATGCTTACACGGGCTTGAGCTTGGTTCGGGCCCAGTTCGGACTAGTTTGGTACAACTGGGTCACTTAAACGTCAAATAGTATTAATAATGAATAATTAAACTATTTATAATGGTCATGTCACAACTTATCATGGTTTTTCTAATTAGGACATCACTATGGCTCGGCCTTCCTTAGCATGGCTAATACACAAGTCAAGGCATGTCACTGCACTATCCGTGCCACGATTCCTAGTCGTCTTGTACTCCAAAACTCCACCATGGCTAAAGGCATCCACCGTAATAAAATACCAAATAATTATTTCTAAAAATCTAAAAATCACCATTCAAATCAATTAAATAATAAATAAAAAATATTTCAAAAATTTCGAGAAGGGAGGCTACAAATCTACCCACATTAAAAATAATTTCGTCCTCAAAATTCTAATTCATAACTAGGCCTTAAAAATCAAAGTATGCTATTACCTTAATCTCCTCAAATTTAATTTCTCAAAATATTTTATGGCCTTCTCTAGCCATTTTATAACTCCGAGTACTTGAGGACTTCTACCCACCTTTGGTCATACTACTCCTCAAAATACGGTCACTAAGATCTTATAATCTTCTAACTACTGGCTAACAGTCCTTCCAACGGATATCTAGGGCATATGGCATCTATAATCCCTCATCTCTACAAACAACCAAAACTCAATAATCAAGCAGTATTATATTATAACTTAAGAATTTTTGGTAAATTCTAGACAGTACGATCGTTCTTCACCTAAAAATAAAAGGGGACGAGAAACAATAGTACGAAAAGCAAGGAAGTATAATCGAGAGCAAATATGGAGTTTCAGAGACGTAGAGAAATTTCTAGGAGAATTTTTAAAGTGTGGATTGAGATTTATAAGGTTTTAGTCATATTTGCAGGCTCGTATCAGTACAGTTACGTAACCGATATGATATGCTCTGACCTGCATGGGCCACAAAAAAACCTTGTCACGATCCGTACCCACTTTTTGGACGCGAGCTCGTGAGCAAGCCAGCTACGCGTCAAGCGGACTCCTGTCCGACTCGAATAGTAAACGCTGTCACGGCTAGGGTAAGCTGCCAATCATGGCAAACAAATCTATATCTCAATCCACAATAAGAATAATAAAAATGAATGAACACTATGGGTCGTAGTCTGCAGCCCACTAGCATATATGTTCGATAAGACACTAAAGGAATTAACAAGAGTCTAAAACTGAATCACGAAACAGGATATCTCATGATAAGGTATGAAAGCACGAGCGGATAATAAACACAATAACGATACCTGAATTCCGCAAGCGTATCATCACATCTGTCATCCAGAACCACTAGCTAACTCCATGCAATTGCTAAACCTGAAGAGATCATCAGGTCCTCAGGGGACATAGCAAGATACATAAAAATATTCCTATCTAGCAGTTTATCATGCAATAAAAAAAATACTGGAAATAAATAGGAAAAGTCCAATCAACACGAAAACACGACTATACACGACTAGAAGAACCACTACGCATAAACGAACTGCTGGAGGAGAACAAGAGAATACGATGATACGATGTCAACGGATAATCAATCGAATACTCAAACCCTCGCCCCTAGTGTAGACTCGCAGGTTTGAACAACTACTAACCCTCGCCCTTAGTATGGACTCGCAGGCTAGCATAAAGGATCACCCTCGCCCCTAGTGTGGACTCGCAGGTGTGGAACAGATAACTACTAACCCTCGTCCCTAATGTGGACTCGCAGGTTAGCTTCAATAACTACTAACCCTCGTCCCTAATGTGGACTCGCAGGCTAGTTTCAAATAACTACTAACCCTCGCCCCTAGTGTGGACTCACAGGTTAGCTTCAGGGTTCAAGATACAGATAACTACTAACCCTCGCCCCTAATGTGGACTTGCAGGTTAGCTTCAAGAATTCAAGGTACAGCAGTTCCGTTATGACTTGATCATCCTATGACACGATGCGACTCAGTCCAAGTACAGGTGATGACACGACACGACCCCATCAAGATACAGAGAGAACCAATCCAATATGAACTACAAAATTAACTATGAACAAGAACTATATATGTATATCCAATATAAACTACAAGCTAACTATAAACAAGGACTATATGTACATACTAGCATGCACGATGTACAAATCACATATAAATAATCAACAAGTAAAACTAGATAATAATAAAAATATGTATATAAATAAACTGTAGAGGGAGGCAAGATATACTTGCCGGGTGGTAGCACAAAGAATCAATAATATACCATCAACTGGTACGCCATGAAATCCAAATCATCACAACTGTCTCCGAAAGCTGAAATAAACATTACCAACATTTTCAAAATAGTCAAATTAGCTAGGATTGCCTGTCCTTAAGTCCAATTCTGGACGTAGGAGCAAAACGATAATTTTGGGCCAAAACGATGTCCGTCGTTGGACCCGATTTGCACCAAAAAATAGTAGAAATGTAGGGGTTTTACATATATATACATATAATAATACTAATAGTAATAATTACTTACAAAAATATATGTAGTAGAGCTTCTAAGGTAAAATATGTACACACAAAATATATCGACACGAACTTTCTTTGGTCACACTACATGCTTACACGGGCTTGACCTTGGTTCGGGCCCAGTTCGGACTAGTTTGGTACAACCGGGTCACTTAAACGTCAAATAGTATTAATAATGAATAATTAAACTATTTATAATGGTCATGTCACAACTTAGCCTAATTTTCCTAGTTAAGACATCGCTATGGCTTGGCCTTCATTGGCATGGCTAATACACTAGTCAAGGCACGTCACTGCACTATCCGTGCCACGATTCCTAGTCGTCTTGTACTCCAAAACTCCACCATGGCTAAAGGAATCCATCGTAATAAAATACCAAATAATTATTTATAAAAATCTAAAAATTACCATTCAAATCAATTAAATAATAAATAAAAATTATTTCAAAAATTCCGGGAAGGAAGGCTACACTGCTAGAGCATTAATCAAACCGAATGACATGACCAAAAACTCATAGTATCTGTATCTCGTACGGAATACTGACTTAGGGACATCTTCGGGTCTGATCTTCAACTGATGGTATCCTGAACGAAGATCGATTTTAGAAAACACGGTCGCCCTTGTAGCTGATCGAACAGATCATCTATCCTTGGCAAGGGATACTTGTTGGATGGTTGCCTTATTCAGTTCTCTGTAATCGATGCACAGCCACATTGTCCCATCATTCTTCTTTACAAACAGCACTGGAGCTCCCCATGGAGATACACTTGGGCGAATGTATCCCCGGTCTAGCAATTCTTGTAGCTGCACCTTTAGTTCTTTTAATTCTGCCGGAGCCATCCTGTACGGTGCCTTTGATATCGGGCGAGTACCCAGGAATGTATCAATTGTGAGTTCAATTTCTCTATCTGGCGGCATTCCAGGCATCTCGTTCGAAAATACATCGAGAAATTCTGCCACAATTTCGGTCTGATTCGAGCCTACACCCTTCACCGAGTGTCTTGAACAGAAGTGAGAAATCCTTCACACCCTGAGTACAGCATGTGCCTTGCTGTAACTGCCGATATTACCATGGGCCCTTGGAACGCCGAGCCGCACGAGTAAGAGAACTCCATTTCTCCAGGTAGGCGAAACACAACTCTCTTATCCGCACAGTTGATTGTTGCATGACAGGCGCTGAGCCAGTCCATTCCCAAAATAATATCGTACTCTTTGATGTCGAGTACATTTGCGTCCAAAGATTAAGTCTTGTCTCCAATTTTAATGTAACCATCCCTGTAAATCAAAGTTGCAGGCATATCTACTCCCGAAGGAGTGCTAACACAAAAAGCTGTCTTTAATAGAGTCATACAAAATTTATTTTCTGTTGCAAAATCACACGAGATAAAGCAATAAATAGCACCAGAATCAAAAAGTACTCTTGCAGGTGTGTCTTTGTACAGCAACGTACCTGTTATTACATTCTCTGCGGTCTGGGCCTCTGCTTGAGTCAAAGCATAAACCCTTGCTTGCACACCTTGTTGTTGATTCGGTACATTCCCAGTTGGTGCTGGTAAGGCTGGTGGTGCCTGCCCACGATTCTGATTGTTATGTTCGCCCCGGTTCTGATTGTTGTTATGCCCACGATACTGATTATTGTTGTCCACGAGGAGGATGTTGGTTCTCTCCCCTAGTTTTGCATTCAAATGCCTTGTGATTCATACCACGACATTTGTAACACCCGACACGACAGTCTTCACGACGATGTCCAATTCGATTGAACCTGCTACAACACAGCTCTTGATACGGTCCTTTGTTATTGCCCGTATTCGGACGCTTAGGCGCGTCATTTTTTCCCGCAGACCAAGGTCGTTTCTGATTATTGTTACCTTGGTTGCTCTGCATTGTCCCACGACTAGCCGGCTGATGAAATCTCTCCATCTCGAGAGCTGTTTCGTACGCCTCCCGGTAAGACGTACACTTGCGACTTAGCACATCCCGCTGCAGGCCCTCATTCAAGCCTTGCACGAATCTTCCTCGCTTGGCGTTGTCATTTTGTACCATATACCCAACGAATGTGACTCTCTTCAAAAATTATGTCCCGTAGTCATCCACTGACATACTGCACTGTCGGAGTTCTATGAACTCATTCTCTTTCTGTTGATGGACAGCTGGTCGAATGAATTGTGCAATGAAAACCTGCTTAAAGGTCTCGCAAGTTATCTTTGTATTCGGATTATTACCGCAAAGTGCCTGTCTCTGCGAAGTCTACCATTCTTGGGCCTTGAGACGAAGTAGTACAGCAGTACACTCCACTCTCTTGCTACCTTGTATATCCAGCATTCGAAAGTAGCCCTCAAGTGTGTTCAGGAAGCCCATTACCTCATCTGGCTCCACTCTCACATTAAACTCAGGCGGGTCGCAGCTCTTGAATTCAGAGAACTTGAAGCTCGTTCTTTTCCGTGTCGGAGACTCAGGTTTCTCTGTTGTACTTCTACGGTCTCGGTTGCTGCGGCCTTTGCAGAAATATTAGAATCGGCCGTCAGCTTGGTGACAATCTGAGATAGATTATCCACTTGCTTTTGTTGAGCATCTAGTTGCTCCTGAAACTGATACTGAAGTTGCTCTTGAAGCACGCGATGTTGAGCTTCGATTTGCTTCCTCTGAGCCTTCAATTGTTTAATCAGTTTCTCCATTGGGTCAGACGATGAATTCATGTTTACGCTATCACCCTTGGTCATTCTACAACAAATAAATAATTCTATTAGCACTCATAAAATATTTATGGGCTTATTGTATGGAACATTATTTCATGCCAGCGCTATCGACACCATCAATCGAGAAAATTTGCATCAAGACTTCCTTTTCGAAAACATTTTCGAAATCCGAGGAATTGAAACCTTGCTCTAATACCAACTTGTCACGCCCCGATTCGGGGAATCTTTCGTCCTCGCTTCGATTCGCACCGAATCGTTCGTCCTCGCTAAGGCGTGATTCCGTACAAGTCTGGTGTTGCACTTGTACAAGGCAAGAACGTGCACTATTACGTCATTTAGAAACATTTGAAATCCAGCCAGATTTCAGAAACATTGAGGACACATTATAGGAAGAATATATACTCATTTTATTGATAATTGTAGTCAGAATACAACTTTTTTCGATAATATTTGAAATGCCTTTTTGGCTACATTGATTCATGAAAAGAAGTACAACTGATAGGCTGCCATGAAATAACTTCCCGTTCCATACATCATGCCCCTTTAGTACTTTGAAATATAAGCAGCCATCTTCGAAAACTCTGCAATACTTTGTGCGTCTTTTAGGGAAAACAACGTGAAAGGAAACAGCAGTTCAGAAAGCTTTAGTTGCGATGTGCGCCCGAGCCTTCTCCAGTACCTGTGGAGGAGAGGTCAGCACATTATAACAATGCGCTGGTGAGCCCCGTTGGTCCACTCAGCTAAACCAATATTTTATTAATGACAAGCATTTTAATTTATGAACTTATTAGGAACATACAACATTCAGAGTAATTAACAATTCAAATGACATGGTATTTTATGAGACTATGTTTACTTTACCATCGGCCAAATCCAGCTTTCCTGCATAAGATACAGGATAATGATAATAATGATACTTATCGTCCTGCATAAAATGATCATTAGCATGCATCCTGACTACATGGCCACTGGCGCTGTTAAACCATACGGACATTTCTTTGCCATATAGGACTTCAAGGTAATACGATGACTCCAAAGTAGGTAGCTAGCCCCTAAGGATGCCTCACACCACCAAACCTTGTGCACAAGTTGTCCATGACCATGCAAATGCATGATCGACTCGATAAGCAGACAGTGCATGGTAATATTGAAAGTAAATAGACAACTTGTTCATTTCCAGCATTTCACAATCATCATTCTAGGCATCAATTCATCTTAATTCAATGTTCAGTTCATCGATGTAAAATTAATGTTCAATGGGCAAGCATATCTCAACGTTGTTAACAGTGTAATCGATTCATTCAATGTTCAAGGGACATGTATCATTTCAATGTTCAATGTTCAATCTCTAGCTTCTTAGTGGTATTGACTTGTGGCATTAGCAACTTGATATCGATTAACGGATGTTGCAAGACAATTATTTAGTTGGCATGAAGGAGTAGCGAGAGGGACAATACCACTACAGAGATCCACACTCACCAATTTAGAGAATCGCAGAGAGAGAGAGAAGAACACTTGCGCGCTTAGCCTTCCGTCATGCGTCAGTCTGCAATAGCACCAAAATTTTGGTTAATACTCCGTCTCGTTATGTTCTATTCTCTCAGAATTCTCAAGAATAAATGCTATACAAATCGATGAAAATGGACAACAATCAAATCATCGAAAATCATTCAGAAAAGCATTCATCAAAACCAAGCAACAAAACCAGCAGCAAAACATCCAGAGAAAACTCTTGGACGCATTTCAAGAGAAACTAATCCATTAGTTGAAAAGGTTCTTATGCACTTGTCCGTGGTCGATTCGGTGCCGACGGTAAGTTTTCCCAAAACTCGGTTCCGACTGAGTTAGCCAAGCCACAAGCCTTAAATAGTGAACCGCTAGGAGCGGGGCACTACACCCCTAAGAGCTATTTATCTCGTGTACAGGATCCTGAGGTTAGGTAAGACAGAAAGCCTAAGGTTGTTGTTAGGACAGGAACCTGAACATGGGATTGCATCATGAAGGAAGGGTTAAGGTATAAGCCGATATTGCAAAAAGGGTATCAACAAATAGAATGTGGGTAATCCCTATTAACCCACTGAATACTGTCACATAAATTCCTGGTACCAATTGGGTACAACCTATAGGAACACCCTAGTTCCTTGTAACCAGGTTGAAGGGAATTAAGGTTTGTTGAACCAATATGTAAGTTAGAGTATGAGTATATATTAAGTATTCCATTTAGAACCCATCCACCCTTCCAGGCTAGAGATACAAGTAAGAAGGAAAAGGATTAAGATACCAAACCAATAAAGCGAACTTCTAGATAGAACACAAATCTTTTATATCAAATTGTGTATAGATACTGTGATTTCTTAAATAGGTCGTTTGGATCTCGATTCGGACTCTGACCCGTGCCAGCAGCTCAGGACCCCAGGCGAGTATAGTTTATTATTTGTTTTTAGTATTGATCTTTACTATGCATCATTGTTAGTCGATAGAGATGTGATTTCAGTCTTTATGTTGATTTTATTCTTTGTGTTGGGGAAGGTAAAGTACCAACGATGTATAATCTGACCTTATACCGTGTATACCGTGTAGACCGTGATTATTATTGCATTTATACTGTGTAGACAGTGTTTCTTTATTGCAGTATACCGTGTAGACCACGTAACTTTATACGTGTAGATAGTGTAGACCGTGTCGTATAATTGTCCCGAGTCCGTTCATATATCAAAGGTACTTCAGTCGGTCAGTCGGTGAGTATTTTCCTGTATTTCATTTATTGTTTTCGTTATTTAGTTTATTTCTGTTTCTTTCGTTTATTTTTATAAATTATATGTCTAAAGGCTAACCTCTGTTATATAGTCATTTTCATATATTGGAACTGCATTCAGTGAATTGTACTCGTTTCATCCTGACTGGGTAACTAAATAAATTTTTGGTGATGGCGAAGAGACCGTGTGTCCTGACCAGTATGGCCCGTACTTGGGAGATGTATTAGAGATGGACTTTGCTTACCAGGAGGAGTATGCAGCATCTGATTCTGCTGCACTTTCTTAGATATTTTAGTTAGCACTGAGACATTGCATTGGATATTTGAGTTGATTTTTGAGGACATGTAGTTGAGATTATTTTGACTTTAGATTTCATACATTTTCTATTGTGAGACGGTTCTATTTTATCTATTAGATGCTGGGTTGAGATATGGAGTTGTTATATTTTTCTTGTGGTATATCTTTATTGCGTGGTTGTTCATCATATTGTTACAGCGTTCTACCGCCGACTCTGCGGCGTAGGCTGGGCGTGTACACGGTTCATGCCCAAACATTGGGTACGGGTCGTGACACATTTCTATGGTGGCCCATGCAGGTCCCCTTTTTGCAAAGAACAGCAAAACTGTGGTCGTACTTAAGTTAGTCGTACTACTGCGGGCCTGCTTCTAGGACTAGGACTAGGAGCCTAAGGACCGTCTTTCCAAGTTAAAACTGCGTTATTGACTTCTATATTCGACTTCAAGTACCCTTATGCATCTTGTTTGAATCTTTCCATCGTCTAATGATTTTCTTTGTTTTCAGCCAATGGATTCGTAGGACAGGAACTACGCTGCACTGAACACTCTACCGGTAGTTGGTAGGTTTTTCACCTACGGGACCCCACCGACACAGGGAGGCTAGCTTACTCACCAGGACGATCCGAGCCAGCAGCAGTACTCGAGATTTTGTAGGGATGACATTCCATCGCCACTGTAGTTTCCTCCGCAGACTCCGGTACCAGCACCCATCCCTCCTCCAGCACCTGTTCCACCTACCGTACACTCGGCACCAGCAGTCTATCCACCACCTACGATGCATCCAGCACCAGCCATGTATCCAGCTCTGATGATGCAACATGTACCCAGCACCTACCATGCACCCAGCGCCAGCGATGTACCCGGCACCTATTCTGCCCTTGCCATCGACATTGGACAATATTACCCTCCTCGATATTTTTCAACAGCAGGCCAACATCTTTGGCGATACCTTGCGAGAGGCCCTTCAGCAAAGGGAGGCCCACCAACAGCGCCCTGGGACGTCCAAGAACTTCATGGACCTCCGGCCCAGAGAGTTCCATGGGACCGAGGGTATTATCTACGCTAATGAGTGGTTGGGAAACGTGGAGCGGTACCTGAAGATGGCTCGCGTCCCAGAAGATCTAAAGGTGGAGTCAGCTAATGGACAACTGCTCGACATCGTACGGACGTGGTACCAAGGCAAGCCAAGATTTGCTGCTCCAAACGTGACTTAGGAAGAGTTCAAATGCTATTCAAGAAGAAATTCTACCCCGACGTAGCATAAGAGGCATTGGTGAGCCAGTTCAAGCACTTGGAGCAGGAGAATCTCACCGTTGATGAGTATACTGCGGAGTTTTCTCGCCTTAGTCGTTTCGCAGAGAGTTTGTTCAACACCCCGGAGAGCAAGGCCAGAATATTCATAAAAGGATTATCGTACGAGATTTGCTTAGCTATCGCTACCAGCCGAGCCACTACTTACGAGGAGATTCTAGAGGTTACCCAAGCTGTAGAAGAAGAGCAGAGTTACAGGCCGAAGAGGAGTCGAGACACTTTCGGCGGAGGCAGCCATCAACCAATACAGGTGAAGCGTCCTCAGGTGCAGCCAAGGACCTTCCAGCACCAGCAGCAATTCCAGTCTACTGGTAGAGCCCCAGTACATCAGCAGCTCTGAGTCCGGCCAGAGCCCAGACACAGCAGCCACAGAGGCAGTTCCAGCAGGACCCGTAATGTACATTTTACGGGAAGATCAGACATATTTGGGACGATTGCAGAACGAGACTTGGATCGTATTTATACTGCGGATCACCTTCACATCAGCTGAAGGAGTGTGCATTGGCTTCCGACCGAGCAGGACGCGAGGTAGCTTCCGCACAGAGAGGACCAGCTAGACCACCATCCTCCACACAACCGTGAGGTCCACCACTACCCACTTAGCAGCAGTAGTTCGCTCAGCACCAGCAGAGAGGAGCACCCCAGCAGGGTCGAGCTTTTGCCATGGTTATTGAGGAGCCCGAGCCTACACCAGATGTGATAGCAGGTTCCATACTTCTCGATTATTTCTCCGCTATAGTTTTATTTGATTCAGGTGCGTCCCACAGTTTTATTTTTGTAGCTTTTGTATTCACGCATAGTATAGCATCTGTACCCTTGGGTGGTAGTTGCAAGATTATGACAGGCAGAGGCGCTATCCTAGTCAAGGATATTTGCATGAGGCGGCACATCACCTTGGGAGGTAGGGAGTTGCGTGCCAACTTACTCGTAATGCCACTACCAAGTTTTAACATTGTCTTCGGTATGGATTGGTTGAGTAAGAATTTTGCCAGTATAGACTGCCACCGAGGATGTGTTGTAGTTAGTCCTCCCCGGGAGTCTGCATTCGAATTTACCAGAGGGGCGATAGAGCAGCAGAATTGTGAAGGTTTTTGCGGAGCTATGATTCAGGAGGGAGAGGCACCGCATCGCATCATCACGGAGTTCCTAGATGTCTTTCCAGAAGACATACCGGGATTGCCGCCAGACCGAGACATTGAGTTTGCTATTGATCTGGTGCCAGGCGCAGTACCAACGGTACAACCGGTGTACCGGATCAACAACAAGGAGGCTGAATAATTGAAGAAGCAGATCGATGAATTGCTAGAGAAGGGGTTCATCAGAGAGAGTTCATCACCATGGGGATCCCCTGTCCTCTTTATGTCGAAGAAAGATGGTACAGTACGAATGTGCATCGACTACCGAACCTTGAATATTCACACTATCAAGAACAAGTATCCGCTGTCGAGGATTGACGATCTCTTCGATTAGTTGAGTGGCGCACGGGTATTCTCAAAGATAGATTTAAGGTCGGGGTACCATCAGCTGAAGGTGAAGAAAGAAGATATACCGAAGACTGCCTTCCGGACCAAGTACGGACAATACGAGTTTATGGTGATGCCATTCGGGTTAACCAACGCCCCGGCAGTCTTCATGAACTTGATGAACAAGGTATTCCATCCATACCTTGACAAGTTCGTAGTAGTGTTTATCGATGACATACTCATTTATTCGAAAACACTGGAGGGGCACGAGGAACATATGAGGATCGTACTAGAGACCCTCAGGAAGGAGAAGCTCTATGGAAAACTCTCGAAATACGAGTTCTTCTTGGATAAGGTGGAGTTTCTTGGTCATGTGGTGACTGGCGATGATATATTCGTCGATCCGAAGAAGGTTACAGCTGTGGAAGCATGGTCTACTCCGACTACGGTAGCAGAGATACGATGTTTCTTGGGATTAGCAGGGTATTATCGGAAGTTCGTGTAGGACTTTGCTCGGATTGCAGAGCTGCTCACTAGGCTCACTCGGAAGGATGTAGAGTTCGTGTGGATGGAGGACGGCCAGGCTGCGTTCGATGAATTGAAAAAGAGGCTGACGACAGCTCCTATCTTGGCTTTGCCTACGGGATCGGGAGATTTCACCATTTATAGTGATGCCTCGGGCAAAGGACTGGGTTGTGTCTTAGAGCAGAACAAGAGAGTGATAGCCTATACATCTCTACAGTTGATACCACACGAGAAGAACTATCCCACTCATGACCTAGAGTTGGCAGTTGCGATCTTCGCCTTGAAGTAGTGGAGACATTATTTGTACGGAGAGCGAGTGAAAATCTTCACTGACCACAAAAGCTTGAAGTACGTCTTCACACAAAAGGAGTTAAACATGAGGCAGCACAGATAGCTTGAGCTGATGAGTGACTATGATATTTCTCTACAGTATCATCTGGGAAAAGCCAACGTTGTTGCGGATGCTTTGAGCAAGTATCCCGTAGCAAAGTGCTTGACTCGAGATCGTCACTTATTAGCGGATTTGGAGAGTTTGGGCATCGAGATCGTCATTCCAGGAGCCGAGATGCAGATGATGGGCATACAGATTCAGTCAGGACTGATAGACAGGATTCGGGAGGCACAGTACCATGATGAGCAGCTGAAGAACATCATAGCACAAGCACGAACGGGCTTGCTAGATGATTTCACTATTGCAGAGGATGGTTCGTTGAGGCACGGGACGAGACTTTGTGGACCTAGTAGAGAGCTTAGAGAAGAAGTTATGCAAGAGGCACATCGTTCCCAGTATTCTCTACATCCGGGAGCCAATAAGATGTACAAGGATCAAAGAAACCACGTGTGGTGGTATGGCATGAAACGTGAAATGGCCCGCTTCATTTCTAGATGCCTCGTGTGTCAGCAGGTCAAGGCCGAATGGCAGAGACCAGGAGGATTGTTGCAGCCGCTATCGATACCCGAGTGGAAGTGGGAACACATCACTATGGACTTTGTTTCCGATCTTCCACGGTCATCGGGCGAGAAGGATGCGATTTGGGTCATCGTCGATAGGTTGACCAAATCGGCCCATTTTATACCATTTGAAGTGGGGTTATCTACGGA
Source organism: Iris pallida (assembly GCA_029216955.1). Taxonomy (NCBI): domain Eukaryota; kingdom Viridiplantae; phylum Streptophyta; class Magnoliopsida; order Asparagales; family Iridaceae; genus Iris; species Iris pallida. Next base: position 3,328,657 of record JANAVB010006800.1, on the reverse strand, counting down.
GAAGTTGGCAGAGCTGTACGTGAAGCAAATAGTCAGACTACACGGGGTTCCAATGAGTATCGTGTCAGATCGTGATAGCAGGTCCACGTCTCACTTTTGGAAGAGTCTACAGGCTAGTTTGGGCACAACGCTCAAGTTCAGCACTGCTTATCATCCGCAGACGGATGGACAGTCAGAGCGGACCATTCAGACGCTTGAGAATATGCTCCTGACGTGCGTACTAGACTTTGGCGGCTAATGGGAGGACCACCTTCATCTTGTGGAGTTCTCCTATAACAACAGCTACCAAGCTAGTATCGAGATGTCCCCTTTCGAGGCGTTGTATGGTCGAAGATGTCGTAACCTGCTGTCTTGGGACGATGTGGGAGAGCGTGCACTGTTGAGACCCGAGATGGTAGTAGATGCTGCGGAGAAAGTCAAGATGATTAGAGAGCGGCTTCGCGTGGCTCAGGACAGGAAGAAGCACTAGGCTGACAGTCAGTGTAGATTGTTGGAGTTTGAGGTGTGAAACCTCCCTAGTATAAATTACGTGTTAATTATAGATTCTTAGTGACAATTGTTGGCGACTTAGTGTTTTTAAAAATTTCTCCGACACGTGGCACTATTCGTTTCGATAAAGGCGGTAAACTCAGCCCACGTTTCATTGGGCCGTTTGAGATCCTCGAAAAAATCGGTGCAGTAGCGTACTGATTAGCCTTGCCGCCTGCACTAGAGGGAGTGCACAACGTGTTCCACATTTCTCAGCTGAGATGATACGTGGCGGACCCCAGTCATGTCTTGGACCATTCATTGATCGAGGTGGGACCGAGTCTCAGTTACCAGGAGCAGCCAGTGGAGATTTTGGACCGCAGAGAGAAGGTGCTGAGGAATCAAGTGATTCCCTTGGTTCGTGTCGCATGGAGACACCACTCCCCGGGCGAGTCCACATGGGAAAGAGAAGACGAGATGCGTGAGCGTTACCCCTACCTCTTTGAGAACTGAGGTACGTTTCCACACTGCATTTCAGCTAAATTTCGAGGATGAAATTAAAATAAGGGGGGTAGAGTTGTAAGCCCCAATATTAAAATTTTCTATTATTTATTCGCTTATTTAATTATCCAGTGAATATGGCAGTTAAATGTCAAATTCATATATATATATATATATATATATATTTTATATATATATATATATATATATATAGGTCAAATATATATATATATATATGTATATATATATATAGGTCAAATATATATATATATATATATATATATATATATATATATATATATATATATATATAGGTCAAAATGGGAGGGTTATATTCTTGTAAATTGGCAAATACAAGGGGGGCTATTTTGCTAACTGTTCGAATTCAGTTTTCCTCTTCAAATCCTCTGGTGACCGATCACCCATATCCTTGGTTCTAGCCAAGTTCTAATCTCAGCCGAACTCTTTAAACTGGGATAGAATTCACATCCAAATAGGAATATAAATCCAGTTGATAAGCCAAATCAAATTTAAACCAAAACCCTCTTAGCTACAAATATAAATATATATAGGTAGAAGAGGAACTACCGATTTTCTCTACAACCCTATACTTTCCCTGCCGAAGAGACTAAGTTGAGGATCAAAATTGTGACAGAAAGAGCGAGAGAGAGAAGGGGTTTGTGACTGTCGATCCTTTCTTTCCCACTACAGGACTCGATCACAGGAAACAGAGGAAGGAGCCGAGTACTGAGGTAAGCTTCCTTATTTAAAGAACATTGTCTTACATCTCGAATTCAATTAGTAATGACAAAACCTAAAAATGAATAGATGGAAGTCGATAGAAAATCAGATTGGCTATATGTGACCACTTGGAATCATGTTGGGAACCCTCCATAACCGATGATTTCAGTAAATTTCCTAGATTAGCAATTCGAGTTAGGCGTATCGGAGGGAATACCCATCCCTACCCGATACCAAGAATTATCGAAGCCTCAGTACCATACCATCTGCATCCTGAGGATAGTCGAAGAGTATCAGTAGAACCTGGATACTGATTGAGGTGGTATGACCTCAAGAACAGAATTGATGAATCATAAGAATCGGGTATCATATAGATACCTGATACAAGTATAGGAGTGGGCACGATAACTTGGGTTGGAACTTTTAGTACATTAAGTTCATATATTAGGAAAAGTCTGATCCCGAATCCTGGGACACTAATCCTGAATTCATGTCAACCGATTCCATATCAGGGAGTTCAAGTCAATCACCAATTCATATGTGACATGGATACCGAGTTCTACTAGTGTCTCGAGTATCAGGTTCACCCAGGAACCCTTCGTGTATATATATGCAAAGACACAAGGGGATTCATGAAATACTAGGAGTGTATAGTCCAAATCACTGCTCTTACTTATTGAGATATTGTTTTGGTATAGGCAAAACCGAACCCACACCATATGTTCTGAAATCAGTTTGACCTTGTTGCAAGGATAAATATCTTCGAAAGTTCGATATCCTGTATCAAGGATATCAGATATATGCTGACCTTCAAAAGTCAGTACTTGTAGAGAAGCTAGCCTTTGTGCCTACATTAGCAAAAGTGTAACCCATGTGTCCCCTACTGGAATCAACTTGGCTCAATCCCTGTCAGCAGATCGAGGACCATCAAAGGACAACGACAGGCAGCACCCCTAAGCGCCATTTATCTCGTGTACAGGATCCTGAGGTTAGGTAAGACAGAAAGCCTAAGGTTGCTGTTTGGACAGGAACCTGAACATGGGATTGCATCATGAAGGAAGGGTTAAGGTATAAGTCGATATTGCAAAAAGGGTATCAACAAATAGAATATGGGTAATCCCTATTAACCTACTGAATACTGTCACATAAATTCCTGGTACCAATTGGGTACAAGCTATGGGAACACCCTAGTTCCTTGTAACCAGGTTGAAGGGAATTAAGGTTTGTTGAACCAATATGTAAGTTAGAGTACGAGTACATATTAAGTATTCCATTTAGAACCCATCCACCCTTCCAGGCTAGAGATATAATTAAGAAGGAAAAGGATTAAGATACCAAACCAATAAAGCGAACTCGTAGATAGAACACAAATCTTTTATATCAAATTGTGTCTTGACACTGTAATTTCTTAAATAGGTCGTTTGGATCTTGATTTAGACTCTGACCCATGCCAGCAGCTCAGGACCCCAGGCGAGTACAGTTTATTGTTTGTTTTAGTATTGATCTTTACTATCCATCATTGTTAGTCGATAGAGATGTGATTCAGTCTTTATGTTGATTTTATTCTTTGTGTCGAGGGAGGTGAAGTACCAACGATATGAGATATGACCTTATACCATGTAGACCGTGATTATTATTACATTTATATAGTGTCGACAGTGTTTCTTTATTGCAGTATACCGTGTAGACCGTGTAACTTTATACCGTGTAGATAGTGTAGACCATGTCGTGTAATTTTTCCAAGATCGGTGTCACGACCCGCACCCTGTGTAGGGGCACGAGAAGTGGGTACGTCCAGCCTACGCCGCAGTGTCGGCGGTAGAACGCTGTCCTAGGTTGCTAACTAATCTCATGCAGTGTATATAATGTACTTGCCAAGATCTCAACTCCGAGAGGAAGACAAGTAAAAGATATGATATACTCAATCACAATCTAAGCATGATAAGATAACACAGAAATCTAGATACCAACTAACAACAACAGAAATTAAACTACTAAAATAATAACAACAAGATCTCAAACAAAACTCTAATACAACTCAATATCTCAAGTTTAATACAACAAGCTCAAAACATGAAAGCTAAGTAAGTCTACTAGCTAATCTCCTGAATCACTCCTGAGAGTCAGAGCCAAAGGTAGCTAATCCCTCGCCAGGTCCATGGTAAGAAGGGCATGTGTCGTCAGGGGTATCATCTGTAATATTTTCAACAGGTCCAATCAGGACAGGAACGAGCACATCTCATCTAGAAATCCCAAGTAAATGACAAAGACTATAAAGCAGTTTTTAGACAGTTATACAGATGAGCATGGCAGTTTTATACAGGTAAAGATGTAGAGAAACAGTGAGGGTACAAGGAAAGTAAAGTAACTAACAAGAGAAGAAATCATGGCAAAGAAGACTGTAGTAAACTAGCTGAACTAGAATAACATGGTATAAGTCCAGACAGTATAAAAGGTAATCCCAGTGTGAGTCTAGTCCATATAATCCAATACTAGATGATTCCAGTACAAGATGAGTCCAGTAAAATGAGTCCAGTAAAATGAGTCCAGAAGTGATCCATGATTCCAGGGTAAGTCCAGCCTATACTCTAACAGTGTGTTTTAAAATACTGAGATCGACATGTAAACGGCTAGGGGTAATCAGGCACATCGCACACTCGGCCAAGTGTGGGATGGCTAGCATTCCAGAATAGTTCCAAGGGAGGTGGTTCCAGATTTTAGGTATGTTCACATGTCTACTCAAGTATTTCTTCGCCCACAAATGAATCCATAATCCAACACTACAACCAGTATGAGTCCAGCCAATGATTCCAGAAATGATTCCAGAAATGGTTCCAGTAGGGTGATGCCAGTAGTGATTCCAGATATAGAGGCCAGACATAAATAAATGAGTGTCGCATGTAATGGATCCAACAATACCAATCGTGTTTGTACAGAGAATCATATATAGCTATCTAGAACTGAAATACAGTAAATGACAAGTAATGAAAGAACTATCAGAGAATGTACTCGCCTGACACTCTGGATGAGTAGTGTAATATCAGATGTCTGTACCAGGGTCACAATGTCCTAAAATAGAGTAATACAGTTATGACATGTCCATAATGAAGGTAAATGAAATCTACAATACAATCTATATGAATTCTAAGCCAATCTAGGTCAAAGTCAAACTTGGTCAACTCTACAGTCAAACTAAGTCAAATCAAATCATACTAGGTCACAGGAAATCAAACTAAGTCAAATAGAGTCAAACAAGGTCAAACAAGTCAAGGTTAGTCAAATCTAGGTTAAAGTCAACTCCTGGTCAACACTCTAATCAAACTAGTCAAATACTAGTCAACATGATCAATCTGGGTCAAGTCTAAGTCAAACTTAGACCAACTAAGGTATTGGTCAAACAAAGACTAGTCAGTCAGGTAATTAAGTCAAACAAAGACTAGTCAACAAGGTGATTAGGTCAAACATGGTCAGACTAGTTGAACTAGTCATTATTAGGTCAATTAGGTCAAGGTTTGACCTATAGTTGACTTTGGTCAACCATGGTCAACAATCTAGTTAAACTAGGTCTACTTAGGTCAACTAATGTCAAACTAGTCAAGTTAGGTCAAACATGGTCAAACTAGTTTAAACTAGTCATTCTATGTTAATCCTAGTCAATTCTAGGTCAAAGTTGACCTATAGTTGACTTTGGTCAACAAGGGTCAACTTGCCAGTCAACCTAGGTCTACTAGTCCTAATGGTCAACTCTAACTCACTAACCATGGGCCATAGGCTAGTAACTTTAGACCATAGACTAAGACATCAAGTCTATATACATATATATATCTAATATATAGTCAACCATATATATATAATACCATAATCTATATTTATACATATATATATCCCATTCACATATATATAATACCCTTATATATATAACATATATATATATATATATCACTATATAACTCATATACATATATAGGTAGAGAGAGAGAGAGAAGGAAGGAGAGAGAAACAGAAAACAGGGGGGGGGGGGGTTGTCTCAGTTTCCTGAGAACAGGGAATCAAAGCCCCCTCCCCCAACACAACTAAAACACACACACCCTACACACACACATACATGTATATACATGTGTATATACATGTATACTACCCAAAAACTCACCCACACACACACCAACATATATACTACATGTATACATACTAAAATACATATATACTATGTATAAATTATATCAAAATTGGGTTTAAAATCCATTTTTGCAAAAACTGGAAAATCCTAAAACTGAGAACAGTGGACTGTAAACCTAGATCTTAGGTTAAACCAAACACAACCTAAATCAAACTAAAATGGCCCAAGGTTGGTTGGTAATTGAAGCCCCTAGGTTCCTCTAGGTTCCTACTAGCCTGACACATGGCCATGACACGACACGGCGTGTCCACCAACTCCTAAACCCAATCGGGTAAAACACATACACTAACAGACACTACATGTCGTGCACACATGTAGACGAGTCTAGGATACGACACAAAGCGATACACATCTCGTGATCGTGTCAGTAGGTGAGTCTAGGGTTCGTGCACGTGTCCAGCACCCTGCACTGTGTCCACGTGTCGTGTAGAGGGGACACGACACGCGTATCAGAGAGGGAAATACGTGGTTTCAGACCGCGTCGTGCAGTGATGCACGCGTCTCATGTACGCGACACAGGACACGACACATCTCGTGCTCGTGTCCTGGGGTTCGCCCTTGGTTCCTCTACACATGTGTCACCCTGACACGTGTCCACGACTCGTGTACATGGGACACGAGACCCGTGTCAGAGCCGTTTTCACGGCTGTTCAGTACAGTGCACGTCCCTTGCGGGGACAATTCCGTGTCCGACACGACACGAGGTCATCCCAAACTTTGGGGATGACCTGTCAGTCAGTGCCCCGTGCTCTATGCCAATTTTGGCGTGTCCACGTGGCGTGTCCAAGGAGAACTGACACAGTGGTAGCAGGGCACATTTCAGTGTACTGTGCACTGTGTCCAGTGTGTGAAACTGAGAGCTTCGTGTCCAGATTTTGGACACGACACAACCCAATTTGTGCTCAGTGTTTTAGGGTTAGGTTTAGGGTTAGGTAGGCTAGGGTTTTGATTAAAAACATTTGAAAATCAGTGAGTTTACATGTACTGAAACAGTGAGCAAAATCAGTGTATTAACATGAAATTGAAATAGGATACGTGTCCAATACGGACACCAAATCGATCCTAGTTTTCACCAAACTTGTCCTACAGTTAGGGTAGACCTACATGCATGCATTTATGAAGAAAAATCACTACATTACATAGATAAAAATGAAAATACCTCTATGTGCTAGAAATCAAGAAATCTAATGTAGAGGGGGGGGCTTCACTTCAACTTTGTGATGTCCAAAACCTCAAAAACTCCAACTTCTAGTCTCCCCTAGCTCCCTTGGTATGTTAGGGTTCCAATGCAAAAGATTTGAGGTCAATAGGATCACTAATGGTGAAGTTATGGAGGTGTGAAGTTGAGGGAAAAATCAAGGTTTTAGTGTAATGAAAATGGGACCTTTTTGTGAAGGGGTGTACATATATAGGGGGGGGGTGTTCTTGGCTGCCATGGGGGGGTAGGGGTAGGCTATAGGGTCCCCTTCCACCTTGCAAAACTTAGTCTCTAAGGCTTTGCCTAGGGTTAGATATTCTAGGTTTCTAAAATATCCTAGAAAGTTAAATATCTAGATATTTATCAACCTAGATATTTACACATAAAGTAAATATCTACACTTAGTCTTCTAGGTTAGTGACTAACCCCTAGATTAGGCTAAACTAGCTTAGGGACTAACATAACACTAATCAATAATTAATTAATAATAAAAACACATAATTTCAAATAATTCCAAATAAATCCTAGAAAATTACCAAAATACCCTTTAGGCCAAAAAGCCCTAATTTGATGTTCTAAGCCTATGGCTAAGCTCACATGATCATGGTTAGTCTCTAGGTTAAGGAATAGCTAGGGTTTACACTAGAGTTTATTAGTAAAATCACAAAGTCACAAGTCATGACTTAGGAATTGGTTTAACCTAACTAAAATCACCAGAAAATCATACCATGACTAAAATACCACTAATAAATAATAAAATAATAAATTTTCAAAAATACCCCAATTTCAGAAAACTGGGTGTTACAAGTCTACCCACCTTAGAAGAATTTCGTCCTCGAAATTAAGATGGTCGTACTCCTCCTAGGTCACACCCCCAGTCAATCAAGGTCAAAAGATAACATGCAATCATAGACCTACTGGTCATGATTCTACAGTCTCAAAAGGGGTAACTATGCTATCTAGCATATCACAAGCATATCCTGACAGGTACTAATGGAATCACACAACAAGATGGGAAAAGAAGGACAGGAAAGACAAACCTGCTAACCCGTCACCTGCAGCGTCGGTCTCCTCGACCGTCATCGCAAAAGCTCCACCCCTCTGGTGCTGAGCTACAGGTGGCCTAGCACCCTCATAAGAAGGTGCAACTGGACAATCTATCATCTTGTGGGCAGCAGACCCACAAAATAGACAAACCTTCAGCCTCCTCCTACAAGACTCCCAAATATGCCCTACCTTCTTGCAATACCCACAACTCTGTATCCTCTGATCCTGTCCTCGAGGCTGATGCTGAACTCGAACAGGTGTCTGCTGAATGTGAGGCCTCTTGGCCTGACCTCCACTGCTGTCTGCTCCCTGTGTATCACGGCCCCTCTTGAGCTTCAGCTCAAGATCATCCTCAGCTGCCATCGCTCCTGCCAGAATGTCCTCGAAGGTGGCACTCCTCTCACTCTTGGTCAAGGACTTGACTTCCTTGACCAAGCCCTTTCTGAACCTCCTCGCCTTCGCTGTCTCGCTAAGGCCCTCTACGAATCTGCTCAACCGGCAAAACTCACCGGCGTACTCCTCTACAGTCTGGTTCCCCTGAACCAGGTTCTCGAACTGTGTCTCCAAGGCGCCGTCTGCCTGATCTGGGAAAAACTTCCCCTTGAAGAGCTCCTTGAAAGCTCTCCATGCCTGCCCTGGAGTACCTACTCTCGGATCCGTCTGATACCAAGTACGGGCAAGATCCCGCATCTGGCTGGCTGCTGCCTCTACCTGGAGTCCGGCTGGTATCTCCGCCAGTCGAAAGATCTCCTCGATGTGCTCTATCCAGTCATCCGCATAAAGAATCCCCTCAGTCCCCAAGAAGTCCCTGGGGTGCATCTTCTTGAACTCCTGGATGCCCGGAATCCTCTGCTGTCGCGGCGGTCCTGATCCTTCCTGCGGCTGGGCTGCCAACCTCTCGATCGTCGCTGTAGCCAGCTGATGGACATCATCTATGCCTCTGGTAAATGCCATCGTCTGACGCTGCTGCTGGGTCTGCTGCGACTCTAGGAACTGCTGGAAATATGTAAACATCTGTACAGCATCCACAAGTCCAGATGGCATCTGCTGCTGGTACTCCTGCTGGTACTGCTGGTGCTGCTGGTGCTGCTGAAACTGAGGCTGACGAAACTGTGGGGGAGGCATGTCTGGGGTAGCTGGGATAGTCCTCGGAATAGGTGGAGGAGGACTACCAAAAGTAGATACTCCTACGTGAGCAGACATAAGGAGTGGTACAGTCCCAGCTGTAGGCTGTACTGGACGAGAATCGGCAGACCTCTCAGAATCTGCCGGCACAGAGCGATGTGACCTAGTCTCCACCATCCTGAAGACAGATCAATAAGGAAGTCAATAACGGTACAAGGATGACAGTATCAAGGATAATGCGAAAATAGATTATACAGATTTGAACAAAAGTCAGTAGATTCAAATCCCTGGAAATTTCCTAGTTGTGATTGAGTATCCTCTCTCTAAGCCTATTATCAAATCCTATCACAGGCTGTAGTGATACTCTAGTTCGAATACCACTATATAAACTCGAGACCTGCATGGGCCACCACTAAAAACGTGTCATGACCCGCACCCTGTGTAGGGGCACGAGAAGTGGGTACGTCCAGCCTACGCCGCAGTGTCGGCGGTAGAACGCTGTCCTAGGTTGCTAACTAATCTCATGCAGTGTATATAATATACTTGCCAAGATCTCAACTCCGAGAGGAAGACAAGTAAAAGATATGATATACTCAATCACAATCTAAGCACGATAAGATAACACAGAAATCTAGATACCAACTAACAACAACAGAAATTAAACTACTAAAATAATAACAACAAGATCTCAAACAAAACTCTAATACAACTCAATATCTCAAGTTTAATACAACAAGCTCAAAACATGAAAGCTAAGTAAGTCTACTAGCTAATCTCCTGAATCACTCCTGAGAGTCAGAGCCAAAGGTAGCTAATCCCTCGCCAGGTCCATGGTAAGAAGGGCATGTGTCGTCAGAGGTATCATCTGTAATATTTTCAACAGGTCCAATCAGGACAGGAACGAGCACATCTCATCTAGAAATCCCAAGTAAATGACAAAGACTATAAAGCAGTTTTTAGACAGTTATACAGATGAGCATGGCAGTTTTATACAGGTAAAGATGTAGAGAAACAGTGAGGGTACAAGGAAAGTAAAGTAACTAACAAGAGAAGAAATCATGGCAAAGAAAACTGTAGTAAACTAGCTGAACTAGAATAACATGGTATAAGTCCAGACAGTATAAAAGGTAATCCCAGTGTGAGTCTAGTCCATATAATCCAATACTAGATGATTCCAGTACAAGATGAGTCCAGTAAAATGAGTCCAGTAAAATGAGTCCAGAAGTGATCCATGATTCCAGGGTAAGTCCAGCCTATACTCTAACAGTGTGTTTTAAAATACTGAGATCGACATATAAACGGCTAGGGGTAATCAGGCACATCGCACACTCGGCCAAGTGTGGGATGGCTAGCATTCCAGAATAGTTCCAAGGGAGGTGGTTCCAGATTTTAGGTATGTTCACATGTCTACTCAAGTATTTCTCCGCCCACAAATGAATCCATAATCCAACACTACAACCAGTATGAGTCCAGCCAATGATTCCAGAAATGATTCCAGAAATGGTTCCAGTAGGGTGATGCCAGTAGTGATTCCAGATATAGAGGCCAGACATAAATAAATGAGTGTCGTATGTAATGGATCCAACAATACCAATCGTGTTTGTACAGAGAATCATATATAGCTATCTAGAACTGAAATACAGTAAATGATAAGTAATGAAAGAACTATCAGAGAATGTACTCGCCTGACACTCTGGATGAGTAGTGTAATATCAGATGTCTGTACCAGGGTCACAATGTCCTAAAATAGAGTAATACAGTTATGACATGTCCATAATGAAGGTAAATGAAATCTACAATGCAATCTATATGAATTCTAAGCCAATCTAGGTCAAAGTCAAACTTGGTCAACTCTACAGTCAAACTAAGTCAAATCAAATCATACTAGGTCACAGAAAATCAAACTAAGTCAAATAGAGTCAAACAAGGTCAAACAAGTCAAGGTTAGTCAAATCTAGGTTAAAGTCAACTCCTGGTCAACACTCTAATCAAACTAGTCAAATACTAGTCAACATGATCAATCTGGGTCAAGTCTAAGTCAAACTTAGACCAACTAAGGTATTGGTCAAACAAAGACTAGTCAGTCAGGTAATTAAGTCAAACAAAGACTAGTCAACAAGGTGATTAGGTCAAACATGGTCAGACTAGTTGAACTAGTCATTATTAGGTCAATTAGGTCAAGGTTTGACCTATAGTTGACTTTGGTCAACCATGGTCAACAATCTAGTTAAACTAGGTCTACTTAGGTCAACTAATGTCAAACTAGTCAAGTTAGGTCAAACATGGTCAAACTAGTTTAAACTAGTCATTCTATGTTAATCCTAGTCAATTCTAGGTCAAAGTTGACCTATAGTTGACTTTGGTCAACAAGGGTCAACTTGCCAGTCAACCTAGGTCTACTAGTCCTAATGGTCAACTCTAACTCACTAACCATGGGCCATAGGCTAGTAACTTTAGACCATAGACTAAGACATCAAGTCTATATACATATATATATCTAATATATAGTCAACCATATATATATAATACCATAATCTATATTTATACATATATATATCCCATTCACATATATATAATACCCTTATATATATAACATATATATATATATATATATATATATATATATATCACTATATAACTCATATACATATATAGGTAGAGAGAGAGAGAGAAGGAAGGAGAGAGAAACAGAAAACAGGGGGGGGGGGGGTTGTCTCAGTTTCCTGAGAACAGGGAATCAAAGCCCCCTCCCCCAACACAACTAAAACACACACACACCCTACACACACACATACATGTATATACATGTGTATATACATGTATACTACCCAAAAACTCACCCACACACACACCAACATATATACTACATGTATACATACTAAAATACATATATACTATGTATAAATTATATCAAAATTGGGTTTAAAATCCATTTTTGCAAAAACTGGAAAATCCTAAAACTGAGAACAGTGGACTGTAAACCTAGATCTTAGGTTAAACCAAACACAACCTAAATCAAACTAAAATGGCCCAAGGTTGGTTGGTAATTGAAGCCCCTAGGTTCCTCTAGGTTCCTACTAGCCTGACACATGGCCATGACACGACACGGCGTGTCCACCAACTCCTAAACCCAATCGGGTAAAACACATACACTAACAGACACTACATGTCGTGCACACATGTAGACGAGTCTAGGATACGACACAAAGCGATACACATCTCGTGATCGTGTCAGTAGGTGAGTCTAGGGTTCGTGCACGTGTCCAGCACCCTGCACTGTGTCCACGTGTCGTGTAGAGGGGACACGACACGCGTATCAGAGAGGGAAATACGTGGTTTCAGACCGCGTCGTGCAGTGATGCACGCGTCTCGTGTACGCGACACAGGACACGACACATCTCGTGCTCGTGTCCTGGGGTTCGCCCTAGGTTCCTCTACACATGTGTCACCCTGACACGTGTCCACGACTCGTGTACATGGGACACGAGACCCGTGTCAGAGCCGTTTTCACGGCTGTTCAGTGCAGTGCACGTCCCTTGCGGGGACGATTCCTTGTCCGACACGACACGAGGTCATCCCAAACTTTGGGGATGACCTGTCAGTCAGTTCCCCGTGCTCTATGCCAATTTTGGCGTGTCCACGTGGCGTGTCCAAGGAGAACTGACACAGTGGTAGCAGGGCACATTTCAGTGTACTGTGCACTGTGTCCAGTGTGTGAAACTGAGAGCTTCGTGTCCAGATTTTGGACACGACACAACCCAATTTGTGCTCAGTGTTTTAGGGTTAGGTTTAGGGTTAGGTAGGCTAGGGTTTTGATCAAAAACATTTGAAAATCAGTGAGTTTACATGTACTGAAACAGTGAGCAAAATCAGTGTATTAATATGAAATTGAAATAGGATACGTGTCCAATACGGACACCAAATCGATCCTAGTTTTCACCAAACTTGTCCTACAGTTAGGGTAGACCTACATGCATGCATTTATGAAGAAAAATCACTATATTACATAGATAAAAATGAAAATACCTCTATGTGCTAGAAATCAAGAAATCCAATGTAGAGGGGGGGGCTTCACTTCAACTTTGTGATGTCCAAAACCTCAAAAACTCCAACTTCTAGTCTCCCCTAGCTCCCTTGGTATGTTAGGGTTCCAATGCAAAAGATTTGAGGTCAATAGGATCACTAATGGTGAAGTTATGGAGGTGTGAAGTTGAGGGAAAAATCAAGGTTTTAGTGTAATGAAAATGGGACCTTTTTGTGAAGGGGTGTACATATATAGGGGGGGGTGTTCTTGGCTGCCATGGGGGGGTAGGGGTAGGCTATAGGGTCCCCTTCCACCTTGCAAAACTTAGTCTCTAAGGCTTTGACTAGGGTTAGATATTCTAGGTTTCTAAAATATCCTAGAAAGTTAAATATCTAGATATTTATCAACCTAGATATTTACACATAAAGTAAATATCTACACTTAGTCTTCTAGGTTAGTGACTAACCCCTAGATTAGGCTAAACTAGCTTAGGGACTAACATAACACTAATCAATAATTAATTAATAATAAAAACACATAATTTCAAATAATTCCAAATAAATCCTAGAAAATTACCAAAATACCCTTTAGGCCAAAAAGCCCTAATTTGATGTTCTAAGCCTATGGCTAAGCTCACATGATCATGGTTAGTCTCTAGGTTAAGGAATAGCTAGGGTTTATACTAGAGTTTATTAGTAAAATCACAAAGTCACAAGTCATGACTTAGGAATTGGTTTAACCTAACTAAAATCACCAGAAAATCATACCATGACTAAAATACCACTAATAAATAATAAAAATAATAAATTTTCAAAAATACCCCAATTTCAGAAAACTGGGTGTTACAATCGGTCACATATCAAAAGTACTTCAGTCGGTCAGTCGGTGAGTATTTTCCTGTATTTTATTTACTGTTTTCGTTATTTAGTTTATTTCTGTTTCTTTCGTTTATTTTTATAAATCATATGTCTAAAGGCTAACCTCTGTTATATAGTCATTTTCATATATTGGAACTGCATTCAGTGAATTTTACTCGTTCCATCCTGACTGGGTAACCAAACAAATTTTAGGTGATGGCGAAGAGATCGTGTGTCCTGACCAGTATGGCCCGTACTTGGAAGATGTATTAGAGACGGACTTTGCTTACCAGGAGGAGTATGCAGCATCTGATCCTGCTGCACTTTCTTAGATATTTTCGTTAGCACTGAGATATTGTATTGGATATTTGAGTTGACTTTTGGGGACATGTAGTTGAGATTATTTTGACTTTAGATTTCATACATTTTCTACTGTGACACGGTTCTATTTTATCTATTAGATGATGAGTTGAGACATGGAGTTGTTATATTTTCCTTGTGGTATATCTTTATTGCGTGGTTGTTCATCATATTGTTACAGCGTTCTACCGTCGACTCTGCGGCGTAAGCTGGGCGTGTACACGGTTCATGCCCAAACATTGGGTGCGAGTCGTGACACCAGGTCCGTAGAAAGAGCTAAAGGTGAGATCCTCGTCGTCGTAGTCACCTAAAATTATTGGTCTCCAGTCAGAAGGGAGCAAGAACATATTTTCACATCTAACATTCTAAGATAATAACAAATAAATGCAAGACAGTTTAAAAAGGCAATATTTATACTAGCATTCTGGCCAAAACGATAGTATATGGTACGGCTGAACCCCTTGTGCGGTTGGGGTTAGCGCGAGAGAGACAATCGATAAACAATGGCTTTGGTCACAGATGTTATACTACTCTCCCAATCAATCCCCGAGTCAATGAGACAATCAATCAAGCCATCCATAGATGTGGAGTCCGAGAGGGATCCACTGTGAATCAGTGTCACTACAATACATGATTCTACTGATGCAGTACATTTATTTATTAAATAAAACATAGACATGAAAGATATGAACCTTGCCTTGGTTGTATCCTCGACGTGGAAAGCAACAGTTAGAAGGTAACGGCTAGGGTTCTAGGATCCGAACCTATATTAACAATATTCCATCCTTAGAACTTAAACCAAGATTGGCTAATAAACCACTAACGTAAAACTACGCTAATTATAGGCATTTGTCGTTCTTATTAGAGAAACTAATAATTTATATATGTAATATTTTGGTTACAACTATTTTATTAGTATTTTGTAAAAAGGCAAAAAAATAAAGTATTTTGGAATATTACACAAAAATACGATTTTTATCGAACATTATTTTTTTATAGTAAAAATTGCGTAAACTCGAAATATTAGAAAACTAATTTATTTATTTTCTAAGTAAACATTTGCGATTACTAATACTTTTCTTTTGTAAAGAAAATTATTTTAGTAATGAATATATGTAAAAATTCTATTTTAACAAAATTATGATTTTATTAGGAATTACAATATCATTACTAGTTTTCATTCCGAAAATAGCTAAATTACGAAAATAACCATTTATTACCTAAAAACATGAATATACAATTTTTGGCTTATAAACACCATACTCTATTTTAAAATACACTTTGCTACATAATTAACTATTTTGCAGCTAAAAATATTAATTAAAGGATAATGAAAAGATTATGGTTAAAGTAGCTACGGCCTTAATCATAATCACGTAGTTTAACGATTCTAAAACATTAATCTACAATTAATGCTAACACATCTCACTAATACTAACAATTATAACCTAACAAATTAGGAAACTAATTTAAATCAATAACTAGCTATTCCTAGGAGCAGAAATAGGTTCTTCAAAACTAAGAAGGTTGCGGGGTATACCAAAAGTTGAGACGGAGCACCGAGGGGATATCTCAGACTCGGAACGCACACGGGCACGGCACGAACACATGCACATGGGAACGACGACGCGCGGGATGGCGGGACAGCGACGGAAATCGCTGCTGGCACACGGGGGCGCGCGGAGGGCACTGTCAGCTGCGGGGATGGTCGTCGGGGATGCTGTCGGCCGCGGGGAGGGTCGCGGGGGTGTTGTCGGCCGCGAGGAGCGCCGGAGGGGTAGCGGCAGCCGAGGTAGTCGCTACGTGGGGGAACAGCAGTGACCGGGGGCTGTCGCACGGGCACGCGGGGGAGGCAGCAGCAGCGGGGGGCTTCCGGGGCGGCTTGGGTCACCATCGACGGTCGAAGATCGACATGAAAGGAGGGCGAGAGCGTTGTCGAAAGGATCGAGGCGTCACGGGGAGCGCGGGGACGGCCTCAGTTTCAGGAATGGAGGAGAGGTGAGAGAGTTGTGGAAGAAAAAGGGATTGGAGGAGTTTGGGATGCTTCTGTGGAGAAGAAGAGTTTTCTGTGTGTTAAACTCTCCGTGGGTTTCCAGATCCGGTTGGGGGGGTTCACGCACGGGACTAGAGGAGAGAGGGGGATGTGGGTTGAATAGGTTTTCGGGTTGGGTTTGGGTTTGGATTTGAGCTATTGGGTTCACCATTGGGCTTAAGTTATAAATAATAATAAAATACAACCAAAATAATGGGCTTTATAACCTTCCCTCCTTAGAAAATTTTGTCCTCAAAATTTCAAATATAAGAGCCGGGGTACAATTATGCCTTAAACCAGTAAGGGTATTCTTCCTCAACAGCCTCTTGCCTAAACTAGGCTAATTGTTCCATAGCAAATCTATGTAGTGCAATATCTTCATCAATTTATCCACTATTCTTAAATAACATTCTTCCCTCCTTGGAGACACAGTCACTAGTCACAATTATGGATTTTTGTTTTCATCCCTGAATTGTCAATCACCGTCATAATCTTGAAAATTTTGTCTTCCCACCTTTTCTTACTAAACACATATAATATTTTCCGCAATATGTTTTGTACTTCATTTAGCTTGCTAATCAACTAGATATATGTTTAAAATTAACTAAATCCAATTTCCATCAAGCCATCGCATGCAGTTCATTTGCCAATGTCACTTTATTTCTAGTTTCAAGTATTTCCCTCGAATCAGACTATTTCTAAGACATCAAGTTCAATTCTCAACCAACATCCAAACTTGACCAACTTGAATACATCAATGTCATCATAACCTTTGTTATCAACATCCAATTTAGTGTCCTCAAAATTTTCTATCAAGTCGATCCATGATCAATATTTCGATAATGTCTCAATCCCAGGAATTAACCGATCAAGTTTGAATCACTTAATCCAACTTGACTCTCTCACTATGTACCTATCAATATCATTAAAATCTTATTTTGGTATAAAATCATTCTAATCAAGATGAAGCTATTTCACTTATTAAAATTTG
Organism: Iris pallida; assembly: GCA_029216955.1. Taxonomy (NCBI): domain Eukaryota; kingdom Viridiplantae; phylum Streptophyta; class Magnoliopsida; order Asparagales; family Iridaceae; genus Iris; species Iris pallida. The sequence continues at coordinate 3,311,136 of JANAVB010006800.1, read as the reverse complement.
AACTCCCAACGTTTGATAATCTTTCAACAAAATTTTAACCCAACTGCTCTTTTACCTTAACCATTATCCAGCTAGCTTTCCTTCACAATCTAACAGTTGCATGCTAATGCTCTTGTCTTAGCTCCTCACTACTAATTCGATACAACCATCCCTTTTTGCTCATGTAATAATCCTTCTATGGATTATTCCGTCCTTTCTGTATATCATAATCTTCTAATCTCAAAAATATGAATCCCTTGAGTGTTCCTTAACTTGATCCTCATATTCTCATGTTTATAGTTCCAAATCTGTCTCACCTATGGGAGAACCTATCAAATCCTAGACGTCCCTTACTGATGGTTTCCTCCATCTTCCCATATAAATTTTGTCCTTGCTTTTAAACATAGAAATTCAAAATCGTCATATTCTTTTATCTGTTCGAATCTGATACCTAGCACTAGTAAGTACAACTAAGGGTTTTATCATCTTTCTTCTGAAAAAGTCACAAGCTTCAAAGTCTATAACTCTCTCAAAAATTATTACCAAAACCTGCCTACTTATGGTCTTATTCTACTATCTTTCTATCTTTAGCTATCTAACATTCTTGAAAATATTGATCCCAATGCCCTTGTTATAAATGAGATAGGTAACAATCTCTATTTCCCCCGCATATAGCCATCAACTACATATTTATATATAGTCATCCACAAGATGTATATCAACTATTTAATATATAACAATATCCACAACTATCTACAGCCTCCAAGATATGTAACTATCAACAGAATATATGCAACATACAAAAGTTGAACTAAGAAAGAGATTGAGCCAATAGAGATTGATATGGTCCTAATAAGTTCTAGGAAAATCAAGTAGAATTTCATAGGAAATCTATTCTTTCTGGCTCTGATAAGAGATTTCTGAAAATGGAGACAACCACTAGAATTGCAAATCCTCTAATCAGGCAAAAGTCAGAATAATTTGATGGTGCTAAAAAGAAAACCATGGTTTGGATATAGTCTTAATAATATTCGAAAACCAAATATATCCGAAGTCACTTTGCCTCAAATTCATGTCTCGCTAGAGTGCACGCGACTGCAATAATTTTTTGGCTTCATAACTTGAATAATGATAGGTTACCGAGTAGTCTATCAACTTTATCAATTTCATGGCTGAACAACATAGAAGACAAATATGATGCATTTAGGACATAATCTCAATAATATCCAAAAATCTATGAACACCTGTAATCACTTCAACTTAGAGTTTATGCCTTGCCATTGCACAACTGGCTGCAGTAAACTCGCAGTTTTCATAATTTAGATAAATGGCCGCAACGCATATGTGCGAAGCCATATTAGGTCACTGAATATTTTTTTAACTTTGTCCATGAGAATTTCAAAGGGATTGTTCAACAATTCAAAAAATTTCCAATGATTAAAGAAAATTCAATAATAGAATGGAATCAATTCTCTGACCGTTCTTGTTTCATGATACTCAAATATTGAGTTTAGAAACTTTCTAGGCCTTGAATTGATCAAGAAGTTGCCTAGAGAGTAAGATTTTAAGTTGAGTGGAGGAAGTCAACAAATGAAAATATTCTCGGTCCTTGGAATAACTTAGGAAATATCAATCAATATTGGAATTATTTTTGAAAAATAATTTATTTGGAAGATTCGTGAACAAGCTAAGTTGAACAAATTCTTTTGGGTAACAATTAACCTTGGGGCTTTATGGTTCCAAAGAATTTGGTTCGAAATTGGTCCCGAGAAAGTCAATTAGAAATAAGGTCAAGAGAAATTGTTGGATACACTAGTCGTAGAAATATTTTGAGTATATAAGAATTTATTAGGTTCGCTAAAGGAGAAACTGAAACTATTAATAGTGAATGGATCTAGATTCTAAATAAAGATAGAGAAGTAAGATTTGGTCAAACTAATAGAGAAATTGGGAATATGTTTGCTGAAGGAGATTGAAAAATCGAATATTAATCCATAATAGCGAAAGAGTATAGATCCTACGGGATGCTAGAATCTGATAAAGATATGGAGGAAAATAACCCCCGAAAGCCATGAGACACTAAAAGATACATAAAATCTAGAAACTAATATAGACAATAAGATATACCATCATACAATCGACCTAATCTGGGCAAAGTTAGAAACAAACATAAGCAAGGTAACCTACGAAAATATAAGCAAGAAAAATAGGTATTATAAATAGATAAATTCGGTCCTATGTTGTGGCGGGTTGAAAATAATCTAAGTGTTCTAATTGTTTCTAGAGTCTATTTTTCTAAAGTCATACTTAGACCTAATTTCATACTACAGGACTGCATGCTGGTCTAGACTTAGTCAACTAGACTAATTTTACAGAACTGGACCTACATAGGCCACCACTAAAAACATGTCACGACCCGATCCCAATGTAATGGGTCCAGTCGGATCATGCACAGCCTACACCGTTATGAGACAATGACAGTAAGATGTATCAAGCGGTGAACACGAGTAGACAAAACTAAAGCGGAAAGAAATAACATTTTATTAACCTGAAAACTGGTATGAAGTGAGAAATACAAATAAAACAAGCATTCAATTATTACATGGTCTTTATTGCAGCAAAAGGGAAATAAACTAAACCAAGGTACAACTAAAACTCTAGGGTCCCTGTTCAGGTTCGGTTACCTCGTCAAAGTTCGAACCAGGTCCGTAGAAAGAGCTAATGGTGAGATCCTCATCGTCGTAGTCACCTGAAAATGTTGGTCTCCAGTCAGGAGGGAGCAAGAACATATTTCCACATCTAACATTCTAAGATAATAACAAATGAACGCAAGACAGTTTAAAAAGCATATATATTTTTGCTAAATAATAATAAAAGACAGCAGGCAATATTCCAGAAGCTACAATTATGCAATCTACAATAGTGCTTTTGAGTATATAACAGAATCTGTGACCGGCTGGATAGAGGCAATATGTATACTAGCATTCTGGCCAAAACGATAGTATACGGTACGGCTCAACCCCCTGTGCGGTAGGGGTTAGCGCGAGAGAGGTAATCGATAAACAATAGCTTTGGTTACTGTAACGTCCCAGTCACAAAATACTTAGGACTAAGTACGTAGACATGTCAGCTGCATACATACGAAGCATACTCCAATATATGAAATCCTCGTATGTATACATAAGCTGTAAAATACAGTAAACCATGACAACTAAATCTTATCCACAAAAGAAGATATCTTTTATAAAATCAAATAAGAATTTGTCATTGTACATGTAGTTGGGCGGAGATAAATCCACTACCAACTATTTAAATAAAAAAATACAATAAAAGAAAGTGAAGCGAAGGACGATCCAAGAGCAATCATCTTGAAGGAAGAGAGTAAATCATGGCCTTGGCTAGAGCACCTGCGAGAAGTCACAAACACACACATGGAGAGTTCACCGGGTCCTCAGAGGAACGTAACAAGATACTTGAAGAACAAGCCATATAAACTGAATATAAAATATGCTATAAAGTCACAAAGTAAAAGTAAAGTGTCCCAACCATAACACGGCACAATTTTATATCATCAAAACATTGGACTACCACTACAACCAAACAAGGACAAGAGGTAGCACACTATTCCGCGATGTGATATTGTCCCATGCCATGACTAGAACGAAGTGTGACATGACATTGACTAAGGTCTCCTAACCTTTCTAGTATGCAATTTAGAACAACACCTAACGCAAGGGCAGACCGACTGACTACGACTGACCACAACCACACGGGTAGCACTCACGCGAGTCGCTAGCATATCACACGGGTAGAACTCCGGAGAGTCCTATCAAATACATAGGTAGTGCTCAAATGAGCCACTAGCAAGACCGACTCCATACGACACGACTCGACACGACTCGACATAACATTGCCCAAGCGTATAGTATATGTCCTCACTGTCCAATGCTCCTAACCATGTTGTATACACAACATGTTTTTACTAATAACTGTTAAGTCTTCTAGCATGCAATTCTATTAGCAGGTATAACCTAACGTATGCGCACGGGTGATTAACCAACGCACAAGTACCTCTACATGCTATTCATCTCTCGCACGTGACAAGGGTTATGAAATACACTAACAAATGGTAGTCCCTTAACTTCTAGGTCCATATGCATAAATTAGAGACAAGCAAGAAAATAAGGCTAACACTTGTATTGAGTATACGAAAAGCAAGTAATAAATCACGAACAACAGTCAAAGGTACAAGTGGAAATGAACAGGAAATAAATATAATATCTAAATAAAAATGCAGACTAATTATGAATAATAAATAAGGCAAGGTATCTTGTCTAGTGTGTCGCCCGATGTGGTGCGATGATCCGACAAGCCATGTTTGTCCAATAGCCGGGGTCAATGTGTAAGGGTTCGAATCCGCGAGAAAATAGGAATATGATCAATCATGATAAAGAATTGACAATCAATGAGTATTTGCAAAGAAAGTACTTTATTCTATTTTAGAAAAGTATTTATAATATTTGAAAATATATTTGATTAGTTTTAAAAATAGTTTCACGGGAATACTTGAAAATATTTTATGTATAATAATTTGAAATTTACATTTTATTAGTCAAATACATGTAACTAACTATGTTGAAAATATAAAAGTCATTTTAACACTAAGAGTCCAAATTTTTGTCAAACATAATAATATAATAATTTAATTAGGTTTATAAACTAAATTTGAATTGAATGAAAGCCTAATACCATATTAAGTTAGAATAGAATCTTTGAAAATAGTAATATATATATATATATATATATATATATATATATATATATATATATATATATATATATATATATATATATATATATATATATATATTGCTAATGATACAAGAATAAGAAACAAAAATTTATTATAAAAATTATATGTAGAAAATTTTTAAGAAATAATATTAGTAATAACTCATAGCCATCCATTACAGCAGTAGTAACAATAATAATAATATTATTATTATTAAAAATTATAAATCCTAAAATATCTATTGTTCTCTAAGTGTGGAATAACCAACAAAACTATGGATAAAGAAAGAGAGAGGGAGAGTGATTTAGAAAAAGGTGGGAGAAGACTCAAGAAGGAAGAGGTGAGGTCGGGGATAGGACTTACAGATATGGCTCGGGCCTGCGTCGATGGGGCACGCGCTGTCGGCGGGTGGCACGGCGAAGTCGGGGCGCTGGCAGCGCAGACGCAGACGGCAGATCGTGGCAGGTTGTAACGCCCTAGAACAAGAATACTGGAGAGCGGGGACGGACATAGCCAGCTACGTATATTAAAGTGCAACCCACCTCGCTATATGGTCATGGCTGTCTACAGACATGAGGGTTTGACTACAAGCCATCAGTCTCTTATGATCATGAACAAGCCTATTGTCTCAATCTCAAGCAAGTAATAATAGTTACAAGATGTCAGAACACCAAATATACAATAGTAAGGCGTCCCATACATTACTTATTTGGATGATCATGAAGCTAGTCACACAAAATATGAAGACTAGCAAGAGTTTTAGTCATACATGATCAACCCTAGGATTTGTTCATCATGCTACAGCCCGTAGGCAGACAGTAAGTAAAGTGCAATCGAGCTAACACATGCTCGTCGGCTAAACGCCTCAAAAGAATATTTTTATAATAGAGTGGGAGAGCAAAATAAAACCCACTCGTTGCCAGGGTTACGCCTGGTGGTCACCATCTGGCTGAAAAGTAGGGAGATCCTCTGGAGCCGCTCCGGTATCTGGCCATACAAAATCAGCTGGATCAGATACCCGAAAGAGCAAGTGCCACAAAAGAGGCTTCACTTAAGAACTAAAACCAGCAATTAGCACAAAACATAATTATATAATAAAATACTGGAAATATGGAAAATCATGATGATATACGATAAGATAACCATGGAACTATTCAGATAACCAATTTACAACCCGTAAACCAAACAAGGACAAGGGTTGTAACCCTTCATCTGAACGAAACTTGGTTTCCCACCATTTATCGATAAAGTATTCACAAGCATTCAGGTCATGCTAACGATCTTGTACAGGATCAGGACGAGAGTAGACTGGGTTAGACTCCATCCAATCAATCACGGCCACATAACGAGTACGGCTTGTTACTTTAACTAACTAGGGTTATCACAGACCTAATTACTAAAAAGATGCAATGAGATCGTTCCACAGCCACAAGCCCTGCAGACCATCCAGGCTATCCGGACGTAATTAAGGGTTGAATTCATGTGGGTACATCGTCCAGGAAATGTATGTACCCTTAAGTAGCTTGAAGGGTGCAACACATGACAGTGTGCTGGAAATGTGCCCTACGCGACGGCAGGCTACAGATCCCATGATGGGGCGCCCAGATAACGGGATTGCCTGTAGCTGGAAAATCTCTTCATGATTAATGGATTATTCTAGTTATTAGCCTTTGTTAGTTTAAGTAGGTACCCCTGACCGTGGTACTCAGGGGTCCCAGCCCTAGACATGATGCAAGACGATACTGGTTCACTTGTACAAACACAACCGTCCACGGTGTCCAGGCCATTCATTCTTGTCGTGTAATGCTAGCCGTCGCAACAGCATTCAATGGTTTCTTTCATGCTTGCTTGTCATATCCTGTCATGTCATGTCATGTCATGTGATGTTTACTTCCTACCATACCGTGTACAATTACCATTCCAAACATATTAAATAAATTCGTGATTATCAAGTTCATGACAAAAGGCATAAGAATATAAAAGGGCAACGGGGTACGCCATAGGGACTCAAAGTCTCTACACGAGCGAGACTACGCTAGGCCAAATAGACCCCGAGCGTAAAATAGCTCTACGCGGGCAAGACCTAAGGATAGGCAGCTCTACGCGAGCGAGAGAGCAGATGGGTGGGATTCTACGCGAGCAAGTGCTTTACGCTAGCAACGCCGCATGCGGGCGAGACTCTACGCGAGCGAATGCTCCACGCGAGCAAATACTTTACGCGAGCGGAGCTCTACGGGAGCAAGCACTCCACCCAAGCGGAGTTGCCCCTGCGTAGAGATCGAATGAACTCGGCATAGAAGCGATTACGCTGGCACGCAAATGCGTGTGCGTAAAGGGTAATTAATATGCGGGTACGTAAAACGTGTACGTAAATAGGGTAAATGATACGCTGGCACGTAAAACATGGGCGTAAAACTAGATACTATGCTATCACGTAAGAACGTGTGCGTAAAACTGCATCTTCTCTCCAAGGTCGGTACAAGCAGGCGTAAAAGCTCAAGAAAGCCTCATCTCGGTCAAGACTTGGTGAAATCTAGCCATTCAAGGGCCAAACTTGCGTAAAATCAAAATTCCCACCACATGGAACTCCCCATTTCGAAAACAACCAAGCCCAGTAGATCAAAACCATAAAGACCAATAATGCTAAAACTCAGATCTACATGAAATGAGCTATGGAAATTAAAAATGCTAAGTACTAAAGTGTCTTAGAATCTCGTGTGGAAGACAATGGAACAACAAAATTTGAGTTCCTCCATGAAGCAAATTGCACTTGCCTACTGCGGGTGGTCGATGGAGAAATAAAAAAGGAAGAAGAGTAGTAATTTGAAATGAATGAGGAGAGAGAAGGGTTGTTGGGTTAATAAATGGGGGATGGTGGTAGGTAGGAGTTTGCATACTAACCCAAACCAAACCCAACCAGACCGAACCCAACCGAACCCTAACCAAGATGAAATGACAAAATAAACCCTGCAATGAGACACGCAATATGAGTCAAAATACGTACACGTATACCAAAAGTACGTAATACGACCTACGGTCGTTACAACTCTACCCACCTTAAAAGAATTCTGTCCTCGAAATTTAATTAAGAGGCTAGAGAGGTCAAGCAAGCTACACTAATCACAGGCAAGATATAACTAAGCAATCAATCAAATAATCAATCATGCAAGCAAGGAATCGAAGGCATGAGGCATAAGGAAGATATTATACCTCACGAGTCAAACAGGTCGGGATATCGCGATCGGATGTCATCCTCACGCTCCCACGTTGACTCACCCAAAGAGTGATGACCCCAAGCAACACGGACTAACTTGATAGTCTTGTTCTTGAGTATCTTTTCTCTTTGGTCCAATATGAATATGGGTCTCTCCTCATAGGAAAGGTTGGTACCAACAACCAATTTTAAATGATCAAGGACATGACTCGGATCCAGGATATACCATCACAATTGGGATACATAGAAGACATCATGCACCTCACGCAACGACGGTGGAAGAGCGAGACGATAGGACACATCACCTACTCGCTCTAGAATATCGAATGGCCCGATATACCTAGGACTAAGCTTCTTCGTACACTGAAATGAATGACGCCACGGGTAGGCGAGATCCTGAAGAATACATGGTCATCGACGAAAAATTCAAGGAGGCACCGATGAGAATCGGCCCAATGGCGCTGGCGATCTTGTACGACGCGAAGATGATCTCTGACTTTTCTGACCACCTCAACTGTCTGAGTAATCATTTTCGAATCGAGCATATGTCTCTCTCTAACATCGTCCCATGCTAGCAGGGATCTGCACTTTCTATCATACATGCCTCAAAAGGTGCCATCTGGATACTGGTTTGGAAACTATTGTTGTACGAGAACTCCACTAAATGCAGGTGATCTTCCCACGAACCACTAAAGTCGAGTGTACAAGATCTCAATATACCTTCCAAGGTTCGTATGGTACGTTCTGACCGACCATCTATCTGCGGATGATAAGCTGAGCTGAACTGGAGGTGAGTTACGAAACTCTCTTGCAAGCTACGCCAAAAGATCGACATAAATCTTAAATCTCTGTCCGAGGTAATACTGACTGGTACACCATGAAATCTAACGATTTGTCTGAGGTACATCTCTGCTAGCTGAGCCGTCGACTGACCAACTCTGAACGGAAGAAAGTGAGCCACCTTCGTGAGCCTGTCTATAATAACCCAAATAGCATCTCTACCGGTCGGGGACCTAGGTAATCCAGTCACAAAATCTATGATTATATTCTCCCACTTCTATTCTGGGATTGACAAAGATTGAAGAAGTCCGACCGGTCTCTGATGTTCAGCTTTAACTTGTTGGCAAGTCAAACACCGAGAGACAAACCGGGCTATCTCCCTCTTCATACCATTCCACCAAAAATGCTGCCGGATATCGCGATACATCTTCGTACCGCTCGGATGAATCAAATACTGAGAACTGTGAGCTTCTGCCATGACTTCCTGCCTGATATCCCCACTTGGTACACAAAGACGCCTCCGATGTCGAAGTGTACCATCCTCATGGACACATAACTCTGGTCTTCGTCCTGCCTCACACTCTGCTGAGTCGCTGAAGCTTGGAATCTGTTGACTGAGCTAACCTGATCCTATCAAATATAATGGACTGAACTTGCAGACTGGCCATCAATGCCACATTGGTAGGAAGGAAAACTTCTATACCCATCTTCTGAAAATCTGCTAATAACTCTGGTTGTGCTGTTAGAAAATAAACTCCGGCTCTCCTGTTCAATGCATCTGCAACAACGTTGGCCTTCCCAGGATGATACTGCAAGTTGATGTCATAATCTACAAGCAGTTCTAGCCATCTCCTCTGACGCATGTTAAGATCCTTCTGGGTGAACACATACTTCAATCTCTTGTGGACGGTGAAAATCTCTACCCTATCTCAATACAAGTAGTGTCTCCAAAGCTTAAGTGCAAACACTACTGCTGCCAGTTCTAAGTCGTGGGTCGGGTAATTTCTCTCATGATTACGAAGTTGACGTGACGCATAAGCTATTACCTTCCCATGCTGCAACAAAACACATCCTAAACCTCTGCCTGAAGCATCACAATATACTGAGAATCCTCTGGTCCCATCTGGAAGCATGAGAATGGGTGCCGTCATCAAGCCTCGCTTCAACTTCTCAAAAGATTCCTGACATTCTGCGGTCCAAGAAAATTGTACATCCTTACGGGTCAACTGGGTCATAGGTGCAGAAATCTGGGCAAAGTCCGATACAAATCGCCGGTAGTAGCCGGCCAAGCCAAGAAAACTGTGAACTTCTGCAACTGTGCTAGGTACCGACCACGTCTGAATAGCCACGATCTTCTGGAGATCCACTTCTACTCCTCCTCTGGTAATGATATGACCCAAGTATGAAATACGATCGAGCCAGAACTCGTATTTACTAAACTTCGCATACAGATGGTGCTTTCTGAGAATCTAGAGGACAAATCTGAGATGCTGCTCATGCTCTGCTTCACTCTTGTTGTAGACCAGGATGTCGTCTATGAACACAATCACGAACTGATCCAAGTAAGGTATGAAGATACGATTCATGAGGTGGTTGCTCCAAATGGCATAACAAGGAACTCTCACTGCCCATATCTAGATCTGAAAGCCGTCTTCGGGATGTCCTGCTCTCTAACTCTGATCTGATGGTATCCTGACCGCAAGTCAATCTTCAAAATATGGACGCCCTTTTGAGTTGATCAAACAAGTAATCTATCCTCGGGAGAGGGTATTTGTTCTTGATTGTCACTGAGTTCAAGGTACGATAATCTACACATAATCTGGATGTACCATCCTTCTTTTTCACAAGAAGCATTGGGGCTCCCCAAGGTGATCCACTTGCACGGATGAATCCCTTGGTCCTGAGTTCCTCAATCATCTTATACAAGATCTCCAATTCTGACGGCGCCATCCGATAGACTCTCTCTGACACTGGGGCTGACCCGGGGAACAAGTCTATGGTGAACTTGATCTCTCTCTCTGGTGGCATACCTAGAAGCTCTTCGGAAAAAACATCGGGAAACTCTTCTATAATTCTGGAAAATTGGACTGTCGCTGCAACTGCCATCCAGAATGCTGGAGGAGAAGGCTCTATTTTGTCTCGAAAAAAATAAAAACTCTGGCTCACCAGGAATACTAAAAATAATTTTGCCAATATAGCAATCTATTCTAGCATACTGGTCCCTCAACCAATCCATCCCTAAGACCACATCATAATCGGCCATCAGGAATTCTATCAACCAAGCGAAGAACTCTCTACCGCTAACTACGATCCGACACGAAGAAAACACTCTATCCAGTCCCACAAGTCCGTTACCAGTAAGTATATTGAGCCTTACTGATAATGACTCGGGCTCCAGCCCTATCCGTGCCGCGAATCGTACAGACATAAATGAATACGATGCACCAGAATCAAACAATGCTGATGCTGGAAAGGAGTTGATGAGAATAGTACCTGCCACTACCTCACATGATGCTAACTCCTCCTCCACGGTCAAAGCTATCACTTGAGCGTGTCCTCTGGGTGCTGGTCCCCTCTGTTGGAAACCTCTCTGGCGATTCTGGGTCTGAGCTTGGACTTGTGCATACTGCTGGGAGTTCTGCTGCTGAAAGACTTGGGCCTGAGGTGGTAAGGACCTCGGAAATGGGTACTGCAGCTGCTGTACTAGTACTGGGGCTGGCCCCCTAACCGAGGGACTAGAAAAGGTTGATGAAGATGAACTCCCCTTATTCGAACAGTTCCCAACCATATGGTCTGGAGCCCCACAAACCAGGCACAAACCCTGTGCTCTGCGATATTCTGACACCACGTGCCCTGACTTCCC